>OX383286.1:25020445-26220445 GCA_947523025.1 Dryobota labecula
TACTTATAACAAAAAAACTATTTTTTAAATTTTGGTTTGTCTCTATCTGTCTGTTTATTCCGGGTGATCTCAGACACGCCTGGACTGATTTAAACGGGACTCTCACTAGCATATAGCTGATGTTGTAAAGAGTGACTTAGGCTACTTTTATTTTAGAAAAAACCACGCGGGCGATGCCGGCAGCAGTTTTAAATAATTATGTGACTGCTATAGAAACTTCGACTTAATAATACACTATTTTCACGCCAAGTTTCCAATGTCTTAACAACTTAATCAAGAAATATCTCCCATCCATTTTTTCTCAACCGCTCTCCCCACTAAAACCTCTCTCGTCCACAAACTCCGCTACCTACCCCACTACAAACACAAGTTAAAGGAAATGGCTGCCCCGTCTCTACCGGCTTGCATTTACGACATTACTCCACAAGCTTTATTTTGCACTCCTACTTCCAACTGTGTTGGTCTCACAATAGCTGTCACTGGTCATGATTGTTACCCAGACTTTGTTCAGGCTGACGTTGGAAAAGATTTTACGTCACTTTAAAACGTTTGGTTATAACATACAAAGATCTTTTATGGGGTGAGAATGAGCTGTATTTCGTCCAAATTAGTGGTGAAGATTCTTAAGAATGAGAAAATAATTTGAGCTTTTCGCAGCTCAAATTATTTTTATAACAACCTAAGTGAAATAAGTTACTTGCTTGCAGGTAAAATGATGTTAACTCTACCAGTTTTACGTAGAAGAAATAATTTTAGGATGAACAACAACATTTTTGTAATGAATTGTACAGTCAGGGAAAATAATTGTCACCCTGCGTCAATTTCTTTTGTTATAGCCATTTAATACGTCAGAAGCTAGGTGCACGGTTCCAATTAGTCGTTTTCTATGGAGAAGAGCCGGCTAGAAACTCCACGGTTACTCTTTTAAAAATAATTGGCTTTTACAATATTTTCAAATAACAGTATTAATAGGTATGGGAGGACAGTGTAGGCCTTTCAAAAATTACCAGGTGTTTAACAAAATAGAAAAGTGCCAACAAATCTATAGTCTACTAGGCCTACAACGTTCTCACATTCATAAAATAGAAAATAATCTATAAAAGAGATAAAAAATAATAATTAAGATCTTATATATAAAATTCTCGTGTCACAATGTTCGTTCCCGTACTCCTCCGAAACGGCTTGACCGATTCTCATGAAATTTTGTGAGCATATTGAGTAGGTCTGAGAATCGGCCAACATCTATTTTTCATATAGCTTTTGACAGAACGAAGTCTGTCGGGTCAGCTAGTATTTATATATATATTAAAATGAACACCTATTTAAAACAAATTATGTTGAGAATCGAACCCAACATCTTGCGCGCAGTCTGCATGAGCAGGCGGCGTGATCATGGCGTCGTCGGCAAGCTGAGGCGCGGCGCAGTGGTGGCACGCCTCGGCCCGATGACCACTCGCTTCAACGAAATCCACTACGACGAACGATTGTCTATTTATACAGTGAACTCTTTTCTTGCTCCGCGCGCTAACACAACTCAAAGAATGCAGATCTGATTTAAATATACGGACAATTAAGTTCGTAGTAGTCATTTGCTTACCAATTAATTCCGCTGACTTTATAATGATGGCGTCGTCATCAGGTGTCTAAGAAACGATAGCGATCCTGGCCTAGAGACTTTTCTCTATGATTCAATACTTCAGATGGTCTCAGAAATATGCATGTAAAATATTGTGGCGAAGTCGTAACAGTTAAAGTACCTACAGGTCATATGAAATTTGACCACTCTTAAGAAACCATGACTGGATTATTTAGTATCCTAAAGCTGTGGCCACTTAAATCTTTGCGTGCCACACAAAAAAAGCCACAACTCTCCAAGATTTCTGTTTCCCTGCTCCTATTACTGCCAACTTCGTAGGCGTTTCGTTTAAGTGTGTCGCTTTCCGGTGCCGGTTCCGTGCTTTGTTCGGATGCTGCCGAATTATAGATGCTAGATCAGGTATCAATGTGGTTTACAACGAAAAAGTACTGGTAGAGTGTATAAGAAAGTTATTACCTTTGAAACCTCGCAGATCGTCGAAAGTGACAATCCAGCTCTTAAATAGCTAAGCATGTATGAATAGAACTGGCATTATGGAATTTGAGAGTTTATTTAGATGTTCTTATTCAAATGTAAAAGAAATAATAATTTTATTGAGTGCTAAGCTTGTATACAGATAAATCACTTCGTAAAAACTTGTTTCCTGTACCTACCTATTTCAATCTTTATTTTTCGAGTGGTTAGTTATTAACCTGGTGTCAGAGTTTTTATGCCCCCCATGGGCCTCTTGCCTTAACCGTTTTTAAAGCAAGTGTTAAATATACAATATGCACATGAATCCGAAAAGTCAGAGGTACGTGTCTTGGGTTCGTACTCAAGACCTATGGACTTGGCTGTCCAACGGTCACACCACTAGGGTATCGCTGCTGATATCAATGAAATCAATATTTTATTTCACTTCCAGTCAACCTCACATCTACGTCACAGGTAAAAAAGACTCATTCTTTTGACAAACGCTGCGAGAACGAGAAGCATAGAGGATACAATTTGCGCAGAAGCAAGACGCCTTTAACTTAGTGCGCATTTCTGATGCAAATCACTGAAGAAATGTACACAGAAGATCTGTTTTACACGAGATCACTGATATTTTAGTGTCTACTGAATTATTGTAAGCGTATTTAGTAATCGTATCGGCCATTCTTAGATAAAGAAAATCGGTGATTTTTTTATAAATAATTAATCTTCACGTAATTATGGAACTAAGGCATTCTTCACTCTTCACTATCAAAAAATTTCAAACGTTTGTTATTATACCTTAAAATCAGGACAAGTTTTTTGAAAGGCAATTATTTCTATCATTAACTCAGCTTATCGCAGTCCACTGGTGGACATAGGCCTGTCTCAGGCTGCACCACAACATCCTGTCCTCCGCCTTCCGCATCCAGTCTGACCCAGCCATCTTCTTAAGGTTGTTGGACCATCTAGCTGGGGGGCGTCCCACACTACGCTTGCCGATTCGCGGTCTCCACTTCAGGACTCATCTGCTCCACTGGCTAGCCGCTTACAATCTGTAACTGCTATAGCGCAACTGTACTACTAGCTGTCTGTGGTTTTGCATATAATCTTGTACCTATTTCTAAATAAATATACTACCTCCTTACCACACGACTTTAGAGGTGAGCCTTCTGCCCCATATTACATAGTGCGGTAACTCGGATACGTGGTTCATTATGTACTGATTTCAGAGCGTTTAGTGTTTGCGCCACGGATCTCAGCGACGTTATTTCTTTGAGCTTTGAGTTGGAATTATAAATGTGTTTGTTGTTGCTTTGTCGTCTAAGAGGGTGGTGACTTGGAGTGGTTTTAGTTTGAGATAAATATTTGGATTATCTTTAACACTGTGGGTGAATATAATAAATGTAGGTACGTTTATTTGATCTGATGTAATGTAATGGCTATAATGTTTTTACATCTTGCACATAGAAAATGACATGCTAGGCTCGTTGATTTTTAATTACACCGTATACATTTCATTTGAAAAGTAATAAGAATTCTCATAACGTTATGAATCCAATTAATTAATGCCATTCCATAAGCTTTAAAGGAACTGAACTGAAGAAATGCAAAATACAAAATGAAAACTGGAACGAGGCCGAGAAAGACTAGCTGGCTGAAAATAAAAGCAAAACCATTGCCTTTGGCTCATCACATTAAAAAAAAAAGTTAAAAAAAAATCTAATCTGTCTTCTGTAAACATGAATCAAAAGTGGCAATCGTTAGTACACGGAGAGATGAATTAAACTCACTATAGTCTGCGGTCTGCATTTTAATTAATTAAGAGAGGGGCTTCGGTAGGGGGGTGCAGGGGTGTAGGGCTGCCTACCTTTGAAAAAGTCTTAAGATATCTGTTGGTTTCTTTTTAGACTAGGAATATGTGCCTTTGGTCGTGTTTGGTTTTGCTGTATTCTCATGTAGATGGGTCCATAAAATTGAACTGATAAAGCTGAGCAGTTCATGTTTCAATTGTGAACATGTTCAATGTATATAAAAGTAAAAAATCCTTTACAACAGTAGACAGACTATTTAGTTGTTTTTTTTTGTTTACGAATCCGCTATGAGTTTCATAGCGAAAATTTATTAGTAAGACTATTAGAATCACCTTTTTGACGGATGCAGGTGACTTAATCGCCTGTATATTGTTATCAATTCGTAAAGTTGTAAACATTGTTTTTAAACCACTCAAAAAGTGTGGTATAATTATTTGTAGTTGTTCATAATATCCTAAGATTAACATGGTACAATAAAGCATTATTTTGGTGCAGCATAAAGTATGTTCTATGCATCTAAATGACTGTGTTATCTAAATTATTCAGAAGTACACAAATGGGCTACTATTTACCATTGGGCAGTAAATGATAAATTATTTATTTCTGTTAGTAGGTTTGTACTAACACACGTCGATCATATTTTTAAAACTAGATGAGGCTTTCTTTTTTTCGTATCCTATCTCCCTACTCTGAGAAGAAAGGCCGAAACAAACTCAGAGGTCACAGTCTCTTTTAAAGTCCAGATACAATCTTGGTCAGATAATATAAATGATATTAATAGTAGTTTACAAATAGTAGTACTTGGTAACCCTACGGTAGTAGAGCAATAGTCAGTGTTTACGCACGGAGACACCTCGTGACTTTCCGCCGACATTCGTTTTCTGTCGCCGAGCTTACCGAGAGCCTTACTCCATTAAGAAAATTAATGTTTTGACTTACCCACCGACCATCTTGCGGTACAAATGTATAGTGAAACAATTACCTATGTTGTATAAATATACTCTAGGTACCTATACTACTTATTGTGTTTGTCTATTGATTTGATGGCCGGTAATAATAAAGGAAAGTACTTATCTGATGGATTATAAGGTTCGACTTTGTATGTAGCTTGGTGGTATTGTTCGGTAGAGGCCAATGGCGAAGCTTCACATTTCGTAGAAAGGAAACCGAAGAAGAAATTGTTCAGTTCTATAAATATTCACATAATTACGTCATAATTTATTTATTTATCACGTCGTGGCGCGGCTTGTTTAGAACAATTTGTGTTGTTGTTAGAATTCAAAGCTAGGAGTAGACATTTTTGATGTTTGAATATTATGGTGTATTAAATACTTGTAGTTTGTCTATATTATTCGGCAATTGTAGACACTAATGATGTGCTATTTTTCAACGGTGGTAGGTGAAGTTGCTCATCCGATCGTCCGAAAGGAATCCGGTAGGAATGGAGTTGTTGGCGCGCTACGCCTCTGGTAGAGGTACGTGTATTGCTTGCATGGATGACGTCAATGATGAATAGAGGTCATCTAACTTTAGATTAACGTGACTTGACACACAGTATGGAAGAAATGCTTTTGTCTTGAGACAAACATGAAATACCAGTACAGCACAACTAAAAAAGTATGAAGAGTGTAACTACAACATTTTGAATAGAAGATATACCTACTATTCACAATTAGTAGTAATTGGTTGATTTGTGTGCGGTTTGGATCAAAGAGAACTGGATTGGATTTTAGATTGCCAGCTGAAACAATATTTTTAGATTGATTTTGCAAATGTTATTTTGCGGTAGTATTAAAGGCTGGCAGTCTTATAGAGGTATGAGGAATAGGGTGTAAAGCTCACTCATACTTTATGGAAAAGGGAGGATCCTCCGACCAGACGGGTGTTGTGTGTCTGGTGGACAACTTCCCGAAGGTTGATGTCGGGATGTTGTATATATGCTAGTCGCGCGGTAAACTCTGATTGCGCGATCCAGGATTTGTGACGTCAGGTCTTTGAGGTGTAGTTCATATGTGGCGTTGTAGATGCCGCCACATCACTCCCCTTTGGAGACCGGAGGTCGATAGTGGGCGCTTAGTGCATATGATGCTTGCCAGGGCCAGTTGTGGTTCCAGTAAGTCGGAACCGGGTGCTGCATAGTTCACAGTGAGTCGGAACTGTCTGCGGAGATTCCCCAGTGAGTCGGGGTGGCGCTGCGATATGCTCCAGTGAGTCGGATGTGGTACAGCGCCGGTACAATAACCGCCGGTAAAAATATGGTTCCTTCAAAGCAACCTGAATACTAAACATTATATCTAACCATGTGCATTTTCCTTCTTACAGCCTAAGTATTTCGACATGGACATATATACTTCATAATGCCTTCCCTTGGGCCTGCATATTTATATACTATAATTATTCCATACTTACAACCACAACAAACGCATCTCATTCTCACAATATAACTTACCAACAATGCACTACTTTTTTTTTCATACGTTATTCAAATAACGTCGGATTAAAATCATATTTATAAAAAACAGGGTGTAAGGGACAGCCCTTCGCAGATTGATGGGGTGAATTCAGTGTATCATACTAAGATGACCTACATAAAATTGTTTCAGGAACGTTACGGGAATCCAATAAACTCGCAATGTATCGTTACCGCGGCAAAACACACGTAGCGAACGGAAGCGCAGCGAGCCTTCGGCTGCCCTTCCAACCACAGGGCGCAGTAATTTGATGAACACTGTAGCTACGCAGAAAGTGAACAGCAGTTTTTTTTTTTTTTCACTCCATGATATTTATTTATATCATGGAGTGCTGCGTACAGAGAATGTAATTTTACATTTAACTGAAACAATGATTTAAAAATGTAATTTTTCCTGAGAAAATTTCCGGTGGAATATGATTCAAAATAAGGAGCTGAATGCACCCTGTTAGTTTGCGGAGGGCTGTCCTTTACACCCTGTATACTAGATTTGAAAACTAGCAAAGCTTTCAGAAATTGAGGGTGAGAGTTCTTGACCAATACCTACCTACCAACTATAGAATGATGCAATCTTGAACGGTCCTGAATATCAATATAAAACTAGATTTTACTTCAGATTTGCATGAAATCTGTCATATTTAAAGCACTATCCATTAAGAGCCACAAGATACAAGTAGTAGTAGTTTGTGGCTCGCTGTCATAATATCACATTGTAGTGTTACTTTTTGTGTAAAAAATCTTTACTTCACTTTATTACTCAAAAACAAAATGAAAAGTCATTCATTCAAATTAGGCTGATAATCAGCACTTTCCGAACGTCAAAATTAATTCGAATTCAAATCTTTATTGCATAATATAATAATAGGATATAATTATTATTCAGTTATCATTAAAAATAAACATAAAATAAACTGATCAATTTAATTAAATAATATCACCTTTTGGTTATATAATACGTCGTTACAATTATATCTTTAAAAATTCAATTATTTTGAAGTAAGTAAAATACATAACATAATAATAACAATAATAGGTATAATTCAAAGATCAATTCAATTCATTACAAAAAAAAAAAAAAAAATTCACAGTTTGAACTATTATTAAAAATTAAAATCAAACATTAAAAAAATCCAATAAAACATAAAATAAAAAGACAAATAAAAATAATTAAAATTAATGACCAAAAATGAAAAAAAGTTATCCCATTTTGATGTCATCATTAAAAAAATCATTCAGAGTATAATAACATTTTTCGACCAGTAGTTTTCTGAGCCGTTTAGTAAATATTTCATCATTTTGTTCAATTTTTATGTCGTTCGGTATTTTATTATATATTTTAATTGATATTACATGAGGACTTGTGCTGTGTAATTTTAGCCCAGATTGTGGTATCACGAGCGTGTTTTCAAATCGTGAACGTGGTGCATATCGGCGAGGTTGGTCTGTAATTTTAAGGTAAACGTTTGGATTTTGTCTAACGAATTTACAGATTTCTAGAATATAAATTGATGTCAAAGTCAGAATGTCTAGTTTCCTAAAATGCGGTCTACAACTTACGTCATTGTCAATATACACCATTATCCTAACACATTTTTTCTGCAGGATAAATAAGTCGTTGCTGTCTACACTATTTCCCCAAAGAATTATACCATACTTAAGCCATGCATATGCATATGCATAAGTAAGTGGATATGGCGGTTTTTAAATCTGTAGTTTTTTTGAGCTCACGTAATGCATATATAAAACAAGATAGTTTCGATTACATTTTTTGTATGTGCGCTTCCCAGGCATTTCCAGGCAATTACTTAAGACAGTCCCCCAAAACGCTAGCCCTTCACCACGTTCTAGTGCTTTAGCTGGGAAGAAGAGGCGCGACAAATTCCCCAGCAGCACATCTGTTTGTGATTCTATACAATAGTAGGTATGAAAAGTAATTAAAATAACGAGACACAGAATAGTAAATTAAATTATTTGCCATATGTCAGCTAGTACACGCCAATATACCAGGAAAAACAATGAAAGCAAAAAACAAACAAAAAAATCAAAATGTAAACAAAATTGAATACCTAAATATATGTAAGTCTCCTGACATAGGCGTGCACAATGATATTAATATATATAAATAAAGAGGTAGATACCGCATTTGCCCGCGCAAATAGTTGCAGACAAATTCAGACAATTGTTGTAATTTGATTTAGTCGGCTAATAGCAGCGAGCAAAACGAAGCGTGTGCGTGGCGTGACAATCATTATCATCATTTCAGCCGAAAAACGTCCACTGCTGGACATAGCCTTCCCCAATTGGGGGGGTTTGCCATAATCGCCACGCTTGGCAGGCGGATTGGCGATCGCAGTATGGTGTTAAAAATGCATAGAGAACGCTGCTGCCCATTCTCTAGTAAGTCCCTTAGTCGCCTTTTACGACTGCACCCACGCCGTGACAATAATATATATATAAAATGCCAAGTTGTGTGTTAAGAAAGCGTAAAAACTATCTATAGTTCCAAGATAAGTATGAGTGAAGAAATTTCATACCATAATTTGTAATAACAACGTAGCGATATCTGATCGCCGCTCAGTATGGACGTAGCGTATCTTTCCTTTATTACATCATTGGGCGTGCCCGCTTACATATGCAATGCTGGATTATGTTCATATAGCTGCAACACAAATGATAAACTAGATTGAAGTACCATAGAAGTACTGACCATTGTTCTATAGGCCGTAACCTTCAACAACCATGACATAATTTACTCACATTACATTTTTACACATTGCCAACACTACTGTCTGCCACGCGGCTCCGCGCGACAGCAGCTGGCATTCGCTCCCGGATTCATTTCCTTTCAGTGATGGATGGTTCTGTATCTTCAATGAGATTTATAATGGTGTGTCACATTCCTGCGCGTGATGTGAGTCCGAATACAGATTGATGCAAAATTCTAGCTGCTGAGGGTTGTACATAAAAGTTTTGTTAAAGGATTAGTTTTGACATGTGATACGTAGTTGGTTTTTAAAGTCATGTTCGGTAACATATCGGAAATGACGTTGTCTTTCATTTGGGGTTGGTAAATAATGACTCCATATTCCACCAAAAGTCTTTTTCAGCTAAATTAGGATGAACCGAAGAATGCGCCGTTCTTTTCGGGCAACAAAGTTGGTTTGAACAATGAAGCTAGTATTTGTTTGAAATTGAAACCTACCATATTTAGGTATTATTATATTTATGTGATGTAGGTATAATAAACAACATTCTATCTATCTACGACTATTGTGATTTATATCAGTTTATGCATGTTAAAATAAATGTAAGAAGTATAAACTGCATTAAGTATTTATTTTTCAATGACATATGTAAGTACGTCCGTACACGGATTGATGTTGAATGGTAAAGTGTTTCAGGAGTTTCAAAAAGGATTAGTTTGTGGTAGTGTTGTTAGTAATGCACAAGTGCGGTGTTTATACCTGCCGTAGGTGTCACAGAAAACATTTTGTGTTTTACCTCATTGAATATTTGAACTGATTTGGTAGAGAGTGGACCTTACTGAAATATCGGTGGGTTTCTGTTTACGGTTATCTTGGGCTATTGTCTCACTCGATTTCCATTGAGGGTTTCGGGCACCTCACAGGAAAATATAGCAAAAGAGAAGTAAGAATGGGCAGCAAGTTCTTAATCAAACAACAGTAATTTTCAGTCTGCCACAAAAAAAAAAAAAAAAACTGTCAAGAGCGAGTCGGACTCACGCACTAAGGTTTCCGTACGATCAGAAATCAACAAAAAAAATATTTAAATTAGTTCCACTATCTGTCAGGAGATGGGGCTGAACTAAAACTGCAATATTAGAAAATGTATGCTATTTAGAGACATCGTTTTTCCTGTAATCTTTACATAAACTTCTATCACATAGAATAATTTCAGATTTTTATCTAAGCAAACTTCGGAGATAAGGGGGGGAAAGGTATTTCATTTTCAGGAACAATTTTTCGTCAAAAGTCGAAAACAATGTGGCCTAAAACAAATTAAAAATGGTTAAGAATGTGCAAATAGCGCTCTTTCATAAGATACCCCACATGCCCTAGAAGCCCCACTTCGAATTTGTAAAAAAACCGGTAAGTACATGTTGCAAAAAATGTATATGTATATTTTTGTATCTTTCTGGCAAGCGCCATCTTTTTAGATGAGGTTTGCCCAACTACAATTTTGCAATATATTTATCTTTTTTTTTATAGTTTTCTATTCACAGACACACATACAGACTGACTCGCACTATAAGGGTTCCTTTTTACCATTTTGGTACGGAACCCAAAGAAAGATGGTGATATAAGGAAAAAAAAAACTGACCAAATATTTTTTGCTCAGCATTTTACCACTAACTTTTCCTTACTATCTATTATTTTATTTTCTCTATCCATCCAAAATAAAACCCAATCACAAACTTTATCCATAACTGACGCGTTCCACAAACGGGACATAATTACGAAACTTTCAGAAAAAATCTAGACTATTCCGTAAGAGACCGACCGATCTATCATAATGTAATTGAACCATACGAAGAAAGCATTTATGGTCGAAACGAGACTTCAGCTGGGGGAAAATTTTCTTAAAAGGTTGCTCATAAGGTCTAGTTTACATTAAGAGAGTAGGTGCAGGACACACTGGCAGACAGTTAAGCAAAATCTTTCTTCTTTGTATTATTATACTATGGGTATTCAAAATATATAAATATATTTAATATATATAGGCAGATTGATTGGGTATTCAAAATACTAGTACCTACGTACTTGTATTTGGACTATCTATAGTATATTTGAGTCTAAGCATATATTTAAGTTAGAATGATATTCTCTCTCTAAATTTCTTGGAAGGCGAATGGTCTTTCACAATAGTTTAGCTTCATTATTTGTTCTAGTACGAGTACCAACTCGGCTAGTAAACAAACTACCATGGCATGACTTGCTACAGCGGAAGTGTAACTAACAAGAAAAATAATAGGTGCAGGAAGAGAAACATCTTTTCAGCATAATAGGGAAATTGGTCATTTATAGGGCAAAGAGCCTCGAAAATAATCTGATTAATATGTCGATGCATCGCTGGTTTAATGGCTGTAACTTACCATGGTAAATCCTATAGTTACATTCTGAAAGCGACAAATTTCCTTTATTTTTAGGACAACAGTTGTGTATTTACGAGTAGAAGCCAATTCAAAAGTAAATATTCATCAATTTATCACAAAAAAAAAAAAAAATACTGAATTCAACGTTGCATTTTTCATACATACATATTTGGAAAAAAAAAAAAAAAAACATGCGGGGCAGTCTTTGCGGACTGCCAATAGAAGTGAAAACTAAGTAACTAATGCGTTCGGCGACGATGACGCGAGTTCCATGATTTTTATTCACCCTAAAAGTACACATATACAGCGTGTTACGGAAAGGGTATATACATATCAAAGGCACGGATTCTTTTGGTGATAACAAACTACAGGGCAATATTTTTTAATACCTATGTCTACATAAATAAAAATATAAGAAACATTTAACTAAAAATCAAATGTTTCCAATTGAATTCTACACATCACTAGACCAAGTCAGCTGATCGGTGTCAATAAACTACATACAAAGAAACGGCGGTAACACGTTTGTTATGATTTAAATTTAATAAACTATCGAAAAAAAAAATATTAAGTATTTTCTAGTTAGTGCTTTTGAGCTGAAATTTTGTACAGAGATTCTGAACCAGATACACTCTTCACCCCGTTTGTATGGATATACCCTTTCCGTAACACGCTGTATACACAGTATACATATAGTTCATGGAAAGCGTTCGGTGACAATGACGCGAGTTCCATAATCTTTGTTCACCCAAAAAGCGCACAATGCGCCTAAAGAAGTTTTACATAATTTACCGTAATGATGTATTTAAAAGCTAATTTATAAGTAAATTACCCTAATTTTTTTGTTACAAAAAGACACTCTTCCAAATTCAACGTTTTAACCTATGAATATTTACAGTACTGCACTCGAAACCTTTCCACTGTCCTAATGTACCCAAGGCCTAAGCCGGCACGCCACCATTACTTATGCATTAACCCTGGCTAGGCCAGTAAGCGGTCCCTTAGGCCCGGAGGAGCGTTCACATGATTTTATTCCACCACTCGTCTCCTATGAAACTCGTCCGTATCACGAGAACAACTTTTGACAATCAATCTGTTACGTGAGACTTATTGTAATTGGTTTTTTCGCGTGTGTTCTGTGCATTGTTGGTGAGTTGAGTCGTGAGAATGAGATGTGTTTGTTGTGGTTGTAAATATAGAATAATTATAGTAATAAATATGCAGGGCAACGGGAAGGAAGACGGTCATCGTATGATGTATGTATGTCCATGTCGAAATAATTAGGATGTAAGAAGGAGATTGCGCGTTCTTAAGTGTAATGTTTAATATTCTGATTGCTTCAATCATTGTTTACTAACATAAAAGCTTATCAGACTGCCAGCCTTTAATTCTACTGTGAAATGACATTTTCAAAATCAAACTAAAAATGTTGTTTCAGTTGGCAATCTAAAATCCAATCCAGTTCTCTTTGATGCAAACAAAAAAAAAAAAAAAAACCGCACTCAAACCAGCCAATTACCTAACCGATCCATCTCAAAGAACATCCATCTAAAAATTACAACAACAGAAGAGCAAAGTAAAATTATAACAAATCAAAAACAAACTGTATCTCCTTGTGCTTGAAAAGATGATTTCCTGTATGTCAAAGAAATCTGCGAGCTAGTTTCCGCCCTGGATTGGATATCGACTGCATCTGAAATGAAACGCTCTTCACCGTATATTTTAAAGGTAAACCCGTTTTATCATGTCACATGTTGTCGGCGAACGATACGAAATGTATTTTTAAAGATGTCGTCTGTGGATTTCTGTGTTTTGCAATTATGGATGTTTAGTTTTTAAGTGGCACGTTTAGCAGTAGTTTTATGTTTAACTAGCAACTGCTTATAGATCATGAGTATATTCATATGAACATCAGTATTAAGGAATCGTAATTTATGTAACACATCACTGGCCTATTTAAATAACATACTATAAAATCCTATTAACTATGTAAAAATCCAAATATTTGCGGGTCGAACGTAAAGTCGAAATCAAAATAGTGATCTTTTCATTTTCAACCAATAAAGTTAAAAATAAAACCACTTTAATCAAGAAATAATTTCTCGTAACGCTACGAACTCGTAGCATGCTACGCCGTAGCTGTAGACTGCTACGAAGAAAAATCATAAGACGTTTGAAGGACTCTGTAAATGCAAAAATAAAAAGAAATATATCTTGAGTGGCGGACATCTGAATGTTTTCTTCCGGCGGAACAAATTGAAAAGCTGGTTTTTACAAGACGGGAGGGAAAGGTAGACCGGGCACTGAATTACTCAGAGACTGGGCCGATCATTGCGGTCGACCCAGCGCGAGCGGGTAGACGGTAGACGATGTAATTCTTGCTAAGAAACTGAGTTCTTATGACTTGTATTTATACTGGTATGTTTTGTCTTATGCGACGTCAGTATTAAACAACGTTTTAAATATTTAGCAAATCCCTAAGTAGGAGTGTGCACAGGTTTTATTTTTAGCATTTTAAAATTACTACCATGTTAATATACAAATAAAATATTGTTATTAAATTAATCAAAAATGTATAAAGATATTATTTAATTTCGCAGTTAGCCAGAGGTGTAGCTAGTACATCGTTTTGGAAAAAAATAAAATAATAATGTACAAAAAAAAGGAAGAAACTTCAAAATTAAATTATTCAAAACAGAGCAACGTAGCAGCAAAATTTTAACGAACCTTACTCGAATAGAAAGCTACACATATGAAAAATGAAACTATCAAAATCCGTACAAACAATGCAACTGCAAAATAAAAGCCCTCAGATATCAATAGAGACATATTTCAAACGGCAGGAAACGTAATATATAAGTGCTTCCCGGGCGAGCCTTTGAATAAGAGGGAAAAAACTAGTGCCTTCCGGCCTCTGATTGTGTTACTGTGAGTCTGTGAACGCAAGGACGTTTGTGACTGTTTGGATTTAGGTTATTGTGGAGTTGTTGGTATTTTAATGAGATGATGTGGCTATAGGTATTTTTTAATGTGGAATTTGTGTGTGATGATCTTGGGGTAATCTGTGAAGCACTCTTCACTGAGATGATTACAGACTGTAGCTGTTAAAACATATTCCAATCAATTTAAACTTTTGACGGCCACGTCAAAAAAGCAAAAACGTGGCCTCGGCGCCAAGATACGAATTCATTATTTCGAGTTTTTGTCATTTTATGTTAATATATATGAATACAAAGAAAGAAAGAAAGGAAACAACTTAGGATGAGTCAAGGAACATAATTAGTAAAGGAAAAAAAAAAAACAATGTTGTTTTATGATGAACGATGCTTTATTTTGATTTACGTATAAAAGTCTGTCATGTAGTCGTGACCGTGGCATGCTGGGCACATTTTGGTTTGTCATATATACATGACTGTGGTGGTCAAAAGGTTAATCAAATAGGTTAGTTATAGGGTAAAAATAGAGTAGCGAGAAGTCATTTTTGTATGTAGGATTGCATGATGTCAATGTCTTACGATCTGAATCGAATCGATCGAATGTTTTATTCTTTCTTCAAACCTACCATTAATTGTTATTGGTAGCAACAAAATTCGATCTCAATAAAAACGGCCACATTCCTCTATATCGTATTTTGTTGCTTCGTGTCTCAATATGAAACTTTATAAAAGGTATTAGAAAATTCTAGACACACTTACCGATATAGTTGATTGAGCCGTTTTTCATAATTCTTTCTCAGTCACGAGATATTATGTTTTTAAAGGAGTGGCGCTAGTGGACCGGTGACAGCGCTCTTAAGTTAGAATTGTCCTCAAATGTCATGATTGAAAAGAAAAGAAAGAAAGATATCCATACTAATATTATAAATGTGAAAGTAACTCTGTCTGTCTTTCTGTCTGTATGTTACACGCCTAAACCGCTGAACCGATCGTCATGAAATTTGGCAGAGATATAGCCTGGGATATGAAGACGGACATAGGCTACTTTTTTACGCGATAACCGACATAAACGCGGGCGGAGCCGCGGGCAAAAGCTAGTAGGATTATAATTGACAAACACGCAATATTTATTTATTTATTTAAACTTCATGTACAATAGTGGTACATAGGCGGACTTAATGCCACAAGGCATTCTCTACCAGTCAACCTTTGGGTTAAATATAAAAACAGTGGTAGGGTACAAAAATAATGACAAAAATACTAACTTCTTGATTAAGAGAATTTATATAGTTTTATTGATACTAATACACATATACAAATAAAATAAACTAATAGATATTTTAACAAATACCACCTAATAATAATTACTATGACTAGACTATCATTTGAGAGTTATTTAGTCTGACTTAAATATTGACATCACTTGTACAAATTACGACCCCCACATTTTGAATTCATGCAGAAATTATATGGTTTGTACACAACACAGGTCTTCAATACTAAATTTGGTACTAATTTCTTTAATTTCCTCGGTCCGTATATATACAATAAACTTAATAAAAATCTTAATATTTATCCACTCAACACAGATCGCTGCAAGAAAAAAGTATCGGAATACCTACAAGATCTCACATATGATGAGAATGAGCCACTTCTAACTGTTCCAAGATAGACAGTAATAATGTTTAATGTTAGCAAAAAATCATTATCTGTATACAAATATATATACATATTTTATATTTTCATATTCAATATATCCGCGTGTCTCACTAATTCATGTGTTCACTTATATTAATCACAAGCACACTCACAAATAGACACACCCTCTCACACACACTCACTCACCATATCACATAACACAAAAAGAGGTGCAGATCATAAATACAACCTTAGACTATTTTTGTTCTATTGTTTTGTTAAAATGCTAGCATTTAAGAACTCTTATCTAATGTAACCCGAGGGGATTGGCGCTGTTATCTGAAATACAGGTTTCTCCTAGTTCGGCTCCAGATGCTAAAACTTTTGTGTACTTTTGTTTTATCATAGCACATAACTGTAATGTAATCTAAGTACTGTTTTTATGAAATAAAACTTATTATTAATTATGAACTTAAGAGAATTGTGATTGATAACTTTGATGATTATAATTCTTTAAATAAATATTTGATACGGCCTCGAATCATATTTAAATCAACATACAACCTGATATTGAACTGCAAATTGCAAAAAAACGTAAGAAAATTTGAATTTCGAGGACTGACGCTATCGCCTTAATATCCATTTTCCACGAATACGCCAGTTTTTATGTTGTATAACATGACATCACGCCTGTTTTTTGCGAAGGGAAAGGCAGAGAGTGTATAGTACACCCAAATTTATCCGCCAGTTATAGATAGATAGATAGATAAAAAAAATAGTCAGTGCACACAAAAGACAGCACAACACACAAGGGCACAAAATATTAAAAATTTCATGAATATTATAAAATAGGGTAAAATATACAATAGGAAAAACATACAGAAATTGTGTGATATTATGACATAATTCCCGATACATTGTATCTAAAATAAAAATTGATATAAAAACACAATTTTCCTTTCCATCTACACTCACGCATCATCACACACTAGCTTATGAAAATCAAAACATCAGCACAGTGACAAGAATCATTTTCACTGTTGACTGGCTCCCTCAGAGGGGCATTAGCCCTCAGACAGCCGGTCATTTGCACCGCCCTGCCCTGCGGAGGATTGCATATCACTGTCGCTTGGCTTATTACACCAATTATGGCCCGCTCCTGTTAGAATGTTTCTGAAGGATTGGCATTAGTCTTTGGACTTTGAAATTGTAGCAGTATGAGGGTACTTTGATGGGATGGGATATTGAAGTCGTTTGATTTGATTTTGGATAGTGTCTACGTCTTACGTTAAGATATATGGTAGCTAAATGTGCGGTCGGATTTTTAATTCTTACGAGGGTACTAAGTAGTGTTTTTTATTAGCTTTTGCCTGCGGCTCCGCCCGCGTGGATGTCGGTTATCGCGTAAAAAAGTAGCCTATGTCCGTCTCCATATCCCAGGCTATATCTCTGCTAAATTTCTTGACGATCGGTTCAGCGGTTTAGGCGTGCAAACGTAACATACAGACAGACAGACAGAGTTACTTTCACATTTATAATATTATGGTATGGATTTAACTGTAGTTGTTTTTGGTATATCTATGTTGTATGTGAAATTAACCGAAATATTAAATAAGAATCCCTTCCGTGTTATGAGTGAAGTCAAAGGCACCCTTTTGGCATATGTGAACCAACCACTTCATACGAAATAGTATTAATCAATCTGCCTAGCCTTTTCCCAACTATTTTTGGGGTCGGCTTCCAGTCTAACCGGATGCAGCTGAATACCAGTATTTTACATGGAGCGACTGCCTATCTGACCTCCACAACCCAGTAACTGGGTAACACGATACCCCTTGGTAAGACTGGCTGTCAGACTTTTTGGGCTTCTGACGACCTGTAACGACTGTCAAAGATCCACGAATGACAGCCGGGACCAACGGCTTGACGTGCTTTCCGAGGCATAGAGGAGTCTCGGTATGTTAAGATGGTCACCCATCCACGGACCAACCCCGGCAAGCGTAGCTTAACCTGACGGATCGACCCATGCGGCTGTTATTACTTAGCCACGAGCTCCTCAAAAATAGTATTATTATGTACATATTAAGAGAGCAGTGGTGGCCTAGTGGTAACGGACGAGTTGTAGGTCGTAGGTTCAAATCCTGACAGGCGCTTATTTGTATTTTGTTTACGAACTGTGACCAAATAAACGTTATTCTTTGTTGCTCATCACCACTGCTCTCAAAACGGTGAAGGAAAACATCGTCAGGAATCGGGCTTGTCCTGAGAATCAAAAATTCGAAGACATGTGATATATTATGTACCAACCCGCACTGCGCCTGCGTGGTGGTTATCAGCCCACTCCCTCTCACAGACAGGAGGTCTGTGTCCCAGCATTAAGGCTCCTACAAACAGACGCGACATGCGACGCGATACAAAGAGACCGCTCGTTGCGCGGCACGCGGTGTCTTTGTGTCGCGTCGCGTGTCGCGCCTGTTTGTAGGAGCCTTTAGGAACATTATAGGCTGATTATGTACATGTACCTAAATCCATTCTTGACATTAAACTTATAGGTGGTGGGGTATAATAACAACGACAGGAAATGTGTTGTTTTAAATGTAATTAATGTTTTGTAATAAAACTTTTTCAACGAAAACCAACAAGCTAGAAAATCAAGAAGCGCCACTTGGAAACTTGTATCATTGTTGCTCGCACAAGTTCGCGAAACATTTTGCAGCTAACTTAATTAGGAGTTAAAAACTTGTTTTAATTTTTTCTTGATAGTACTTGAAAGTTTGTAATGCAGAACGACTTTTTGTGTGCCTTTTTGTACGACCGCGCTTTTTTTTCGGACGATAACTCGTTAGAAAATTGTAAATATGCTTTGAAAGTTCTTTCGGTAGCTCAGAAGCGGCTTCCACGTTATCGCCTAAAGTGCAATGAATTCCTGTTTTTTTTTTCAAACCAAAATGTATAACTGTTTCTCCCGTCCTTCAAACAAATGAATACAGTCATATTATTTGTGTCTGCTACACAGTACGTCCCAAAAAAGTAGGTAGCAAATAAAACTTTTCTTGTCTGTCACATTTATATGACATCGCATATCAACTTCATTTTTATTTGACGCATATATTCGCCAGCGGTATTTGTGGGGTTAACCAATTCACCTTCGCCGTACCTTTTCGAATAGACGTACGAGTAAATAGGTGCACATCTCTACTCCTACTTTATAGTTCAGGGATAGTGTAATAAAGGGATGAAACGTAGTTTTGTACGCAGAAAAAGTGGGGTAGTTTTGATGGCGGTAATTTCGTGTGGAGTTAATGCAATTTTATTGGATAATAAGTCGGGCAGTAATGGAAGACTATTTACAGTAAGATCGAACGGGAAATGTGAAAATTTTAAACTTGCGTGAATATTTTTTTTTTATTGACATTAATAATAAGTAACCTACCTGTAAGTAACTATTGTTAACTGAGTTTTTTTCATGGGATTACTTTGTTGTTTATAAATTTTAATTTCCAAGGGATCATTTGACTACTAAGTAGAAACAGTACTGTAGGTAGGTTCAGACATTGGACACACAATTATTCTGTCATGTGATAAACTCGCAAAATTTATTTACAAAACGAAATATTATATATTAAAGTTCCTACACAACTGTGTGTCATTAAAATAACTCTATGTCGAAACAAAAACTTCGAATTCAAGTCTAAACTAAATTATGTTATCCACAGCGTTTCATTTAATTGGAAAAGGCTTTATGACGTCACGTCCGCCACCTGATGGCGGGAAGATCAGCAAACGAGCGTTTAGTAAAAGGCGTTTCACGAGTTGATCGAGCCCCAGTCTGCGAGCAGTTTTCAGCGAGTCCACGACTGTCTACAAGTATTCACCTACAGTCTGTGAAAAAGGGTAACAAATATCAACGTGCGCAGAAGTCTGTTAAGGCTGCTAAGTATGTAAATTAAAGGGAAATAATTAAAAATGCAGAATATGATTTTAAATGTGATTCTTTATGTATTTTGATAACATGTATGTGCTTGTATTAAATTAATATTATACTAATCTATGTTATATCCCACAATTATGAGTGTATAAACATGTGTCGTACTCCTGTGCAGTGGTTCGTTTGGTTAGATATCCCCAGTGGCACATTAGAGCAATTATAAGAGGACACGAACTCAGGACCGTGTACAGCAAATGCACGAAAATTTCAAAAAGGAGTATTTATTACTAGATAATTAAACTGTTTGTTGTTGTTGTTGAAAGTAAATGAACGGTTAATGTTTGTTTATTTGTGTCTGAATTCAGCACAGTTCATATTTTCGATCAATTCAAGATTATTATCGAAATAAACTAAAGGCTAAGACACCAGTGTGTAAATAAATTTCTAAGTGCATCTGACCTTCACCATATTTTTTAATATTACTGATTGGGCCTGCTCTTGACCTCGATCTCGCCTGATGGAAAGCGATGGATGACGTCTTGTACCATAATTATGTGACGCTTTAAAGTAATGACAAAGGAGAATGATCATCAAGTATGACAAAAAAACACAGAGCAAATAGATACAGGATATAGCTCAGAATGTTAGTGATATTTAGTGATATCATTCTGTAAATATTTCACTATTAGATTCGATGGCTAAATGTGTGATATTGTGCTATTTGTTTTTCATCAGGTGTGATTTTTTTTCTTTTCTCTTCGCTTTTGGTATATCCGACGATATAAATACATATTCTCACGCCCATAATCCCATAGGAGTAGGCAGAGATTGTCAATCAAATATCTATACCACTGATCAGCGTGATGAGTGGCGACAGAGTTCGCCACTCATCACGCTGAGGCTCGCAGAAAAGCGGCGAATAGTGGACTATAGATAGTTGATTGACAATCTACTGTCTCTTCCTACTCTTATGGGATTATGGGCGTGAGTAAATGCCTCTATATAGTCGGATATACCCAAAGCGAAGCAATCTTAAAGAAAAAAAAAAAAAACACCCCTGATGAAAAACAAATAGCACTATATCATAAATTTTGCCATCGAATCTAATGGTGAAATATTTACAGAATGATATCACTAAATATCACTAAAATTCTGAGCTACATCCTGTATCTGTTCGCTCTGGGTTTTTTTTTTTGATCATTCTCCTTTACTCATCCAGATTTTGGCATAGTTTAAATGTAAAGCCACTATAAAGGCTAATTTTCATTGGTCGATAGGGCTCGTATGCGGGGTGCGGGAGATTTCTGTAACGCATGCCGTAAAGCCCGTATTAAGGAAACCGTTTTCATTAGTCGATAGAGAAAGATTGCGGTATATGGAGAACCTGCACCGCGCGATTGGCAAATATTTTGAAGGCTCATTTCTCATTAATCATTTTCAATGGGTGTGAGTCTCCGCACGTTTTTTACCGACCGATGAATTAAATTTGTCTACGCCCGCTAAGGGGATTCCCCGCAGACGGTGTACCGACCGCGTTATCGACTTATGACTTTCATTAGTCATTACCCCGACCGCGGGGAGTCGCTGCATGCTATAAGTCGACTGAGTTATAAACTAATCAAAATGAACCTTTAGTATTGAATAGGTACTTTCCAAAATGCATGACACCTCTTCTATAAAATACAGGGTGACAGGGACATCGACTGAATCCATGGTAACAACCATGGATTCAGTACATAATTCTGGACCCCTATAACTTAATAAACACACCACGAAAAACTGACGAAAAACTGCGTAATACACAAAAAAATACACTATAAAACAAAACAAAAAAAAAAAAAAACTTCACCACTTCATTATTCTGCCTCAAATCGTAGGTGTAACCGCGTGGAATTTTATCATGGATGCCATGTCGGTCGGTCCGAGCGATCCGTGCCTCACATGGTTACAGAAAGATTTAATTGTTGCGAACGGACGTGACGACCGTGCGATACGTGGCCATCGGAAATACTCGCTCGATTCCCTTTAGTTTGCCGTCCAGTCCGCTGTATTGTTTATAAGTAAGTTTTATTGAATTTTTCTATATTTGATTTTAAAGTTGGAATGTTAGTTTGAGATTAGTTTTTGGGGATGTAGGTATCGTTCGAAGAAGTACTCGTAATTCATTAAAATGGTTTTCCTGAGTAGGTAAGGATTCATTTTAGTTTTTCGCTTGAACTAGCTTTAAAATAACTTGTAATAAAACGCAAATGTGGGCCTTAAAACTTAATTGCATTTAAAATGCTAAAGGGTTGCTTATAGCGGTGTACGAACTCCTTCGTCCTAATCGACCTCAAAACTCAAACTCAAACTCAAAGCATTTATTTCAAATAAACCAATTACAGGTACTTTTGAATTGTCAAGGGGTCGGTCAGTCAGAAAGATGAAGCTAGTTGCTCATTCCAAAGCGTAGTAGGTTCCTATGGAGAAGAACGGACAAGAAACTCCATGGACACTCTTTTAAAACAAAATATTGTTACAAAATATGGGTTACATCATTCATGTTGAAGTTATACATGTGAGAACAATGTAGAAAGACGTGCACGTTAGAAGCGTCCGTAATAGAAACAATTCACAAAAATTAAAATAAGCCGTGGCAGCTAAGAGATGACCAGTCCCAACTGACGGCGCCCGTTCACGAACATGACGCATGGATCAGCACCATTTAGCTCAACCATTTTGAAGGGAACTTAATGATCCAACACACACGCCACCACCAGCGAGACATTTGAGTGAGCATGACATACTCTCAGCCGCCAGGGCACATTCAAGTCAATAAAAGACATATTACCCGGTAAATGGTAGCTCTATAGTACATAGTACTCACACCTGTGCTATGCAATTATATAATTCAAGGACATTGAGTTTATACAATGCAAAAATAGTTTACAATCTTCAGCAGCTCCAATAATATTTTCAAATGCTAATCAATTAGTTTATGCGCCCTTATGGAGCAGGACCAGCATTGAGCCAAGCATTTTTGTCAGCGATGTAATCCCTCAATTTATAATATACTTGGCTGCATAGTGTGCGTTTTATACAAGTTTTAAATTTTGTTTCGTTCAATTGGAGTATGTGGGGAGGTATTTTATTGTAACATTTTAAACAGTACCCCATGAAGGATGAGTCTACTTTAGCCAGTCTGAAACCTGGTTGAACTAATTGGTCCCTATTTCTGGTACTATAATTGTGTCTTTCACCTCTTTTACTGAAAATATTTACATTTTTCCTTACGTACATGATGTTTTCATAGATGTATTGACAAGGTCCCGTCATGACGTTAATATCTTTAAACAGTTCCCTTAGAGAATCGCGCCTGCGGAGGCCATATATTGCTCTGATGGCTCTTTTCTGTAGAATAAAAATAGATTCGATATCTGCAGCCCATCCCCATAGTAAAATACCGTAAGACATGATACTATGAAAGTAACTAAAATAGACTAGCCTAGCGGTATCTACATCAGTAAATTGACGGATTTTTCTCACAGCATATGCTGCTGAACTCAAATCTGCTCAAATCAAATCAAATCCATTTATTTGCCAGAATGTAGGTTTACAAAGTATGATCTTAAAACTATAATGGCCCCTTTACATTCTACCATTACATATTATGTTGAGCCAATATTTAATTTTAGCGCACAATTTTATTATAATAAATACATTTTTTTTTTAAGACAGCAACTATTAATTTTATTTTATTTTTAATTTTAATATAACATGGTAAGTACCTAACTTACAAACTTAGTCCCACAAAACTATTGCAATGGTTTGACTGTGCGGTCAGTGAGTCCCCAGACAATAATACTTAAACATACTTAAATATCCAAATAATATATTTTTAATTTACTTCTAAATCTATTTTTATTTGTTTCACTCCTTATGTCTGCCGGTAGACTATTCAATAGATATGGTATTCGCATAGATAAATGATAGGTCTCGCTGCGCTCGACTAGATACCGCCGGTGTACTTGTCAAATGCGGCAACAAATACTACGCCGAAGTCGGCGTACCCGAGCCAGTTATACTGCAACTTGTGTGTGACGTGTACGTGCCAAATGTTTTATTAAGTTTTGGACATAATCCGAAGTAAAATGCCAGTTTGCGTAGTGAAACTGTGTAAAAGTGTAATTTTATGAATCGATTTTGAAGAGCTTCTAATTTATCCAAGTTAGTTTTGAATGTTAATCCAAGTTCTCAGGCATTAGGATTTATAGGAACAAATTAATTAAATGATAGTTCCAGAAATACAGTTTAATAAAAAAATACCTCTGTGGCGGACTGTCACTGACAGCTCCTGTCATAAGGCTCAATCTGTCAGGGTGCCACCTGACAGATTGAGCCTTATGACAGGAGCTTACCAAGAGGCCCCGACATGGGCATGTCATGTTGTGGAATGTGTGGCAAAATTATAAAAGCTTAACCTTCAATGGAAGCCTTTTCAATAACCCGACGCACCCCAACCACATGTATTAATTATTAAAAATAAAAAAAACAGGTATTTACATTCAAATAATTTTTGTAAATACCTATCACTCACATTACAACAAAAGTTAAAAATAAAAGCTTATGCTCGAACTTAACCTTACTTTTTGTTATTTATTTCCAAGAAATTAACTAAGTGTTGACCCCTGAGAGTGTCTGAGGGCGAGAAGAAAAAACTTATGTCTTCATAAATTTGATTTAAGGTCAGAAATATAACGTGGGTCTTGAGTAATTCTTTATCTTGGGCTTCAGATACACGAAACAGAGTGAATTCGTACTACACTACTATTTATCTACATTACGGTATTACTTTTTTATAGAGTTAGTATGTTCATGTGTTTACTCTTTGTCGGTGTTAGTTATACATCAGATTGTTCTTCAGTCATTTTGATGTAACTTAGGCTTTGGATAGGTGGAGGTTCTTGATTTATACTATACTCCATTTACTATAAATAAGCATTAGACAAATAACGGCTAAATAACGACAGTTATTGTATAATATTGTTGAAATTACTGCACTTTAGAGTTATTTTTTTAATGAAAATGGTAAATAGATTTCAGTGCTTTCTATTTATCGTGAAATAACGGAGTTTATTAAACGTTTACATCGAAATAACGAAAGGGTGAGAACAGTTATTTGTCTAATGTTATAATAAATGGAGTATAATTTATTTATTTTATTTTATTTTATTCTATTCGGGAAACTTACAGCTAACATAAACAGTGTTCTTAAACAATATGCATTTGAAGGCCAAGTTTCCACTGATAAACATTTGAAACAAAAAAGACAACAAAAAAGGTCGGTACAAAATACCTATAACATAAAGAAGAATGTAATAAAACTAATATTATAAACTATACTCCATTTACTATAGCATTAGAAAAAAGAGGCTCGTAGAAGCAGGGGTGCGAAACATTTTATTCAAAGTTAAAAGTTTAAACAATTAAACTAAAAATGTTTTAACATAACTTTGATAAATAGGTCGTAATAACATCTTCATCACACATTACTTACAACGAAACTAATGAATGAAACAAACGATTACGTCGATTTAAAGGAAATAAAAGTCTTTTTTTTTACAATATTTTATTTAAAACAACAACTTTCAAGACACAATAGTTGGTGTAACTTCTTCTTCTTCATCATATAATTTAGTCACTATCATCAGAGAATAAAGATGAAGAAGTTTCACCGACGTTACCTAATAATAAATCTTTCTACCACATCATCCATTATGCTTTAACTTTTCCTCTTCTTTAATTGCATGAGCAACGCAAGACTGCCATCGTTCTAGCGTAATACTATCCAGATCTTGTGGGAGTAATTGTTTCTCCTTGTCTAATTTGAATGTTTTGTTATGTTGAGCCACATACTCCATCATTTGAGCCCATATTAATTCTATAGGGTTGAACTCGCAGTGGTAGGGTGGGAGGCGCAATACGGAAATACCCTTCTCTCTAGCCGTCTCATCTACAACAAACTTTTGGTATAAATGTCTTTGTATTTTTGCTTTTTCTAATAAAGCTGCCCTAAGATCTTTTTCCTCAAAAGGAATATTTTTGCTTTTAAACCATTCCTGTATATCTGCCTTTCGTGTAACTGTGTTTGGCAGCTTCTCCAATGTCCTTGAGTGGTATAGCGCATTGTCCATAACAATTACAGCGCCACTCTCAATTTTTGACAAAATTAACTTGAACCATTTTCACTTTTGTCTATCGCGCTTCTATAATATATTCCCTGTAAATTGAGAGGTCTGGCTCTTATGAAACAGGAAATCCTAGTACAAGAGTCAGGGCTACACAGATGATTGTGTCTTGAAGTGTAAATAAATAAATTATTATTAGTATTAAAGTTGAAGGCGTCCATTTCGGAGTGGTCATCTTCATCACCTTTCTTTGCATCAAATATTAATGCAGCATCCATTAAAAACCCTTCACAAACCCTGTGAAATAAAATTAATACAAGTCAATTATTCCGTACCCCCTATATAATTTCACTGCTGAAAATAGGTCATAGATAAATACTATAACAAAATTTATAACTTTAAAAGTTCGCTTTGCATGCGTTAATTCATAATACAATATAATATGTATTACTTAATTAATAGTCAATAACAATGGGGTGTTCATTTTTTTATGGCGAGGACAGTCCATAAAATACATACCAGTATGACCGATTATAAGTTGGATTTTTTAAACCAGCAGATAGACCTTCCCAATGTGCTTCTTTTGAAGACTTATTATTAGTGTCATGCCATATTAGGCTTTTCGTGTGACCTGTTTGTATGATAAAAGGTTATTAATATAAATACCATTCATTTCACGAACCAATTTTATGAAATTATGTTTAACTGTATAATTAATTATAATGTTATTGAATGCAAGAGGTCATACACTGCTTAGTGCATAAATAGCTGTTAAGAAATTTAGAAGCACTGTACCTTCATTTAGCCAAGTGTCATCTAAATAATAATATATTTTCCTTCCTTATTCCTTAGCCTTTTTATTTCATGAAGATATTTTAGTCTCCAAAGGACGATCTCCTGCTTGTCTATGACTTCTATGAGTGCACTTTTTCTGCTCCGTTTGATTTATGTGAACTTTAATGTTTATTACATTATTTTATATAGACTGCTTTTTTTTAAATCTGGCAGAGACTCGTCACTGTTAACTGCTTCCAGCATCTTGTCCAAGGTGGCAACGCATTATTAAAGAAGAAGGAATGAATTTTCCTGCATATTCCACTAAATGTGATGTCATCAAAATCATCACGTTTCATGTGCTTCTGTTGGGGAGGGGGAGATTGCAGGCGACTTTTTATGTTGTACTCTTTGAGAATATTGGACAGAGTAGCCCGAGATACGCCTGTAAATAATAAAATCATGTGCGGAGTTTCTAAAATATAATACATTTTATCACAATGCATGTTAGTTTCAAATATTTTTATAGTAATAATTTTATGAATCATCCTTACCGGCAACTTCTGCGATTTTGTTTATCATGTCAGTCTTATAATGAGGAGTATCTGCAGGCCAGGACTCCAATTGCTTAAAAATATTTATCACAGGTTGTTTTTCTACAGCACGCAGCATTCTCTTTTTTTTGGGAGACATTATTATTTCGTCGGAGTCAACTTTTGGACCACGTTTTTTTCGCCGTTGGCTTTGGTCAGACTCAGCACTTATATGTTGTAAGCCACTCGGTCCCGCACCGGGATGACACATAGCTCAAAAAAAAAGTAACGTTTTGTACAAACAACCCAATGACAACACTGATAACAATACAATAACAAAGAAATAACTAAATATTATTTATTATTTTAATAAATAACAACAAAATCACGAAAATTAAACAATAACAAACAAAGTATTCACAAGTAAATGACATACATGACAATCTTAGAACATTGTCAAGTCAATTTCACAGACGACATAAACCAGTAAAATTAGAAATCCCCGGCTGTCACAGCTTATGAAGGGATTAAGTAACATTTTAGATTTGGTAGGATTATAGTGAAACAAAAAGCGTTGCAGTATTGCTGACTCCTGCTTCTTTTAGGTTTTTAGCATAGGCACTGTAATTATAAATTGGAATGAAATAATATATCTAAATGAAAGCCACTTAATTTCTTATGGTTGTTTTTTTAAATGATTACAATTAAGTGTGATAGCTGATATATAAATTCATTTTAATCGATTTGGCGTCAATCGTAACTATAACAAGTTTATTGTACTTTTGTTATAAAGTGTGCATCAAAAATAACCTTTTTTAACTTCTGTCTAATGCTATTATAAATGGAGTATAGTTGCTTATAAGAATACAAATTACCTATTGCCATTTCAGTACAATAGTTCTACAAAAAATAGAACGTCGAATTACTACTGTGCAGAGATCTCTAACAAATTGAGAATGATGGTTTTTTTAGTAACATGTTCGTTGCTGACTAATTCATCAAATTTCGTTGTTCGATTTTTTCCATATTCAATGGCAAAACCATCCCTATCTTCTTATTCGTTTTGTATGGTTGGTGACTAACCTGGTGTCAGAGTTTTTTGCCCCTGTAGCTGCAACATATACCTACATCATAATACGCGCGCGCCGGCGGCTAGTGGAACACTGTCGGCTCAGGCGCGGCGGAAGTTTTTGAGCGAGAAATGCAAACCTTTTCGGTTTACCTACATATTATTTGGTTTATTTTATTATGTTAAGCATGTAGGTAACCGCTAATTATATTGTAAACATTTTTGTATATAATAGGTTAAGTTTGACAATAAAGGATCATTCGCATCTCAACCGTCTTTCACTCTATACACTGCTAGGGACTCCTACCTCAACAGTGGTGACCCCGACGTGATCAACAAAGCTACAATGACTACGTCCAATGCGGATTCGAAGAAAGACGAGCAAGAATTATCCGGTGTATCTGCTACTCTTCGCATTCCACCGATCTGGCGCGACAGACTGCGGTTATGGTTCGCGCAGTTCGAAGCCATCGTTTCCTCACACAAGAAGGGTGACAAGGCAATGTACGAGCTTGTCATCGGCCAGCTGGAACGTCAAGATATCGACGAGATAGCCGACATTATCCTCCGGCCACCAGAAACTAACAAATACGAAACATTGAAGAATCGATTACTACAGGTGTACGAAGAATCAGAACAAAGACAAGTCCAGCGGTTGTTGTCTGAAATGGAACTAGGAGATATGAAGCCATCACAATTACTACGGCGCATGAAGAACCTCGCTGGTGAAAATATATCCGAGTCGGCGCTGCGTATCATGTGGACGAATCACCTGCCACAGTCAGTCCGTGCTGTCCTCGCAGTCAGCGACAACATTGCCAAGAAGTCAGAAATCGATGACCTCGCACAAATGGCTGACAAGATTCTAGAGCATTCACTTCCACAAACTATCGCTGCTGTCTCCGTCTGCTCAAGTCAAGCAACCACTCACGAGATGACCGTTACTGAGAAACTGACCGAGAAGATCGACATGCTCACTCGTGAGATCGCCGAACTGAAAGCGAATCAATCATCGTATCGACACAGACGACCATTTCGAAGATATAGTTCCAAATCACGAACACCGTCCAGGTCACGAACACCGTCCAGATCCTGCTCCAACCGCAGTGATTCAGCGTTCCGCAATGGCAATATCTGTTACTACCATCGGAAGTTCGGAAAACAAGCTCAACGATGCACACGTCCTTGCAATTTTGAAGATCCAAAGACGACCTCGGAAAACTAAGACCTGCGTTGGCTGAGGCGGCACCCGACGTGAAAACACTAGCACACCGCCTATTCATCACCGACAGGAATTCACGCCTGTCGTTCCTGATCGACACCGGCGCTAACATTTCAGTTATACCGAAGAAAGCCGGTATGAAAGCTACACCTTCAAGCTTTTGCCTATACGCGGCCAACAATACCACTATTTCGACATACGGTGAGAAGACGCTTGAATTGGACCTCAAACTACGCAGACCATATCGCTGGAAGTTTGTCATCGCAGCAGTCAGCAAACCAATCATCGGCGCTGATTTTCTGAAGCACCATCGCTTATTAGTCGACATCGCCGGCGAACGACTCATCGATAAAGTCACAAACTTATCCGTCAAGGCGCCAATGTCATACTCCAGCGAGCCAACGGTACGAAGCATAGACATGGAACATCCGTATCACCAGCTACTAGCCGAATTCCCCAACATCGCTCGACCGTCATCAATGAAAGAAACACCAAAGCATCGCGTCGAACATCACATTGAAACCACCGGTCCGCCATTGTATTGCAAGACTCGACCATTAGCACCGCACCTCTATCCGGCTGTCAAGAAAGAATTCGAAACTATGATGCAACAGGGTCTGTGCCGGCCAAGCAAGAGCCCGTGGTCAAGCCCACTACATGTAGTTCCCAAGAAAAATGGTGACATACGTGTATGTGGAGACTATAGAAGATTGAACGCGGTTACGAAGCCTGACCGCTACCCAGTGCCACGTCTTAAAGATTTCACATATCTTCTCCACGGCAAAAAGATCTTCACCACGTTAGACCTCTGCCGTGCATACCAACAATTGCCCGTGAATGGACCCGATATTGAGAAGACTGCAATTACAACACCTTTCGGATTATATGAATTTCCTCGCATGTGTCCCGGACTGATGAACGCTGGACAAACATTTCAGCGATTCATCCATCAAGTTCTCAGCGGGTGCGACAACACTTTTCAATTCATCGATGACGTCATCATTGCTTCTGAAGACAAGGAGAAACACTATGATGACCTACGTGCTGTCCTACAAAGATTAGACGATTACGGGATTACCATAAACCCGTCGAAGTGTGTCTTTGGCAAGCAGACCGTCAAGTTCCTCGGCTATGATGTGTCAGAAAAAGGAATCAAACCACCACTAGAGAAAGTCAAGGCTATCACCGATTTTCCGAAGCCAGAAAACATTCAGGAACTACGACGTTTCCTTGGCATATTGAACTTTTATCGTGATAGTTTACCCAACGCTGCAAGTATTCATGCACCTCTAAATGCATTCCTTCACAACTCAAAAAAACGGGACAAAACCAAGATCTGTTGGACAAAAGAAGCTGAAGAAGCCTTTGACGCATGCAAAGTGAGCATACAGACCGCCACTATGCTTGCTCATCCATCACCGTCTACACAGAATGCACTATCGCTAATGTGCGACGCATCAAACACCTGCGCTGGCGCTGTTATACAACAACGTGTCAACAGCAAATGGATACCTCTCGGCTACTTCTCAAAGAAGTTTTCTGATACGCAACAGCGATACAGCACATTCGACAGAGAGTTGTTGGCTATCTACATGGCTGTGAAATATTTCCGCAACATATTCGAAGGACGTGAACTCATAATCTACACCGATCACAAACCGCTCACATACGCCATTCACAAACCGCCGTCAGCTAGCGACACGCAGCGGCGAACACGGCAACTACTGTTTATTAGCGAGTTCACTACAGATATTCGTCATATCAGCGGAACAGATAACGTAGTAGCGGATGCCCTTTCGCGCGTCGAGACAATCGACGTACCAACCCCAATCGACTACGTACAGCTAGCTGCAGCGCAAGAGCGAGACGACACGATACAAGCACTTACCAAACAATCCAACATTCAACTAAAGAAAATCATGGTTCCCGGAACAATCACACCAATATACTGCGAAACATCAACAGCAAGCTTACGACCGTATTTGCCTACTGACTATCGTCGCATCGCTTTCAAGGCCGTGCACGACATAAGTCATCCTGGCATCAGAACGACACGGAAAATGATGCAAGATCGATACTTCTGGCCATCAATGAACGTCGATATTGGAAACTGGGCAAAACAATGTACAGCGTGTCAACAATCTAAAGTACAACGCCACACACGCAGCGACATCGAAACGTTCCCGACCTGCGACCGATTCCAACATATACATGTGGATATCGTTGGTCCGCTACCTACGTCAGCAAACGGACACCGGTACCTGTTAACAATCATCGACCGCACGACACGCTGGCCCGAAGCTATCCCTATGCAAGAGATGACGTCAGAAACAGTAGCAAGTAACGTCTATGAAACGTGGATATGCCGTTTTGGTTGTCCAACCACCATCACGACGGATCAAGGACGACAATTTGAGAGTCAGCTGTTTCACGAACTCACAAAACTATTAGGCGCTGAGAAAACCCGTACTACTGCCTACCACCCGCAGAGTAATGGAATCGTCGAACGTTGGCACCGATCATTAAAAGCCGCACTCATGACAAGACTCAAAAACAATAACAAGTGGCTGAATGAACTACCTACAGTGCTCATGGGACTTCGTGCTGTTGCTCGGACCGATACCGAAACTAGCCCGGCTCAATTAACTTACGGACGACCGCTACGTTTACCCGGCGACTTCATATCACCATCTGCGATCAACACAAGAATGAGTCACGACTACGTTGAACAATTACATCGCATTATCACTCAACTTACACCGACGTACGTGCCGCATAGCAACAAGCGCAGTATGTTCGTGCATAACGATCTGCAAACATGCAACTCTGTGTTTCTGCGAGTGGACACCGTCCGCAAGTCACTTCAACGACCGTACGATGGGCCTTACCTTGTCTTGGAAAGAAACGACAAGTACTTCAAGATACAGATGCCCGGTAGAATTGCAAATGTCTCGATCGACCGGCTTAAACCGGCGTACACGATCAACACAGACATCGAACATCGCAGCGCGAACATAACTTCAAGCTCATCACCAACATCTACAACTGCAGACACTATAACACCAGTTAACGATGAACGAAGAACCAGATCCGGTAGACTCGTGAAGATGCCCGTACGCTTCGCTTGAGGGGGAGTCCTGTAGCTGCAACATATACCTACATCATAATACGCGCGCGCCGGCGGCTAGTGGAACACTGTCGGCTCAGGCGCGGCGGAAGTTTTTATATGTGAGCGAGAAATGCAAACCTTTTCGGTTTACCTACATATTATTTGGTTTATTTTATTATGTTAAGCATGTAGGTAACCGCTAATTATATTGTAAACATTTTTGTATATAATAGGTTAAGTTTGACAATAAAGGATCATTCGCATCTCAACCGTCTTTCACTCTATACACTGCTAGGGACTCCTACCTCAACACCCCTATGGGCCTCTGACTTGGCTATATATGCCGTCGAGAAATATTTCTCAGGCATGTCGGTTTCCTCACGATGTTTTCCTTCACCGTTTTTTAAGCAAGTGATAATTATACAATACGCACATAAATCCGAAAAGTCAGAGGTGCGTACCTTGTGTTCGAACTCAAGACCTATGATTTGTCAGCCCGACGGTCATACCACTAGGTTATCGCTACTCATCATCTTCCTGCCCTTGTCCCATGTTACTTGGGGTCGGCGCAACACGTTTTCTTTTTCCTTTCCCCCCTGTCAACCGTCACTCTATCATTCACTCCCTTCTCTTTCATATCATTCTTCACACAATCCATCCATATTTCTTTGAGCCTTCCTCTCCCTCTCCATCCATCCACATTTATCTTCATCACTCTCCTCGTCACATGCGTTTCCTCCCTCCTCATCACATGCCCTTACTATGCCAAACGACGTCCTTTCAACTTTTCTGTCACCGGCGCCACTTTCAAACTTCCCCTTATATACTCATTTCTGACTTTATCCATTCTCGTCACTCCACAAATCCATCTCAAATGTGTATTTTATTTGAATGGTAGCACTAGGTTATCGCTACTGCTACCATTCAAATAAAATACATATTTATGAAATAAAAAGGTGGAAAAGAAGGACATTTCTGAGGCTGTGTTGCTCTTCGTACAATGCCGTTTCTTAGCTTGATAATCCAACACCAAAGGCAATGAAGCCGAGAAAGAAATCACGGCGAAGCAAATCCCACATAGCTAATTACAACCAAATCAATCTAAATTTTTTCACCACAGTCTTGCCAAAGCCTGGTAACGCAATATAAACTAAAATAAAAGCCGTTTAGGGACGTGCGAATGCTCCAAGTAGTGCTCAAGCGAATTTACGATTGCTCGCGTCTTACTTCGTCCGGTATAATTAAACCTACCCAAGTACATTAATATCAATTATGGTAATCCGGCCAGAGTGGATCCAACTGCCGACCTTATTCGGGGATCCCGGATCTTAGTTTGTGGTACAAGACTTCAATATAGCGATTTGATTGTGTGTTCTGGGTTTGTGTTGATTTCAGTTTGGGCTATGAAGGTAGTCGTTGGAAGTTTTTATTATATGTAAATAAAATAAAATAAAATAAAATAAAAAAGCCTTTATTCCATTACTTTTATTATATATTTATCTTAATGTGGCTCGCGCCTCTAAGCAGTAGTCGCCTCTTTGGCGTAGGCCTCCCCCATTTCCTTCCACTGATTCCTGTCTCTAGCTTTAGTCATCCACTCTGGTCCTTCCTTCTCCCAAAATATGTCTTCCCATCTTTTCCTTGGCCGACCTTTACTTCTGCTATGGACTATTGGTATCCATTTCGTTACTCTTTTGGTCCATCGATTGTTATCCAACCTGCACACATGGCCAGCCCAGTTCCACTTAATTAACCTGGTTCTTTTGACGACGTCAACTAGTTTTGTCCTTTGTCTAATAGTTTATTTATAGTTTGTTATTATATGTAGTAGTGTTTAATTGGTCCACGATGGGCTTGAATTTGTCCGTTGACATTGGTGTAGCTGGTGTCAGTGTCCAGATTATAAAATCTTAAAAATTACTAATGTCTCCAGTTTTCCAAAATACCTTAAGAATTTCACGAAGCAAAACGAGAAGAATAATTATTAAAATTTACTGTAATAAGTTTTATATTAAATAAACAATATAAGGATAAAGAATATTTGATTTGTTATTCTATGACTATTCTAACATTAAACTTTTTGTGAAGAAGAAAACAACAAACTGTTTTCAATAACATATATTTATAAAAAATATATCTCCTCCATACAAAATCACACGGTAGCCTTTAAGGGTCTACCGCAATAATATATTATGACATTAAACCCTTACAATTTAATTTAACATGTAAAGTAGGTAGGTAACTATAATTGTCACTTAATGCTTGTTTTTTGAAACTGGTTAAGTTGTAAACCCGCATAGTAACACGTGCTTTAATGACATTGTTCAAATATAATTAAAGTTACGTTTAATTTCAACTTGAAAATATCCTACAACATACTACGTAACCCACATTATGCTGATAAACTAGAAAACTAAGTCCGGACCTCAAAGCAGGCGGAAGCCAGAGAACCGCCTCTCTCCAAGTAAACGTGCTCCATTTATGAGAAGCCTAAAAACTTACACGTTAAAGAGGAAGTGGCTACATATTGGAAATAGTTTGCTACAATATTGTGCTTTAATAGTACATTATTGCAAAGGCCGGGAAATAGGCAATTGCAGGTCGAGTATTATTATGAAGGCCGAGCCGTAGGCGAGGACTTCACTAATACGAGACAAATGAAAAATCCAAAAAGAACATTTAGATACCAAACTCACACGTTGATATTGATAAAAATTATGATTTCAAATGAAATTAATAAACATAATTGAAATTGACTAAAGCATAGCTTCCAATTATTAATCTTTCAGTTATTTATGCTTTATTAGAACTAAAACTAATCGCCTTCAACCCAGTCCTACAAACAACTACCATTTAAACATGTATAAAGGTAGAATTGTTTCGAAAGAAACGTTACCTTCAGGGCTTTAGCGGAGCCTTTTATGTAGCAATCACAGGCGTTCGACAAACTTTACGTTCCTTTTGAATACGTACAATTACGGCCAATAACTCGTTGTGAAATTGATTTTGTGTAGTGCTGTTAAAGTATCCATTTGGTGTTAGTATCGATTTGGGAGTTTTGGTGTAAGTATCGATTTGGGAGTTCATCGAAATTTTTTGGTCGAACAAAGAAACAGAAGTTTAGATGACAATAACCTTTCAACTTAAATTAAGTGAAGAATATATTAAAAAACCAACAACATGTAAATGCGTTAGTAATTTAGTTGAAGTTTGTAAAAGGTTTTGTGTCAGTTAGACTAAATACAAAACAACCAAATGTATAGTAAATTTTCCATAAAATTTGTTTATTTTATGAAAAAAAAAAATATGAAAAAAGTAAAAGAAATAAGTCTTTACGTGGAAGAAAAAGTTTAATTTATCTAAAGAACGAATAATACCTACTAAACTTGAGGTTTGTGAATATAATATGGGCTTTTTAACTGTTGTTTTTTATTTTCACTGTACATTCATTATTAAAAAAAAACATAGGACAAAGAGAAACTCAGCTTTATAACTATCAAACAAACTTCAATAGTCTTACAAATTTTATGTTTTTCTAAATACGACTGAAAAGTAAAAAAATTGCTTTGAAAAACTAATGTAATTTTCAAAACACAATTTATTATTATAACTTCAATCCTTTACCTACATTTTAGCAATAAGTGTAGTTAAATCATTATTATTCGAAATCCTGTAAAAAAGTAATTTATCGAATAAATTTTCCTTGTCAACCGGACATCACTACTCATAGTCACTTCGGGGGAATAGGCGTTAGTATTACAGTACCTACGCATTTTACGTTAAGACTTTTATGAGGGCAATGAAACGCCGCAAGATTTTAGAGTTACGGTTCATTTCGTGCTGCGTCCCGAAGCATTTGGCAAGGTACAGTCAGCAGTTCTTCAATGAAGATCATAATTTTAGGGCAGAGCTCGTTTTGTGGTATTTGTGCCTTTTATTGAGGTGCGTTTGAGGAAATCAGTTGTTTTCGGTTTGGTGATTTTAATAAGTTGTTACTGGACAGTCTTATTTCGTTTGAGAAAATAATGTTCAGATGATTTGTTATAATTTTGACGAAAATCTTACTTTAAAGTTGACATAATTATTAATTACTAGCTTTTGCCAGCGGTTTCGCCCGCGTGTATTTCGGAAATTATCCCACGGGAACATATTACCGTGATAAAAAGTATCCTGTTTTGTTAATCCATGTTATAACAAAGTGTGCCAAATTTCATCCAAATCCGTGCAGCCGTTTTTGCGTGATCGAGTAACAAACAGACAAACTTTCAGATCTAAACAAAGTCGAATCAGTTGCCTACACCATTTATAACTCAAGAACCGCTGTACCGATTTGTATGATCTTTGATTTGTTGGATTTGTCTCTGCTCCGAATAGCAGAATAACTATTAATACAAGCGAAACATTTACAAAAAAAAAAATGTGAAGAAAATATAATTTTCTCATACATTTTGTATGGAACTCTAGAACGGATTGGGGAACGGGGAAACAAGAAATTTCACGCGGACAAAATCGCAGGTAGAAGCTAGGTTATAATATTAGTAGGATTTCTTTTTGCGATGCCTCTGTACCAACGATTGATGATAAATACTTCTTCTACCATTACCATTAAAATCATATCCAAGAACTACAGGGATGAAAGAGAAGTTACAAAACTCCACGTCACGTCATTCTTGAAGTAAAGTTGTTTCAAGGAATAGAACAAGTTACAAAACACAAAATTGTTTCAAACCAGCCAGTTTGAAGTCACTGCTCAACGTATTCAAGAAAAGAACGTTAGAATCTCAAACTGCAATCGTGTAAGTAGTGAAAAGTTACTTCGGGTACTTTAAAGTACCATTACATAATCCGTTGTCAAAGTAGGCTTTACAACTTGTGCAGTGCATAGGCAGTTGAGAGATCACGGATTTCTTTTAGTCAGATTAGGTTGAAAGTTTATTTTTTGTATTCGTTTTTTTTAGCGATCAAAATGGTGCTGTATTAGACTTGTGCTTTTGATTTTCAGATTTTAATTCAATATTTTTCATTCAATCATTCAAACACATCCACTAGTCATCATTTTTTACTAATAATAATATCGGTAATAATAATAATGAATAATAATAATAATATTGAATAATAATAATAATGGTAATTGGTACAGTTAGTTAACAGCTGGTAAACCAGCTGTTAACTAACTGTACCAATTACCATCTGTAGTTGGTTAATTGGGGATGACATCGACACAACAGTTATCAGGATATATCAGGAGATATCAGTGTTCGTGGACATATCCTTTTAATTTGATATCCTTATGTTCCTTTCAATTTCGGAGGAGCTCGTGGCTAAGTAATAACAGCCGCACGGGTCGACCCGTCAGGTTAAGCTACGCCTGCCGGGGTTGGTTCGTGGATGGGTGGACATCTTTACATACCGAAACTCCTCCGTGTCTCGGAAAGCACGTTAAGATAGTTAAGTTAAGCACGTTAGGATAGGCAGTCGCTCCATGTAAAATACCGGTATTCAGCTGCATCCGGTTAGACTGGAAGAATGCAAGGGATGTCCCCTTGCATTCTACCCATTAAGATATAGGTACAGTGAGATTTTTGCACCTTGAAACAAGATATAGGAATATTTGGGAAGAGAGGAACTATTCACAATAATAGCGTATCATAATAATGTTATAATGAAGAGATGAAGATGTTCCGTTTATGAGGGATAGATTAGTGTATTAGTAAGTCGTAATTGATGGTCATAGTAACCTCTATAATAAAGTTTGTTCGAACATTTTCATTAAGATAGATAGATAGAATATTCTTTATTGCACACCATAAAAATTACAGATTGGTATGTAGAAATTTTACAAGGGGTAAATGGGCTGTCTTATCACTAAAAGCGATCTTTTGAAGACAACCTTTAGATGGATTAACGGGGAAGGAGAGACAATAGTGCAGGTAGTCTGTAGTGTAATATTTATATATATACAACAAATACATATATAAAATGTTTAAATCATGAAAAAAGTGCACAGAACAAAAAAAAAATGGTTAAGGAGGGAGATAGTAGTTCTTTATCATAATTTTAAAAATGGACAAAGATTGAGCACACCTTATCGACACTGGCAAGGCATTCCATAACCTCACTACTTGAAATTACACTAAGGAACATCTTATCATCCTTGAACCGTTGATTACGTGTTATAAAAATGTATAATAAATTGCTGATGCTTTAAAAAAAAAATCCTTTTAAACGGATCCAATAGGCTACATAATTACATCAACCTTCCGAATGCAGCCGCATCTTTATTAACCCTAAAATGTTTACGTGGAAAATTATTTTACGCGGAGCGAGGTGTGTTTAAAAAAATATAGCAAAAACGCCGCCTGGGGACGGATAGCCGGAAATAAAAAGGTCGTCACTGTAAAGCTACGGATGTCTGCTAATAAAGGAAGCGGGAATCAGACTGTGTTGCACAGAAAGAACGGTTTTATTATTATGTCGCTAATGTTGGAGTTATATTACTTTTTTTTCCCCGTGATACGCACGGTAGGTTATTGTTTTTGTCGTGTGACGATGTAATTTTTATTATGACATGAAAGTGCTGTTTTATGGATGTACATGTTTTTGTGAGAGCTGTGTTTTTTTTTGGTTTTAAGGAGCTTTGTTCAATCTTTATTCGTACCTTACCTGCCTATTAAAACTATAAGATAGGACTAAGTGAAGTGTTATGATTAATATGGATGTTATGACTACATTTCAGCCGAAAGACGTCCACTATTGGACATGGGCATACGCCTCCCCCAAACACCGCCACTTCGATCGGTTCAGTGCTTCCCGCATCCAGTGGATTCCTGCGGCCTTTACAAGGTCATCGGTCCACCTTGAGGGAGACCATCCAACACTACGTCTTCCGGTACGCGGTCGCCACTCCAGAACCTTTTGGCCCTATCGGCAATCTGTTCTGCGAGCAATGTCCTCTGCCCATTGCCACTTAAGTTTGGCAGTTCTTCGAGCTATGTCGGTTACCTTGTTTCTCCTGCGGATCTCTTGGATGTTTTCAATGAAAGGAAAAGATGGTTATAATCAACAATATTACAACTACATATGTAACATCCGCCGTAATTAACCCTTTACAACTAGGAGTACAGCACAATATCAGAACTGCCGAACTTTAAACTTAGTTCCCAGAATATCTGACCAACGTTACCTATCAAATTATGAACAGTGACGTCACCCAACACCAAAATATGTGTCTTTAATCCACTAAACTCAACCCCGTGATGCTGCGGATTTCTGCCCGGGAATTTACGAATTCCAGTCCTCTCTGAAAATTTGCTTAGCGGGCCTTATAATAGAATCATGGCCGATCTTACTGCGTCCAGACAAAATTGTTTTGACCTGGCTGGCTTGTATCTGGGTGGATTTTGCGGGAATATATTTGGAGGGTTTTAGTTTTCTTGGTACCTATATCTAGTTTTGTTGTTTGTTTGTGCATGTGGCTACTGTGGTGGAAAAACGGTTGCTCGTTTGTTTGTTTTAATCAAATTTTGTTTTTACCATCTGTATTTTTCTTTTTCAGTTCTTTCTTCCATATAACATAACAAACATTACGCCTGTTATCCCCGTAGGGTTAAGCAGAGGTTTTCTTATAGTACACCCACATTTCGCTTCTAATTTGGGGCGAGCCTGTCCACATAGTATGCCAATAATAAACGACTTTAGTAAGACCAACACAGGATGGAAAACTCAAGTCTTAAACCAGTTTCCGCTCAATTTCAAATCCCAACAGCAATATCCTTCATCTCCCACAATATTCTAAAAAGAATACACAAGCACACCTAAAATTTCTCTACTTTATGCATTCTTAGGAACTTAGGTAGTGGCAGTACAGTAACCCGATATAGTTAAAACGCCTGAGTGAGCGAACAAAATTGATTCCGCACGGGACCCCCGCAATCCGGTCGGATATATTGTGTTAAATCACATGTACTGAGGTACTGTTGGATGTAAATAAAACGGGCATACTAGATTTTTAAGTACACAATATTGTATGCAATACTGTCTTATTGACTGTTGAAGATGTTCCGATTTAGAATTGTATTGGGTTTGTTGTTTACTGTTGCAGTTGGAGGGTTAAGAAATAAATGTTTTGTTTATTTTATACCTATTGTAAATGTTGGTGAGTGTTTAATGTAGTTTTGAGACGGGCAGATTTGCCTGATTCAAACCAAAGTTTTTTTTTGGTTGTATCACAAATCTTATAATTGACTCGTGTCTGAGAGCTCTTTTCTGAAAAGCAGTTATCAATAGAATTTAGTTGTAGACGTATTCAATTGTGTGCTATGTATGTAAAAGTTATATTTAGAATAATATAATAAATATGAAAATGGCTGGCTGAATCACAGTAATGTGTTTTCAATTTGAATTGAGTTTTTCAGAAAAAGTATTTAAGAATATTTTTACATTTGCGACGATTTCATATTTACAGTAATAATAATATATCTGTGTGCGCGTTACGAATTTAATCAAGTGATCGTGAATACTATAAAGCTCTTAAATCGACTTTATTTCACTTTATTGACTTTATGTACGATTGTGAATGTAGATACACGATTTATCTCATCGAACGAAGCTTTAATGTACAATTATTCCGAAAATATAGTGTATTAAGTCTGTAATCCTCTTGTGTGACAAATAATCTGCTGTAACTAGGCACACTGTTCAGAAAGGAGTACAATGCAGACCTCATTAAAATTAAGCTCTCGACTGGATAGGGCTATGCAAGAATTTTCAAAAATCCGTTCATCATCATCATCATTTCAGCCGAAAGACGTCCACTGCTGGACATAAGCCTCCCCCAATTGGGGGGGTTTGCCATAATCGCCACGCTTGGCAGGCGGTTTGGCGATGGCAGTATGGTCTTAAAAATGCATAGAGAACGCTGCTGCCCATTCTCTAGTAAGTCTCTTAGTCGCCTTATACGACACCCACGGGAGGAAATGGTATGGTGCTATTCTTTACGTCCGGCACCACACGGTACTATAGTGTTTCTGTTAGCCTATATCACTCCACTGCTGGGCAAAGGCCTCTCCCCATAAATTCCAGTGTTTGAGGTCCAGAACCAATTTGGACAACTGGTCGTTTGTTTTGCCCAACTCGTCCCGCCATCTTCTACGGGGTTTGCCGCGGCGCCTTCTAGCTGTCTCAGGGTTCCACATAGTGACTATTTTGGCCCACAGTTCATTGAGCATGCAGCAGACGTGGCCAGCCCAGTCCCACTTTAACTTTGCGGCTTTTTGAGCAACTTCAGCAATCTGTGTTTTGGAGCGCATTATGGTGTTGCGAAAATGGTCTGTTAATTGGACGCCTAGAATACTGCGCTCCATTGCACGTTGGCAAACCTTGAGTTTGGACTTTTGAATGTTTGTGATAGACCAAGTCTGGGATCCATAGGTCAAAATGGGAAGAATACACATGTCCGTAATTTTTCGCTTTAGGGCTTGTTCTCAAACTACTCCATTCTTTTGTTCTAAAAAGATAAGAATCTCATACATTAGTTCCCAAGTTACTCCAAGGATGTATTATTATTTGAAAATACTTATTATTTTGTTCCCATTCTGCTACATAGGTATCTGGAATCATTCGCAAAGTACTCCACCGATTATTCGTTATCAATTCCCAAACTGCTCCATCTACATTACCTATAAAAATACATATACTTCAGTACAGTCAGTCACAAAAATTCTTAAAAAAGAAAGATTAAAGTTTAGAATTTTGTTATAACGTCAATGCATATTTAAAATTGTCGGCTTTAATCCTTACGAATACACACAAAAACACTCCATCATGCAGAACACACCACACCACATGGGCAATCATGGTTTTATCTAGTTTAGTTTTATTTTATTCTTTATATCATTGTTTTTTTTTTTTTTTCAATTTGCCTTGTTATCAAATTGTACTATTTAATTAGGAAGGATACTGTACAGGTTAACTACTTAGTTCAGGAGGCAGAGCTTTTTATGTAATAGTGACTCTTGTTTGTAAATAAACGAATTTATTATTATTAGTAAATAAAATAATAAATCCCTTGAAATAATACTACATTACCTTAGTTTTATCTTATGTAGTAACTTAATTTGATAACTTTTATTAGGATTCAGTGTTTATGAAAGAAAGACTGACTTCTTTTATTTAAAAACATATTTATACTTAAAAATATAATTTGCAAAGCTTTCGAGCCTGACTGTACGTCTGCGCCCCTTTTATAGTATTCCGATACATATTTAATTACCTTTTTGATTAAAATGGGGTGGAGTACTTTGAGAACATTTTAATGTTATCATGGAGTAGAATGAAACCTAATTAAAAATATTATATTTTTCATGGAGTAGTTTGGGAACTCTTTTTGGAGTACTTTGGGAATAAGCCGCTTTAGTAACAAAGGGAGTCTTTTCATCAGCTCTTTCATGGACCAATAGCTCCTCCAGGCATTTACGGTTCGTTTTAAGACTTCCTTTTCTTGTCTGGACTGGAAAGAGACCGACTGGCCCAAGTAGGTGTATTCATGGACATATTGCAATTCCTCACCATTCACTCTTGTCCTATGTTTAGTGGTGTTGGACATCATTAATAATACATATAATATAATATTATTAATAATATTACAAAAAGGTAAAGTTTGTCAGAAATATGACAATTACTACTGATCCAATTCCGAAAATTCTTTCAGTAATGGTAAGCTACAGTCTTGCCGAGTCACAGGATATGTTTTACGTTAAAACAAGAAATTTCACGAGAACGAAGTCGTGGGCAGAAGCTAGTTTTTAATAACCGAACAAAACCTTATCGTACACTGCAGTGCAAGTAAACTATATAGCGGAGCGTATCATCTGGCGTATCGGTTGCTGCGAAGATGCAATTGTTCCGGCTGGCGTGCCCACTAACTAGGTTGGCCTTCATTACTACATGCCATGTTAACGTGCATCTATGTGTATCACATGTGACTTGTGTTTATTGACGTCCCGTTTCAGTGTAATTATTATGCGGTGTGTTTTATTGCAATCGAGTGTAATGTACAATTAAGTGGGAATGTATGCCCATTTAATTGTTTATACTTAAACGTGTGCATAAATACGATGCGTTTATTAAATTCTGATGTTAAATTATTTTGATTTTATATTAAAATGCTTTGATGAGTGTTTATGTAGATGAGCTTAATATATGTTTTACTTTAACCTTGTTATAAAATGTTTTGAAAAGATTATTGATAATGTTACTTTAAAAGCACAGTTTCAAACTCAAACTCGAAGCATTTATTAAAAATAAACCAATTACAGGCACTTTTGAATTGTCAAGGGGTCGGTCAGTCAGAAAGATGAAGCTAGTTGCCCATTCCAAAGCGTAGTTTAAAGATAATATGATAAGTCTACGTAAAACTCAGTGATACACAAAACTAGATATTTATTCTTCAATGGCTTTCTACCGATCCCTCCATTCAAGTATGATTATTATCATACTTGATATGATCATACATAAATCTATTCTTCCGATACTGAACATTACAGTTACAACGACGTGGATTCGCACGGAGTAGACAAATCTACTTAAAATGGAACCATACTGCTATCTACTTCATTCAAGAAGCACTAAAAGCATACCGGCACTTATTTGCGAAAACAAACAGTAATATTCCATAGTACGCCATCGGATCTTAGAACCACGTTTCGGCACCACGTTTCTGAAACCACGGAACGCGATTAAGTCCACTCCAACACAACGCTATTACAACAAACTATAGAACCGACGCGAGCCGGCTTCGTCCGCTCTAAACCGGTTAAGACCGCTCTAGACCGGTTCCGTCCGGAAATGTTCTTTACTACTTGTTAATGTAATCGGGCGCCACAAATTCAATCGGCTCTCGTGCGGGGGATTTTTTTAATTAGATTTTTTGTCGTGCTAGATTTTAATGATGTTAATGGTGATCGGGGTAATGATAATATCGGGGTAAATGCAGCGGGATTTTATGGTGTTGCCAGTTGAAAATTTACTGGATTTTTTGTAACGGTTATTAACTTCACTACGGCAAGTATTTTTTACCATTATTATAATATAAAACATTTTTAATGGCATCAAAGTATCTTTATTGAAGTTAAAATCGTACATATATATCTGCCAAATTTCACGACGATCGGTTCAGCGGTTTAGGCGTAAAAACGTAACAGACAGACAGACAGACAGTTACTTTCACTTGTTTTATGCTGAGATAGGAGCTTTTTTGGCGTCGCACAGGACTATATCTTTTATTGTTTTGTTTATTGGAACAAGTAATGTCAATTTTGTTAGTTTTAAATGCTCCTTTTTTACTTTTTTTATTTCCTGTGCGTGTCCCAAATATTTTTCTTTTCTTTCTTTTTTAGCCGAAATATTAAGAGAATGTTATAAAAAAATTGGAAAATATTATTAATATTACATTCTCTTAATATTTAGGGGTTTATTTATAAACGCTGCTTAAAGTTAAGTAATGATTAGCGACTGTTTAACCATACATTTTTGACGTTTGAACGTCACTTAACTTTAAGCAACGTTTATGAATAAACCCCTCAATTTCTAAGCAGCAAGTCCTTAATTTTTGACCGCGAACTATTTTTACCCACAAAAAATGAAACAATTTCAAACGATAAGCCCCCAAAACTACCCTCAACGAAACAATTCTACCAACAAAAGCGTCTGTAGTTTCGTTCTCTTCCACTTTTTCCTCAATGTCCATCAAAAAGGTCAACTCATTAGTCACGTCACTATTTCTTTATTCGATTCCTGATCCTTTTTAACCGAGCGTACATAATTATGTTTTTTGTTCTACCTGTACCTACATGAGGAGTTAATAGACGTGTGCCAGCTTTCTTTATGAGTTTATTTGGAAGTTCATTAGGGTTTAAGCTAGGGGCCTACCAAACATTGTTTTTTTTTTCTGGATGAATATAAGAATATGTTTGACTAGCTTTTGCCCGCGGCTCCGCCCGCGTGGATGTCGGTTATCGCGTAAAAAAGTAGCCTATGTCCTTCTCCATACCCCAAGCTATATCTCTGCCAAATTTCATGAAGATCGGTTCAGCGGTTTAGGCGTGAAAACGTAACATACAGACAGACAGACAGACAGACAGAGTTACTTTCACATTTATAATATTAGTATGGATTGTGAAACGAAAATGCAGAACCTTCTTACCTTGAGTTGTCAATAAAACATTTTCATTCATTTCAGCCGAAAGACGTCCACTGCTGGACATATGCCTTCCCCAAGCACCACCACCTCGACTGGTTTTGTGCTTCCCGCATCCAGCGGATTCCTGCGGCTTTCATAAGGTCATCGGTCCACCTTGTGGGAGGCCTTCCAACGGTACGTCTTCCGGTACGCGGTCGCCACTCCAGAACCTTTCGGCCCCAACGGCAAAAAACGTGGTCGCTCACAATGGGCCTTATTAGAAGGCTAAAAGTCACCCAAAGGGCAATAGAGAGGGCTGTGCTTGGAGTTTCCCTACGTGATCGAATCAGAAATGAAGAGATCTGCAGCAGAACCAAGGTAACCGACATAGCTCGAAGAATTGCCAAACTTAAGTGGCAATGGGCAGGGCACATTGCGCGCAGAAAAGATGGCCAATAAAACATAGAACATGAGAAATGCAAAGAATGTCGTGAGTCGTGATACACCCAGTGTGTTGCTTATTTTGCTTTAGAATTGGTCCCGAAAATGATGCAGCAGCATCTGACTAGTACAATCGATTTTCATGAAGATTTGAAGGATCAGTTATGGAAATCTTTATTATTCTGCCAATTGCCAAAAAGTTGAATTATTATGATCCATTTCTGAAAATCGCCGCACAAAACCTCCGGAAACCTTATAAAACTGCTCTAAATAATTCTAGTTAAACAGTTTTTAATCAACTCTTTTCTCTTTAAATCAAAATTCTTTTACAAAGCCGCCCGTTCCCTCTGAAATCCAAAGATTTAAACTTGACAGTATTATTCTGGTAAAATTAAAAGTTAACGCCGTCTGGCGTCCAATGACTTAATGGTATTTCAGTGTTTGCGTTTCGTTTCCGTTTTCACTTTTAATCTGAGCCCAGCCCTCGGATTGAGTCATTTTACACTCACTCAATGGTGGAGTTCATTTCTTTTTGTGTAAAATGAGGCTTTAATAATTTTGAAAGCGCAGATCACAAGGGGGATCTAGGGGAGTTTAATAAGGTATTGTGTTGTTGGATTTGTATTCAATTGCGAGGTAAGTAGGTGTTAAGAGAGATACGGGAGGTGGTTCATGTTTCATGTCCGAAGGTGAGAACTTTTTGGGAAAGATGTCGTTGATGTTAATCGACTTTTTCTACAGGAGTTTTTAAGTATGTAGTTTTAAAAGAATCCTTTTAAAAAAAAAATGGCTTTTTATTTACCTATTAGTCAGAGCAGTGGTGGCCCAGTTATAACGGCCTTGACTTAGGAAATGTAGGTAGTAGGTTCGAACCCAGACAGGTGTTTTACTTTAAATTATTTTTATCACCACTGCTCTTAAAACGGCGAAGGAAAACATCGTGAGGAAACCAGCATGTCCTCGAAATAAAAATTCGAAGACACGTGACATTGACCATCCCGCACTAGACCTGCGTTGTTAATTACGGCTCCTCTCGCCAAGAGGAGGCCTGTGTCCTAGCAATGGGAACATTATAGGCCTATTATGACCTTAGACTCACCCAGAAAATTATCATAATCCCTTCTTTCATATTGACTCCACAACATATCGTCAGCTTAATACTAACTTCGCTGCAAATATCAAAGATTTGATTTAATTAGCTTAATTCCTGTACCTACCCACTATATTCCATGTTCGCGTGTAAATAGTGCTCGGAGCAATACCAATTTAGATATTGATACCTGAAACATGGGGATTAAAAATCGCAATACGTACTGAATTCCCGTGGCAAAGCAAAGTGTCAATCAAATTAAAAGGGTTACAATTCACGAATGAAAAAAGCAATTTATTTCGTATACCATCGAACCATCAAAGCGAACAGAATTAAAAAAAGAAAAGACTTATCCAGACGCATTTTTTCAATTCAATTAGTGTATTACAAGCGATTTGAATTGTCAAAGGTATCTTGTCCGTTTGTTTTTAGTTGATTTCATTGGTCGGGTACGTTTTTATAAAAAAATATTTAAAGTTAGAATTAAATTTTCTTCGATTGTAATTAACGTAAATCATAATTTTACTGTATACTAGATTTTTTTATGTCTTATGTTTTTTTGAAAATTAAATTTATGATCTTCGCCTCTGTGGTCTTGTGGTAAGACCGCCTGTCTCACAGGTCCCGGGTTCAATGCCCAGCGGGGGAAAAATTTTCTGCTCGGTTTGGTTGGTGGCAGGGCTTGTTATAAGTCCGCCTGGTTAGCTACCACCATCTTACCTAAGTCTGTCGCCATAACAACAACGTCAACAGCATTTGTTGTGTTTCGGCAGTTAGAGGTTAGATAGCTAGTTCCTCTGTGGTTGAGTATTCCGGGTGAATCTTGCTTCCACCTTCGGCCTTATCATCACTTACCATCAGGTCAGATGAAGGCCAAGAGCTTCCCGGTTGAGGATTAAAAACAAAAAATAAAAGTTGGCTGATAGCGGGTGGATGAGAGTGGCTGAGGAGCGAGTTGAATTGACATGCGATTAGCTTAATAGGGAGAGGCCTATGTTATCAGTAGACTCTTATGGGCTGATAATACTTATAATGTAATATTTGTTTAGTATTTTTGTAGTTAGTGTGGGTTAGTGTACCTAGCGTTTCACACTGTTATTTTTTAGTAAATATCTTTGTACGACACATAAATGTTAGATTCCCTCTCTCCATTACGTACATCAAGTCTCCTAATGTACAGAAGCCACCAGATACCAACTCGAAGGAACGGAGAAACCTATTTTCCCAGCATCTAAAAATATCTGTCCTATTTGATCTTACTAGGTCAGCCTATGTCTTCTACTCTGCATTTTATTCACTGCTTACCATCTGAAACAAAATGATCCTATTCAACATATTTTCAAGTTTAATTAAGCAAAAACAGACTTCAAAACCTCTTTCGAAATTTCTTTGTCACTTAAGCATAACTGTTAAGTTTCATGTCTAAAGGGTACAGAGAAAAACAACAGGTACTGTTGATTTTTCATACGTAACTGTAAATGTAACAGCTTGAAAACCAGTCACAAAATGTCAAATGTCATACATAATCTCACGCCTTTTTTCCATTCGCATAGGCTGAAACTACAGAATGCCTCCTGCTACAATCCTAAAATACCTCTTATGCTTCGTCATAAGACGTCATATCAGTAAGTCTTCATACATGATCAAATGGCTGCATACTGAGCGAATAAGAAGAAAATCTTGTAGCATTATTTAAGAATTGAACTGAACAAAATACACCATACAAGTTCGTTAATATTAATTCCAATGGAGCGTGTAGATTGTCCGTACGATACAACAAGTCCTAAGCACCAACAGCTTTAATAACTTTGAACTCAACCCCCACACGAACGCTCATCGAAAATTATGAAAACGTAATTATGTTTCATCGCAACAGTGATTAATTAATTGATAACTTGATACGCGTGTAATATTTATGGCTTGATTAGGTTCTTGAGTGTATAATTGTAATTTTGGTATGGTAAGTGGAATGTTGAGTTGATGAGGCCATGACATTTAATTATGTGGTACTTATCGCAATTGAACGGGGCGTTCTTGAACTCCCCGTCATTGTGATATTTTTTTGTTCTGGACCATAGCTTCTGGTTATGGTGATATTAAAGATCAAAATTCTTTTTTTTTTTATTCACTACAGCAAGTTTTAAATGTTATAACTTAACTTTAATTATCCCCTACACTCCTGCACCGGTGCATGCACCCAAAAAAACAATGTTTTGCGTGGGTTTACACAAAAAAAAAGTCGTTCCCCAGAAATATTTTTTGCTTAATGCTATTACTTACTTTGATGTAAATAATATGTAGATAACGTCTATGTGGGCTTATTCCACAAATCCCCCATGAAAATCCCCCTTAGGTGGAAAAGTGGAATCTATAAAAACAGTCTAGAATTCACCCCTGATAATTCCGCTTAGGGTGGAAAAATATAAATGAAAAAAAAAAAATATATTCCAAGACCCCCTGAAAGTGATTTTTTTAACATTAGGGTTCAGTTTTTCCCACTGAGGGGGATTCTCTGGGGGATTAGTGAAATAGGCAGGGGTGAATTCTAGACTGGTTTTTATATATTACACTTTTCTTCCTAAGGGGGATTTTTCAGGGGAGATTTGTGGAATAAGCCGTCTATGTGATGGGTCTTTTTACACCCTGTATACTGCAAAATGGCTGAGGTGCTTGTGGCACGTAATAACAGCCGCTCGAGTCGATCGATCTGGGGGCCAAGTCTACTAATGTACAAACGTTGCAATGGTCTCTTCATTGTGAGTTTTTGACAGATTTGCCATATAAACACTGTCAAATACTCACAAGGCCCCTGGTTAACCTACGCTTGTCGCGGTTGGTCGGTGGATGGGGGACTATCTTTACATACCAAGACCCCTCCGTGACTCAGTTGAAGAAACTATTAACTTTTTTTTAGGTTTTTGTTAAAGGTTGCCAGTTGCAGCAACAAAAAGGCCCAGTTTACTGTTCCCGCGATTCTAAATAAACTTTTCAAATCCATGGTCAACAGTCAGTGTGACTATGGATCTCGAAGATCAAATCCTCTTCAAATCCCAGATTGTACGATATTTTCGTAGTTCTTCTTCTGTGTTCAAACTATCGTCTTTATGTTATATGTTAACAGCTAGTTGCGAGTTGCCTGGTGCCGCAATACGGAGATCAGAGTTACTGTCTGCTTAACGCCTAAAAGGGTCCCAATACAATTGCCGGATTTGAACAACACAGCAACGCATTGCATTCTAAAATGTGTTTACAGCACTGTCTTTCCCAACCGAACCAACATAAGTCAAGCATCTCCAACCCTCCCCTAATTCAGATACACTCAAAAAAAAAAAAAAAAACACAATCATTATAAGAAAGAATACACTTCCCCCATTCAGGTCCAATATATTGGCGTGACGTAAGCCAAATCTGCGGCATATGGCCCGAGTCTCCCACACATACACACGGTTTGTTCTCTTTGTTCAAATATAATAATAGAATGACTCGCAACATTCGCGAATAAGATGTGTAGTAGAAATCTCATTCGTAATAGTGCCCTTCGCTTTAGTGTTGTGATTTTATCGATAGAGATATGAGATAAATATTATAGTTGAGCTTGGGTTGTTGTGGGTAGCTATGTAGTTTTTAGAGGCTTTTTCCCTTTCTTTCGGAGATGTGGTAAGAAAGAAATGTTATTGAGAGGTAACGATAATCTATTACAACACCAAAATTGTCATTGCCGTTATGTTTATTCTCTTCGAAGTAATGTATACTGAAAATAACATGTAAAGCCATAGAGTAAAGGTTTAGAAGTCTGCGATAATCGTTTAAAATACTAAGCAAGTCAAACCAAATTAAAAACGATCTTCTCACATTCATTATTTACGATAAAAGAAATTCACCTTCTCAATTCTCCCTAATAAATTATAATAACACCCGCAATCAATAAATTCTATTAATTGCAAAATTCGCATTCTTAAAAGGAGCCTAAAAATCGCTTGCAAATCAGGGGCTCGTTCGGACCGACCAATCAAACTTAACGATTCAATTAAAACGAGAGGTAACAGATAGAGGATAGGCCAATAAAATCCTTATATCGCGGCCAAACGTGAGACATAAATAACGGGAATATTTGTAACTAGCTTTCGAAGGCGGATTCGTTCGCGTGAAACTCTGGATTCGGAAAAATATGATGAATGGTGCAGAATTTGTGGGGGTATGTCATTGTTCTTATTGTTTAGCTCGTGTCTACGTTTGTTTGTTTTAAAATACGTTTCGGTCTTTTCTATGCTTGTTTATGTTTATTAATATTTATTATACAGTACTTTTAACTGATATCGTTGAACTGAATTAGTGTCAAAAATAAAAATAAATCTTGTAGGAATAGCTATACTTGTCTTCATTATATCGTAGCATCGCATGATGATTTAGCCGTCTAAATTAACAAAAATTCAATTGATTTATGGTTAAATCAATAAAATTTAAGATAGTTAGCCGGCTATAACTAACAACCCCCAGCCTCAGTATCTGTAAATAATAAGTTAAGAATGGATTCTTAGCTTGTTATTTACAGACACTCCGACCTCACCTTCGATATCGAGCGTTACCCACAAATTACCCTCCCTAAAAATCAGTCTCGCACCTTGGTTCGAAGTGATACATTACAGGCGGATAAATATTTTTCTAACATAAGAACCTGTTGCTCTGATACGAGACCCTAAGCCTGGCAGCGTGTTTTCGTTGGCCAAACCGCTCAGCTATCTTGCCACGATCAATTTCGTTCACTTCACTCGTGTATGAGTGGACAAATTTTTGGGGAAATCGAGGAGGACTCTTGAAACGGTTTTCATGGTGACTTGTGGTTTTGGTATTAGTGTATTTGGTAATGTGATTGAAGATGAAGATATTGGAGATTTGGTTAAGATGGAAGTTGATGACATACCTGAAACAATACAAAAATAAGAGTTAGATAAGAATATAGAGTCGATCATAGCTGTCGATTAAAAAGAAAAATAAGAAATGAAAGCATTTTCAGGTTTGTTTAGCCAAAATAACATTAGCAGCTAACAAATCATCGAATTAGGCAAACACTTAAAGTACTAAATTGTGAGTCTAGAAGCCTTTCAGAAGTCCAGGCTCTTTAGCAATCAAAAGTAAACGCAGACGTTATTCAGAACGAAAACGCTTCGCTCTCAGAGATTCGAAACAACGAAACGTACTTACTAAGGGAAAGCGCTTTCAAACCGACCAATTTTAAGGAGCAATTTAAAAGGTATGCCTAGTGGGGCTTTTTAGGTACTATTTTGCCTTATTACATGAAATAAATTAACATCCAGCGCGAAGGTATTTCAATGAGCGAAGTTGCTCTCATACATCACCGGCGAGTCACAACATTGCCCGGAGACTCCGCAAATTGCCGCTTCCACCGTTCCCATCCCGTTTCCGTTGCAATGCACTTCCTCTTTGCATTGGAAGGAATATGCGCTGTCTCTTTCACTCTTGCGGTGAGACCGTGTGATGGAACGGAATACTTTGATGAGCGTAATAAAGAATAATAATTTTGTTCCGGTGAAATATTGAATTGGATTTGCTTTGTGTATGTCCTCGTTTCTTATAAGCTGTAGTGAGAGAGTAGCGAAGAGGTTCTGTTTGGTACTGACTGATTTAGAACCAAAGGATGTAGAATTTTGCTTGTTTGGAACACAATATGATGATGTGACACGACGCTAAGCATTACGTTAGTAGCATACTAATAGGTACTTATTGTTTAGATGTAAGAGCTAAGCCATGATGAATCTTATATAGAATTTATGATGGGTAAGTGATAGGTACCCCAATAGTTTTACATTAGAGGGAGATACGTAGGTTATTAGATGTTTGTGAACATTCCAGCTTGCTCCTTGTAAAAACATGATTTAGTCATCTGCGTGATAGATTACCCACCCCTAGAGCAAACAGCAAAATCTGTGTAACACTCGTACACGGCGTATTTCTCAAAAATTACCAATTGCTACGTTATTTTCGACAATCGATTTGTGTCAAACGAGTGTGGCAGGTAAAAATCGGTATGCTCGCGTCGCTAGGGGCGAGCCGTGCGGTAATCCTATCGCGTCGGGTGCCCCGCCATGCCACCGCAAACATTAAAAAAAGGGCGAAAATGACATTTCCAATTTTCTACTGTTGCTCCGGGGCAAATTCATTTTATTTGTAGGCTCGGATTTTGCCCGTCATGCGCGCGAGAATTGGTCCCTGCCACCTAGTTGGCAATATTTCATTCGCATCAAAGGAATTCTCACCCCCAGCGCCTAGTACCGAGACTTTATTAACGAATAATTCGAACTTCCTCCAAAAAGGAATTTTTTAAGAAAATTTAAGAATTTACCCCGCTTTTTGATTCCACTCCTTTTTTCTAGGCAAAATAAAATATAAATGAGTCGAGTAGGTTTTTTCTTTTGAAATTTTAATATTTCGCTCGGAATGCGAATGTTCCCTATACAGTTTATTAAGAATTTATTGGGAACGTGGACTCTTAAAATATCTGTAGACAGTTATTTGATAAAAATGGGCAGAGTAATTTGATTCGGCTCGTTAATTTTTAATTAGTGATCAAACTTTTCATCAGACTTTTCGTAACTGCCAAATTTTTTTACGTTTTTGTTTAAAACTATTGCTGAGATATTTTAAATTAATTGAAACGAAATTAAATAAAGTGTCTACCACTAAAGAAATTGTAGCTGGCTTTATGAATTTCTTGACTTTGTTTTAATTTTCTTTTGGATAAATCAGTTCGCTCGTTACGAGTTGAACGAGTAAACAACACTCTGTAGGTAGTTTCGTACATCTTTTGTTTGGTATCCATGCGACTGCAATTTTTATAAAGTTCCTTTATAAAAACTGAGCGAGAATTTGAATGAGCTCCAAAGAAAGAATGAGTAATGTTGAATACTGGAAAATGCTTAAGTATCAGCATAAATCATCTGTAACAAAGAAATCGAGTTGCAGGAAAAACTAAGAAGATCGTGTGAAATGGAATGCATAAGGTATTTACGGGTGTAAGAAAGATACTGGTAGGTATTACTATTAAATATACTGGTACTTAAGGATCGAGAAAGAGATTTTTATTATGAGAAATGCTTTCCAGACGAATTTGTCAGTCGTAAATAATTTCAAATGACAATAATCTAATTTAACATAATTATATAAATCTATCTTAACATATTTAAGATATGTATGTACATATTATCAAACAAAAAAAAAAAAAACAAAAAAAAACTTTATTTAGACAATAAAGATCCATGAAGATAATTATTATGATGTTAGGCCACGGGAGAAGGAAATGGTCAGAACAATTATAATTATTATTTCGAAGTTTTTTAATGTGTCAGAAACAGAACATTAGTCAGATAGGAAACGCCGACCTCATCTAGTTAGGTTTCCGTCGTAAACAAGGAATCCTTATAATTTCGCCGTGACCGTCTGTCTGTCTGTCTGTCTGTATGTCCGCGGCTTAGTTGAGATACTCTTAGTGCTAGAAAGCTGTAATTTGGTATGAATATACATATTAATCACGCCGACAAAGTGGTAATATAAAATCTGAAAATATATATTTTTTGGGTTTTCTAAACGTAAAGTGGGGATGACTTTTTTTTCATCTGTTCCTTGGTGTTGGGTATCGTAAGATAGGCCTGTTCAAAAATATTGTGGGATTTTGAAAACCATAATTCGATTCAGGGATCCGTTAGCGTAATATTAACACTTATACTATTACTTACTTACTTACTTATTACTTGTTTAACTCTCATAACTTTTTATTTTTAGTTGTATGTATGTATATATGTATTTATTCTTATATCTTAGCTATAAATATCTTCTAAATTGTTTTTCTGTTATTGCACCTACTGTGTATTATCTCTGCATCACCCTAAGGTAGACTGGTAGAAAATGCCAAGGCATTAAGTCCGCCTTTGTACAGTTTTTACTTGTGCATAAAGTTTTAATAAATAAATAAATAATATTAAGCTTTAAAGTGCTAATTTTTGTTAGAGTCAAGTGTCCCCTGCCAGCTAAATGGTTGTATTTGGATATGTGAAAAAAATCACAGCAGTAAAACGAAGTTAAAAGGAAAACTACCACACGATCCCCGACCAGTTCGACTCTATCGCAGACACGACGACCGCGATCGACTCTCTCACAGAGCACGTACAATCTGTCCTGAACACATGTTCAAGGGAGGTTCCGGCGACGGATAACCGTCGCGGGAAACTGCCGGACGATGTACGTGCACTGATGACGGAGAAGAACGCAGCCGTCCGTGCGTACAGTAGCTTTCCCTGCACGGCTAACAAAATCCACATGCGCTACTTGCAGCGTGCTGTAAGTAAACGCGTGAAGGAATTTCGTGACGCCGACTGGGATAAGCTACTGAGCAGCCTAGAGCCGAACCATCTAGCATTCTGGCAACTCCAAAGGAAACTCAATCCCCGAGGAGGTAGCTCAGCCTCAATGCCCCCACTGATCCGCCCAGACGCGTCTCTCGCTTTCGAAGACATCGACAAAGCCGAATGCTTAGCCGACAGTCTAGAGGCCCAGTGCTCGCCCAGCTCTCAACCAGTAGACCAAGCACACCTCGATGAGGTCGACGCTGAAGTCGAACGTAGAGCCTCCCTCCCGCCCGTTGAAGACCCTGAGTATCCTCTGGCTCCCGTCACACCGGCGGAAGTGCACGAGCTCATAAAGGGTCTGAAACCTCGTAAAGCCCCTGGCTCTGATGGTATCACCAATAGGGTGGTCCAATTGTTCCCCGCCCACCTGATAATGCTCTTGGCCACCATCTTCAATGGAGCCATGAACAATAATGTCTTCCCGCAAGTGTGGAAAGAGGCCACAGTAATCGGTATTGCCAAACCCGGTAAACCCAAGAAGGAGCCCGCGAGCTACCGCCCCATTAGCCTGCTCACAGTCATGGGCAAACTCTACGAGAGGCTTATTTATAAGCGTCTCAGAGACTACGCCGAGACTAAGGGCCTTATCCCCCACGAACAGTTTGGATTCCGTACCAAACATTCGTCGACCCATCAGGTCCACCGTATAGTCGAGGACATAAGCGCCGGCTTTCAACGCGGCCTTATGACAGGAGCTATCTTCTTTGATATAGCGAAAGCGTTCGACAAAGTCTGGCACAACGGCTTGATTTACAAGCTGTACCAACTCGGTGTGCCCGAGCGTCTCGTGCTCATCTTACGAGACTTTTTGTCGAATCGCACCTTTCGCTATCGCATAGAGGGAGCCCTCTCCTCCTCCCATCCCATACGCGCAGGAGTCCCTCAGGGCTCTGTGATATCCCCCCTGGCTTTTACGCTTTACACCAGCGACATCCCGAAGTTTAAAAAGGCTCAGTTGGCTCTGTTCGCAGACGATACGGCCGTTTACTACAGAGGGAAGTGTCATAATGTCATTACCAACACTCTCCAGACTGCAGCCGACAAGCTCGGTGCGTGGTTTAGAAAGTGGCGGATCGAAGTCAATCCTGACAAAAGCCAAGCGGTTCTCTTCGTAAAACCGAGAAAAATCCCCCCAAAGCCCAAACCTGTCACCATGTTCGGCAAGCCTATCCCTTGGGAGAAGCGAACCAAATATCTAGGTGTCATCCTCGATCAACGCCTCTCCTTTTCTGAGCATGTAAGTAAGGCGCGTTCGCGCGCCGCCTTCGCGCGCCGCCTTCGCTCTCTATAGGCTTCACTCCCTTGTCCACGAAAATAGCAAATTGTCACTCAAGTGCAAATTGCGATTGTACACCGCGTGCATCCGCCCCATCATGACCTATGCGAGTCCAGTCTTTGCCCAAGCAAAATCACATGTCATCCATAAGATGCAAATCATTCAAAATCGTTTCCTCCGTAAATGCACGGGAGCCCCCTGGTTCGTTCGGAACACAAACCTCCATGTAGAGCTTAGAATGCCTACAATAGCCCAATTTCTGAAACGCTCTTCCAAGCGATTCTTTGACTCTGCCGCCACCCACCGCAACACTCTCGTTGTGCAGGCCGCCAATTATACCCCCTCCCGCATTAGTACGATCCGCCGTCCAAGGCACGCACTGACCGACCCAGACGACCCCACCACTCTCATCCAGGAGAGTCGTAGGGAAACTAGTACAGCTCGAAGAGTACACACAACACGAACACGATCACAATTCCGACCTCGCTTTAGAGGTCCCGCGCGAAACCCACCCCGATCCACTATTATTATCGTCAATAATAATAGCCCTCCCCGTCCCTTGACGACGACGCTTAACGATGTGCCAGCATGTGGTTTAGCTGAGCCTGTAATCCAAACTCCCCCGATTAATAATCAGAACCCTGATATTATCCAGCCACCGACGGTCCCTTGCCACCCTCCCTCCGACACTGCCCTAAGCCGAGGTTCGAGCCCCACCTGGGGTGCCCTTAGCGAGCAGTCGTCTAGCTTAAGTAGATTATAGTAAAAACCCCCTGGCTGGAGGCGTAAACTTCGTTAGGAGCTTGCGGCACCACAGGAAAGCCCGGTTAAGGAGCAGGAACCCCCAGTGGTTATACCTCCGAGATGCCATACACAAAAAAAAAAAAAAAAAAAAAAAAAAAAAAAACTACCACAGCTAAGTAGGCTTCAAAAGTTACCGAGTAATAGTCGACCAACTTACATTTACAGTTGAAAAACATGTTTTTCGTATGGAAGAACATGTTTTTCAACTACAATGTTATGTAGTAATGTCACGCACTTGGTCGGTTTTTTTTTTATTTGATTGACATGTTAAAATGTTTGTACAAACCTACCTCAGAAATAAAATCGTTGATCATTTATCAGAAATATCATGCAAGAAAGTAAATATTTGACTCAATTTACAATATATGTAGGTACAACAAAAAGCTGTACAAAAGTAGTTTGGGTTCAAAATACTTAGAAACACCTCTTTAAAATCTGTTTTATTCTGAAGAACATGCATAGCACTGAAACCTGTACATGTATGTATGTACCACCTAAACAATCGGCTCACAAACAACATTTACCACCCCCAGAAAATGAATGACGAAGCTTGTCACACGGATAGATTCATGTAAAATTCATGGCAATGCCGTCTTCGCCCCGCCGCGCCGTGGTTCTCCGAGCGCGAATTTGCTATAAAATTACTCACAATCTAATCATGTTGACGCCTCGTTGGATTAGTGGCTTCGAAGTCTTGGCTTCCATTCATTGGAAGGAACATCCCGAGATTTTCTTGCTGATAAATCTAAAGGGAGATAGTGGTTGATTGTTGATGCAGTCGGGGTTTTTTGTAAGTTTGTTTAAGCTAGGTTTAGTACAAAATGTTTCTACTGCCGTAGATGCAAATCAACAACATTATTATGTAAATCAAGATTACCGTCGAAATTGATTTTCAGACAAGCTAGCTTCAGAGAATTCACGGTTATTTTATTGTACAGAAATACCAAATTCACTACGGTTTAGAATTCTCTTCTGTTACTACTTATATTTCATACACTCATAATGACTTGTAACTATTTTAGTATCTGGTTTGTTTAGAATAATAATTAGAATTTGTTTATTTGTAAGAATTTCATTTTATATCGTATGGTGTTCATATTTTTTTTAAGTTCTATACATTCTACTAACATAGGGTGTACAAATATTCAAATGTCATTCATAACTAAGTACAATTAATTTTAAGATTTGTGATTTACAATAAGTACAATATGGTTTCATCATCAGCCTATAGCAGTCCACAGCTGGACATAGGCCTCTCCAATTGCACGCCATTCAGCTCGTTTCTCGGCAATTCTCATCCAGCTGCTACCAGCCGGCCTGCGAAGATCGTCGCTCCACCTAGCCTGAGGACGTCCTACCTTACGTTTGCCGATTCGCGGTCTCCACTCAAGAACACGTCTACCCCAACGGTCATCGGTTCTACGGCTAATGTGGCCGGCCCACTGCCACTGCCTATGGCCGGCCACTTCAGCTTGCTTATTCTGTGAGCTATGTCGACAACTTTGGTTCTCTGCCGGATCACCTCGTTCCGGATTCGATCCTCCAGAGAAACTCCAAGCATAGCCCGTTCCATAGCCCAGCCTTGAATTCACCGCATCTTGAATTTATGGACCAGCCGTACCATGAGTGTCCACGTTTCGGCTCCGTAAGTCATAACAGGCAGGACGCTCCGATTGAAGACCTTAGTCTTTAGGATCTGTGGAATACGCGACGAGAAAACTCGACGAAGCTTCCCGAATGCTGCCCAGCCCAGCTGAATTCTTCTGTTAGCCTCCTTCTCAAATTTGTTCTTACCAAATTGCAGAGTTTGCCCGAGGTAAACATATTCTCGAACAACCTCGAGAGCACCGCTATTGACAGCAGTCGGTCCCGGAGTGAAGTGTTCATTGAACATAACTTGGGTTTTGTCCAAGTTCATCCGGAGACCAATGCGTACATAAGAATCAACTAGGCCATCCAGCATTTGCTGCAAGTCATGCAGCGATTCAGCCAGTATGACAATGTCATCTGCAAATCTCCAGTGTGAGATGTACTCGCCGTTGATGTTGCTGAAAATCTTTAGTTTCAATTTGATTTTATAACATAATTTCAAAGATGCATATCAATCCCGCGGGATTGAATGAGCTGCGGGATTGCAATTCCTAGTCGCGGGTCGATTCCCGCACGGAATAAATATTTGTATGACCCACCAGTAGTTGTTCCAGGTCTGGCTGTTTGTGTATGTGAGTTTAAATGTTTGTAAACGCGCCCACAATACAGGATACATTCCTAGTGTGGGGTTGTTACAAACGTTTAAAAATATATATATATATATATATATAAATAAGATTGTTTCGTGGCGCGTTGCACTGGGAAGATCATTAATATATCTATGTATAGTGTGAGAGTTTTATTTTAATTTCAATTGTGACCCTTATAAATTGTACCTACTTGTTTGTTTATTTTAACTGCATTTGACATTTTATTTTTATTTTATGACCTTTATAATTGTTACCCACTCATTCATTTATATATTTTTTATTTATCTATTAATTGTATTGTCATTTTATTCTGTTCTGTTGCAGTATGGTGAAATTTTATTTTATGTGATATGGGTTGTATGGCCTGAATTATTTTTATTTATTTTTTTCTATCAAAAACAAAATCGATCTCACCACGTTGCACGTTGCATCGTTGTTTTCGGATTAGATTTCGGGGTGTCCATATACGTGGACATCTACCCACGTATTTAGGTCACTTAGATTCTTTACACACACCCCTCTTCCTTACTATTCCTTATTTTACAATACTATTCTATAACTTTTTTATTTACAGAAATAAGCCTTAATAACCTGAATTCTATGATTGAACTGTTTCATAAGCTATGTGGGTTTGTCAATGACCAGATTTATTTATTTAAAGAACATGAATGTATTTCTACTTCGCAATAAGTATGTTTATGAAACGAAACCAAAGCAGTCTAATAATTCCTTTAACAAAACACGTATGGAAATAAATAAATGAAAAAGACTTAAAAACAAGACAAACGGACACGTTGTCCGTTTCTCACGTTCGAACAATGTCCTCGATTACAAACATCGACACATTGTGACGAAGCCCAACGAACTGTGGCCGCTTATGTTCACCGAGTTTTTAATACCCAACACAGAATAATTCTATTCACATTTCCATCTCAGTTGTTTGCATGAATACGGCGAACGTATTAAAAACATACTTTGAGTTTACGAAACAAGTCGTGATGGGAGACGGGAACTGGGCCAAACTCGCAGAATAGTTGTATGAGATCCTAAAATTAAGTTCGAGTTACAGCAGTACTGAGACTGTAGCTTGTAAAGGTATACTCGCTTTTAGGCAGTAATGAGTAAACAATTTTGTGAAAAAGGAAATGTTAGACAAAATGGATATTGACAAGTTAATGTTTTTATATCATGTGTGATATGATAGAGTGTGTGCAGACTACGAATCGGCTATCCAAGTATTATAAGTTCTGCTACAAATACTTAGCTGAGATTAAATATGTTAATACCACATAGTAGTACCGATCAGTACAATTTAGAAGACTGCTCAGTTTGCAAGAAAAGAACGTAACAATATGTAAAGATCCAACACAAAAGTTCAACTTCTTTTCGTGCGGTACAATTGTCATGCAAAAACACCGTGTTTCAATATGAACGTAATACGATATATTTTATCATTGTGTGTCGTTGGAAAACGCGTCACGTGCTCCGAAATCGCCTTACAGTTCAACTCATATGAAAGCACAAATTAAACTCTGTACCTGTATCAATGAATAAAACCCGTGCTTTCTATGGGAATCCCAGCGTTTCGAACAATGACGAGTGCTGGATTATTTTCGAAACCAATTTCGAGGTGCGTAGTGAAAGGAATTTGTACCTTTTATGTAGGTTCGAATTCGATATAATAATTTTGAATATTTCCATACACGAACGTACAGTTAAATTCTCTGAATCGATGGACAATAGTCGGATACAAAAATAAAACTCAGAATTAGATAACTGTATCTGTAAAACAATAGTAGGCTCGGGTAGTGATATTTTTGATGTACACGTCATATTCGGGAATATAGAATATTTTGCAAAGCTGGCGTGAGGGTATTTCGTATGGAAGGTCCCTTTGATTTAACCCTTTTGTAAATATGTGGTTGTTCATGGAGCAGTAATACCTTGTGGGTATTGCACTATTGAGTAAGTTTGCAAAGCCAGTTATTGTTACAACTACATACGTCATTATCTATAGTTGGACTGGGCACATAACGTAGTTACTATAATTGGAAATTGCTGAAAATTTAATCCTACCTACCATGTTTCAAACTTAGCGATAAATCATATGAAAGATTAGAATTTCGATTCAACAGTACAAAATCAGTTTAAAAATACCATCACACTGAATTGTAAGAAAACTCAAATTATTTCAGATGACCACATGACGCAATTTTTTACTAACGCCTGGTTTTTTAAAGCAGGCAACCCTAAAATAATATAGTTACAATTCCGACGAAGATCCAACGGTTGATTGGATCGGGTAGGGTTGTCTAAATTAACCACCCGCCCGAGGTGTCTTGCACCTCACCAGTTGAGAAATTGGATTTGCATTCACGGAGTTACAATTAGCTGACGGAATACTAGCCACCAAAGACATTCTGATATATAATTCAGATAGTAAAGTGATTGGTTCACAAAATGTTGTTTAGACGGCTGGTTGGATCAGGCTCAGTTTCCTGAATTATGAGTTTTGAATATCAGATTATTATTTAGGGATTGGAAGTGAAAGGTGCTCGTGAATTGTTTAGGAATGTTGATGTTCATATCTGATTGTGCCTTTAGGGAATGATTAGGGTCTGTCGGTAATTTCAAAATGTAGACGGATTGAATTACTTTCTACAGTATTATTAAACTCTTCAGCGAAGTGTTGGGTTGAAATTTTAAACTCAAAACTATAAAGAAATTCAAACCGATCATCGAAAAACGCCACTCTCAAAACTCTACGACTCGACTCTTTCAAAATTAACATCTCCAAAATCTTACATGTCATCGATAGTTTTCTCTCTATTCATCATGATACATATGGCTATGTAACACTTGGTTACCGGATGCCCTTGTCTAACATTATACGCTAATTAATTGGTAATCCACATACAAAGCAAATCAATTAAGGCCCAATAATTACAATCCACAGTATTGAAGGCCTCTATGTACACACTATATATGTTTACGGCGGTATTAGTAACAGGGGTGTTTTACGATGTCTGAATAGATGTAGTTATTCGGATTAGATGTTACGTAAGGTGCTATAGGAGTGTTGTACTTCTAAGTACTTTCTTAATTAATAGATTGTATGTTTATCATTATACTGTAGCATCTTTTATTTCATTTTGTTGTATTAATTACACTTTTTTAACCTCTAGACACCATGATTTTGTGAATGATAATGACACTTTCTAAGAGTATACAAAGTGTCATATCATTCCAAGAAACAATCAATTAGTTCATTGTACACTTAATTGTAGAAACATACTTTAAGAGGTTGAGGTTTTGGAGATTTAGGTACTGTATTAAATTCTCAAAAATATTTAAGACTTTTTTACTGAAATTCGTTCGCATTCTTAAATTTTTCGACCTTCTGACCTCGTTACCAAGTTCCGTTCAGTGCGTTCGAACTAAAACGCCGTAATTTGCACTTCGCATAAAGGTCAGACGTAATTGCCAATTAATTACAAGTCGTCATGTCCTATGCGTAGTGTTTCGTAGTTTGTAATAATGAAGCAGTCATCCACGTGATAATTGGTGTAGTTAGCGCTTGCAGCGCTTAATTACATGTCAGTTGGATTACGTAATTATTGTGTAGACTTTCTCGTACGTACGGTATGTGGATGACCGGTGTCGTGTGTAGCTAGCTGATTATTGGAAGTTTAGAAGTGAAAAAATTGAAAGTAAATTGTTTACTATGATTCGATTAATTAGTTAGTTATTAGAGATCTAAGTTATTATTAGCATGACTAAACATGATTTAAATGGAGTTCAGCTAACGTTTACGTGTAGTCGTTTATCGAAGTCATAATAAGAGGATATAAATGACCTTAAATGCTTTTCTTTTAAGGAAACTCATGGAAAGGATATCATATGAGTGTCTCATCATTAATAATTTTTTCAATCATTAATTTTGTTAGTTTTAAATGCTCCTTTTTTACTGTTTGTATTTCTTGTCCGTATCCCAAATAAAATATTACATAACTTGATCCTTCTGTTCAATACAAACATCTGCACTATTTACACATTTCAAGTCACAAAAATCTAAAATGAACTCAAGATTCAGTTCCCTAACTCCAGTTCAGTCGCATTTCTCAACTCGGGGGCTTGTAATAAATTTATGTACATATACTAAGATACCCCTAAGATACCGTATAAAATTGTAGGTCAAGACACGCAAATAAATACAGAGAGTGGATGTAAGAAGGATTTGTATAATGTTGAGCAAGGGTCAAAAGACAAGCCGAATCGGGTCACAAGCTTTGACTTGAGAGGCCGCGATGAAAGGTTTTACATACATTTAAACTCTGTCAAATAAATGTCAATTTATTTAGAGATTTTATGTTTATTTTGGTGATTTTAAATGTATGCTTTGAGGATCTAAATATAAGGTACATAGTGTATGTGTATGTTTTGACTGGATTACAATTAATAATAATGTCACATTATATTGTATTGCCAGGCTTGATTGCAATAATTTCATAACAATGTAAGCGTGGGTAGAACCTATTGGAAAAGTTAATCAATAATAATATAATTAATTTCTCTGTTTTGGTAATAGAAATTCAACAATCCCCACATTAAGTGTCACACACAATAATGTTTTGTTTTGATACTACCAGTTCAAAAATATTACGGATGCAAAAAATAAATAATGAAGTAAATGACAAAAAAGTCTTCGTAAAGACGGAAAAGTGAACGGCAGTAGACGATGTTGGGAACAAAAACACGCTAATGTACGGCGTATTATCATGAATAATAAAAAAAGTACAGTCGAGTATCATAAAGTGATGTTATAGAAGTAATGGGGGGAAAAACGCCCCCGGGGGCGTAGGGTGCGTACTCGCGAAGATTTTGTTGGCAGAATTTTATCTAGATGTACCGAGTTTACATTCTTGACAATGTAGTGAAATTGCGATACAACGTACTAACAATGTAATTATGTATGTAGGTTTCATTTTGTGTCTGGAGGATCTGTGGATAAAAGAAATCATATTTCTTATTATTATTTATTAAAGTATTGTTTGTCAAACTTTTATTTAAAATTCAAAGGGAAGTGTCTATTATATTCCTTACTTTATTCAACATAATTTTTCAGAATAGTAACAAGAAAGTACATTTCAACTTATTGTTAGCGTTCGACATAATATTATGCTTTCACCCCATGATAAGCCATGATGTAGTTCTAAACAGAAAAAAATTAATGAAGTTATTCGAATCTCAAATCGTTTATTGCAATCCATAATGTACAATAACAGGTGGTAAATAAAGAAATAATAACAGAAACAATTATGGACCCTGTCAGGCACAGCTAATTTTTAAATAGTAGAGAGAGGCAGAGCGCTTTATTAATGTAGAGCGTTGTATTCTCAGTACAAATCTCGACAATATTTTAAAGCGTATCCAGAAATTTTAAGTTCCTCAGCCGTATCCATCTCCCAAGGGCCGTAAGTAAATTCAATCTGCAGGCCGCACTCCCAAATCACCTGAACACTCCACAGCGCGTATTAGGCTCGCGTATAAATCTAATTTGGATATATTTTCTTACATTTCAAAAGTTTCCACGTTGGAGATGAAAAGAAGATGGAGTGCGTCAGCGCCTTGTATTCGCGAAAATTTGGGAGTATCGTGTGAAACAAATGGGTTTGCTTTGGTTTATGTTGTCTAAAGATTTTTTCCTGTTGACGTATTGGTTGTTGTTTTTTAGGGTTAGGCAACTCAAAAAAAAAATATTGTTTTTAACTTCAAGATTACAGGAAAACCTATAAGAATGAAGATAGCATGGTCTATGGTTTTTAGATAACATGGTAAATCTCTCAATATTGTGCGTACAAACTTACATTTGCAGTTGGAATGTATGGGAGAACATGTATTTCAACTACAATGTTAAGTTTGTATTTGGGATAAATTCATACCAACGGAACCCTTCATTGTGCGTGGTCACGTGCGTACACGTTAAAAGCGTCTAGAATAAATTATCTAAATGATGAAAAACAGTGAAATCAGCACCAAAATCCGATAATAGAAAACAACGCGGTCACACAGACAGACGAAGAGCGACTTTAATTTATAATAAGTAATTTGTTTCCGCATTGTTTTCTGAATCCAGTTCTGTCAAAATTAATATAGGTAATTTTTTGTCCCAAAAATAATGAAAACTACGTAAATTACAGTTACCTACACTACTGCTGTACGGTCAAAACAAATCAAAATGGACTAAGGCCCGTATAACAGAACGTCACTCAATACTCAAGCATTACATAAAACTAGATTCAACCAATCAAATGGCTTTTAAACGAGTTTTAAGTAATGCTTGAATTTTGAGTGAGGTTCTGTAATAAGGGCCTTTGTGCCTATTATTACGTTAGACCCTTATACGTGTGCGACTGAGTGCGTGCGTAGATATGTAATGTGACCACAATTTTCTCCCACAATCAGTATAATTAATTGAATAAATAAACAATGTTTTATACATAGTAGTAAAAATTCAGTGTATGTATTATGATTAGAGATCGAATATTCGGAGGCATATTTACCTAAAGTTAATTTTTGGCTATGAAACTATGGAAGCGACTTCTTAATTATTATTTTTTTGTTAATATAAAACCAGAAAAATTCCAGAAAATCTAAATCAAAATATTTTATTTCAGATAATCCTACATGGGTACTTATGAAACGTCAGAAGCTAGGTGCACGGTTCCAATTAGTCGTTTCCTATGGAGAAGAGCCGGCAAGAAACTCAACGGTTACTCTTTTAAAAATAATTGGTTTTTACAATATTTTAAAAAATAAAGAGAAATCCGAGAATGCATGCCGCAGCATGCATGAATGCACGTAATTCAGAGAAGCAGAATTGCATCATTCGTGTCCCGGGTTGGTATGTGTAGAAACAGTGTAGTTAAGGACCTCGCTGATAGGATGTATGTTACAAGATGTGTGTCCAAGACCTACAAGCGGTGGTTAGAAATAGCCGCGTAAATGTTTGTATGTCATTTTATTGTATTTTTTTTATTATGTATTTATTTTCTTATGTTTTTTATGGACCATGTGGTCTGCAATAAAGATTTATTATTATTATTATTATTATAAGTAATCGGATACATGGTATGGAAACGACTTCTTAAATATGTTATTAAACTTATTTAACTTTACACTATAAGCTAGCATTCGATTCTATAGTCAAAAACCCGAAATTGATATATTTAGTTACTACCTAAATTGATCAATTCCGGAATCGTGAGATTTTTACGATCGATACAATAGTGCATTTCATATTACCCAACACCTGAACGTAAGTAAATATAAATTCGATTCTATATAATAGAACTCTAAATTCGTCGATCCCGAAATCGCGGGATTTTTTCGATACAAAAGAGCATTAGCTTATACCTCAAGTTTAGGTAAATATGCATCCGATTATCTGATCTGTAATTGTGATTATAAGATAATATTCTAACTAAATGAAGTGTTTGGTGGTGTGCGTTAATTCCGGGACATGTATCATTTTGATTTTGTGTCTGTTTTGCTATCCATGCTACTGACTGATTTAACCGGCATTGGTTTACTTATTGATATAATTACTAATCATCTCCAATTATCATAAGAACCAATCACTGGTGTGTAATATGATGCGATGCGTGAGGCCAAGAACGGCGCAAACGCAATTTGAGTAATTAGCCCTGTTGTTTAGTCTGCAGAGCAATTGGTGAGAAACCTAAAACCTAGTTAATCGACATAATTGTATCAGTATGGTTTCCGATATCTGGCATTTAGTGTTCTAACTACATTTGTATAAAGGATCTAACTAATTAAATGCCTCAATTCATCATTTCAGACAAAAGATGTCCACTGCTGGACATAGTCCTTCCCCAAGCACCGCCATTTCGACCGGTTCTGTGCTTCCCGCATACAGCGGATTCCTACGGCCTTCACAAGGTTATCGGTCCACTTCGTGGGAGGCCTTCCAACGCTACGTCTTCCGGTACGCGGTCCCCACTCCAGATCAGCCCCATCGGCCATCTGTTCTGCGAGCAATGTGCCCTGCCTATTGCAACTTAAGTCTGGCAATTCTTCGAGCTATGTCGGTTAAATTGTTTAAATTCGATCACGTAGGGAAACTCCAAGCATAGCCCTCTCCATTGCCCTTTGGGTGACTTTTAACCTTCTAATAAGGCCCATTGTGAGCGACCACGTTTCAGTGTCATATGTTATCACTAGCAACACGCACTGGTCAAAGAGTGTTGAGATACTGCGGTATGTGGGACGAGAAGATATTGCGTAGCTTCCCGAACGCTGCCCAGCCAAGTCGGATTACGCCTCATTTCATCATTTCAGCCGAAAGACGTCCACTGGACACCCATGGGAGGAAATAGGATGGTGCTATTCTTTACGTCCGGTACCACACGGTATCCATTTACCACTGTACTATTAATTTTGTATCCGATGTTAACCACAAGCTCGTGTTTACATTAATATTACCTAGTAGAACCAAACTGTCAATATTAATGCAATTTTATTCTTGACTGCTTCGTTGGTGTCGTGGAGTCTGGATTTGTCCCTGGCTCATGGCAATAGGCTCGCCTCGTATTACATGAGACTTAAACATAACTGGAAAAATGTGGGTGTACTATATAAGTACACCTCTGCCGAACTCTTCGCGGAAACAAGGCGTGATATTATGTTATGTGTAGCTAGTAGAATCAAACTGTCGATGTTAATACGAGTTTATTGTTTACATCATTTGGTGAGATTACATTATAAAATCATATTAACGTTACACGTGCCAACTCAAAAATTTAGGATTCTTTTTGAGAAACAGTAACAAAATTTACATTTTTCGCCTTTTTTATAATTTGATAAATGATAAATGATTTTATTTCTGTAAGTAGGTTTTTACAAACACTTTTACATGTCAATCATATTTTAAAACTAGATGAGGTCGGCATTTCGTATCGTTTGTTTCGGTCTTTCTCTGAGAAGAAAGACCGAAACAAACTCAGAGGTCACAGTCTCTTTTAAAGTCCAGACATAATCTTGGTCAAATCATGTGAAGACCATGTAGACTGGTGTCTGAAATGGTCTTTTGAAGAAAGAACCACACAGATTGAGTGGACCTGTCCATTCAGTGCACGCATTTGTCAGTAATCGTGCAGCTCAACTCAGAACATAAGGAGCTCAACGATTCGACGAACAATACCAAAGAAAGGACATTTGGGCAGGCCGCATAAATTACTAAAACTGCCATACCATGAACAGGAAAAAAAAAATATATACTGAGAAGGAAAAAAATAAAAAATAAACAAAGACCCACATAGTCTTCACATTCACAATAATTAAAATGAAATCAAATGAAATGAGATCAAATGGAACTCTTTAAATATTTTTATTTTTAACTTTTTGTTGGTTATCGTTTGTTCAATGGCTAAGACGTCAAAGCTATTTGTTTAAATATGTTATTAAACATGAAACCTTTTACCAAAAACTGATTAACATACAAAATCATAGGTAATATGTACATATTATGTCTATTATAAGTTTATAACCTATTTTTGTACTTGCGTACCTATTTTATTTATAATTATTTTATCTTTTGAATACTTTTATTATTTTCTTTATTTCAATAAATACATATAAATTATATTTTTAAATATTAGAATATAGAACATTTAAAATAAAAATATTATTTTTATTATTTCCTCTTAAACAAAGCACCAGCCATGTTATCTCTTCACCACCCTTGGTTGACTGGTAGAGAATGCCTAAGGCATTAAGTCTGCCCTTGTACCTTCTACCTTCTTGTGAAGTTTTAATCAATAAATAGGTAAACGATGCAAAAGGAGTATGTAATGATCAGAGCAGGTGGCGTTCTGTAGTTTCTGCCTATTATGGGGAAGAAGGCGTGAGTTTATGTATGTATTAGAGTTATCTGTCAATTTAAATAATTAAACAATTTTTCCTCCATTATGACTCATCCTAAAACTGAAACGAACGCCAAAATCGCCATTAACCATCGATTTTTGCGGGAAGCCAGGCATCGTAATGTGCTGCTGCTCATATGTAGCTACAATACATCTTGCTTTGTCCCATTCAATGTGTAGACGACGAAACGAGGCTGGCATACTGATGTGTTACTTTTAAAATTTATTGCTGCAACCCCTTACTTAGGGTTGTGGTGATGTCGATAGAAATTCTGAACGTAGATAATGTAATGAGATTAATTAGTTATGATTTATGGAGTAGCATTAATAATTTGTGCGAAAAAGCTACTATGGCGCTTCAAATAAATCAAATTTCTGGCCTATTTACATATCTATGGTGATCAGCACCCTAATTGTCTATACACTATCGATCACAATCTAAATGATTTTGAAGTTTGTCTTCTCAGCAACGTAAATAACGTAATGAATGTTGTTGAACTGTTAAAATTAAAGCCATTGCTACTGGAAATGTGTTACACAATTTCCAGGTTGATATTAAAGGTTTTTTTTTTTACAAAAATGTCGTTTAATACCTTTTTTCAATTGAAGTGGCAAGATAGCTCTAAATGTCAAACTACCTAAAGATTCTAAATGCCCGGTAAAAAAAAAAAAAAGATTTTATAAATCGAAAATTCACAATAGAACTTGGCCATTTTTCATCGACTATCGACAAAGATATCGCATCAATACAAACACTATCCGACGTCGACGGTGAATAAGAAGTAATGAGTTTTCTTTTACATCGCACCTGACTTCTGGCCTCGCAGACGCCTCGCAGACTTCGCTAAACAGGATTAAAACCTTTTTTATTTCGACTATTGCTTTACTTCTATTCACTTTTATGTAGCTTTGAACTCTCTACAAATGATTTTATTTAGTTTTATCTTATTTTTATTTTGTTTGATGTAAGTTTTAAACAAAAAAAAAAATTGTTAACGTTCTTGATTTTTTTTTAATTCAGATTTAAAATTTTTCGTGAGAAGAAATTGGAGCACCGAATACGAAATAGTAAGCAGCCAATTTGAAATAAGTACTAACATACATTTTGCCTTTCTCTTTTTTAAGGAGCCATCCAATCATATTTCTTTTTCTATTTTAAAATATAAATGAATCTAGGTAAAAAGTGTATTTTTTGTAGTAAAGAGATTAAAAACCAAAACTTCTAAAGACCTCATTCAACAGCCATAACAAGAGCTAAACATAATCTTTATGTACAGACGATGTGTCACTGGAGTTGCAGTCGCAAGCTGGTTCAATACTCCCATACGTTACCTACTTAGTGTTGATAATTTAAAAATTCTCCGAGTTATCCCGACTAAACGCGACCAACGCCGTCGCATGTGCTGTCCTACAGGGTGTGAACTACGAGATACTAGCGATTTAGAAGCAGATAACCATGTTATTAGTAGGGTCTAAGATGTGAATGATTTCAGTACCAGGATAAGGAATGCCGATGATAGATTTGAAGCCTGTCATTGTCATCTGAGACATTTAAGAGAAGAAGACCGTGGTTCTCAGAAGTTTTGTCAAACAAGAGAAAATGAAAACAATGACGTTATATGTTAACGTATTACTTATATAAAACTAAATATTATTCGACGAAACAAAAAATTAAATACAAAGAAATAAAATGAATCAGAATTCCCACAATCCACTCTACAATGAAACTTTATTGAGGGGTTAATCCAAAGCCATATCGTTTGTAACTTGCACTCACCAGTCGCACAGTGTCGCAGCCACGCCGCGGCGACACCGCACCGACAACATGCCATTTGTAAACTATTTGTATGCGGGCGAGTGTGCCGCCCTCACTTTTCTTACTTCCCAGTGACGAGCGACCGGCAACGCTACTATCTTAGCGCGCTTTCCAACTACAAGAACTCACAAATTTAGTGTTAACTTCCCGAACACGGTGTCTTCATACAGTTCCGAAGTACGAACACGGTGTCTCTAAACTTGGATGTTGGAAAACCTTAGTTTATTCAGTCACATTGGTATTTATGTGCCGTTCGAATATCGCGTGCATGCTCGCTGAATTAAATTTTGTTCGTGCGATGTTCTCGCTTGTGTGCTTGATACGTTGATTGAAAGGTATTTACGTACGTGAGCGTTGCTTTGCAATGATCTATTTGTCTGCTGATCCTGAATTTTCGGTTTGAATTGATTTGTTGGGAATTCTGTGTAGATAAATTATATTACTACAATTGCTCGCTGCATTGGGATTGATATTTGAATTTCTGGAATCTATTCCGAGTTTACGTTGTGTGCGTCATGGAGTTAGTCCATGTAAACATTGTTTAACAATGCGAAATACAGGCACCAATAGCTTACTGAAAATGAGAGCTTGGATTTATTACATTGTTCGAAATAATAACTTTTTCCAACCCAACAAGTAGTAGAAAGTAATTTCTTGTTAAATGTTACTTTGAATGAAAAATGAAAATTTTAACATTGGTTTTAAGTATGTAAGTGACCATTTGTATGTACAATGATACAGCACATATACATAGCAGTAACGCTAAACTTATCTAAGAAATCGGCAACGGTCCATCATGTGATGAAGAATATAAACCACGGTAATACAAAACTATTGCAACGTTCGATGCATTTTTATAGTTGAAGCAATAAACCGGTGCGGGTGAGACGAAAACGACAATAGTGCACTTAAGTTGCTCATAAACGGTATATCATATCCTACCGAACAATGTTATTTATTTCGCAGTATTGCTGAACATCATCTGATTTGAATAGATACGCTCGAAGCTCTAAGACGTTTTGCATTTTATGCATTCAATTCTTCCAATGAAATTAGTCATGCTGCAGATATTGGGGAAGTTGTAGAGGAGTAAGTGTACAATGTAGAAATAAAATATGAGTACTGTTTGTATTTTGATAGTGCACGGTTGCTTTAGTATATTCTCCTTTTACTGATGCAGCACATCAACTCAGGTTTGAAGATGTAAATGAACAGAGCAACAAAACTGTGAGATAGTGAGAGACCTACGTAGATCGCTTATTTTATTACTGTTAAAAGTTCACAGAATAAAAGTATTTTTAGTATATTCATTCCAATTTTTGTAAGTTTTTGAATATTTTTAACAAATTCATTGAAACTCATTTAACCAGGTCACAGCGAGCAAACATGGGATCTCCCAGTTTCTATATCATATTTTTTATTGATACAAATAAAATTTTACTATCCTGTTTGTCATGTTGCTAGTGTTTGTGATACGCAGTTTTACATACTTTAACGAGTGTATCCGAGATGTCTTGGCATGAGAACCGAAGGATCTGTTCCAAACAATGATTTATGGCACTTCTACACTTTAGTTTAGTTATACTTTGCCTATAATTTCTTCCATCTTTAAGAAAATATTAGCCCCATGTTCTTCATTGTCATTAACGTTACTTACAACAAAATCTAAATATCCAAGTAGCTTTTCATTCTAAGCTTTTATTCCAGTATCATTATCTTCTTTTACAATTTTAGATTTTAGCTTTCAGCTACCATTGCATCTCTGGTTTCGCATACATGGCTTCAAATTCCGCAAATGCACTCTTCGGGGCGCATTTGTACCGTTTCAATACATTTAAGACCGTGCTATAAAACCAAACTGTACTGGAGGTTTAAACTTAGATGATAATAAAATGGGTAAAGTCTTAATATCAAGAAAAATCGTCACTAACGAGGACTATATTGTAGACAAAAAGACAGATAATGGTGTGTCAATGTCATTCTTACTATCTAATTAAATACCTACTTATAATATTCTTGCAAATTATGTCTGTCTTTATTATCCTCTTGTTTAACACAGATAACCGTGTTTTCCTTCATCTACATACGTATACATATATAATATGTACACAATTATTTTTATTGTTGATAAATTAATCTGCGTAGCCTTTTCCCAACTATGTTGGGGTCAGCTTCTAGTCTCACCGGATACAGCTGACTACCAGTATTATACATGGAGCTACTGCCTATCTGACCTCCACATCCCAATACCAAAGTCTGAATACCAGTCTTACCAAGGGGTAAGACTGGTTGTCAGACTTTTGGGCTTCTGACTACCCGTAATGATTGTCCAAGATCTGGGAATGACGGCCGATACCAACGGCTTAACGTACTTCCCGAGGCACGGAGGGGTCTCGATATGTAATGGATGGGAATTACACCCTGTTCCTCATACCTCTAAAGGTCCATCGAACGTTAAGCTACGCTTGCTTGCTACCACAGATGGCCACCGGAACTCGTCAATGATACGTATTTCACGGGTAGCGACAAGATTTATTTATTATTTATTTATTTATTTTTATTTATTTATTTAAATCACAATTATAACATCTTTACAGAGTCATCCAAGGCGATGTTATAAGTCAAAAAGTCAAGTAAGATATCTCGATTAAGATAATTAAGCGACTATAACGAAGCAAATTTAAATAAATGCTGCTCAAAATAGTACCTTCAAATTAATTTGATGATGAAGTTGGAAGGTAGGCAATGGAACTTCGTAATAAAACAATGTATCCTAGCCGTGTTTGGGCTTATTGAAATTGTCATGAGATGCACTCTGGCTATAAATGGTTAATAACCGATTTTTATTAATTTTGCTTGGGTAATTTTTGAGTTAGTTTTGATAATACGTATTTAATCCACTTCGTTTATATTGTGTCACTGTTGTTTGTGCGGTGTAGCAAGTAGTGTGGTAATCGAAATGTTGTGGGGTAGGTACCATAACTAAAAAGAAAAAAAAAAAAAAAAAAACTTCTACCTAAAAAAAAAAAAAACAACCGACTTCAAGTTAAATTATTTTTTTATATAGATGTTCTTTTTTTTTGCTCTCAACGGGGAAGCTCTGTTTATTAATAATACAATACATAATCAATCATAAAACCACCACAACATTAAAATCCTACCCACTATATCATATAGAAATACTTTAAATATGATTAAGTACAGAATTTAATATCGAATTACGAAAGCTCATTTCAATTAAGTTCAATTATGATAGAATTCGAATAATTTTTAGTGGGAGGGTTCGAAATTTATTAAACATGAAACTGATCAATGTTTATATTGACGTTGGCGGCATTCCAACTGCCATTGTTATTATATGGTATATAAGTATTGTTATGTTATGGGTAGTTACGGGGATTATGGGAATGAGTGTTTTATGTTTGACTATATTGATATAGTAGGAGTGAGAGAAACACTATGTGGAAGGGTACTTTTATTCGTTCTTTTGACATCATGATTCGATTGACTGACTGATTTGCGTGTATATTTTTCTAGATTTCGAGTAGCTCTTATTGTATCTATTCCATCGGATAGGTCAATAAGTGAAACGATTCTGGCGAGTTTCGTTTTTAATTCCTGCATGATGCAAATGTTTTCATTGACTAAAGATTGCTTACCGTAAAAAACAATGCTTTTGTTAGCATCAACCTATTATGCACATAAGTGTGTTTCCTGCAAACGAAACTCAGATACAGGAAAAAAAATACAAATGGGAATGTCGTATTTTATAATTATCTTTATAAAATTATCCTCCGCTGCAATATTATAAATGCACACAAAAATTCAGAGATTCAAATAATGTAAAATAAAATGTAGCGATGTTATAATTCGATTTGAACACAGCTTCAGGGCTCTCGATAATGTCATGATGTTATGTGGCGTAAGTTGTAGGTTAATACAGGATTTGGTGGTTAAACCCGTTAATTCCCTTAATTAGGCCAACTGCAGTTTTCAAATACCTAATCGGTTTGTGGAATCGGTAATTATCATGATGATTAATTTCATCGAATTACATCGTGTATCACATCCTATGTTTACTGCAGGACAGCCGCACGGGACGATCGATAAGGTAAAACTACGCTTGCCGCGGTTGGTTCGTGGATGGGTGACCATCTTTATATACCAAGACCCTTCCGTGCCTCGGAAAGCACTTTAAGCCGTTGGTCTCGGCTGTCATTCGTGGATCTTTGACAGTCGTTGCGTGTTGTCAGAAGCCCGAAAGTCTGACAAGCAGTCTTACCAAGGGATATCGTATTATCGAGTAATTGGGTTGCGCTGGTCTGCAAGGCAGTCGTTCCATCTAAAAACAGGTAGTCAGCTGTATCCGGTTAGACTGGAAGCCGACCCCAACATAGTTGGGAAAAAGTTAAGCGGATGATGGATGTCTTACTTTAAAAGAAACAAAGTCTCTATGTAATGTCCATAAAAATATATCAAAAACTACCTTAAATCTAAAACAATTTTTATAAGAAAATGCCACTATAGGATTAACGAATATTTAAATGACAAAATATAAGTGCTAACATATCAAATAAGTACTAGTACAGTAAACACGGAATAAAGTTATAACAAGCATAAACGTCAAAAAAAATATGGTTATACCATTACTTTATTCCGTGTTTATTTGTAGGGCCCTACATGTATAAAAAACCCTAATATAATAATATTTGATTTAGTTCAGAAGACTGATAAGCTAAGTTTTTCTTAGCTTCCTCTCTTCTACTATTTTTCTGTGCCCCACAGGGTCCATAATGATCACATATAATTTTAGGTTGCCACCTAAGTACACATTGTGGAATGAAAAGAAAGTATTGAGTATCGAAATTAAACCTGTTTTTTTTTTTTTTTTACCCAGCAATTATTTTTTGGCTATCCTAGAGCAAAAAGATCATCCCGCCATTGGGTTTCCATTACGACATAGGTATACTGCTTTAGTTGACAAATGAGGTGGAGGGAAACTGTAGGTGTTAAAAACTCTTACAACTTCTGCGTCCCCCAAAATTCATAACATTTCAATACCAACAGGTTTGTCTAGAAAACTGGACCAAACCATTATGCGAGTACATGAAAAATATGGTATACTGAATATTCAAGGTTGAATGATTCTCCAAAAGTTTATGGGTTATTTACGCTGTTCGCTCAAAACTTAGCCCACCACGATCATAAGTGATTGCCGATATGTAGGATTGTAGAATATTTTTCGAGCGCAACTTATCGTGATACAAAACGGTTGAAATATATTTTAATAGTCGGATAAACTGTCGGATTGTTGTGAGCGCTCGCAGATATCATGATTTTTGGTTCTCATGTTTTATTTATCGAGTTTTATTGATTTGTGAGTACGACGATGGGAGGATAAGAATGTATCAGCTATATCTTTGCACGTGAGTTAAGTTGTGTTGAGAAGGTTAGTTTTTAGATACGTGTAGCGTCTTGAACGATGACAATTTTATCGAATTGCGTACATTCATTTACAAGTTCTGTGTTACTGTGAAGTAACATCGGTATCTAAAACTGACGTATTATACAAAATGATATAAATATTTACTTTGAAAAGTATTATGTTATTTTAATTATTGTAAATGTGAGCATTTTGCGGGAATTTCTTTCATTTCTCTCTCATTTAGTTTTAATGATGGTCTGGCATTTGGAGTACTTTTTGCGGCCTACCCAAATGTCCTTTGTTTGGTATTGTTTGTCGAGTCGTTGAGCTCCTAAAGTCCTGAGTTGAGCTACACGAATGCTTGCACTAACTGAAATGAAAAAAATGCACGCCAATGAAGTGACTTTTTAGCTTGATTGACGATATCTTGTTTAGATTAATCAAATTTTTTGTTAAGTTGATCATCACGACATGATTGCAGCAATACTAGTTCAAATGATTGAACGCTCAAACAAAAGTTTCTCGATTACCCTTAACATGACATCATTGTAGAAGAGTTAAAAAAGAGACAAGTTAAAAAAATGTTAACTGTAACAAAGTAAGTCAGTTGTGTCAATCAAGCACTTTGATTACTTCAATAAAGATCATTGAAACTTTAATCTAATAATCTTGGTTGGAGCAACTATGTTTTGACTTGATTGTTGCAAATAGGTTTTGTGATAACTCCAATCAAGATCCCGTTTCAAATCTCAATCAAATAAAAGTAGTAGCTGTGATCATTGTGCTTGATAAGCTCAGATGCTAACCAGTTACTTAGTCAATCTAAACAAAATCTTGATTGTGGCAACTACTTTTTTTTTCAGTGTGGACAGGTTCACTCAAATTTTTGTGGTTCTTTCCTCAAAAAAACATTTCAGACACGGATCCACATGGTCCTCGGGAGTCCTCACTGACCAAAATTATGTCTGGACTTAAAAGAGACTTTGACCCCTGAGTTTGTTTCGCCATTTTTTCTCAGGCGTAGGAAATATCGACTCCAATTAGCTTATTAAAAAATTAAATTAAATATGCCGTGTAAAAGTGATTCCGATATCCTATTAGAGAATAAACTATATCATTTCATAACTAATATACTATTAAATCTACTACAGTACTATGTAGGTATATATATTACAAATTAAAAGTGTTCAAATACAGGTGATTATTGACATGAATAGTGCATGAAACGAAAATCTACTGATTCTTCTAAACTGTTCCTAAGTATCATGATTTTAGGTATTCGTTGAAATAGGTAGGTAGATGCTTTTTACGACACCCACAAGAGGTGACCGTCTCCAGGCTGGAATCCATGCATTTACCTAAAGTTCTAACCACGATTTTATTAGGTACTAACCTCCAACGAACTCCATAGAAATTCTTTCTGCTCAACTGTTTTTTACGATAAGCAATAAAATTAAATATAAGTACGAGTACTTCATGTACTACGTTTTTCTTAGAAAAAACCTTTTGGAAGATAAGCTTTCCTTATGATTCGCATCTATTAAGTTCGCTAAATATGTAATATGTAATATCCATACATCAGTTTTTAGGGTGTCGTTGCTACTTAAAATTTTCTGATAATATACACATATTTTCAGATAATTTCCAGGAAATATACACATATTTCTTGGCACTTAGAGCTAATAATTGAATTGTACTTAGGAATCGGGATCCTAACCATCATATAATGGTTCGGGCAGTTGATTCCAGGGGACGTAGAGCGAAGTGCACTTGCAGTAACTTGCGCAAATGTTTGCCTAGCGATAGGGCGGGCCGATCTTGGCAGCGAGATAGGACATATTCTTTTTGATGGTGGAGATTAAATGTCAGTGTTTTAATACAATTTCCACCCTTAACTAATTTTGGCACTACTTTTCATGCAGATCAGAATTCCTGCCTCAAGTTTACGAATGGATACAAAATGTTTTGGCTTTAGAATTACCAACCACGATCAAGATACTTTGTCCAAGACAGAGAAAAAGAAATGCAGATAGCATTAAAATATACTTTCTATATCAGACCCTGCAGTTCACTAGACATTTAACTACTTAGAGATGCACTTCAAGATTCCTTCTGCAGAGACCAGTACCATAATTTATCGAACTCATGGAGGCTATAGCACATCAAATGCTTAGAAAGTTGGAGCGCTCCGTGGTCTTACGGTAATCAAACTGAGAGACAAGAGTATACAGTGGCTGTGTCGGTTTCTGAGGCTTGTCTGTATATGTGCTAGTTTATTTTGTTGTGAAAGCTATAGTAGAACTGCTGTTTTGGACGAGTATATCAAATGTGATTGAAATTTTGAATAATAAACTGGCCAAGTGCGTGTCAGACCACGCACAGTGAAGGGTTCCGTAGTTGGGATAAATTTATCCCAAGAACAAACATAACATGTAAATGTTATAAGTTGGTCGACTATTAATCAGTAACTTGTAAGGCCAACTTAGCTGTGATAGCTATTGCTACTGCTTATTAACTTCGTTATAAACCCTAATGCTGTGAAATTGTTTGTGTTTGTCACTTGACTCTAACAAAAATTTGCACTTTAAAGTTTAGTATTACGCAAACGGATCCCTGAATCTAAAAATGGTTTTCATAAACCCGTAATATTTTAGGACGGCCTATCCAACGATACCCCACACCATGGGATAGACATCCCTACTTTACGTGTAGGGGAGGCACTCTAAAAACTTTTTTTTCAAAGATTTTAATTTACCACTTTGTCGGCGTGATTAATATGTATTGTATACCCATACAAAATTAAAGCTTTCTAGTACTAAGAGTCTCTGAGCTAAACTGCGGACAGACAGATGGACATGGCGAAACTAAAAGGGGTCCTTGTTTACTACGGAACCCTAAAAACGTAGCCTAAGGATATATAACATCACGCTACGACCCTTAGGAGTCGAGCAAAAAGAAAAAAGTCTCCAAGAACGTGAAAAATAAATAAAGCCGCGAGCGGGCGTTTCGATGTGACGTCACCAATCAAAAGGCGTTTTATAAAAATGTGGCTGTTATTTTAGTAGATAAATTGTGGTGTCTTACGACTTTTACGCGAAGGAACTCGCGGGTAGAAGCTAGTTAGATATACGCCGAGAGATCTGATCTATGAAATTCAAAAAGAAAAATAGTTTTCATCATTATTGATATCGGTATGAATCGGAATGGTATATATTCCACATCCAAATCTGTAAAGCTCCTCAAAAGATTACAAAAACATTGCAATATTCCTCACCAAACATTCGATCCCGACCAAAAAAAAGAAAGAAACAAAACTAAACATTATTCGAAATATTTTCCATTCGAAATCACAAACTAAATTCACAGGTTTTGCATACAGTGAATATCTCGAATTGAGCGGCCGTTTATTGAACGGAATCGAACGGCGTACCGATGAATCGACGGTAAATTAATAATCATATTACTTTTTCAGTGGAATGCAAATATTTGATGATTGCGCTGCGGCGAGTGGTGAATGTCGATACTGAGAGACGAGGATGCTGAATGCTGGATGTGGTTCATCGTGGTGAGCAAACATGTGCGGTGTGATTGAGCGTGGTTCTGATTGGGTGTCAGTTATCTTTGAAAGCTGTTGTGTGATTCACTGCGTTCATTGATTTAACTCTCGAGTTTTTTTGTTTACATCTTTCTGCCGCAAAGTTGAACGCAATTACAACAAGCGGCGGGTCCGGGAGAACCGCTAACCGTATTTTGTCCCTATGTATATTACCTTATATGGTGATCAATAAATAAATACCTAAGTATAAGCCTTATGAACATAATGTCTTTTTATGAAACATGACTCGACGATAGTCTTGGTTTGATTGATCCAATTAAAACAAATAAAAAAAAACAAAAAAAAAAAACGCTTTTTCCCTCCTTAAACGTCATCATTTCTTAAAGTTCCTTGCTCTTGTTTCATGTTTATTATTGTATTTATATTCACTTCTCATACTCTAAAAGTTCGTCTTTATGTTGTGCGTAGGCGACGTAAAGTCGCTTTTTATGCTCTAGTACATAAAGTATATTTTTTTCTAAGACTAAGATAATCAGGCCCTATTTATATCACTGCCGTGTTTTCTATCGTTAATTTAATAAAATCAGATTAAATAGTTGTCTTTATTATTTGAAAACGCAAAGAAACGTTTTTATAACTTGACAGTATGAAGCACCCCAAGTAGAATGGAAAATTAAAAAAATACTGATACCTTATGCTTGTTTCAATTTCTCGCAATCGAAGTGAATAGCAGAGTGTCGGGCATAAACGAGCCATTTTAGCCCTCGACTGCGGCTAGGGTAGATATACCTATACGTCTCGGTGTAAAATGGCTTCTTTTATATACTAGCTGTACAATCTGCTAATATATAGATAAGTACCTATATGCTTTATGCATGTATGTATTATATTTATTGTATATCGACGGTTAAAAGGTACTATGCGACATTTTTTTCGAAAATGAGTCATGAATGCTATCCTACTTAAAATAAGACTTTAAGTAGGATGGCATTCATGACTCATTTTAACCGCTTTTAACCGTCGATACGTAAATGGTACACTACTGACTACCTGCAGTATTGTACCTTCTGCTACTTTTAATCCATCCAAAGGTTGTCTGTAAAATATCGCTTTTAACGATACGACCGCCCATTGTGTCACCCTATGTAACATTTCTACATTTATGTCTCTAATTTTTATGGTGTACATAGTAAAGAGTATTCTATCTATCGATCTATCAATTTTGAATTGTATCCGTATTTTCGTTTTAATTTCTCTTTTTATAAAAGTAACATCTAGCAAAACTTTTTCAGTTTATATTCTAGCTTCTTTGTTGGCAGCTGTATTTGTGTACTATTGTGAAACATCCGTGATCGGTTTCTCTCGCGTTCGCTATGCAATCGACACATTTAGTTTTTACAATTTTTTAGTCCAAGCTAGCTGAATGGTGGAGGATTTGTTATTGTATTTTTGCAGAATTTCTGAATACTTGTGTTTTGTTTTTTAGATGTCGAAGTAGTTCTACGCTTAGTTCTACAGTATAACTAATTGGAAAAAAATACTCCATCTAGTTCTACAGTTATGTATGAGTATTTCATCATCATCATCATCATCATTTCAGCCGAAACACGTCCACTGCTGGACATAGGCCTCCCGCAAGGACCGCCGCATCGACCGGTTCTGGTTCCAATGTAACTAACATAGCCCGAAGAATTGTCAAACTTAAGTGGCAGTGGGCAGGGCACATTGCTCGCTTCTGCGATGGCCGATGCCGCGTACTGGAAGACGTAGCGTTGAAAGGCCACAAGGCGATTCGATGAGCATGTGAAGGCCGCAGGAATCCGCTGAATGGGGGATATCTATTTGGACTCCACTAAATATTTCAGTGTTGATGTTCAACATATTAATTATCCTATTATTAATTAGTATTAAATTTTTGTGGAACTTAAGAGATTTTGTAATATTTCAATAATTTTGAATATTGACGTAATATCGCTTCCTCATTCACGGTTAAAATAAAATTCAGCGAAATTTGGGTACATGAAAAAAAAAAAAAAACATGCGCAGCCTTTTACTGAACCTTCATTACGACCACCAACGAAAGGAGTAAACCATAATTCAAGTCCACATCTAAAAGTCGGTTAAAAAGCCCGTGGAACTGAGGTGTTGGGCCGTGTGGATTGCACTAAATTATTCCCCCGGGCTCGCGGCGAGTTAATGAATTTATAATCAAATTACAACAGTACTACGCTCCGTGAGAAATTTCACAGATAAATCTTTATTGCGTTATCGTTTTATTTGTTTCGTGGTGACCGTGGATTGGGTTCTGTGGGTTTTCTGTGAAGGTCGATTCTGTGCGCGCCATCTTGGAAAGGGGAAACCTCAAATTTTTCTTTTAAGGTGTCACTTTATGCCAAGTGCTGAAGAAAGGACTAGTCCGAAGAGTTTCTAGGTATTTTTCATCAATAGGAAAATAAATAGTGTTCTTAAGTTCGTTCAAATGTTGTCTTTAAAAAATCGCTATAATTATGTAAGTGATAAAACCATCCGTTGTGAACTTGTCACATTTGGAGTTAATCTAAGTAACTTAAAAAAAAAATATAACCTGTACCTAATCTTTAGGTAGTAGTTAGGTATATACAATACGGATAGAATCATGTATATTATCGTATGGTATGATCCTTACATTTATATCTGCGTGCCAGTTACCAGTTCTACGCGTAACGCACCTAACTATCCTAAATAATTCTACTACACAATACCACCTAACAGAACCTACTAAATCTTGAACTGGAAGTGGCCAAGACGTATAAACGGCACATTATTTATTATCTAACATGCGAGCACCGAGTGAGTCCTTTCGTGAAAATATTAAGTAAATAAACGGAGTGAGCGCTTGGAGGTTATGGCCAAGAGAAAGGCGATAACGATGTGTATCGCCGCTTTTATTGTTCGTATTACGTTAATATGACGGAATGAGTTACATATTAGGTTTTTTTTGAGTTAGTAAGAAGTTTTACTTGAGTAGCAGTGCGTAGGTCTTTTTCGTGTGAATACAGAAAATCAGCGCTGTGTTGTGGTGCACGGCGCAGCATCATGCTGAGTGGCAACCTTCTTATCACAGTCATGACGTGCAGCTGCCGACTATTTCGGTTTTGTGCTCGTGATTATAATGTAGATCTATTTTTATTTTATTTTTCTGTTTACCTATCCACTCGAGTTAATTATCTCTTTGTATGCTCGAGGTTTTGTGACAAATAAACCTATTTTTCATTCTGTCTGATGAATTTAGCTAGTGGATTGAGTAGTTTCAATGCGACATTTTTATTTCTGTGGCAAATAACCCTATTTTCCTTTATTTCTTTCTTTTTGATGAATTTAGCTAGTAGAGAAAAATTTAGACGATTTATTATTACATGAAGAAGTTATAGTGATCAAAAATAGCAAAAATTACGCCAAAGCGAATGAGACACAGATAGTCATCGTCTCAAAATTATAACCTATCTTTTAGTTTCCAGACAGTTGGCAGCTTTAGAGAAAAACAAAAGAGGTGTTGGAGAACTTAGCATTTTGATAACTATTTCCATAGGTTTTCCTCATGTTAGCCATATAACGGACTAAAGTAAAAAATATATCGAGTCTGCCTGCCTCTTTTGGTACTATAGGTTGATGTTTCGTTTTATGTTATCTATTATACTAACTTAGTAGGTACAGCCCTTCAAACGCTAACCGAGAGGCCACAACAAAGCACACTGCTAGCTAAAACAAACCTTGTCAGATTGAAATGTTTCGACAAACACTAAACGTGTAATGAGATCGTTCTCTCAAGATATTGCCAAGCATTTTGTTTCTATCATCTTTTGATGGATTTCGACAGATCCAGAAATAAAGTATCCTTGTTCTTGAGTGGGCGATAAATCGATTTTCAGTTGGAAAGTGTTTTATATCTAGCCAAAATTGTACAAAAGAAACGTTGAGATCTAGAATAAAACTGACCAAGCTGCTTTATTAGTTATCTTGAATAGAACTGGAAAAACTTAAACAACTGTCTACGCTGAGTTCACTAAGGGTTATTATTAGAAAAGAGAGACTAGAAAGAAAGAAAAGAAAGAAAGAAAATACGTTTATTTGCGGTAAACATGACGCAAAAAAAAAAAGGACTACAATGATCTTTGTGACTGTGATAGCAAGCAGGTACTTTAATTAAACCCTCGGCAATAATATTAATAATCATCTGCAATGGTGATCTATACAAATAAACAAAATTGAAGTGTCTGTTTGTAATGTCAAAATAACAGCTTTTACTAAATGCATATGAAAGTATGTATTTACGGTACTTTAAAACATTTTTTTTTGTCTCTGTCTGTATCGATTTTGACGGGACTTTCACTGGTAGGTAGCTACTTTTAATTTAGATGAAGCCACGTGGGCGAAGTCGCGCGTGGCAGCTAGTTAATAGTATTATCTTAAATATTGACAGTTACTTTATGTCTTCCACGTTAGTGTATGTTTTTAAAGACCCTTTTCAGATAAAGCGGCACTTACTTCATAAAACCTATTATGTATATGAGATCAAAAAACAATAGGGAAAATGAATGTAATTATAAATTTTCACTAAATAAATAAAAAAGACCGATACAAACCCAAGATAAAACTAATAAAAGTTAAATTAAAATACTGCTTGAAAAATGTATGAAACTCCAACAATTTTCTAAACGTCTGGTACAGTCGCGGCCATGATGTGACGTCATTTACCACGAAACTCCTTTGATTACGTCGTTTTTAGCCCGAAATCATATAAATGATTTTATTTTGTTTTTATTTATTTTTTTCACTTTAGTGAGATTTCATGCACTTTGGAAAGAATAGATTTTTATTGACATAGTTTTTTTTTCCGGCATTGTCGAAGACGACGCGTTTTGAGTTTGCGTTCCGTTCCTCCAAAAAACGCAACATAAAATAATGAATGGTAAAATATGTAAAGCATAAAAATAAAAATAAAATAATTTATTTCTTGACTCCTACACAATGTATATTTCATCATCATCATTTCAGCCGAAAGACATTCAGCGTGTACAGAGTTCACTGCTGAACATAGGCCTCCCCCAATTGGGGGGTTTGCCATAATCGCCACGCTTGGCAGGCGGATTGGCGATCGCAGTAGGGTGTTAAAATGCATAGAGAATGCTGCTGCCCATTCTCTAGTAAGTCCCTAAGTTCCCTTTTACGACACCCACGGGAGGAAATGGGGTGGTGCTATTCTTTACGTCCAGCACCACACGGTACAATGTATATTTCAATGTACATATATTTAAATAATGGATAAGTTTTGAATTACGTGCATAGTCCTTATTATTGCCCTATTACGTCTAACCATGAATTACATTCTATTAAATATCCAAAAAACATACCCAAAAAAACGTTACATACCTAATAAACCCGGGACAGCTCCAACAAAATAAATCCGAAATTATAATTAATTTCTCAAACTTTATTGCTCACAGTAAGCCAGTAAGCCGAAAATATTGAAAAAAAAAAAAAGAGAAGCGATCACCTTTTTACGACATCGTAAGCGGGACCATTATAGGGGTCACTTGATATGGGATTTCAATGTGAAACTCGTCATTGCACGGATAATATTTTCGGTCGTAACACTAAAATAAAAATGGTTGTAAAACTCTATGTACAAAATCATGACGTGAAAGGTTATAAAAGGGTGGCTAGTATGCCGTATAGTTACATTTAATCAAACTTTGGTCGGGAGTTAAAAGTTTTTGCACGGGATATGAAACGTGTGAGGTGGTGACCGGTGACAAACGAATGTTCGCATTTGTATGGAACGTGGATCGTTCTGTGGAATGGCGTGGTCGCTGGTCTATGTACATATGTACTTCGTGTATGTTTGCGGATCATATAGGTGTTCATGCTTTTGGGATTCACGGATGCATTTGGTTTCGTCCTCTCTGTTTGATGACAGGTAAAATCACGTCATATTCAGTAGTGTAACGTTACAAATAACCTGAGGGAGCTATTTATAAGTTAACATTAACAATTTACAAAAAAAAGTACATTAAAAAGATTAGTAAAATAGGCCAGACTTCAGTATAATATTAATGAAGACCCCGAAGCTCTCCTTGCGCAGCAATCACACCTGATGGACCCGAGACTCCACACACGCAGCAATCGCATCTATTGGTCTCGAGGCTAGAGAGATCTGCATTCTCCGACGCTTGTCCGAATATTAAGTTATGAGTTTCCTGTGCAGCTTTTTGTTCCTCAGCAGATTTTGAGTGTTACAACACCGACAAGACTCAACAAAGTATACAAAGACCAGTCTCTTACTCTTTGACAAGGCATAAGAATTTTGCTATCATTAATTGTTCCAATAATACGCCGAAAGATAATCCCGATACTATGTAAATCTTACTACGACTGTGTTTATACTACTCGTATGTGTATCTTAGCATCAAAAATATAACTTGAGTGAGTATGATACGATTTCATACATGAAAACATAGATTTAGATGAAAAGGTCTAAACGAATAAAATAATATAAAGAACAGCTCCTTCAAAACTATGTATATATAAAGACACGATGATGTGGTTTTGTAAAGCCAAATACCACAGTAGGTATGCAATTTTCTTGTATGTAATATCCTTTAACCCTGAAAACAACTTAACTATCCCACTTGCACCTTCCACATCAAAATGACTTCGAGTTTTCGGTTAACCAAATCAAAGTTTCTGTATACAACATTCTAATATAACACCCGGCAGTGACAAATAACTACAAATTTAAACTACAAGTAATGCCAAGACAAAGTTTTGTATAGGTTGGGAAGTTTGAACCACATACGAGTTATTACATAGTTGATAATTACAGATTTCAGTGCTCCTACAAAGTCGTGGAAAACGTAGTGAACTGGGTTGATAACACTGATGTGTAGTGGGTGTAGGCAATTATAAGGCTTCCTGTACATGACGCCGGAGCTGCACCGGTGCCGGACCGCATGTTTGTGTATACATACATGAGGAGTTAATAGACGTGTGCCAGCTTTCTTTATGAGTTTATTTGGACGTTCATTAGGGTTTAACCTAGTGGCCTACCAAACATTGTTTTTTTTTTTTCTGGATGAATATAAGAATATGTTTGACTAGCTTTTGCCCGCGGCTCCGCCCGCGTGGATGTCGGTTATCGCGTAAAAAAGTAGCCTAAGTCCTTCTCCATATCCCAGGCTATATCTTTGCCAAATTTCATGACGATCGGTTCAGCGGTTTAGGCGTGAAAAAGTAACATACAGACAGACAGACAGACAGACAGACAGACAGAGCTACTTTCACATTTATAGTATTAGTATGGATAGCTTTTGCCCGCGGCTCCGCCCGCGTGAATGTCGGTTATCGCGTAAAAAAGTAGCTTAAGTCCTTCTCCATATCCCAGGCTATATCTTTGCCAAATTTCATGACGATCGGTTCAGCGGTTTAGGCGTGAAAAAGTAACATACAGACAGATAGACAGACAGACAGACAGAGCTACTTTCACATTTATAGTATTAGTATGGATAGTATGGATAGCTTTTGTCCGCGGCTCCGCCTGCGTGGATGTCGGTTATCGCGTAAAAAAGCAGCCTAAGTCCTTCTCCATATCCCAGGCTATATCTTTGCCAAATTTCATGACGATCAGTTCAGCGGTTTAGGCGTGAAAACTTAACATACAGACAGACAGACAAATAGACAGACAGACAGAGTTACTTTCACATTTATAATATTAGTAAGGATTAGTAAGGATAAGGATTTGTATGGATGGTACGGAACCCTTCGTGCGCGAGTCCGACTCGCACTTGGCCGGTTTTTTGTTTTTTGAACGCGCTAATATCTGGAACTGCGAGTTGGATTTGAAAAAATCTTTTTGCATTTTACAGCCCAACTCTTGAGGAAGAATTACATTCCTATTAACTAGAACACCATTTTTTTTAATGAAAGTTTATGCGAAAACGAAGTAAAAGCACGGGCAGGCAATGTGTTGCGACGGGGTGGGTCGGGGGAACAAGAAATTTAACGCGGACGAAGTCGCGGGCAGAAGCTAGTAATAGCATAAAAGTCATCAGTGTGCGCCTGCGCGAACATCGTAGAAGCGCTGCAAAACCGCGGTAGCCCCAGCAGCTCCCTGAACGCATTGTTGTACTGTACGCGCAAGGCACTGTACGAGTATACATAGTTGGCCCATAGGCTGCACGTATAAAATGACTGACAATAGGCTTTAAATAAAGTCACCTTTACTTGTTCAGTACAGCGTGCAAACCTACGTGCCAACATGTTACAGCGAACCGACAGTGCCCTATGTTCCCGCTCGATGTGCTCATTGTCAGACAAGTTATCTGTGACCAAGTGGCCCAGGTACTTAAAATGGTTAACCCTATTCAGACTAGCACCGCAAAGAGTGATCGGAGGTATAAAAGAGTAACATTTGGTACCAGCTTTGAAAATCATGTACTCACTCTTCTTAGAGTTATGAGTCCCAGCATATATCTCACAAATGCGCAGGAATTTTCGCAACCCTCCAACCGACGGGCTCAGCAGCACCATATCATCCGCGTAGCTGATGTTATTAATAGGTACTCCGCCTATTGAGCAACCCGCATTAGCACTGCTTAGCTTGCCGATCAGCTGGTAAAAAGGAACCCTTATGGTGCAACTCAGTCTGTCTGTCTGTCTAAGCTGGATATCTCAAGAACTACTAAAGCTATCAAATTGAAATTTGGAATAGTTTTAGATGACGTTTGCATAAAAAAAAACTTTCTTATCAAATAAGAAAGATTTTTTTTTTCATCTAGGATTTAACGGGGGTTTTAAAACTCGAAGTCGGGCTACTAGGGCATGTGGGGTTTGGTATGAAAGAGCGCTATTTGAACATTCTCAAACATTTTTTTAGGATGCATTGTTGTCGACTTTTGACAAAAAAAAAATACCATTCCCACCTCTCTCCCTCACGCGTTCCGCCTCCTCCTTCGCGCGCATTACTGCTTCGCAGAAGGAGGTGACGGCCTCCCATGCACTCTCACTCCGTACTATGGCCTGGACCAGGACCGGACGCGAGAGATCGTCGCCACCGGTCGCCTCCGTGAGGACACGGCGGTGCTCTACCCAAGCCGGGCAGGCCTCCACCGTATGCTCTACCGGGTCCTCCAGGCGATCCACACAGTGATAACACCCGGGCGTTTCCTCCCGCCTTATCCTAAACAGGAACCTCCCGAAACAATCGTGTCCGGTGAGGACCTGCGTCAGGCGGAAGGTGAGGACGCCGTGGCGCCTCTCTAGCCACTCCTCAAAGAGGGGACTTATACTTGACTTCCCGAGTGTTAACAATTACAATGCACTGTTATATTATATTAGTGATAGCTGTTCGCCAGGAATAATCTGTAAGAATGACAATGAGAAACATTCAATGTAGGTATCAGTGTTGTGCCATTAGTGTATATCCAGGAACACAGGCCTTCAATAATTCACTATAGAAGAACTGGTGGACCTCGACACCGACCTGCAGACAGTCCAGGGAGGCTATGCCATTCTGAGATGGTAGGCTAACCAGGCGGTTATTACTCCTGGACAGGACCGGCCTGCGCCTGGTGACGGGGCCCATCACGGGACACTGCTCGCTAAACCAACACTACCACACAATATCGGACAATCCTCTGTGCAGGGCTTGCATGGAGGCTGAGGAAGACGTCGTGCATGTGCTCTTTGAATGCACAGGCATCACCCAGATTAGAACAGAAACCCTCGGGGCACCCAGATCTTTCACAGATGTTCTAAACAGGCCGGGAGTCGTAATTATCGTCTAGAGAGAGGTGGTCTGATTGGAATAACCACTGGTGGCCGCCATGGCCCATGTACAATGGTCGATCTGAAGGACTAAGTGCGGAAACCAAACCCTTTACCATAGAACATGGAACTGTACGTCGCTTGCTCTCGCGTCACCAGTTCTGACTCTCTGTATATTTTGACTGCTGTGACCAAAACTACAAACGTAGTATTCAAGGAAGTTTTATTAAAATGTGGCTGGTATTTTAGTATATTGTGTCGTGTTACGACTTCCACGCGAACGAAGTCGCGGGCAGAAGCTAGTCTATTATAATTGACTCGTGTCTGAGAGCTCTTTTTTGAAAAGCAGTTATAAATAGAATTTAGTTGTAGACGTGTTCAATTGTGTGCTATGTATGTAAAAGTTATATTTAGAATAATATAATAAACATAAAAACGGCTGACTGAATCACAGTAATGTGTTTTCAATTTGAATTGAGTTTTTCAGAAAAAGTATTTAAGAATATTTTTACATTTGCGACGATTTCATATTTACAGTAATAATAATACATCTGTGTGCGCGTTACGAATTTAATCAAGTGATCGTGAATACTATAAAGCTCTTAAATCGACTTTATTTCACTTTATTGACTTTATGTACGATTGTGAATGTAGATACACGATTTATCTCATCGAACGAAGCTTTAATGTACAATTATTCCGAAAATATAGTGTATTAAGTCTGTAATCCTCTTGTGTGACAAATAATCTGCTGTAACTAGGCACACTGTTCAGAAAGGAGTACAATGCAGACCTCATTAAAATTAAGCTCTCGACTGGATAGGGCTATGCAAGATTTTCATATCTCGTATACTATTATTAATATTAATAATATACTGTTACTGTTAGCCTATATCATCCCACTGCTGGGCAAAGGCCTCTCCCCATAAATTCCAGTGTTTGCGATCCAGAACCAATTTGGACCACTGGTCGTTTGTTTTGTCCAGCTCGTCCGCCATCTTCTACGGGGTTTGCTGCGGCGCCTTCTAGCTGTCTCAGAATTCCACATAGAGACTATTTTGGCCCACAGCTCATTGGGCATGCAGCAGACGTGGCCAGCCCAGTCCCACTTTAACTTTGCGGCTTTTTGAGCAACTTCAGCAATCTGTGTTTTGGAGCGCAGCATGTTCTGTTAATTACTTATTAACGCCTAGAATACTGCGCTTCTTCGCACGTTGGCAAACCTTGAGTTTGGACTTTTGAATGTTTGGTATAGACCAAGTCTGGGATCCATAGGTCAAAATGGGAAGAATGCACATATCCGTAATGTTTCGCTTTAGTAACAAAGGGAGCCTTTTTATCTGCTCTTTCATGGAGCAATAGCTCCTCCAGGCATTTTCGGTTCGTCTTAAGACTTCGTTTTCTTGTCTGGACTGGAAAGAGACCGACTGGCCCAAGTAGATGTAGGTATTCATAGACATATGTTTAGTGGTGTTGGACATCGTTAATAATACATATAATATAATATTATTAATAATATTACAAAAACGTAAAGTTTGTCAGAAATATGACAATTACTACTGATCCAATTCCGAAAATTCTTTCAGTAATGGTAAACTACAGTCTTGCCGAGTCACAATATATATTTTACATTAAAACAAGAAATTTCACGAGGACGAAGTCGCGGGCAGAAGCTAGTGTATAATATTTAAATAGGTATCTCAATACTTACTGATTGCTATTATTTGCATATCAATCGTCTTCTTGTAATAAAATTATTGTAGGTACTCTTAACAAGGAAAAAGGTAAGCTGCAAAAAAAAAACCTAATGGAAACTCCAACATTTTCAGAAAATAGATGGGTAAAGAATCTCATGTAAATATAAAACCTTTTATATTTTAGAATACCCAAAAAAGTACGGGATTGAAAAATGTTTTCCCTTCAAAATTTAACAAGCTGCTAGTTTAAAAAAAAGAAGGGAGTATCAAAACCGAACATCTAACAAAAAACCGTTAACGTAAAAGTGTGTGCCCCATAAAATACTGTTCGTCGAATAGGGTTGTCACGAGCTTGGTACTGACAAAATATTTTATATTTAATTAAACTTCCGAATCGTTTCTAAACATATTTTGCCAATTAACCAACCTAGTCTATCTTTTTATGAACTTATTAGTTTTCCGAGTTTCATATGTTCGATTTAATATTTAGGAAAGAGATGATCAAATGAGACTTTAGATCAGTAGATTTATCCAATGTAGTTGATAATTTCTCAAAATAAATACCTACCTACTTACAAAATATGAATAAAACAGAATTAGTAAGCAACAAATGATTTAATGAAGTAGAATCACCATTGCCATTCAACGTGGCAATGCTGCCAGCCTTTTGGGCACTTATCCTGTTGATAGCGATGCGGACGAATTTTTTGATTTCCTTTGATTCATTCCCCCCTTTTAATATTATTATTATTTCATGACTGTTAGCTTACAAATTATGTAAATATCATGTTTGAATAAGAAATAAACATAACAGAATTACTTCCTCAGGCTTTTCGTGGAACATGAATTCCCGGTACCAAAAACATAGTAACTCTGTACTAAAATACGTAACTCCGGCGTAGCAACCCTGCAAAGATCACACCCGCGAGCGATACGCAACGGCGCGTGATCTCGCATGAAACGAACGGATTTCAGACCGCCTGAAACGTTCCAATCCTAACGCAAACGTTTGCGCAAGTTTTGCACTCAAAAGAATATGCTATATTGGTGTTTGAGCGCGATATGGGCGTTTTTCCAATGTTTTGCCAGTGTTAATATCTTCAGGTTGTGTTATTGTTGTTTTGGGAAAGTTTTTATTGGTTTCATGGATATTGAGAATCAATAACAACTGTGCGAATTAAGTTACTGTACTCGTAGGTATACCTAGTTAGTTTAAATTACAAAAATCTGTAAAAAGTTTATATTTGGAGAGTTCAATATAGCATAACATAACATCACTCCTTGTTTCCCCGAAGGATTAGGCAGAGATGTACATAAAGTACACCCACATTTCGCCAGTTATGTTTAAGTCCTATGTATCAGGGGGCGAGCCTATAGAGGTATGAGGAACAGGGTGAACTTTACACCGTCACCCGTCTGGTGGGCAACTGCCCGACGGTTCTTGTTGGATGGCGCGACGCCCCCGCTAGGGGGCGTGGCCAGCGGAACCGGAGCTACACTCCCCGTCCGCAGCGGATATGCGGTGGCCCATGAATATGGGCCCCTCGTCATATTTGCGACATTGTTACACAGTGTCGCTTCTTCACGACATCTCGGCGGTCTGTCCCCGCCAGGTGAGACCCCCAGTTACCTGGGGAAGGCCCGTTGAAAACGACCAGCGACGAGATGGTGACTTTATGGTGCTTCTACAGGTCAATGTAGCTGCCCGACGGTTGATGTCGGGATGTTGTATATGTTAATCGCGCGGTAAACTCTGATTGCGCGATGCAGGATTCGTGTGACGTTAGGTCTTTGATGCGTAGTTCGCATGTGGCGTTGTAGATGCCGCCACAAGCCTATTGCCATTCTTAGAAGTTTTTGCTTTCAGTAACTTTGGACCAAACTAATACCAAAAACATTCATATTTTTATACAGAAATATGTCAAATTCAAAATATATTTTCTATGGTGGTTTTGGATCAAGAATGAGAAATGTATTATTCAAACGCATGACAAAAGTAACCAGCACAATTTTAGTCCCAATATACTCGATTCATACTACATATACGTAGTTACTAGCTACATTACCGAATACAAAACATAATAATTATCGGAAACGGCAGCCGAAACGGTACGGGAACGGAAATAGAATTTACTTTGATACATCAAAGCTGTATCGTGCAACGTTCAGTTGACTCGAACATTTGTAAATGTTACGTATCATATGGAATTCAGAGTGTATTACTTGTTAAAGCTGTGTATTGATTTCAAGTGGTTTTGAAATCGATTTTGGATAGGTACAGGCAAAGTTTGCTCTCCAAATTATACAGAAGGCAATGATGTACATTGGATGATTTGGTAAACAGTATATTGTAAATGTATATCTGCAGTCTATTTCAAATTTATCTGATGAAATACTCAACCCCCTCATCATCTGAGTAAGTTTCCCAGATGTGATCGGCTTTAGCCTGACCGAATGTAGCAGAATACCAGTACTTTACAAAGAGTGAATGCCTATCTAACCTCCACGACCCAATTACTAGTTACAGTTACAGTTATTACCACTATAACCCTTAGTAAGACTGGTTGTCAGACTTTCGGGCTTCTGTGTTTCCGTAACAACTACCAAAGATCTACAAATGACAGCTGGGACCAACGGCTTAACGTGCTTTCTAAGGCACGGAGAGATCTCAGTGTGTAATGGATGGTCACCCATTCACTGACCAACCTCGGCAAGCGTTACTTAAAAAAAAAAAAAAACTTTTATTTCTGACCCATAAGTATAGTCCACTTGGTTAGTATACACACTACTTAATTAAGAACTAGTGTTAGTACTTACATCTACCAGAAAAACAACACAAACTATTAATTACAAGGCCACAGTGGCATGCAGGCGTATCCAATGTCCCAGTATGGGGCTGTCCCACCTATCAGCTATGGTTTTCAGGATGCTGATGGGGCTGGCGCGCATCCTGCGCATAGCGGAAGCGCAACGCTTGCGCATGATGGCGTGGAAGCCATCTATTCTCGCTTCTGCGAACATGCCGGAAGCCCCATCAACACCCTGAAAGCATTATTGTATTGTACGCGCAGAGCGCTGTATGCTCTCTGCGTGTAGTTGACCCACAGACTATAAAACAACTGACAGTAAGCTGCAAATAGTGTAGCCTTAACTTCTGTCATGCATTTTGCAAATCTGCGAGCCAAAATATTGCCGGGGCAACCAACGCCCTGCGCTCACGCTCAATGTCCAGACTGTCTTTAAGATCATCGGAAACCCGGAACTTAACCTTGAAGATCGATCTGTGCGGCTGTTATTATTTAGCCACAAACCCCAGACTAAACAAATCCTGTATAATTTAAATTCTTACGCAAGAACTCACTAAAGGAAGTTAGTAACATTCATCTGTATTTAGAAGATTTCAACAGTCAACTGTATGTATATCTTACCACTTTTTCCAACAATTATTATCATCATCATTTCAGCCGAAAGACGTCCACTGCTGGACACAGGCCTCCCCCAAGTACCGCCACTTCGACCGTTTCTGTGCTTCTCGCATCCAGCAGATTCCTGCGGCTTTCACAAGGTCATCGGTCTACCTTATGGGAGGCCTTCCAACGCTACGTCTTCCGGTACGCGGTCGCCACTCCAGAACCTTTCGGCCCCAACGGCCATCTGTTCTGCGCGCAATGTGCCCTGCCCATTGCCACTTAAGTTTGACAATTCTTAGTTTCAACAGTAATGTTAAAATATAATTGAAAAGTCATCGACAATATTATAAGGTTATAGAATTAACCTCAATTTTTAAATGAGAGCAGAGTGGTGGCCTAGTGGTAGCAGCCCCGACTTACGAACCCGGATGGGCGCTTTACTTCGTGTAATTTATTTCAACAATACTGCTCTCAAAACGATGAAAGAAAACAACATGAGGAAACCGACGTGTTCTAAAACCAAAAAAATCAAAGACATGTGATATCCACCAATCTGCACTTGGCCCGCGTGGTGGATTACGGCCCACTCCCTCTAACTGAGAGGAGGCCTGTGTCCCAGCAGTATGTTTAGCAGTGCGTTATGTGTCAGATGAAAAATATCTTTAGATAAGCTGATTTTAAATTATGATTTCGAGTTCAAATAATCAAATCAAAGTACTCAATTTGTAACTCGCACTACAAATTGGCATCCAGGGGTTAGTTTTTTATCAATTTATTTACAAAATTCGGAACACAAACTCAAACTCTCGAACTCAATTCTCATTTATTTCAATTAAACCATTTACAGGCACTTTTGAATTGTCAAAGAAACAGTCAGTTAGTCAGAAAGTTAAAACTAGATGCCAATACGTAGATCACTATGGAGAAGAACGGGCTAGAAACGCCAAGGATACCCTTTTAAATTAATACATTACAAAATCCTGGGTACATTTTTCTTGTTGCTTCTATATGTGAGACAATATAAAACCGACCGACAGACAGACAGACAAAAATTTGATAAAATTGTTATATGTACCGTATATACTTTCCGTGTGGTGCCGGACGTTAAGAATAACACCATCCCATTTCTTCCCGTGGGTGTCGTAAAAGCGACTAAAGGACTTACTAGAGAATGGGCAGCAGCGTTCTCTACACATTTTTAATACCATACTGCGATCGCCAACCCGCCAGCCAAGCGTGGCGATTATGACAAACCCCCCAATTGGGGGAGGCTTGTGTCCAGCAGTAGACGTCTTTCGGCTGAAAAGATGATGATGATACTTTCATAATTATATATTTAGTAAGAAGCTGATATTTTGACATTACAAACGGATACTTTAATTTAATTTATTTCTATAGATATATTCATTTAAGCTGCGGTTTCCCAGAAGAGCGGTTCCGCGACATAACGGCCGTAGTGACGGCAGCGGGGTTTGACTTTCCGGTGTCAAAAAACGCTCTCTAGGAAAACACACCAACTTACTTTCATATAATGTTACGGTGACGTCATTCACCGGTAAATTGGGAACGCTTTGTGGCGGCGACCGAAGTCTTAGCTTTAGAAACCTTAGCTTTAGAACCAAATAAGGTAACGTTGTATTAGTTTACTGCAGACTTGCTAAATTAATAAGAATTCACGTTATTTTATTTTTATTTATTTTATTAGGTACACCAACAATTGATTACACTGATAAAAACACATAATATATATTTTTAAATAAAATAACAGTGCATCAGTTACTTATAGGTAAACACCACATGCATAAAACAATGAAACAGAGAAATAAGCTAGCTTACTTAGGCCTGTGTTCACCAACATTTAAATCAACTATTTAGATATTTAATCAGTTGTTTACTCAAAATTTCATAGGAAATTTGACATAAACCAACTGTTAAAATACCTAACCGGTGGTTTGAACGTTGGTGAACACAGGCCTTAGGGCCGGTTGTTTTAAACGGTTGGTTAACGTAACATACGTACTTCAAATAATAACGATTACATATGGGGGTTTATTTATAAACGCTGCTTAAAGTTAAGTTATGATTAGCGACTGTTTATTATACATTTATACATTTTTGACGTTTGAACGTTACTTAACTTTAAGCAACGATTATGAATAAACTCCATGATGTTTATCGTTCGTTAAATACAAAGCGTTGTTTCACTGCATATAAAACCGATCGTCAAACTTCAATAGAAGAATAAAATGACGTTAACCAGTGGGTTACTGTAATCGTTATTTTTTAACGAACGTTAAGGGCATAATTTTGTGAAACATTGCTTTGACGATAGTTAGCGCCATTTATGACGTATACGCGTGCGTAAAGTGGACGTGAAACAACCCGCCCTTAGTAATAAGCGCCGTAATATTGAGAAATTGGTAAAAATGGTAAAAATTGATGTTAGGTTGAGGGAAACTTCTTGATAAGCAAATATACCCTTCGCCAATTTGCCGTTCTATAGCAATTTCATAGAACTGTCAAAGAATATCACTTGTGAATTGATTATACTGACAATTTATGTTGGTGGTAGTCATTTTGATTAATAATAATAATAATAATTTATTTATTCACTTCAAGACACAAACATCTCTGTAGCCCTGACTCTTGTACTAGGATTTCCTGTATAACAAGAGCCAGACCTCTCAATTTACAGGGAATATGTTATAGAAGCGCGATAGACAAAATTGAGATACGTTATAGCTATGGCATGCATTAGAAGGTAGGTTTACAAGTATACAAGATTAATAATAAAAATAAAAAAAGAGTTTAAATATTGCCATTGCGTTCTTTGGAGAGTGAGGGTGATTAACCATTTATTTCTCTGAAATTACCTCTTTCTAACACTATCTAAAACGATTAGCATAAAATAAAAAGGTAAGTTGGAAGCTTAAGGGCGTCCCGTCAGTGACGTCATTAATCATAAGAACTATGAATTCGGCGCACGTTTCTGTAACAACCGCTTCGTCCAGGTGAGTGTTTAACTTTGTAGTTGTCTGATCTGCTATATTATTTTATGATTTATGATAAGCCCTTTTTTGGTCTGAGGATAGTTTTGAAGAAAATAGGTATATAGATGGTTTTAACCTAGGAATGTATTTAAAATATTTGGGATTAACTACGAGGATAACAGCTTAATTAGATTTATAGAGGTATGAGGAACCGGGTGTAAAGTTCACTCATACTCTATAGTAAAGGGAGGATCCTCCAACCAGACGGGTGTTGTCTGGTGAGCAACTGCCCAACGGTTGATTTCGGTTGTAGTCGCGCGGTAAACTCTGATTGCGCGATGCAGGATTTGTGACGTCAGGTCTTTGATACGTAGTTCGTATGTGGCGTTGTGGATACCGCCACAGATTATTTCAAAATACGGGGTTTAAACCTGTCTATTAACAATTAAAAAAAAATACCGGCCAAGTGCATGTCGGACCACGCACAATGAAGGGTTCCGTAGTTGGGATGAATTTATCCCAAGAAGAAACTTAATATTGTAGTTGAAATACATGTTCTCCCATATATTCCAACTGCAAATGTAAGTTTGTACGCACAATATTGATATATTTACCAAGTTATATTAAGACTATAGACTTCCTATAGTCTGTAATCTGTCTGTAATTTTTTCAAAATTTTAGGATCTGTAGTTGCGTAGATACGGTGGTCAATTTTCATCAATTTTCTTAAATAACTTTAAAAAGTATTTGTTTTTCATATTATAAAAAAAAAATGTGACCCCCATATTCAAAATAAACTTATTTAAGTTACACGTCTGTGTTTGGGTTACAGAAGTTCATATAATATGTGTGTCAAATTTCAACCTAATCGGCCCAGTAGTTTCCGGGCAAATCGTCTGTGACAGAGCGACGAACAAAAAGACATACGAGTGTTGCTATAAGGGTTCCGTTTTTTCCTGTTGAGGTATGGGACCCTAAAAACTATAAAATCAAAGCTTTAACAGTGAAAAACGATAGGTTTTCATGAAATTTATGTAGCAATAACAACATCTAAGTACATCTAAGCTCAAATCCATACTTCCATACTAATATTATAAATCTGAAAGTAACTATGTCTGTCTGTCTGTCTGTCTGTCTGTCTATCTGTCTGTTGTTAAGCCTAAACCGCTGAACCGATTGTCATGAAATTTGGCAGAGATATAGCCTGGGATATGGAGAAGGACATAGGCTACTTTTTTTACGTGACATCCACGCGGGCGGAGCCGCGGGCAAAAGCTAGTAATATTATAAATGTGAAAGTAACTCTGTCTGTCTGTCTGTCTGTATGTTACGTTTTCACGCCTAAACCGCTGAACCGATCATCTTGAAATTTGGCAGAGATATAGCCTGGGATATGGAGAAGGACATAGGCTACTTTTTTACGCGATAACCGACATCCACGCGGGCGGAGCCGCAAGCAAAAGCTAGTTTTATATAATTGATTCTTATATTATCATCTGAAACTGTAAAGAGATTACTTCAAAAATAAACTAGACTTTTTGAACTTATCCGACTTACAAATACTCTACCCAAAATATACCCAATCATCATCCACAATACCACTCCCACGGGCCAGTTATATATCTACCCACATATATGTACATATAGCTATAAATAAATTGATCTTTATGTTAAAAGCGACACGTAGCATCCGAGTGTTGACATAGGGCCTATTGCGTCGATAGGTCGAACGTCCGCCTGCAACCGATATTAAATGTGTACATTTGAGCGTGCCCTAGGTAAATGTAAACAGTTCCATACGTGGATTTCGGCCCTATCTATATGTATTGTATAAAGGTATATTATAAAGAGGTAAAATTTGTATGTGAGTTTGTATGTTGGGGGTAACCTCTGAAACTACTGAACGGATTCTGAAATTCTTTCACTAATATGTAGCTGCTTTATTCCTGATTGCTATCCATATCCATACTAATATTATAAATGTGAAAGTAAGTCTGTCTGTCTGTCTGTATGTTACGTTTTCACGCCTAAACAGCTGAACCGATCGTCATGAAATTTGGCAGAAGTATAGCCTGGGATACGGAGAAGGACATAGGCTACTTTTTTACGCGATATAACCGACATCCACGCGGGCGGAGCCGCGGGAAAAAGCTAGTAGGTTATAATTTATACATCATGCATATTAGCTGAGCTATCACAATTTTTGCCAAGGAAGTCGGAAATATACTAAAAAAGCTGAAGATCAAATCAAATAACTTTATTTCGAGCCAAGACTCATAAAGGGTTAGTAACAATGTTCTTACAACTACGTGTTAGTAAACAACACAATACGGTGACACATGTAACTGACAACAGTGAACTAGATAAGGACAGTCCACTCTGTCCGCTATCATTTTCAGAACCCTGTTGGGGCTGGCCATGACTCGTGCCACCATTGATGCAGCGCGCTTGCGCATTATAGTGTAAAAACAATCCACACGCGCCTCCGCAAACATCCCTGATGCACTGCGACGCCATAGCAACCCCATTAGTTTTCTGAACGCGTTATTAAATTGGACACGAAGAGTTTGTTATTTATTGTTTGATCGTGCTTATCTCTGGAACTACCAGTCGAATTCAAATAGTTCTTGTTGAATTTGATAGCCCAATTCTTGAGGAAGGCTATAGGTTATATAACTTTACGCTATGCCCCTTAGGAGCCGAGCAAAAAGAAAAAAGTCAAAACGAACGCTAAGCGAAAACGCGGGTAAAAGTAACAGTAAAAGCGCGGGCGGGCGTTACGATGCGATGTGACGGGGTCCGAGGGAGTTTTATAAAAATGAGGTTGTTATTTTAGTATATTGTGTATCTTACGACTTCAACGCGAACGATGTCGCGGGCAGAAGCTAGTCATACATAACCTAATCCGTTGGTATTTTCATGTTGGATATTCATGCGTCCATGACATCAAAGGTTTAATTCGAATGAGTTTTACGTTTCAATGTGCTTGATTTAAATTGATTTTCATTGGGTCTTCGAACGATTAATGCTTTGATTTTGTCTTAGTTGTGTGTTAGTAGTTAGGGGATTGGTACCTGAATCTTTTGAGAAATTTTAAACGCTTAGATACATACTGAGATCCACCCGTCCTAACTAACTAACTTAAACGCATAACTAGCTAACTTTTTGACTTATCAATAAAGCAAAAATGTATTTATTAATTTAAAAATAAGTCTTTTCTTTACTGAATATAACACCATCTATTGGCGGTGATTTCGCCACTGGTATCCAGTATCTATACACTTAAAATCTTAATAAACATTAAAAAGGTTACAGTCCCCACTCCCTTTCAACATTATTATAACATTACCTCCTAGAGTAGTCTCAAAATCAAAATATCATGTCTCGTTCATAATGTTGTTTTAACTAATATGATTTCGTATAAACCTATTTGCCGTATTACGTGTCCTCTACAAACAATCTAATAATGGGTTTTACGTCAGCTATCATCTCAAAGTGAACTGTGCCTTTAATTGGGCTCGAGACCTCGGCTTATTACGTGTGAATACTCGCACTAGTTTATATTGGGCATGTGAATAAGGTACAAAGGTGGACTAGCCAAGGCGGTTGGCCTTAGGCATTCTCTACCAGTCAACTAAGGGTGGTGAAGAGGTAACATGGGTCTGTTTAAAAGTTGATAATAATAATATTAAAAATATAACATATTTATAAATAAAATAGGTACACAAGTACATAAATAAATTATAAACCTATAATAGACATACATATCTATATATTTACTGTAATATATATCTACTTTTTACTTTTTTCTAGAAATTATTTTCTTTGTCGCTGTTTCTAGTTGACGATTTTATAAAGACCTCGTGAAAATTGTATTTCAATAAAGCTGAGAGAAAGAGGGATATTTTTTTTAAGCAAATTGACTAACAACTAAAATTGTCAGTATTCAAATAAAAAATGTCATTCTTTGACTTAATGAAACGAACCGAAACGGAACATATGTCTATAACATAATATATATGAAACGGTTATAACACGGCAAATTGACATAGGATGTCAATTCGCTCAACCGTCAATATCCCTGGATTTTTTTGTAGTATTTAATAAGCGATCTTATCCGCTAATAGCGTTCCGTTGTAGAAAACCTTAGGAAGCACAGGTATATATACGTTTATATACGTTTATATATACGTTGTTGTTAATGATTACTAAATAAATAAACAAACTATGTAGGTAAATCCTTGATACGAGTAATACACTATTTTCCGAATAAACAGACATAGCTGCACATCACAATTTAGTCCTAGAGCTTCAATAAGGTGTATGAGCTTTAATATCGCGCCGTGAGGAGCATATTATTCGCGTCTGAAAGCAAGTGAACAACCCTATCATGTATGCAATATTATGCCCTTAAAGCCAAACATATTATGGCAATATTTACTCATAATAAAGCTACACAATAAACAAAAAATTATCGCCTAGCCATAAAGTTACTGGCCTTTGTCTACATGTTCAAAACAACTGAGGACTAGAGCTGCGCAAATAACGATGTTAATCTGTTGTACAACACTCCTTATCGATAGCGACCTCGATTTTAAGCATCAATAAACATTGATAATTGACGGATCCTCTATTAATATTGACTAACCACGAGTACGGGACGCCTCGTCTTACAAAATGTCGGTTAGCATTAATGTTAGCGTGTAACTTTGTATAATTTTCCACCCTGTTCAATTAACCCCGGGCTTAGCGATATAACGCAAGTGAATGTTAACAGTAAAGTTACTTTTGCACTGTTAAATTGTGTGTGATTTAGACCGGTCTTACACTACGCCCGTTTCGTGGCCAACAATAAATTCTCTGTAGATTTTTATTGGTCGAAGCTGTAAGGTTTAAATATTGATGTTTTTTGTTTACACGTCCAATACAATTTTCTTGTGTGAATTGGTTTCGTGATAAATCTGTGACCAGGCGTAGGATATGCTATTTATCTTGGAAGACATACGGTCATTGGCTAGTTTCGGTCGGGAACTATAATCTTTTTTTTTTTGTTTTAGAAACTTGAGACATTCCTAAAAAAATAAAGGTTCAAAGGGAGTTTTATTTACTTTTTTTGTGAAAATTAGCCGTTATTACGCAGCTAGTCCAACAATTCAGAGTTTCGAAAAAAAGAAATTTTCGAAGCACAAAGAGTAAATTTTCCTCTATCACGTAATATTTAAAAATCAACAAGTTAGAGATTAAAATCCTACTTAAGTAGCATCAAAAGTTAAGTCCTTTACAGGATAAACTAAAAATACCACTCCTAGATTATCTATCGATGAAGAGATTGCCCTTTTTTCTCAAAGTTAAGACAGATGATGTTGGCGCGAACGTTTATTTTTACAAACAACTTAATCGCTTCCTCCCAATTGAGATTAATGTTAATCGATTGAGATTCTCACTAATAAAGACAAAAAACTCTTTGTTTTAAGAACAGCTTTAATAAAGTACACTTTTTCAAGTTTGTGTTTTAAAATAATATTTTTAATTAGTGGAATCAATTAGTCTACTATTCAGAATCGCTTATCGCTTTAAATTGTTCATACTTAGTTATAAGTTAGTTGCAATTCTTTTTATTTAATTTTCGTTTTAGAAGTTTTTACTTTCTTAATTTCTCATTTTAATTACATTGAGTTTTAGGCCGTGGGTTCGAACCCAGGCAGGCTTTTGTCTTTGTGTAAAAAACTTCATGACCACAGCTCTCAAAACGGTGAAGGAAAACATCGTGAAGAAACTGGCATGACTTAGAACCAAAAATGGCGAAGACATGTGATATCTACCAAACCACATTGGGCCCACGTGTTAGACAGCCCACTTCCTCCCGAAGAGAGGAAGCCTGTGTCCTAGCAGTGGCAACATTATAGGCTAATTATGCATTTCAATATTGACTATAGATAATATATTGCTAAAGATGTTAGTACTGTATAATAGTTGTATAGCCTGCAATCAAATACCACAAAAACTTGCACCCAAAGACATCATAACCATATTATCCACACAAAAAATCACTATTCCCGCCACAAAGAACTCAATAACAAAGACTAAACCAGCCAGTTCATGTAATAAAGTAATACTGTTACAGTTTCCTTTTTCAAATGTCTCTCTAATCCTGGTTGCAGTCGTTAATCGTTAGTGTTATGGTTGAAAACAAAGGAGTGTTGGTCCAAGGAGGATGGAGGATGGAGAATGGAGGGTGGTTAGAAGAGTCGTTGTACCCATTGACCTCAAGATGCTCTGCAGTTGCACAATCGTCGTAGAATTTTGAGGTGGAAGTGACGGCAGGGAGCGAGATTAGGAGTTCTCTAACTACCGTCATTTTAGACGGATATCTATGATTTGAAATAATTTTAAATGTTGTTTTGTGTTTGATAAACAGGAAAGTGATAGTGAAGTTACAGAAAGGCACTTTCAAGTTTTTTAATTTCTTCCTTCAATAGCTTTTAAATTTTTCCACCTTAATAGCTTTTTCATTTTTTCCTTTAATAGCTTTTTCATTTTGTCCCTTAATAGCTTTTAAATGTCGATATCTCTTGAAGTGTTTACCTGTCCATTAGTTCTAAAATGGAAAACCGGCTAAGTTCGTGAAGGGTTCCATAATTGGTATGAATTTATTCCAAGATCAAACTTAACATTGTAGTTGAAAAACATGTTCTGCTATACGGAATGTATGGGAGAACATGTTTTTCAACTGTAAATGTAAGTTGGTCGACTATAACTCGGTAACTTGTGAAGCCTACTTAGCTGTGATAATTTTCCTTTTAACTTCGTTATATATACTACTGCTGTGAATTTTTTCACATATCCAAATACAACCATTTAGCTAGCAGGGGGGGAGACTTGACTCTAGCAAAAATTGGCACTTTAAAGCTTAATATTACGCAAACGGATTCCTGAATCGAAAAATCGTTTTACAAACCCACAATATTTTTGAAAGGCCTATCCAACAATACCCCACACTATGGAATAGACGAGAATAAAAATATCATCCCCACTTTACGTGTAGGGGAGGTACCCTAAAAAAAATATGTTCTAAGATTTTATTTTACCACTTTATCGGCCTAATTAATTTGTATATCCATGCCAAATTACAGCTTTCACGTACTAAGAGTCTCAGAGATAAGCCGCGGACAGACAGACAAACAGACGGACATGGCGAAACTTAAAAGCGATAGAATTTTTGTACTGTTATTGTAATGATTGGTAAAAAAATTGTGTTATTCAAAAATATTTCGTCGTATTGAGCAGATATCCCATTTTCTGAGGCAAAACATACTTCTCAACAGACTCCTGTCTGTACCACCACCTTCTCGCCATCATTTCCTAACTTGTCCACCAAACACGCGACAATGTAATATTGTGTGTCGAAATTCGCCGGCTCTACTACAGACTACACAGTACAGACTCTAGACTCCAGTATAGAAAGCTATCCGGTGCGGAAACCTTTGAACTTGAAGCATTTAACTAATCGAATACCTACTTGTCTCGGAAATTTCTAATAAGCGTCCGCAAGGCCCATACTCACTTGCGTTTATCGACTTCGGCTGGTATTTGCTGAAATATTGAAGCGTGTCTTAAACATGGTTTTAAGACGACGGTGAAGACTACTGAGAAAACTCAGAAGTGTGTATTGACTGGAGTGATGAGAAAGACGTTAGATTAGGCGTCCCCAAAACGACGACGCGACGATGCTTGGACTAAAATATTACCTACAACATTTATTAAACTTAAAGGGACAATATATATTTTTTGTTTTTTACTTTTTAAAGGTTTTCTTTGTGTCGGGGGATTTAAAAATTTGAAATGTTACTTTTATTATTTATAATTTTAAAATAAATAGTTTTGAAGATATTTTATAAAATTAACCATTCACATAACTCCGAAACTACTTCGCCTAAATATTGAAAAAAAATAAAAAAAATAAAGAAAATAGTATAGAACTATTTTCTGTATTTTTTAAAATTATTTTTTTAAAACTAATTTGTTTTAAAAGGTTATTTTTTTATGTCAATATCTGAAATGTAATATTAAAAATTATTTCTTTTGTTGTTTTTTCTATTTAGTTTTTAATTTCAAAGTAGGGTATAGTGCTTGTGGCACATTGATTACGTTTATGGGACATGAAGTGCTAACCTATAAGAAATTGTAACACTAACCTTAGATTTTAATCAAACATTATTTTATCATTTTCACGGTGTAAAAAATTGTTGGTTGGCAATAAAAAAAACACAGTTTCAATCACATTCCGATTTTGAAGGATATTTGCAATCCATTAATGCTTCATAGTTTTGATAAATTCGTCTGCTCAAAAATTGTCAAAATGAAACAAAATACGATCAATTGTCATTTTATGTGTTACTCAATTATCCCACTGATCATTTTCATTATCCCACTCCCTTCAAGGTTGACTGAAGCTCTCCACAGTAAAAAAGCAAATACAAAACGTGTTAATACTCCGTAAAAACATAACAGAAATGTTAACGGAAGCTTACATTAAAATAAAAGCTTAAAAAAATCGTGTCGAACAAAATAACTGTTATATTTTAATTTTCACAGTGGGAAAAACAAATAAAGGGAACTATAAAAACACGAAACGGTGTCAACTTCAATTAAAGCTATAAAAAACGGTGTTATAACTAATAACGAATTCGTGCTGAAGGCTTAATGCCGCCGACCCTACGATGTATGGACACGTATAGTGGAAAAACTAACAAACAAAAATAAACTCTGCTTTTAAAAGATTGTGGTTTACTTTTGTGTACGGGTTGGTTGACGAATGTAATATCTGAAAGAGTACGTTTTGTGATTACGTATTCTGATATGGGTTCATTTGAAGTGTTTTATTATGACCGGTTTTATTGGTTATAACAATTTTAAAGAAATAAAAACCTTCTGTTTTATTTTCCAGGAAATTAGGGACATATTGTTATGTCATGTGTCATAAAGACTTTTTGTTTTAAAAGAATGACCTTTAAATTATCTTTTAAAGGTCATTCTTTTAAAACAAAAATGTGTTTGATATTCAAAGTCATAATTTTTTACATCAAAATCATAATGCATTCGGGATTTCATTGTTAAAATTAATAACGTAGGAAATTATGTTTACATTGAAACGCAATTTACGTAGCTTAATTAAAATTTTCTCTAATAACGATGTTAACGCACGGGCTTTTTGTATACAGGCTGTAGTATTTTGTATAATACAGGTTGGGACATTTTGTTTGTCACGTTGTCGCCCCCGGCCGTTCTGCCTTGTTTGTTCCGGCTTGACCGGCAGTGTCAGATTCACGTGTTTTTTGACGAAAAAATAATAAAAAAACTTTTTGCTATATTTTTTATTATTTTTGAGGCTCCAGGCCTTGTTATGTAATAATTTATTAAAGCTAAGACTTTTAATTTTCTTAACAAATTTTCACAATTAAATAAATAAGTTTTTAGAAAAGTAGATATTTGTACCGCGTGTGACTATAAAATCTAAAATGTGACTTTTTAAGTTGTTTTAGTTAGTGATAGCTTCTAAACGTCCGATTTACTTAACAAAACTACGTCACACTCATACTCAGCAACTTATGTAGGTACACACATTAAAAAAAGTTTGCGATCACTTTGAAAAATAGAAATTGGAAATCGAAACATTTGGCAAAACTGTCTCTTCGTTGACGAATCGCGAATCAGTACTCATCCAGATAACCGACGTGTCTGTATCTGGAGAAGACCAGGAGACCGTGAAAAGCAAAGAACTGCCACTGGAACAGCTCAGCAAGGCGGGAAATCGGTGTCCTTATGGGGTGGTATTACGATTGGAGCTAGAACGCCTTTGATCCCCTAACGAAACTTCATGACAGCAGACATGTATAGAGCAGTTGCTATTGATGGAATTATCAGACCATTCTGTTTAAACCATGGGCACCAATTTGTACTGGTCGATGATAATGCGCCCGCCCATCGAGCTCAACAAGTCAATTCTGCTCTCCGAGAATACGACATCACAAGGTTAGACTGGCCTGCCGGCTCACCTGACTTAAACCCAATGGAGCACGCGTGGGATGCTCTTAAGTGAGCTGTTTGGAACCGTCAGCCACGTCCCCAGACAGTGCCAGAGCTCAGAGAAGCCGCTATTCAAGAATGGGACAGGTTACCCCAAGAAATGCTGGATAACTTTATTCTCAGCATGCCTAGGAGGATCACCGCATGTGTTCGAGCCAGGGGAGGAGTTATATTATATTGAATAAATTGTTGTTTAAGTTTGGTTAAACAGTCTTTTTCTTCCTATCTTATAACCACATTATGATTAATTACTCTTTTTTTTATAAAAAATTAAAAATAGTTTTATTTTTTAGTTTCAAACAGGGTATGTCTATTTAAAGAAAACACACCACAAATAATTTTTCTTGATAAAGTTCAATTTAAAAAATTATATCAGTTTATGCTAGTGATCACAAACTTTTTTTGATGTGTGTATGTTACACGAGTATTATATTTGGCGCCCAACACCAATGGTTTAAACATTTTTGTTGCGTTTAATTTGGTTTTAACCTTTAACCCTAAATCGCCGATATCGTCACCAGCAAAAATTCTAATCACCCATAAGACGAAAATTAAATCACAGTTCAGTGCGTAACTTAATAACGCTGTCGACGCGGCTTTTTGCGCGCACCGTTTGTGTCCCGCCGTCGGCCATTCGGCTACAACCTATTTCCAATTTGCGCCTATCAATCAAGACCAATCTCACTGAGTGGATTACGGCCAAATGAAATTTGCATAGAAACCCGCTGTGCAGTACGTTTGTATCTGATATTTACTGTGTTACTGTTTGATTCGGTACAACGCCCGCTTGTTTATTAAAATTAAGCGTCATTTTGTGCGTTGGTGTTGAGATGTGTTTTGATTGTGATTAACTTTTAATTGTTTTTAGGGTTCCGTACCTCAAAAGAAAAAAAAAAACGGAACCCTTATAGGATTACTCGTGTGTCTGTCTGTTCATCCCTCTGTCACAGCCGATTTGCTCCGAATCGACTGGGCCGATTAAGTTGAAATTTGGTACACATATGAACTTCTGTGACCCAAACACGGACGTGTAACGTTAATAGATGAATTTTGAACATGGGGTCACTTTTGGGCGGAAATTAAAAAACAAAAAAGTTTTGTAAACTGTACCGTGTGATATATCAAATGAAAGGGTTCAATGTAAGGATTTCAGATATATTTTTTTAATAATTTTATAATGAACAGTTTTAAAGTTATTTAAGAAAATTTACCAATCTCCCCTCTAATATCCGAAATTACTGATCCTAAAATAAAAACATAAAAAAATAAACGTTAGAAAATAGTTCTTTACTTCTAGATTACAGAAAAACCTATTAGAAGTCTATGGGCTTAATAACATGGTAAATGTCTCAATATTGTGCGTACAAACTTACATTTGAAGTTGGAATGTTTGGGAGAACTTCTTTTTCAACTGCAATGTTAAGTTTGTTTTTGGAATAAACTCATCCCAACTACGGAACCCTTCAATGTGCGTGGTCCGACACCCACTTGGCCAGTTTCTTTACAATTAGTTTTTTGTGTACCTCATCTAGTGACTATCATTTAGGGAAACTAGTTTCATTAGAAACCATGCTTATCTGGCTTTGATGAACTAAATTTTCTCATAGTACAGTATGTGTATGGTAATTGTCATACCATACTAAAAGAAAATCGTTGCCCCTTTTATAAATTTTAAATCTTTATCCATACTAAAGTGAATTGGTAGATATATTTATAATTTTGTTACACACTGATGCTAAAACTATTAACTAAATTAATTTTCTTTCATCTTCATCAAGCATAAAATTGTTAATTAGAACTGACTCAAACAATTTAAACACACTAAAATTTCAAAAGTATTTTATGAGATTTGAGATTTCATCAAAATTAAACAAAACTCATTGAAGATACACACAAAACACTGAGATAATATTTAGGCAAGATTTAATAATGAAGAGTACCGAACTTTGGGTAGAGTAAGCAAAAACAGTTCTGTTAGTGATATCAAAGTTGTACAGGTTTATGCTAGGCGTTTACGCGCCTCTGCCGAGTTTGATGGAAACTGGCTGTAGGTAAATTAGAAACCTGGGTTATTGGTACTACACCTTTGCAGAACTATATTACTAACATCATCAACAACAACTTTTGTTCTATGATTTCTTACAAAACATAATAAACTTACCAAAAACAAGCCTTCAAGATTTCGTTGTTCTATACATTTAGAGCGTTGAATTTAATAGTTATTTATGCAACTGTTGAATAATAAGGGGTATTCAAACACGAATGTGGGTTTATCACACGAGGCGAAGCCGAGGATGATAATAGTAGTTTTTAATACCTAATTATGTACAGTTGCATACAAGACTTTATCTACACCCATGTTACTCTTTGATATTTTCCAATTCATGAAATCTTGGTACGCTTTTTCATATTGTTTTTTCGACATTTCTGGTAATAATTGGTTAGAAATGTCCTTTGCTGCATTAAAAATATCTGGTGGTATGTTATCAAAGCTTGTATCACTCATTTTTGTAAACAATAAACTTATACATTTTTGCAATACTAATATCGAACAAAAATGGCGGGATGCGACGTGAACTCGAATAACCTATAAGGTTTTTTTTTAAATTTCGTTGCTTTGGTAGTAAAACGCGCGTGAATGACAATTTTCTTTTTTTGAAATTCATAAATGTGGCTGTTTGATGAGTAAGGAACGGATTGAAAACGCAAAGGAGTTGCATAATGAAATTGAGTACAACATTATAACACTTGTTTGGATGATATTATGGTGACTATGACACCGGATTTTTTAATGTTGGCAATAAGTTAACTGTTTCCGAAACTTTTGTAGAGGATTTATAGCATGGGTGTAGATAAATATTTTTATTTTTGTATTGATGAATTAAAATCTGATGAATTGTTAAAAGTCATAGAACAAAAGTTGTTGTTAATGATGATAGTAATATAGTCCTGAGAGGTTGTTATTGTTTTATCAATAACCTTGTATATACTGTCTGTCTATTTGAATACAAATAAGTTTGAAACATACTCTGATGTGATTTTAGAACAAGATTCAAGATAGCAAGATGGTTCAATCATAAGTTTTATTTATTTTTACCATTGCCACTCGAAAAAGAGCATTTTATTCATCGATAGCAGTGAGTAAAACGCTCTTTTAATCACTGAGTGAATAAAGACATTTTGAATTTGGAACAAACACGAATTATGTACAAAAACATAAACGTGCTGATAGTACGTACTCGGTGGCCGAATGGAGCTATTCCATTCAAAATTAAAAAAAAAAAACATCCAGGCGATTCAGTTCTTTTCTGTCTGTTATCGTGGTTATTTTGTGTTATTGGAAAATATATTAACATAAATTATAATCTTCCGATGACGAAAATGAGAGACTGACTCCGGAATCATTTCGTTCTAAAGCAGCAGTTATAGCAGATGATTCTAATGTTCTTATTTAATCCGAAATTGACTTCTTATGTTGTTTTATTACTGATTTATTATATGTAGAGATTATATAATAAAATGTGATAAATATAAATACCATGCTCCTATTTGTTTTCTCACAGTCAATGGTAAAAAGTAGAGTACACAACACGTGTTTTTTTTTATCTCGGTCTTTGTATCCCTCGCTCCGCTCAGGATTCTAATCTAGAATCCTTCGCTGCTCTCGGGATCCAACTTCGTCGAATTAAATTCCCTTTTTATTCACTTGTTGTATAATCTACAATTATGGGTGTTTAAGAAAGTACCTAGTAACAGCAAAAAATAACAAAACACTTTTAACATTACATTGAACATTTACAAAACGTCATCTGAGTTTGCATAAGCTTTATGATTAGGATACACAGGGGTAGTAATAATTTTAACTCATTCATAGCACGAAATATGGATGAACTTCGGTACAATTTGACAATGCTTCATAGGTGACATAGAGATAACATACATAGTAACCTACACGAAAATCGAGAACCTATTTCTTCTCGAAGCCATAAAACAGATAAAGCAACAACAATAAAACATGAAGCTATAATTAAAGTTACAATAATGACGACAAAGCTGTACGTCGTAGTTGAGCCAATGAAGTCTCAGCATAATGCTGCATTGTTTAATATAGTTTGTAACCTAATTATTATTCTGGTCGCTAACTAGGTGAAATCGCTTGCTGAAGTTTAAACCTGACAAGTTAGCAACCTGTGACAACTTAGCCTAAGGCTAAACACTACCTTTCATACCCATCTTCAACAACCGTTGAATAATGAAAGGTGTCTCACAGTTGGAATTGAAATTCCGAATGCAATCGATTATTTGAAGGAAGGGATTAAAGCGTTTGAGCGAAATCTAGCAGCGCTTCAGGCTACCAATCGCGTGTTTAATAATTAAACTTCAAGAATACAAGTGTCATTTCACTTTACAAGTCCGCTGCCAACCCTCCCGACGCCCAAATACTCAATTATGTTTTTAATTGAGCGGCGCCGTGCATTTGACACGAATGTCTGACGGGTTTCGCTTTACCCAGTAATCGCAATTTTAATTGTACAGCGATTTTTATTTGGACGAAGCTGGAAGCTGGCGCTGGAAATGTATTTAAGATTAGGTGGGGAAATGCTTATTTTCATATTTTCACTGTTACTTCAATTTGCTCAAATTGGGATGAGATTAGTTTAATCTTGGGTTTTCTGAGAACTAGCACATTTGTCGCATGGTTAATGTTTCCGTTATCCGGCTAACTTCAAATTGTCAAGTATTTCTTGAGACAGAAAACAAGTAACAAACAAAACTTTGAAGTTAGGAAGTGAAACAAAAACACTAGATACACGAAGTCATCACATCCCATAAAATTCCAAACAACTCTGCTCCATGACTTTCTTTGAACTCTGAACTTAAAAGAAACTCGAACAATAAAACCTGCTTGCAGTCCACTAAAGGCCCTGATAACAATAAAAATAAAACGGTGAACATTCTCCGTACATTTCGATTCGGGAATATACAAATCGTTTGTATGGACGTGTCTTGTTACGACTCGCTGGTTCCGTACACGGCTGACACCTGTTCCTGTCACTATCGAATTGGGGAAGACGTATGGTATGTCCGAACATAGTGTTCATGCTGAGACAAGATTCTTAGAACTAAATGTACGCATCTATATGTACGTGTTTTCTTATTGTTATGAATGGAATAATTGTCGTTTTCTGTTGGTATTTACTTTGTTTTTGTATTTATTTATTTATTTAATATTTAGCACAAACAAAAATGTACAGAGGCGGACTTAATGCCATAGGCATTTTCTACCAGTCAACTTTTGGGTGGGGCAGAGACAAACAGTGGTAGGTGCAATTATGAAAATTGGAGGAATAATTGTATACATATAACATACATACATACATATAACATATTGCTTATAAATTGTATTATAAGTATGGACCAAATTCCACTTTCGAAAACTAGATAAAAGAAGGTACCTATACAACATGTCCCGTAACTAACGCACACCACTAAACACTCCAATTAGAATATTATATTATAATCATAACACATAAACTGAATTTTTACTATTATGTATAAAACATTGTTTATTTATTAAATTAATTATACTGATTGTGGGAGCAAATTATGGTCACATTACAAATATATGCACGCATACAGTCGCATACGTATAAGGGTCTAGTGTGGTAGGTACTTCGTCCATTTTGGTTTGTTTTGACTGTACGGCAGAAGTGTGACTGTAATTTACGTAGTTTTAATAATTTTTGGAATAAAAAAATACCTATATTAAAAATGTCTGAAATCGATTGAGTAAACGATTCTGAACAAACTACTTTCATAATGTGAAGTAATTAATACAGTTACACATTGTATACCAATGATAAGAAGATTATTATTCTGTCAGAGTTACTGATTATGTTACTGTCTTCGATAAACATAAACCTTGTATTCATCTAACTTATTGTAGATCAGCTTACTTATACAACTGTGTGGGATGATACTTTGCTGATATCTGAACAGTTCACTTTATTCCCAAATCGATACCTACAGAAAACTTTCTTGTATGTTTACCCTCGATAAGTGTCTGGAAAGTGTATTTCTTTTTATATTTATTTATCTATTTATTAAAACCTAATACTAAAGTTAAAAAAATACTGTACAAAAGTGGACTTAATGCCTGGGGCATTTTCTACTAGTCAACCTTAGTCAGCTAACCTAAATCGGTCTAGAGTTACGAAAAAATGTAATATCAAAAAATTATGAACGACAAAAAAGTAATCTCATTATAAACCAAATCAAAGTGAAGGAACATCAAAGCACAAACATTTTTAATCATCACCTGTTCGACAGGCTAGTTGACGAAATAGCGATCCTCGATATCATAAAACTTTCCTTTGCTAAAAATATTACTCATTATAACTTTTGCGTACACAAAACTCATGCTGATTCCCCGGAGAGGTATCACATGAATGGACTTGGAATAGATGGGAAAGCAATTTCCTATCTTATTACCAACATTAATTCGTTTTGCACCTGAGTTGACATCAAAACTTATAATCAGGAGGTAATTACCGGTATAATTACAACGAAATTTAATAGAAATTTAAAAGCAATCATTCGTACCGTGTTTAATGAGAACGTTTGAAACACGATAAGTCGTATACTGTTAAATTGGACCCACTATGAACAGGAGCTTTTGTAATTTTCATGTCAAAAGAGGGATTGCTACGTTTCGTTATTGAGTTTGGAGTTATCATTAAAGATGTATGTTTATATAAAGTAAATTGTAATTTGTTCATGTCAAATAAAGTGATCATTTCATCATGTTAAACACGACAGGGATTTAAATCTAATTGAACGTTAATGTTTATTACTTGGAACTTATTTTCGAGATTTCTTTTATATGGTTAAAACATAAACTGAGGATAAACTTTTCCCAGAAAAGATAACAGCAGCTACAAAACCAAAACATGAATGAATCCGCTAAAACATTAATCCTGTTATGAAAACAAAATTAATGAAAAAGCAAACAAAGCCGTTGGAAACAAAACGATAAAAACCAATAACAATATAGATGCCACAGAGTGAATTAATATCGAGTGTGGCGGAATATTTTCTGTAGAAGGCTCACAAGCATCTGCAGAATGTTTTGTTTCTACAATCGCTAGTAAATGGTTGAGACCATCAATTGCAAGGGAGCAGACTTCTTTGTCTGCTGATAAAGAGTGTTCGCGAAGGTCCATTTCGAATGCTTGTCACTCTTTTGTTGTATCCCGGGTTTTAATTTTGAAAAGAATTTCGTTCGAGTATGTGTGAGATGGTGAAGTGAATTTGATGGAACTTAAAGTCAATTTGTTTGATGTGTTTTGCTATATTGTATCAGTTTCCAAAATGAACGTAGAGAAGATCATTTTTAAAAGTGGTTCATTGTTGAACATGTTTCTAGAATTCTAGACTATACCTACTTACAACATTTGCAATGCAAGTTCTTAGACTGCTGGGTGATGTTAACTTACCTGTAACAAATAAAAAAATACACATTAGTAAAACATGGAAATAGGACCAATCAATCTGAAAATGTACGAACCATTTTTCTCACAATCAAATCATTCAGAGAATATACGAAAAATTTATCTTGGTGCGACTATTAATATATACTCCAAATCTATTACACTTCCTTGTAAAATCTTCCCTCAAAAACTTTATCATGTTAGAGAAAAAAATATCTCGTTCGCAAGGCATTACGCAGACGCTCCGCCATCCAACTTTTCACAAATTTCCAAAACTTGTAAGACAAACGTTGCTCCTTTAACATTCGCACAATTACTGTTACAACTTGGTGAATGCAAATTCCTGCCATATTTATTTTCGCCGCCCTTCTGTTCGGAACTTTCTTATAAATAACTTAATCAGGGTCAATCCATCAAGCTGTCATTCCACACAGAAATACTTTTCTGTTGCCGTAGCACCTTTATTCAATAACAAATTTTCAATACAAAACAATGGGAAGTTTTACGAATGGGTCTCCAGTTTACTATTACTCATTTGGACCTGCCAAAAACAAACTGACGCGACCCTGCTTACATGTAATGTACATGTGTAGAACAAAAATGTACAAAGTTACAGTGGAAAGTTTTCAATATAATTTGCTGGCGATATTGGGAGCGGGATTTATGTAAATCCTAGAAACTAAGTAATACATTTGTGATATCAGGTAATAGCTTTTGGTAACTGAGATAAAAATGTTATTAAAAGTAAAAACTTGCTATTAGATACTGTTGTGAATATAATAGATTCATTTTTGGATATGTAGTTTTCTGAACTAAGTTGCTAATTCAAAATGAACACAATGGAATGTTCAAATATAGGTTTATTTTATCTCAAAAGTATATGGATGCTGAGTGCGGGAAGCACAAAACTGATCGATGTGGCGGTGCTTAGGGAGGCCTATGTCCAGCTGTGGACGTCTTTCGGCGGAAATGATAAATGATGAAAGAGTATATTGCAATTTAAGTTTTGCTATTACCTTTATCTATTGTTCAAACAGCTTTCATTACATGCTTCTGATCTTCTTTTATTAGTCGTACCTTCCATTCTATCATAATTCATAAATGTATTACAAGCCCAAGCTATTTCATATGATAAAGCGAAATACTTCACCTACAGTTGAACGGCCAAAAATGTTGCGTCAGCAGAAAATTCGCATAAACATGTTTGGACTTCGGGTCAGTCAGTATGCTAAGGCTGCGATCACGAACGATTTCACGGGATACCTTTAAGAATATTCGTTCAAGTACGATAAGCCCGCTACAAATTCAAATACGCAAACGATAAAAGCAATTTTGATCTCGATTTTTGTTGAGATCTGTAAAATTTCATATTTCTGACTTCGTGGATAGGATTATGGATTTAGTTGATTCAATCAAGCAGCTCAAGAGGGCTATGAGGGGTCTGAACTAACAACTGTTCTTAATCCACTCTATCTGAGTTCGAATGCCGCCCAAACGGATTGGATTACCTTTACTTACTTTAACGGACTTTTTCTCCTCAATATTGGATATAAGCTTTCGAGATTTAACACCCCTTTTATTCCCTCTGTTTTTCGTAATGTCGTGGTACGTTTCAGTTAATGTTATAAATATTTTTCTACATTCATAATCATAATTTTGGTAACACCTTTTATTCATCACCGAATAGAAGTCACCTAAAATCGAAAATATCCGTTTCTACTGCACTGTAAGTAGCAAAGTTCCATGCAATCGACGACAAATTTATAAGATCACGTGTTCCTATCCAATCTAAGAACAAAACGTTTAAAGAGAATAGTTTAGTTGCAGCAACGGATATTGTGAGGAGGCACCAGCACCCTTTATGCCTTTTATATCCTCCCCGTCACAAACATTTAACACTGACTTCCAGACAGTAATATCGAGACTTGGACAGATAAAATCTTGTGAGTTTGAAAGAGTTTCCTTTATTTGCGAGGGCAAATGGACAATTGCATGAGAAGGTATAGGTGCAGGAATGAGGTTCTGTTCAAAAAGTTTTCGATCTAGATTTGTCTGTAATGAAGGTGGCAGAGGCGAATTTTCTTTTGTGACTTTCGTGGAAAGTTTGCTGCACTGAGTTAATTTGATATTAAGATTGGATTTTGTAATGAAATTAGATGTGTAATTTAGTTTCATTAGTAATTTACTAGATACCTACATAGCAAAAAGAATTCATATTGTTTGCAAGACTTAGGTAATTAATTTAGAAGTTTTTTTTCCTATTGACCTACCTATATAATCATTATTTTAATTTTGGTCTTACAATGATGTTGTCTCACTGAACAGGAATGGACAACAAGCCGCTATTTTTATTCTTCTGATTTTGTTATCGAGGCTATCTATATTATAAGAAAACACATCAGACTCCCACATGACACTATCAAGATCAAAATCATCACCCTTAGGGGCATGATTCGAATTAGTTCGCATCATGCCTACCCTACACATAAATTGCCCTCAAAACTACATCCTTATTCACTCTGAAGCTACCAGGAGCGCAGTGGCAGGAGAAGACAGTCGTCATTCCGCTGTAATACAGATAATTGCATTTAACTACGGGACACGGGGAAGCGTGGTCTACGTGCATACGTAACTCACTTTGCACTGTTTAAAAGCGCTCGTCCGTAACAATTCTGAGGTTATTTTTATGAGATGTTCTTGGATTTCTAGTTATTATTTAGTGTTGAAAAATACCTTGTAAATGCAAGAAAGATTTTTGAAAATATTTGATTTTGAGTTTGTTTCTTTTCGTTAAAAGATGATAGAAAGGTTACAAATACAAACATGTTATCAAATTATGATTTGAAATGCTTGACGCAACAGCAAACAAAAACACAGGTGAAAATGTTGTAGGCATAAGATGAGAAGACCAAATACCAAATCCTTTTTTTTTCAATGGAGCTCTACTACATAAATTGAGGAAAAACATTACGAGATTGTAGGTAGTTTTAAAGTATGTTTATCTTCAAAATTTACAATCCAGTTTAATTACCTACACAATTAAAATAAAAATAAACTATTTTTTAAATTGTCAACGCCATCAACATTCCACATCTCGGAGACAGGCAGCAACAATTACGTCTCGTTCATTTGAACTACGCCCTCCACAAAAGAAATTACTTCATTCTTTCTAAATTTCAACTCTCCAAGTTGTTCAGGGGCGTCTAACGGGCGGGAGTTATTTATCTTCGCTCTCAGTATAATAGAATTTAATTAAGTTAGGTGCGACATGCTTCACGCGGTAGGAATTTTGCGAACTTGCGTCAACTCGATACACGGGAGTTCTTGTCGTATGTGGAAACAGCGGTTGTATTTATAAATAAATATTTTCATATAGATATGAAACTTGGTTTTGATGACCTACTTTTCATTTGAAAGTGAAAAGCAGAAGAAAGTTTCTGTATCCAAGTTCAAACGCAAAGACTCTGCTGGAAACACTTGCACATATAGCTGCATCTGATCAAACTGCTCACGCAAATGTAAAAAGGGTTGATGTTAATAAGATCGTAGTAGTTGATCCTGATTATGACAGAGGACTATCATCATCAGGATCCACTAATAATAAACAAGAACTTGTCACACAATATGTTCGCACACTTAACATTTAAAGAACACGTTGATCCCCACGCCAATTAGATTAACGATGCGCACAAATTTTAATGAAGTCCCTTACAGAATAATTTACAAACGTTCTTGCTTCGCCACGGACCGGATAAAATAAATATAAAAAGCAGCAAGCAGTTGGAGAGTCATCGCCAAAAGAAGAAAATATCGCAATAATAAAGATTGGTTGACCCCTTAGAAGATGGGTTCATTGATGTTACTGATAATCAACAGTCTCCTATGATTGAGAAAAACTCACATATTTTAAGTTACTAAACTTAATAATTGAAGCCAAAGTTGAGATAGGGGCAATGAAGATGGTCATGATGTTGATCCCTTGGAGATCATGACTTCACCTTTGTCGTTCCCTCAATGCTGAGGATTGCGACCACATACGACGTGTCTCCAAGTTATGTGGTCTTCTGCAGTGTGGACCGTTCGGTAAATCCTGCCTCCAACGGCCTACTTGATCGCTTTTGACCATTTTGCCGGTGTTCTGCCTTGAGTGCGTTTTCCTTCGGCCCGGCCTAGTATCATAAGCCTTTCATGCTTAGGTAAACGCATAATATGTCCGAAAAATATCATATTGATTCACGATAAGTTTAAACTGACCCCTGTAACACAGATTTTTCCTAGCATAGGGGACATTAATCAATATTTTGTACCAGGCTATTCCCATTTTTATTTTGTCACTCTGTATGTGTACTTTTTACGTTAAATAAATATATTATTATTATTAATCTACAATCGACTTTCTACTCACAGAAAACAAGGCTAAAATATAGAATAATGAAATGAATTCAGTTCCAGAATTCTAAGTCTACGAAGTTCTTATTTCGACTCGAAACGGATAAAAGAAATAAACAAAGCAGCAGCCAGTCGGAGAGACATCACAAAAAGAAGTACATATCGCAAAAACAAAGATTCGAACTGGATGGCCGTGTATTGAACATTTTTGACACAATTTACCTGTTTCTCTGCTGCCATTACAAAAGGTATATTCGGAGTACATTGGGAAGTCAGTGGAAATTACTGTTAATAAAAGGATACAGAAAGATTTGTGTATCTGAAGCATGTTTGAGTATTGTTTGGGAATAAAAAGAGAAAAATATAGCAATATATCAGAGAGCTGTTCATAAATTATAATTTTGTGGTTAAAACTCCAACAGAAGGTTTTAAAATTTCTAAATATATATCAAGGACTAAAGAAGCCTCAATAAAGGTAATGAAAACTATGAGTTTTGGGATCTTACTGGGTGCTATCGTTCTTTATTGACTACCACTGTGGTGGAGACCAAATAATTTAGCAGTAACTTTGCACTAATACTGCATAATAGAATTTATAGGTCATATTAGTCCACTAATATATTGTATCCGTTTATTTGGCTCAGCTTATACCTTTGGGAGTCCGAAGTTGGAATTATATTCGCAACTATATTACACTGTGAGACAGTCAACTAATCTATTTAGAGCTAACAATAGTATTAGGACCTCGATGAAGGATACGATTATGTCGTAATATTTGATAAAAGGTTTTAAATGTCACAGAACAAGATGGACAGACTATAAGGATGCTACGACGGCGACCTTTTGAGAAACATAATTATTATGTGCTGATAAAATAAATGTGTGAATGTAATGTATCTACCACACTTTAAGATGTTTCCAGAGAGTATTTTAAAACACAAAAGTTCAATCTCAAAACTCAATTTAGTAAATAACAATATTAAGGCCAGTAATGGACTGCCAGCAGAGCCAGCAGTGCCAGCAGTGGATGTCTTCGGTCTGGTGATTATGACGAGTAATAGTGGTTAAAATGTGCCAATACTGAATGTAAAAAATATTTCATCATTAATAATTCGTGGTGACTGTAAAACACACTAGATTAAAGTCAACCATTAATCTTAAAATACTCCATTAAAAATTTCTCACGCTATACCTAAGCAAAAAACAAAAAGTATCCTAACAAAATCTCTCCCACTTTAATCACAGCTTGATCGAATTTCCTCTCCGCAAAGTTTCAACAGGAAAGCGGAAACTATTACGCTTTACATGGCTGTTTACATAGGGTACTTTACACTTAGAGGACAGTGTTTGCTATGTGCAGCGAGCAATGTATATTATAGTTCCAGCCTTTTGATAGACTGCTTTTGATTAGAACATGGGGATTTTCTTACATACTGATCAGGAGACTTGAACAATGGTGTCTGTTACTTGTCAAGAAAAGTTTTGATGTTGGAAGAGATATGGATATTGTTATGAGAGTTAATAATTATGTAGTATCAAGTAGCAATTAATGGTTTATATGTACAAAAGTACCTAATTGTTTGTAATCATTTGTGTAGAAATAATAAGACATAGGTATATTTCAAAAATGACATTAATATTCAAGATTTGGAAAAGACATAATTGGAGCAAAAACATTTCAAAAATGGATATAAATGGACACAATTTTTTTCATTGCATTTAAAGCTATATCTTCATTCCTATTTCAAATCACCCAAAATCCGTACATCGAGAACGTGCACTCGACATATCGCCCTAACAGATCAGTAGAGACGACCTAATTACCCAATGGCAACCTAATTTACAAAGCACGATTACAAGAGCATTCGTACAATCAAACGAACGACTGAGTGAGTAATTATCTTCAACACCTTCACATCTGAACTGAAATGCAAGTCAAGCGTTGTATGTGCGACGGCGTAAACACGCGTACGTACTAACCCGATTAGACACCCCTGTACACCCCCACATATCTCACACCCCCGACGCAACCCGGACATGAAACCGCGCTAATAAGGAACTATCCTTAAAACATTCAAAACTCTGTACATTGTATTTTTGTTAGGGATAGATGAGTTGTACCCACATTTGTTAATAAAAAATATTATTATTATTATTATATTATTATTAAGGAACACTTCATTTGTAATTTCCCACTTGACAACTTGTGAAGTGTTGTGCTGGATTATATTTTTTATGGATTATTTGCGGTGGGAAAGGGTTGAGGCTTTGAATTTGTGTACGGATTTATTAGGGTTAATTTTAAGGTTATGTGTGTGGATTGTGTAACTTTTAGTGCTCTTTAATTGAGTGTGTTTTATTTGGCACCCGGAAGATGACTACATAACGGTTTTATTGTTATTTTAGGACTAGCAGATTTTATCCTACATAGGTTTAGTGCTTGTTGAATTAGTGTGAGTATTTATTTCGTAACCAAATATCTCACACCAACCAAAAATGAAGTCCATACCCATTCAAACCCACACACGATCAAAAATCATAACAGAAACCGTAAATTTTCCAAAACGGGTCGAACCGCATACCGGAACGGACTGAAACGTCATAAACAAAGACAGCTATTGAAACACTAAACCGTTTTGGCAGTAAACGGCAGGCTTTGAAAGAGGTCTTGACAAAAGTCGATTCTCTCAAAGGCGCCATACGCAACCGCGTCACGTATATCGCGTACGCCGGTAACGTGGCGCCGATAAATGATTATTGCTATGGTGAACGGGCCGGTTTCTAAGCCACTGAAACCTTACGAACCTATTTCGTGGACGCGAGTTGGGTTCAATTGGAAAGGACGTCGGATTCTGGTTGCGGTTACGACGTACTTTCAGGGACCATTTATTTGCTTATCGCTTAAACATGATTAATCATTTTAACAACTTAGTTTGACATTAAAATGTTATTGGTATAATGTTGGTAAATTCATTAATCAACAAATCAAATAAATTATTTTAAGTGATGTCTACAGTAATGATCAAACGACTTTAATAAACAGATAGATAAATACGATGAGTACGATTTTCCATTAACTTAATAGTAAAGTAACTTAGGTAGCGGGTACCTATAGGAATTTATTAGTTTAACTTTAAGTAATAATATAAACGGACGGTTCCGTGTGGCGCCGGACGTAAAGAACAGCACCACCCCATATCCTCCCTTGGGTGTCGTAAAAGGCGACTAAGGGACTTACTAGAGAATGGGCAGCAGTGTTCTCTATGCATTTTTAACACCATACTGCAATCGCCAACCCGCCTGCCAAGCGTGGCGATTATGGCAAACCATAATCGCCACGCACCATAGGTCCATAGGTCCAGCAGCGGACGTCTTTCGGCTGAAATGATGAATGATGATGATGATGAATAATATAGATACGTAAAATCGTAACTATAGGCATATAAAAAAAATACTGGGATATCAAAAGTACCCAGGCTACAAAAAGGACTCGAAACAAAGCCGTTTCCATTCACAGTATCAATGGCTTGCACAACATAGTCCAATATGAGGACAAAACAATCGTCACATCCCATACACCTTTATGTAAATAAGGCTCACTTTATGCCCAGCCAGATATTGCACAAAAGTAACAGAGAAGGAAAAATGAGAATTAATTGAAAGAAAGAAGTCATGACAATGTTTCTTTGTTTTACATTTCCAGATTTTAAAATGGCGAATTTATATTCAATATGCTTGCAGTTTTGTAAAAAGTGGTTGATAATGGAATGGCATGGAATTAAATGACCCATGATTGTTGAACAAGGCAAATTAATTAAATGTACTTGTAAGTAAAGACCAAAGCGACAGAGCAAACAAATAATAAGTTGTATTGCAAACGTATGAGTGGCCGCCTTACCTCTACGAATGTGGGTTGTTTTAAAGTGTTTGTCTAAAGTCTGAGAGTGGATGCAAATTAAATTAAGCTGCATGATAGTTGCGATACTAATGAATATTGCGTACTAAAAGCATATGCAAAATGGAAGTATTAGTGAAAGATAACAGTAGTAATTTACTGAAGAATTTAGGTGAAAATTCCAATGACAAAATGTATACCTAAGTAGGTACACATGAATGGTATACATATGAAAATAAAATCATAATATCTGTAACAGATACAACAGTAAACGGAGTCAAAAACGTAAACAACAAAATTTTAAACTTTAGACGTAAAACCTCCTAAAACTAATGAAACAAATTACTCAGGACGATCTAAAAAAATAAATAGAAGCGCACAACAAATAAAACATCCGCTTATTACAGTGGCAAAGCGTGGCCGTACTCAAGTTTTATCAGCTGTGAATTTCTCTCATAAATATTCGATTGGGCGCCGTGCCCCGGGCTTGGGGCGACCCCCTTTGTAATATTGAGATTCATAATTTGACCCACAACTAACTTAGCGATCCACTGAATTCCTGAAACAACTAATAAGCCAATATAAATAGAGTCTAGACTTGGGCAAAGCATTGTGTTGTTTGAGATTTTTGAGGTGAGTCGACAGTTTTTCGGTTGATAAGTGTACTACAGAGTAAGAAATTGTTCACTTTTAAATTGGTTAGTACAACGGGCAAGACAAAAATGATGTAGAATATAAAAATATTCAAAATGAAGTGAAGACAACTGAAAATAATTTAAAATTCAACTGCAATGCAAAACTAGAGTATAATATCCAGCTGCAGACTGACTATACATACAAAAACTGTCTTGTCATGTAGTTTGATTTTGATTTTCGACGCGGTGACCGGAAGCCGTTTTTATACAGAACCCTCGTTATTCACAAACTATGTTCCGGCGACTCCTTTAATTTTGATTCCTTTGCTCTCACATCGCCCAGTCTTTTATTCCAGCCTCTGTTTTTAACTTTATTTCATTTAGTACCTATATTTTCTAGAAACCTACTAACGATTTCTTTTCGTCGCTGCCGAGAATTAGGCCATTTTTTACCGTTTGATTGAAAGCTTCAAAGGAATCAATCTGTTTTGTGAATTCATAAAATTAGAATGGATTCCAGATTTCTTTTGTTAATCGTCGCACAAAAGAATATTAACAATTAACTTTTATCCTTTTATGATTCTACAGTTTTATCTTTGGAAATATCAGGCCTATTACTAATTTAGAATAAGTTACTTTGGGGAAAGTGTTTGAGTTTTCTGCATGTATTAACGTGCTGTTAGTTTCATTTCATTTCATTTGCTAGTCTGTTCACTTAATTTAATTCTAGATTTTTCCGTTCAACTGCTTTTTATGCTACTTTACAACTAAATCAATTTTTCTTGTTAATTTCCCGCCTTATACAAAAATATCGATATACATAATCTATAATGAGATGCCATAACTCACCTGTCGTTTCTCCTGAACTCAATAAAAGTCTGTCGTAAAATTGTACAGAGGAATGACGTATTCGTAATGCATGGGCTCCCGTCGCCTCGAGTTTAGTCAGCAGCGCTGTCAGTCTAATACTTGAAGGCTTTTGTAATTAAATGTTGAAGGATGAGTGAGCATAAAGCAGTAAATTGGTTCAAGAGTAATGAGCAGATTAAAATGAACAAACAATGTAATTTTTATGAGCAGGATTTTTGCTTTGATTGATGAAAGATATAGTATCAAAGTAGCAGCTGCATTTTATAAAGCTTCGTAATTAAATTGAGCTTCTAATGAAAGTAGGTATTTGCTTATTAGATATTAGAGTTTAAAGTCTAAGAATAAGTTATTTTTTGCCTTCTACGGTACGGAACAGGTATTTAGACTGTGATTTTATATTGCATAGTTTCAAGGGACATGAAAGCTCAAGATCTGTGATAAAATATCGAAGGCAAAAAACAAATCCTCCAATCTTTAGCTCGTCCCTTAGTGCTCGCGATGTTATGCGAAGAGTTTAACAAAAACCTCCCAGCCTCGATCGTGTTATATTTTCGATATCAAAAAAGGGCATACAACCGCTACATTCCTATTAAAACTTTATTCGGCATAACTTCAATGTTTTACAAAACTGGCCTTCCCAAATTGCCTCTCAGACGAACGTAATAGGCGACATTCTGGGACCTGACAATCGGCAGAAGTACTTAACAAATAGTTTCGCGAGTCAATAGCTTGTTGGGTGATGAACTCATACCTGCTCGAAACTGGCTTAGCTTGAGCGATGAGAGCTGAGCGAGCAAAGTTCAACTTGTTAGTTGAGATTTAAACGAATTTACGCTCATGGTGGAATGTTTTAGCTCTTTATGTGGAGCGTTTGGGACGATTCAAACGTTCTCGGCTGTTAATGAAAGTTGGAACTTTCATATTATCAGTTCAAATGGCAGTGTTTAGTTCTCTTTTTTGATGTGATAGATTTGATTGAATTATGATTTTATTTCATTCTCAATGTGTGTGTGATTATTAACAATGTTTTTTTAATTGGTATTTGAAGACCAATTTTAAAACCTTGCAATTCATTTAATTCATTTTATTCTAAAACCAGCCATACCTTATAATTTATATCCTGTAACAAAATGGTCGAAAAGGTATTCCATCAAAACCACATTCATTACACAAAGCGTCGACTGTCTACCTAAAAGTCTCCAAAATCGCATAATCATTACTCAAAACTCACACAATAAACCATAACCACAACAGGCATTTGTCAAGCGATAAAAACAAAAAGTAAGCCATCGAGAGTGGCTCGGAAGCACCACCTAGGAGGCGTGACCGGCCAATTTGGCGGAGGAGTCTCGAGGGCCCAAGAGTAATGCCTCTGACGTCCACATAAGCACCATGAAATTTATCGACCTTACGTGCCGGACGACCAAAATAAAAACAAACTCGGCAAGTGTCAAAGTTCATTTTGGAGCTACCAGCGGTTTTTATATTCAATTACTGCGGGTGCTGGGAAATTTTTGGGAAGTGTACCGAACTCGTGCATTTGGGTAAGTACGCATATTTACATATGGGATTTATAGTTGTTGATGTTGGTGGGCTGCATAAATTGTAACGTATTTTTTTGGGTATATAAAATGAGCTGAACAGTGTAACTCCTAATATAAACAATACGTTTCACCTATGATTTTTTTTAAATTCAAAGTACAGTAACTATACCTAAAATATGACAAAGGTGCCATCTGTTGTGTGAAAGATGACCATATCTCACAAGCATCACAAGAAATAAAACCTACCATCATAACAGGTCATCCATTTTCTATAGATGACTTTTATGACGACGACAGCTGATAGATTCGTATTTTTATGCCGTCTCCAGATCAACAGAGGAATAACTTCTCTATCGGTACATAAATTCATTGATACATATGCTTTTATTTCAACTGATTCTGCAGTTTTGATAAAACTATCTACCAAGTTTATGAATGCTTCCAACGCGTATTTCTATCTCTCTCAGATATCGTCTTTATGGGAACTTACATAATTGTACCATAACAAAGTGTGAGTGAGATGCATTGATAGAGTTCCAAAAAATCTATTTGTAGCTGATGATATCGGATCAAAGTTTGAAACAGTTAACAATTCAAAACATACTGTCTTGGTAACGTTGGGTTTAACCCAATAACCTTAGGTTTGATTGATTCTGGCGTTAGAATTATTAATAGGTACAGACAATATTTCTGTCAAAGCTACTTTGATAAACGAATGATTAAAATAATGTAGGTGAATACTATGAATAAACAGTGAAGGAAATTATAAGTATGTAGTTGCAAAGAATTCTGGCACCAAATAAGAAAGTAAGAATACGAATATTATAAAAAAGAAAAGGCATTTGAAATATTCATTCATACATGCAAACTCATAAGCATAATGACTCCTAATTTCCATGTAGACCGTATGAAGAGTAATCCGGAATAATTCAAGCAATAAAAGTTCCATTATCACTCTGCTATCGAACCCTAAAACTTTTATATATACGCCTTCTATCGGCTTATTATTTACTACTGTGCATGAAACGTCGCTTTTTATACCAGCTATGTACAGTAAACGGGGTATTGCTACGGCTTATGAAAGTTTTCATATCGACTTTTATCGTGACATACAATTTTATATTGCAGACGTTTTACACATCTACTAATATGATGGTAGCTTTCATATTTTGTTGCTTCGTGTCTCAATGTGAAGCTTTATAAAAGGTATTAGAAAATTCTAGACACAATTACCGAGGTTCCTGATTGAGACGTTTTTCATAATTCATTCTCAATTCCGAGATATATTTTTTTTTATTAGGGGCGCCAGTCGACTGGTAAGCCGTTGGTCCCGGCTGTCATTTGTAGATCTTTGACAGATGTTACGGGTCGTCAGAAGCCCGAAAGTCTGACAACCAGTCTTACCAAGGAGTATCGTATTACCCAGTTACCGGGGTTGTGAAGGTCAGATAGGCAGTCGCTCCATGTAAAATACTGGTATTCAGGTGCATCCGGTTGGACTGGAAGCCGACCCCAGCATAATTGGGGAAAGGCTAGGCAGATGATAATAATAATAATATAATAATAATTATGAGTTTTTTTTTTTAGAGATTTTGCTTAAGGTATCGGTTTATCCTTATATTTTAATAAAATGTATTCCTCGATTTTCGTAATTGCACCTACCACTATTTGTCTCTGCACCACCCAAAGGTTGGCTGGTAGAAAATGCCTATGGCATTAAGTCCGCCTCTGTACATTTGTGTGAGAAAGTGTTGAATAAATAAATAAATGAATAAAAAATATTTTGAGGCTTTATTTATTGGTTTTTAAGGTATGATTTTTGTGTTATATCAAACATTTTTAGGACGTGTTATTAGGATAGCAGATTTAGATATCCCAAGTTGTCGTAGTATCCTTAAATTCGTTGCTTTAATTCTTTTTCCTTATTCCTTCTATCGTTAAGGACATCTCTAAATCAAAACGAGTTGTTTTTTTCAAATTCACACAACCGGATAGTAGTCGAGTAACTTGGTGAACATAAAACTACACAATATTTAATAAAACTCCAACCAACACTCACCAACTTACAAACTAATCATAAACAGTGCATAGAGAAAACAGAATTTCTTCAAGAAAGTTGAAATAATATCTATGATGGGAGTAAAATCGCGAAAATTCAAGTTCATACGGCACGTCTCCGGCGCGGACAGACCGCCTCTTGCCCGCCCTCGGCCACCCACTAGTGTTGCTAACGAACATATGCTGCGGGATTTACATGTTTTACGGGATAGGATAAGGACATCTTGAAGATGGCGGCAGTTTGTGGCTACATTTTATCTGTTACCTTTAAAAAAATTAAATGTTTATCGTTTTTAGAATATTAAGATTATCTTGTGTTTATGGAAGAGGCATAAATGATAAAGCAGTAATTGAAAAAGGATTTATTTATTTTTCTTTAATGGTCAACCAAAAATTGTTTACACTGTTAAAAGTATAAAATAATGTTTGTCTAAAATCTAAGGTTAGTATAAAAATTTCTCATAGGTTATCACCGCATGCCCCAAAAACGTTATCAATGTGCCACAAGCACTAATACTTAAAAAAATTAAAAACGAAGTATTAAGTTTTATGCTCTGGCTGGAGGCCTTAATTTTTTTGAGGCACCCATAGCAATGTCCGGTTAAGCAGTAGACAACCTTCTAGGTTGAACTGCGAGAAGCCATTATAAAAAAAAAAAAAAAAACTATTTAAAAATTACATGAGGAAAGGATTGTCAATTAGATCAGATTTTTTTTTATTTATCTTCTGATAATCAAATACAAAATAACAAGTAATAATCTGTAACGACAGTTGAATCATAAACAGATTATAAAAATCATCCACATAAATCTCGAAGAAAAAATATATCGTATTAATATTTGTATCTAAAACCCGGGACGGCCAGGGGCATTCCAGGAACTTTGGCATCACTACCGTCCGCCCCGCACTTTTATCGTCGGATAATTGAATTTCCGCACTCCGCTACAAACAGGAAGTTCCGCTGGTTTACGTTCAGCGCTGAATATTGCATCCAACGCTGATGGAGTTATTATTTTCAATATGACGATTAACCCTCTTGGTTGGTAGTTGAGATAATTGAACTGTGAACTTTGATCGATAAGGTTTTCAAGAGTATAGGTAGCGACAAAATGTATCAGTATATCATCAAAATAGACATATGTATTGTAATTTGATATAGCCAGTCCTTGTATCTAAGCAACAGTATAACTTCTGCATTTACTAACTCAAGAAATCATATTTATTTTATTCATACATAAACATAATTCAAAGTTCACATCACATGAAATAACTAAGTTATTTGCATATTCCGTACACGCTTTCACCGCAATAGCTTCACTAGTAAATTACCGAATACAAGCTATTCAAAATGGTCCACTCTCCCTTATTGCTCTTCCTATGTACATTCTCAGCAGATGCATCCACTTAAAATATTGGTTTCTCGTACACATTCTAGTAATTTCTAAGAACATTTTTGTGATTTCATAGGTATACTGTGCCATCATTGGAGTCCCGTGCCAATTGCCTCCGAAGCCTCTTTAAATAGTTTTTGAGGGCTTTATTCGCCGGGCTTTTTGTTCGCGACTGTTCCTCCCCCTCCAGCCTCCTCGGGCCTCCTAAGGCTTCCGCTCTTATTTACACAAGGCGAACCTTCAAAGTCCCAAGTTGTTCGGTACTTTCTGTGAAGCTCGTCTTTTCAATTTCAGAAGCGGGTAACGGAAAAATGGGAGTTTTTTTGTAAGAAGTGAAGGTAGTTTAACCTTCTCATTTCTGTGCAGTTTTTTGTAACACGGTTTTATGTACCGTCTCACAGAAAGTAACTCTGTGGTGTTTTGCTCAGATGTTTACTTGCTTGTTACTTGAATAATTTTGGTAATTGGTAAAATTTCGCAACGAGAAAGAAACTATCAGTTACAAAGTCTATTATATCGAGTTTAGACATTCTTTATATATTTATCCAGAAAATAAAGTAACGATATATAAGGCAAATGTAACATTACTATTTGACGCACTGAATATTATTCTTCCCGGTCCATATAAATATATACATATAACGACATGCGAGTGTAGTAATTCTTTCCCTTTAGATTCATTCATTCACATTAGCTGCCAAACTTTCACATAACCCGAAAACTTCGTTTACCTTGTTCCTCAGTAAGACAGCACCTACCTGTGTTCGCTGCGTTCCGCTCCTCCGGGGAGGCTCTTCCAACTATTTGTGAAAAACAGCAAATAAAGCTTTGTCAGCGATAGGCGAAGTCGAGTGTTCGTGCTTGACAATACGCTCCTATTCATTTCCGCTAAAACCCACTTTGAGGGTAGTTCAGGTTTGTTAGAACAAACCGACTTTTAAAACGGTGTTCGGCTTTGTTTAAATCTTACACGTTTCTTGGTTCCAATCTTCACTTTAGGGACGTTCTTTTATTTCGTAGTGTCGAAGTTCGGTGTACTTTTAATCCGAAATAAAGTTTAGGTGCTGTTTTACAACCTTACTTGTGGCACCGCGTAAACAAAGTCAACATTTATCTGAAAAAAAATAACAACTTGGCTTCAATCAATTTCTTCCATCATTCATGAGATGATAATCCTATTATATATGACCAAAAATGTATTCCACATGATTGAAACGCGCCCCATTAATATAATTATGTCATCTATGTAATTAGATTTATATATTTAGACTACAAAGCTGAGCTGTATCAAAGGACCCTTTGACTATTCAGTTGTGCCCTCCGAATGAGAGGTACAATAATCTGACCGATGTCTGACTGCATTTACCGGCGGACCTATCAAAAAGTTCCAGTCGTGGTATTATTCGACTTTGACCAATGTCGCGTGTGAGCCTGGGTGGCCCTCCCCGCTGCCCCCCTGCCTCCGTCGACGATACGTACAGATGGGCAGTAAGTGAACTGAAAATTGTAGCAATACTTCGTTTATCTGGACGACTTGGTACTTCCTAGGCATGATGAACGGAAGAATGTTTTGTTTGTTCGGTGTGTAAATTTAATAAAGCTGAGTGTTTATAATACTTCTGAGAACTTTATTAATTATATAGGTAATAAACTTCATGTTCTTCACTTCATAGAGTTAGGCAAGGGATCATTCTCAGAACATAACATAGGTAAACAAAACAATAATAGACTGCATTTCTGAGAATCTTTGTCTTCGTTTGGTTTTAAACGTTTACTGTGAAATATGTTAATAAACACTTATAAAATAATGTTTTGGTTACTGATATTTATTTTTCATGATAATTTAACGCCTGTAAAATAATATTATTATGCAAGCTTAGCAGTTTAAAGAAAAATGAATTGTTCTAAAGTCAAATCAAGTTGGCATACCGCGTATTTTCCTGTCTAGTCCAGTGAATGCGACTCCCTGGCGGAATTAATCAATTTCACTCATAACTAACGATGTCACATATATTAACTTGTCTGTATTGAAGGAGAAATTAATGTGATAGCTTTATATTGCTCTGTACTGAAGTGTCCGTGAGCTGATCGCTATTGTAGTCTCAAATTATTACTCGTATATTAATTGATACATCAAATACTATCGTATATCAATAACATTATTATAATTTCTTAATTGTTATATAGTTTCTTCACATATTTTGGTTCCATCGTTTTTTACAACTACTCCAACACGTAATGACAAATCTATGTTGACTAAACCGCAGATAAAGACACTATTAAATATGCCAAATAACCATCATACAGAATTAACTATCCAAAAAATTCTTCCCAACCAAACCACGGAGTGGAATATCACCAGAATTCCAAAGGAGATGTTCAAAACACATCCATTCAAAACGTTTCAATACCAACACGACGGCTCACCAAAGTTTCCTGTTTACCAATTAAAATTTCGACTTTCAACCTCCCCACACACCTGAAGGGTTAAAGCCGGGCTGTTTTCCAACTACTAGACACGCCAGTTAATAATTCCCTTTATAGTGAAGTAAGTTGCTTACAAGCTCTGCGGTGTCTAAGTAACTTCGGCACGGCACACATTACGTGGTCTCTTTAAATATTTGCTCGGTGGATTGAAATTATTTTAGCGTAAGGATGAACGGAATTTGTGTCGAAATTAGTTTGATGATGTTAAATGAGGAATTTGGAATCATGTTTATCAATGGATGATGTATCTGAGTGAGTATTGCAAGTATTCGATATGTAGTCTGATTTGAAATTGATATTCGATATGGCATAATATGTCGCGTGTGGTACAAATGTTGAATATTTAAACAGAGTTGGCGACGCGTGACGCGGTTTTTTGAACATGCTGATAGCATGTTCAAAAAACTGCGTCACATAGTTGTTGATTATGAGTGCGTATCATGTTCATTCGATAAATTTGTATTTGTGGGTTCCGTTTCTCAAATACCTACATTATCGAACACTGAAACTCGGGTTACAGTGTTCCAAAGATTGTTTTTCTGCTTGATGCAAAAAGTCATAAAAATTTCCTTCATAGGTATCTATGAAGGAAATTTTTATGACCTTTTATGATTTTTATGAGTTTTTTGAATATGCTATCAGCATGATCAAAATACCGCGTCACGCGTCGCCAACTCTGTTTAAATATTCAACATTTGTACCATCTAATTCATCCATTTGTCCAATCTACATGTGTGGCTGCTGGAGCTGGAGATAGTATTATCTCCAGCTCCAGCAGCCACAATGTAGATTCGGCAAAAATATTTCATCATAATATAAAGACAACAAATCAAAGAGAACTCTAATAAAAACTTCTTACAGAATGCAGGACAAATGGAAACATGAGCGAGAGTAATCCACAATTACACAGCGACATCGGTAAGAGATTCAGGATAAAATACATAATCCTCCACGCGGGAGGGTAAAGCCGGCCGCTCACTGCAACCGCTATAAATAAATAAATGTGGTTTTAAAAGATGGTTCTATTGTGTTATGTGTGTTAGTGAGTTATGTTATTTGTGGTTTTATTAAGATGTTGGTGTAAAGGAATAAATAGGCTCTAACGAAAGGGGGGTTAAAATGAAATTAAATATTATTGATATATTTTTTTACTGATATCAAATTTAGAATATGTTTAAAATTTGAATATTATAATTAGTCGGCACTGTTCGGTTACGTTTTTTAATTGAAATGTTTACTTTTTCTTAGCTTTGGGAGAGTAAATTAAAGATTTCCAGATCACAGTGCTCTTATGACAAACAATCAAACAAAAATCTAAGATATTGTTGTCAACATCAGTACTCGTATGTTGAAAATATTATGACAACCATAGATGCATTTATTCAAATTGAGAAAACTTACAGAACATCACGTACTAAATATGAAACACGTGCTACATTCTCCTCAAATCCTATAACTTACTAAACTGAATACGACATCTCTAATGAGAGTCTTGTTAACAATAAGAACTCCTTTTAGAGATAATGTCTGCATTTTTAATGTACTAGTAAGTGGACATCCGTCGTTATTGGTGCCGAAGGATATCGTGCCGTTTGTCGAAACTCGAGAGAAGACTCGCGGGAATTCGGCCAACTTCGGATTTACTCCGCTCGGGCCTCGCGGACCCTTGAAAGTACTGACATGGACTCAATTTGTACGAGCTATTGATTTATTATGTAATTTGTCTGATGATTTGGAATAGATGACTATATTATTGACAAAAATAAGCTTTAAAACTTTCGGATTACTAGTAAGCGCTTTTGCCATTTAAAATAGTGTCGGATTTTGAGATTCCCTGTAGAAAAGTATTTATTTCATCTTATTGAGTTATGAAGCAAACAATTTCGTTGATAGTGAGAAATATCTGATTACAGTCTGCAAAGTTTGTTTCTAAATAATTACTTCTAATGACATAGCAAGTTTTTTGTTACCAAATAAAACGTAATATTATAAAGTTTAATATTTATTGTTCTGTGCCATAGAATTTTATTTCAAAAATTATTAAACGCATCGACAGACATGATATCGAAAAGATATTACAGAGGAAACTTCTTCGCTGAATCACACGTCACCGTCCAGGCAACGAGTTGAGCAATAATATAAATTTTTATACCAAACATATCGCTTCCGCGCGCGACTGTACGACGACATTGTTACTGGCGACTCGAAGAACTAAAGATCCACTTCTATTTTCCGATAGGGCGGGCATAGTATCATTCAACTTTTTTATTATCTCCGAACAGGTCAGTGGACGGTACATTCTGTTTTTATCGATTTGCCCAGTCAAATAATACGGGTCCATGTATCTGATCGGATGGCCATTTTTACTGTTGTTGCAAAAACAATGTTTGGACGTTTGTGGAGTGAGTTAGTAGGTCCTGGGTTTTGGATTGTTTTAAAATTATTGGAATGGTTAAAGTTTTATCGTTTTAAAAGATCAATATAATTTGTAAATCAACTCTCAGATGAAGGGCTTATGGAAGCAAAATAAGAGCTGCACCAACACCAAATAAATTGAATTAAGAGCAAGGTGATAATGATTTTGACGGTATCCATCACTGCCGCGAGGAGCTATTGTCTCATAGTACAAAATCTTGTAAATGTAAACACTGCTGCAACTACTTATATCTGTACTTAATATAATTAAGCTGAAGAGTTTGTTTTTTTGTTTTTTTTTTACCAAACTACAAATTTAAAAAAATATTTTGTAGTTAGCCCGATTCTTGAGAAAGGTTATTAAAGAACAAAGGCGAACTCCCGAACAAATTTTTGTTGACATTTTTTTTTGCGTTTGGTTATGAAAAATCTTTAAAAGTATAGATTTTGAATTCCTGAAATGTTTTGTCTTCAGTTATACTTTTATAAGAAGTCAGGAATTAAAGATATTCCAGTTTGAAGTTCTAGAGGTTAGGTATGTCTTGTCAACCAACAACAAACTAATCGAAAAAGAAATACCTACTTACCACTTAAAATATCATTGATAGAAATGCATTTTTACGACAAAATAAGATACGGAGTACGTATTCAGAAAGTTATAGATATATTATATGGTAAATTACATGGTAGAGGTAGGTCACGGGTATAGAAAAAAAAAATAAAAAAACTTTTTTTTATATTTATTCCTCATCTTCTCTTATTACAATGTCGTCAAGAAAACCTGCAGGTGCTGAGATATTTTGTGGATGCCTAGCCCATCCTAGATACCACACCACAATCATTGTATGTGCGCAACATCCAACAGTTCATTATTATTTTATTTCACATTATTTTTCCCGGTATCGGCGCATTTTATTGACACACATGATGCGTGTAGGCTTAACACGGTTACCCATCGTGATAAACAAATCGATGCACACTACAAAATCCAAGGTATCAGCCAGAATCGGAATCCAGAGTCACAGAAAAATGTCGTCGTATAGGCAAACAATCGGAATTCTTAGGCAAGCACTAGCCACACAGGGAACAGTAAATCTCAGAGTCCATAAGCAGAAGCAATTGATGAATTAGAAAATCGCGGAAAATCGATGGAAAACTAAATAACGAGACGCACGCGTAAACAACAAGTTGTCAGTAAGGTACATGTCAATATGCGGCGTTGACAACTTAAATGCTATATTTATTTTTTTGCGATGTTGCCATACTCGAATAAATTGCACTACGAGGTCATAATTGTATGTATTAAATTAAACAACTATGACCGCTATATTCTTAGCACAAACAATTATTTTTATTTTCACATTTATTTTCTGTTGCAAAAATGTATTTCATAAGTATATTAATGCAATACGAAAAGCAAAGCATTTTATGTAACTTCACCAAGATTTATATTGCATGGCAACATTAAACGTTCAGCTTAGCCAAAAGTCATGAAGTTAAGCCAGAAAAAAGTAACAAAGCCATGATTATTTATCATCATCATTAATCTAGTCAATTCAGTTTTCAATTATGATGACTTTTTTTCCAGACTTTAATAGATCATAAGCTTGATTTGATAAAGCTTAGTGAATTATTTCGTCGGTACCTATCACGCTGATATATGTAGACGCTTAATAATTTCATCAACAATTTTCTCGCCATTGTTCCAAGATAGTTTATAGCCTGGATTAACACGTAGGTTACATACCTACATATATAAACTCACGCCGTCTTCCCATGGGGGTAAGCAGAAACTATAGAACCCCACCTGCTGCGCTCATACATCTGGTCATACACGTATGCTGGTTGCGAGGATGGGACGTAAAACGACGTAGGATAGGTACTTTTTATCCCGTAGTATGTTGCCGCGGGATGTGTATGTTGGAACCAGGGCTTGTTAACGTTACCAAATAACAAAATAATAACCGTTACGTAACTTTAAATTTCAATGTTATACCTACTAATGTTACAAAAATTTAACGTTACTTGATAACATTACCAGTAATATAACGTTAATTTACATGAACAAAAATACGATAACTAACGTTAATTTAGCTACGTTGCCTTTCTGTGGGTAAGAATCAGGCAGATTCAGGCAACGTTTTGATCGGCACGGCATCAGAGAGGCGCGAGGGCGGGCTCCCACCGCGCCGCACGCCCCAGGCCCCACCACTTACATCTCACCCGTTTAAAATAACGATAAAATTAATAGTCGCATAAGTAACGTTAAATCGATTACCGTTATTTTAATTATAACGTTAACTCTGTCAATACAAGATAACGTTATGAAAATTAACCGGTATTTAAAGCCCTGGTTGGAACACACGGGTGAAGCCGCTGGCAAAAGCTAGTAATAAATAATTGAAAATCGAAAGTACCTAAAAACAGTCGCATTAACCTACAAAACGTAGGCAAAGCAAACACCGAATAGTCAATTTCCTCTCCATACCAGACTCCGAACGTCACATAGTATTTGACACCGAAATCCTCGTGTGGAAACCACTATTTACTCAAACCTCATTGAGCACTAAGCCAATTACGGACCCAGAGTCTTTGACGCGAGCGAATCAAATTCAATTTGTCAACATTTCGCCACACTTAATCTGAATAATGAATCTGGGTAATCTTAATCCTGCCCATTGGCAAGCTGCCGAACAAAGTTCCTGATATAAAATTGGATTTTTTCTAATGAAAATGGAATTTTAAGTGATGTTAGTACGGTGGATAATATTTGTCAGCTGTCTATAGGGTAATTTTAACATTTTCGCTTGTGCTTATAAAGGAGACTGAAACGATTACAATCAACCTTGGGCCTGGATGTAAAAAGATGAAAGTGGTGTCAATTAATAGCATAAATATTATCAACCTTTCACTGAAAATTCTGCGGCTTTTGTCAATCTGTGAACAGCGATATAAGAGATAAGACTATTAGACTCTTCACGTGATCAGAAGGCTGGCCTATTTCTTGCCCAAAGAATCAGCATTGCCATACAACGTGGCAATGCTGCCAGCCTTTTGGGCACTTTTCCTGTTGACAGCGATGCGGATGAATTTTTTGATGCCCTTTGATTGTTTCCATTCCCTTTCTTATATAATTTTACCCCTTCCTTTTTTATATACTTGTACATATTAGTATCTATTTTCAGAGATTAAGTAAAAGTGAGGTTATGTTACAATCTTTAACTAACAGCTGATTCCTGAAGTGCAAAATATGTTTTTTTGCACTAATAGTTATTATATTTAGTAGAAAATGTTTGAAAAATAATAGGAATGAACGTCAATGACTTCAAGTCATAGGTAGGTACCTAACAGGTATGGAATTATGGAAAGGATGTCTAAAATAAAATAAAAAATCGTTTAATATAGTGTTTTATTCGTCTAATATTATATTAAAATGTCGTCTAGGAATTGTGCAGGTGGTGCTATATGATCTTGGTACCTAGCCCAGCTAAGGTACCGTATAATGCACATTATATGAGCGCAGCAGCCTACAGTTCGTCTCCCTACAATGCAATTACAGTAATGCATTGCTATAGCTTCCTTTCCTCTACGAGAGCCACACAAAGATGGTTATTTTCGGGGATGTAATATTTATATTGATGAAGCAACATTTTCCTAGTCGAAAGTGGGACTCGGTATCTTTCTGTTCTCTGACATTCTTCTATGAAGCACCTACATTCAGTTTCAATTGCTCTCGTGCTCCTCTCATGTATTCTGGCAAAACAATAGAATCACTGACAGAATTGTTTCATCGTGTAAGGGTCGTCGGCCCAGTGTATTGCAGTGACCAGTTGTTATCCCACAATTCACACAGTGATCCATAGTTTGAACAATATCGAATCCACAAACCGGCGGTAAAATCCAAAATAGCAATTCCAAGTCAAGTGTTGGTGTCCAGTATGAAAGCAAGGGTCGTACAAGGTAGGCAGGGTCGGAATCCGTAAAATACAAAGCAGTGGTCGTGAAAAATGAAGAATAATCGGGAAAGCACTTAAAACGCATCGGAAAATACAAAAAGAATGAGCATACATGAGCAGTCGGCAACTGTCTAGTGTTAGTGTCAGTCAGCTCTCATGCCAGTGACATAGACTAAAAATAGAAGACTGATTTTAATCGATATGAAATCGATAATCTTTAATATAGGTTTTTCAGTAATGAATTGATATTTTATTTATTAATATGACTGTAATTATAGGCACAATATTGCATATAAGTATATACAGTGCATTTAATTACTTTGAGTTAATTATTAAGTGTAACTGTGTAATCGATTACTCCATCGATAATCTCACAAAAACTATCTTTCTCATATTTCTCCGCTTCCAGATTGAGAATTGAGGTGATTTTTCATATTCTAAGATAAAAAAATTCGACTAATTTTTTAGACCACATCTCAACTTATTACATTTGGGCCCACCGTTTTCCATCTCCTTTGGAAACTATGATAATTATTTTCAAAATCAAAATATTTTACTTCACATAAACCATGGGCAGTTATGAAACGTCAGAAGCTAGGTGCACGGTTCCAATCGGTCGTTTCCTATCGAGAAGAGCCGGCAAGAAACTCCATGGTTACTCTTTTCAAAATAATTGGCTTTTACAATATTTTCAAATAACAGTGTTAATAGGTATGGGAGGACAGTGTAGGCCTTTCAACAAGTACAAGGTACTTAAAAAAATAGAAAATTGTCAGCAAATCTACAGTCTACTAGGCCTATAACGTTCTCACATTCACAAAATAGAAAAGAATAAAAGATAAAAATTAAAATATATATGCCAAATTACGTTAAAATGATAAGAAATAAGACAATGATTTTAAATTTCGTTTTCGTTTTCCGGAAAGTTAGAAGTCAAGTTTACTAATATAATTTTCTTTCTAAATCTACAAAGATGAACAGGTATTGCTCATAACCCTTTGACTTTGACTTTGACTTTGAATCCTTCTAAACTTTTCGGAGAATTTTTGTAGGTCACGAAGAACTAGCGCAGTTTTAAAATTACTTTCCATATTCACCAATATTAATAAATATTTTCGCTCAGTTGTAGCAAAAGTCAAGAAAAGTTACCTATAAATTTTTCCTTTATTAAACTTAAGTATTAATTACCTACATACATATTAATTACATTTTTATTTAACAATATAAAAAATAGTGGACCATCGGCATCAGGAACAGTGTCCAAGATGCCGGTGGTCAGGGCTTATTTATTATTATTAAAATCATTAAATATCGTTGCTGTTTTTCCTTTGATCAATTCAATCTGCAAACCATAAACATATCAGCAATTTCAGTCCAATATCCACCAATGTAACAAAGCATAGAATTGTCAATTTACCTTCCATTTTCCATTATAGTTTTAGGCAGTACACTTGTAATAGGTGCGACCCTGCGTTTGACTGAACTTGATTAACATTGTGACTGTTTGCTGACCAGTAATACAATTGCAATGACGTCATCACGTGCATCAGTCTTTGATGTGCCACATCGACGTCACGCTTTCAGACAAGTGAACACGCCAAAGCAGATTTGAAGTCCCTGTGTATGGATTTATCCAAATGGCGGTTTGTCGGTTTTGCGACTGTTTTGTGAAACGCAGATCAAAGGGATTAGTAGTGGCTATTGTGCGAGTGGATTTTGAAGCAAATATGTGAAGAGCTCACAATTAAATTGTAGTGCATCATGCTAATAATATTCTTTGTGGAATTGATACCGACAATTATATCAATGCAAAATCAGATAAACAATTCGACACAGCATATATCACTTTAATTACTTTTACAGCTTTGAAATCAATCCTCATTAAAGACCGAATCGGACGAGACCAGACGAGACTTAATGAAACGGAAAAACAAATCCAGTAAAAGAGCAACGGATTACAGAAATATCTCTTTCCATTTAATTCGTAACTAACATCATAAAAATCGTTTGACAAGATATACTAAGAACTTAATGCCTTTGATAAAAAGTGGGAAGGGAGTAACTAGTGGCTCGCATCATACTCTAGATCAAATTAAAAAGCCGTTCGGCCATCGCCAGTGGCTACATAGGGGAGTCTTCATGTTCTCTAATTAGAGGGTAGGTCGCGTTTCTGGACGCTCTTTGCTGTTTGGTACGAGTTACGAGAGGATTTTGATGTGGGTATTAATATGGTAATTCGATGCATTTGTAAGGATTGAGTGATAGAGTTGTAAACTGTCTTGAAGTTTCCTATGTGGCGCGAAAGTTTGAATGTTTTGGACTTGATTTGGCTTAATTAATGGAGCCATTTGACTTTACCGTTTTTTCAAACAAATTCATTATTTTCACTTTTTTTTTCCCTATCGGACTAAAGATAAAAAACATAAGAGATAAACAACTCGGAGATTGCGGTAGCTGAATTTGTTGCTGTTTTGAAACATGTCCAGCCATCAGCATTCAAACAGTTATTGATTCAATACGTACGTATATTTTATGTCAAATTGCTATAATATTACTTATAAAATTTAAACTTCATTTTATTTTTCTAGTGTATCATCTACATAAAACATACTTCCCTCTACCACAAAACCAAGGCCAGCGTAGCCTATAATCTTCATGCTATCCTATATATCGCTACAGTGGCTTCGTGTACACCACACGGATAGCCTCCGGCCTGACTGGCCGTACTGCCACAGCAAAAGGATTACCAAAGTAAACAAAATCTGTATGAAGTTAATCCCAAGGTAGTCCACGGTTTATTATTTAACAAATCTGGGTGATATTGTGTTTAGTTATCTTGAAGTTAATGACGATGCGTATTAAATTGTAGGAAAGACACTTGTTATATTAAGCACAGATATTGGAAGGAATATTAGTTATGCATTTTTAGGACGAATAATATAAAGCTCATTCGTGGATCTTTGGCAGTCGTTACGGGTTGTCAGAACTCCGAAAGTCTGACATCTAGTCTTGCCAAGGGGTATCGTATTACCCAGTTACTAGGTTGTGGAGGTCAGATAGGTCGCTCCATGTAAAATACTGGTATTCAGCTGCATCCGGTTAGACTGGAAGCTGACCCCGACATAGTTGGGAAAAGTCTAGGCGATGATGATTTAGGTCCAATGAGATTAATTTTTTTCCTGCCGATGAAAACAATCGAATTTATCCACTTGCCTATTCTAGCACAGGAAATATATATTTTTACCAGAATCCGCCCGCAAGCAATATTAATATTTTTTTTATTATTATTTTACGATGGGTTTGCTTGACTGTAGTCTAGGTCAGAGGTGCAGAGAGTTCCACTCCTTTGCTGTGCGCATTATAAAAGACGTTTGAAAAAGCTTAGTGCGAGTTGGTGGAATATCAACTAGGTAGGAGTGGTAACTTGCAGTGCGTAAGCGTGGTAGAAGGGGGCCGGAGGAATGAGGTCGTGGAGTTCATGGGCACACTCGCCGAAGTACAATCTGTAGAAGACCGACAAGCAGGCAACCTTGCGACGATGAGCCAAGCTGTGAAGCTTGGCATCCACCAGTTTTACGTCGCCAATGAGCCTCTTAGCTCTGAGTTCCACCGAGTCAAGCGCAGTAAGCTGGTACTTAGCTGAGCCATCCCAAAGGTGGCTGCAATACTCCATGCAGGATCGAACTTGTGCTTTGTAAAGGGTTAAAAGCTGTCCAGGCGTAAAGTATTGCTTCACCCTATTTAGGACGCCCAGTTTCATGGCCGCAGTTTGAGCTTTGCACTTGATGGTGGATGGTGGAATATATTATTACCGGAACATTTTGTAAATCTATATTTGCTTTTGTTATTACGCGTAATTAAAACATACAACTATTGACCCCTGGTTAGATTATACGGACTCGCTGAACAATAATATTGTTTTCCCATCAATTTCGTACATAAACACGTTACGCTATTAATATTCATGACTACCCACAAGTCATTACTCGCCAATGTTCACGTATTAACGATGCGATTATTTCTATGTTATAAATTGATAGATTTGGTGTTGAAATCGATCTATTAGGGATTAAATTGATGATGTTTCGTTGATAGAACTAAACATTCCTCATGACACTGTTGTTGTGGTAGGTTGAAACACAAGAAGAGGAGAAACTAAAATCTTATTGGGACTTATATGTTCGAGCCGTTTGGGGTTGAAAAACTGGGGCCATGGGGTCCGAGTGACCACTTAGTTTGCCGAGACATTGGCAAGCGGTTGGTCGACTCTTCACGTGACCAAAGGGCTGGTCTATTTCTTGGCTGAAAAATCAGCATTGCCATACACCGTGGCAATACTGCCAGCCTTTTGGGCACTTTTCCGGTTGACAGCGATACGGGCGAAATTTGTGATGCCCTTTGATTGTTTCCATTCCCTTTCTTATATAATTTTACATATTATTTATGTTATTCGAATAAATACATATATATTATATTTATAAATCGCCGGGGACGGTCAATTGGCGATCTTCTTGTGTATGTCACGCACTGCTGGGGCGAAGCCATCGAGAAACACGGCGAAGCAATTGCTGTATCGCTTGATATCTCGAAGACCTTTGACAGGGTCTGGCACGCTGCACTACTCAGCAAGCTTCCTACTTATGGCATCCCAGCTGATTTTTGTAGCTGGATATCAGACTTCCTGAGTGAACGGTCGATCAGAGTAGTCGTGGACGGCTGCTCCTCTGACCTTATGGCTATTGATGCCGGAGTTCCTCAGGGATCTGTTCTCTCTGCAACTCTTTTCCTGCTGCACATCAATGACCTGCTTCTGCCTGGTATTGGTGGGTACGCGGATGACAGTACCGTTTCAGAGAGATACTTGTCCAGCGCAAAAACCAGCGGGGCTGAACTTCGCTCCCTGAGAGAGGCCATGGTTGAGCGGACTGATTTGACCTTGAGTCTTGTCTCCCAATGGGGTGACGACAATCTGGTCTCTTTTAATGCCACCAAAACACAGGCGTGTCTCTTTACCGCTAAAAGGAGTCGTTTTGATCAAACTCCTACTTTTCGGGGTACATCTGTTCCTGTAACTGATCGGCTCGAGCTCCTAGGCATGGAGTTGACATCTGGTCTCAACTTCGGCTCCACCATCGAGTGCAAAGCTCAAACTGCGGCCAAGAAACTGGGCGTCCTAAATAGGGTGAAGCGATACTTTACGCCTGGACAGCTTTTAACCCTTTACAAAGCACAAGTCCGTTCCTGCATGGAGTATTGCAGCCACCTTTGGGATGGCTCAGCAAAGTGCCAACTTGCTGCGCTTGACTCGGTGGAACGCAGAGCTAAGAGGCTCATTGGCGACGTAAAACTGGTGGATGCCAAGCTTCACAGCTTGGCTCATCGCCGCAAGGTTGCCTGCTTGTCGGTCTTCTACAGATTGTACTTCGGAGAGTGTGCCTATGAACTCCACGACCTCATTCCACCGGCCCCCTTCTACCATCGGACATCTAGACGCACTGCAAGTTACCACCCCTACCTGGTTGATATTCCACCAACTCGCACTAAGCGTTTTCAAACGTCTTTTATAATGCGCGCAGCAAAGGAGTGGAACTCTCTGCCTGCGTCTGTGTTTCCGAACGCATACAACCCTAATCTATTCAAAGTGAGAGTGAACAGGCTTCTTCTGGGTAAGCTCACTCCATCTTAGACTTTGTCTCTGTCATCCAGACCTAGACTAAAGTCAAGAGCAAACTCATAGTAGAATAAAAAAATAAAAAAAATATAAAAATTAGAATATAAAAAATATAAAAACATTAAAAAAATATAAAAAATAGTAGCCCACCGGTATCGGGAACAGGGTCCAAGCAACCGGCGGTCAGGACTCCAGAGAGAGGAACCTCCTAACAATGCGAGCCGTGTTCAGAAGTACCGCTTTCTGAATCAAGCCCTTGATCCAGCTGCCCAACGAGAGCCTCCTTAGGTGTTGGTCGAGGCTCTTGGCAATTAAGCCATTGGCCGATACGACTATCGGCACAATGATCGCTGAGTCCACATCCCACATGTCGACAACCTCGTGAGCCAAGTCAAGATACTTGATTTGTTTATCTTTCTTGGCTTTCACGAGGTTCCCGTCATTACATATTAATATTATTATTTTAAGACTATTAGCTTTTAAATTATGTAAATATTATACAGAAATAAAAAATCTAAGAAGAGAAGAAACTACTTTAATATATTTTATACTGTTTATGAGTAACAGTTAGTTTATGAGTAGCCTTCTCTGTTGTTCCTAGCTTTGTGAAACAAATTTTGAGAGTGGTTGTCCCACATTGAATTACATGTCACTCGGATTGTGTAACCCGTTGACGTTAATGATGTTATCATCCCAAACACCCTTTGGGACTCACATCTGTTCTGGTCTCACCACACTCTAATACCATCTAACCTACTTCACCACTTTCATTAACCACTGTTCCATTTCTAAAAACGTAAATCCTAACTAACACCGTGGCGAACGCAATGAAAATCGTTTTAATTCACTTAAACAACGCTCTGGTTCTTTTCCACGTTTAATTAGATCGGCTATTGGTGGCACCTGGGGCTGGTCTTTGTTCGTGCGATGCTCCCCGCGAATTGTGTCTTCTTCACTTAATGGAGGGCGCAGTTACACCGTACTGTAATTAGCTGTTGTAATAAATTGGGTAGAATGTTATTTGAAACGTGAATTGAATGCCTATTTTGTTATGTTGTTGAATTTAATAATAATGGATTGTATATTGTTTTAGGTAATTTTATGTACTCATAATAATGTTTTTAAAATTAAATATGGGATACCTTTTGAAGAACTCGAAGTAGATATTTAACGATGAAGGGTATATTTATTAAGAAATAAACCTATTTTTCAAGTGATAAGATTGGGACTGGCTGGCATGAGAAAAGACAGAATTGTGTGCCAATGCTTGCTACTTACATTAGATTAGATTGAATTGAAAGGTATTTCAGATCAACAATAGATTGATTAAAAACAAAGTAGCTGAATATGCAAAAGATACCGTTGTAATAGAAAGAAATAGAAGTCGTCTGGCGTCTGTCAGTTTAAATGTAAATCATTCAGATAAACTTTACCTGAATGAATTATTCAGGGCAGAATTAGGAATCAATTTCAGAATATTAATTAATGAAATTGACTGATGTTTAAATTTCATTGCCTATTGAATCCGTTCCGTAATTTATTAAAAGTAAATCTGTATTAATAAATAATAAGATTAATTATTCAGTCATCAACGATTTCATTTCACTCAGAAACTTAACTACGAGCATGATGTCACTATCACATGAACACATTATAATTTTATACATCAGACCATAACCTCATTTTTCTAATCTCTTACCAACCTCATCATCTACGCCATAAAATACCTTTATCATTACTACCATATAAAATAATCGCCATACTCTCACATGACAATAAAGTTAATGTTCCATCTGATATCTAAAATCAGTAACATTACGCTACTGTGTAACGTCACACCATTTTCACGGTTAATGGAAGTGCAGGGGGACTATTGCGGGCCGATGTTCCGCGAAATGCACTCGATGAAAGGAGACTTCTCGAATTACCCAACATAACTCGGTGTTTAGTCGAGCGGGGGACGCTCGGTGTACGGTGTAATTGGCGCCTTAGTGGCAATTTGCTGAAGACAAGTAACATATTGCATGCTGATGTGTATGTAATAGAATTTATTGGTTGGCCGTGTACCTGCATTAGAAGTGAAATCTAATTATTTGATGTAGTCTGCGTTTTATTCTTTGTTGAGTAAAGTGGTTTTGATATTGGTGGCGTGACTTGCGGCGGTAACATGTTGAGTTAATAAATTATGATTATGTTTACATTTGCTTGAATTAGAAATACTAAAATAACCAATTGTGTCGCTCTGTGTATATTTTTCTCATGACATTTATCTATACTCTATACAAATAAATAAAATTGAAGTGTCTGTTTGTAATGTCAAAATAACAGCATTTTACTAAATGAATATGAAAGTATATACCGTACTTATAACAAAAAACATTTTTTTTACTATTTTTCTGTCTGTTTGTTCCGGCTGATCTCCAAAACGGCTGAACTGATTTTGACGGGACTTTGACTGGCAGATAGCTGATGTTATAAGGAATAACTTAAGCTACTTTTAGACTATGCCCATGTGGCTTTTTCTAAATAAAAGTAGCCTAACTTTTATGTTAGTAAAAGCCACGCGGTCGAAGCCACGTCAAATTGTCCATGTTTTCGACTATCAATATCAATCAAGACATTATATAGAAGTAAGACACTTCAAACAAAAATCAGAAACTTAGTTAAATTTCTTTCGCGTCAGATGGGAGTTGGTACGAACAACAAACATTTCCAAAAGTTGCACGCTTGGCCTTCGGGGTCACAATGACCGTCTGTCAACTCGCATCCACCCTCTTTACCTCACGTCCAGTGGGAGATGAGATTTCTAGATTTCAAGCAAGAAATCAAAGTAAAAACAGTAATTCAATGTTCATTGTAAGGGAAAAAGTTGACATCAGTCATCATTAGTAGTTTTTACTATGTATTCAGCTCGTATTTGTCTATGATGTAGTTCGTCGGAAACGTTTTTTATTTTATGCAATTCTTCCCAGACATAAAAAGAAATCAATAATCCACGTTTTCTTTTAAAAGCCAGACCGTCTCGATATTTCAGCCGTCAATTAAAAACAAGGCACAGCTGAACATTATCGACATCGGAGCCAGTCGAGTGGACGGCGCACGTAAACAACTCGATCGCATTAACGAGGCTATCAGCCGAAGCCTATTTAAATCTCAAGAGTAAAATGCACCGACTATTGTATGGGACAATGGCACGTACTAATGCTGCAAAACGAATTGAGAACGGGACAAGTTCATTGTGACTCGAACATAAATAAGCATTTGCTTGAAGCCTTATACTACGGTGTGAGCGACGGCCGGGAGCGTGTGACGTAATTATTCAATTAGTAGATTAGTTTCTTTTTGTACTTACGTGGTGAAGTTGAAATGGATATTGCACGTGTTTAGTGTAGGTGTATGTTAATATGGCGGTGCAAACTTACCTGAAACAATAAAAATAATTCAATTAGGATTGTTGCAATAAATAAGATGCAGCAGCTTAATATTAATTTAGCTTATTATTAAAAATGGACCTCCTACATGAAGCTCATTAATATCAAAGGTAATGCAACTACTGGTACATGAGAATAATGAAACATTTAAAAAGCACCATCAAAGTCAGTGCTGCATTACTTTACAACTGCAATTACTTGCGAAATATCTTCTGTTTTAACCCTTGTCCAAGATTCAACCAGTCTTTCACACAGCTTTGCTTTATATCAGTGTTTTTCGAACTCCTAGATTAAGTTTATATTATTTAACACTAACAATTAGCCAGTAGTACACTTAATTCGCTCAACATTTTCCCTTGCACCACCCCCACAGGACACGGGAGGGCGTCCCAAGAATTAAGATCGCTGCGCCGGTGATATATTGAAAGTGGTGAATGAGCAATAAATCATAAGCAATTTAACAAACAATACAGTCCGTAATGAGCTACGGCCGCTCTAGGAAATTATTTTAGTTGCGTTTCCAGGACTTTAATTGGATTCTAGATGGCAGGTGTGTTGTCATGTGTGCGTTGTCTGGTAGTCGAGACTTTGCTGTCATGGACTTTGAATGAACATTAGGGACCTAGCCTGAACGTGTAAACCGAATGAACATTCTATAGTATTTTTTTTTTTTTTCAACATTCAAAATACTCGTTTCGAACCAGGATAGTGGCATTTTCGATTAAAAAATCATTCAAATTTACGTTACGTTTTCGTCGCTAAGGTAGCTATGGGTCTCTGAACCACAGATTGTGGTCTGCGTTCAAATTGGAAACTAAAGTACACATACATACACGTATAAACTCATGCCTTGTTCCCATAGGGGTAGGCAGAAACTACAGAACTTCATTGCTACGATCCTTACATATCTACTCCTTTTGCTTCGTTTACATTCATACATCTGGTCATACACGCTCGCCGGTTGCGAGTACTACGCATCAGATCTTGCTGAAGAACATCACCAATAAGCACACTAAATGTCCTCCTAGGGCGTCCTCCCTCCCGGCGTTCCCCTCACATCTGCCTTGTAAATACCTTTTGTTAGTTGCCTTTCATTCATCCTCTCAACATGACCAAAACATCCAAGCATATTCTTTTCAATTTTTGTCACTACATCTTCTTTTAAACCGCATGTCTGTCTGTATATCTCTCTGTCCGTCTTTCATAGCTAATTTACTCCGAATCTAATGGACCGTTTAAGACGAAATTTGGTACACATGTCAATTTCTGTGACCCAAATACGGACGTGTTACGTAAATAAATATTGAATAATTATGGTCACTTTTGGGAGACAAATAAGAAATAAAAAAGGTTTGCGCACTGTACCATGTGATATATCAAATAAAATGGCTTACTATGAGGGTCTCAAGTATAATGTCTTTTATGATTTTAAAATAAATAAATAGTTCTAAAGTTACGGAGAAACGGAAGCTAAAAATTAAAAAAAAAAATAATAATAATAATACAGAAAATTGTTCTATACTTATTAATTACAAGAAAATCTATAAGAAATCTATGGTCTCAAAATAACATGGTAAATCTCCAAATATTGTGCGTACGAACTTACATTTGCAGTTGGGATGTATGGGAGAACATGTTTTTCAACTTCAATGTGTGTTTGATCTTGGGATAAATTCATTCCAACTACGAAAAACTTCATTGTGGGTGGTCCGATACGCACTTAGCCGGTTTTTTATTTATTTGTCATTACATGGGTTCTGATGTGTTAAACTTAGGATAAAAATGTAGCCACTCCTCTAATTAAAAAGCTGTTGTAGATATTTAGTACCTATAAACATCAATATAGTTTTAAACCGTCATGATATTATTGGTTTTTCGCTATACTAAGCTATCAACTAATTAAGTTTGAAATTAATAATCACAAACAAATTACTTGCACAATATAACTTTAGTTTCTAACTAAGACTAAACTTGTTTAACAATTTTCAGACTAAATGATATTCAAGCAGTTTCTTGGACGCAGTAATAGATATTTTTACAGTATAACTTTGTTTTTCAAATCTTTCATAGAATTTAGCAAGTAAAATTTATTGAAACATGCAAATTAAAACTTGACAAGAATGAACTCTTTTTCGTGTATATTTTATATTGATCGTAGTAAAAAAAACGTAACAAAGAGAAAGAAACTTAGGTGTAAAACAGATGTCATTAGAGTACATAACTCCCAAATGGTAGTTAAAGAAGATACATACATACATACATAATCTCACGCCTTCTTTCCATGGAGAAACTATAGAACGCCACCTGCTACGCTCCTTATATACTCTATTGCTTCGTTTACATTCATACATCTGGTCATACACGAACGCCGGTTGCGAGTGCTACGCAACTGACCTTTCTGAATAACATCACCAATTAATAATGAAGATGATTGTTTTATTTGTAGTATCTTAGAGCTCCTTGGAAGAGTGTTCATAATCTATCTTCTATGTATATAAATCAATTGTCGTGCGCTATTCTGGCAAAAACTCGAAAACGGCTCGACCGATCAGATTTATTCGTTTTGTTCGCCTTAATACTTGGGAAAAATCTAAAGGAACGACCGAAAAAATCTAAATTTTGTCTCACGTGGTTCACCGTTTTATCTAGTTATTTATAATTTAGTGTGTGCTGTGTAATAATAGGGATATTCTTACTTTGTCTCAAAGGTCAGTAACGCAGGGACCAATGAAGCCAGCAGCTCTTCTGAATAATATGTTCTTGAAACCTGCACGATTTGACAGATCCTTTTAATATTAACTTGTTGCCTTTGAACTTGTGCATATAAAGGCACTATTAAATTTGTGGCTTAGAGCTATAAAGGCCAAAGTACGTTTTAGTGAGAAAAGAGATTTTACTGCTAAATTATTTAAAAAGTGATATATTTATGTGTGTTAAAAGGGCGTAAGTGTACCGACAATCTCTCAAAAGATATTATGTTAAAAAGGCCAACGTGCAGTGTGATTTCATACTGTTGTATAAAAATTATTAAGTGTTAAAAGGGCTGCAGTGTAATTAAGCAATTAGGGAATAATAATGATAAAAAATACCACACTTGTAATAGAGTCTGAACAAAAACGGTCAAAGACCCGACCCGGTCTTATGCTCTTTAAAATTTTATACTTAATTTCGAATAAACATAGGATTTTTGTAAGTGCTAAAAGGCATAAGTAGCAAATATTTTTTAAAAACACTTATGATTTCTTGAATTTGAATTTAATTTATAAATCAACCTACAAATATGTTTTAAATAACACAAAGAGAGGTTTGTCATTCTACAATATAACATGTAAATAATAACTATCAATGTTGGTTTGTTGTTCTAATGCTTATATGCGAATAAGAATGATTGATATTGGCCCTTTTAGCACAGGCCACAGGATTATCTTCGTGAACACGATTGACCTGACTGTACGATTTCAATCAATCCCCATTCACTCACGCAACACGTTTCAATAACTCATCACTTTCATCGACACCACTTTGTTTTCCTTCCAATCAAACAAAAAGTGCTAAATTTTTAATACCACTCCACCAGCTCAAGCCTAAAACACAGTTACACACGCAGTGGCGTAATTCCAATATACCATATGAATTTACAGAGATCTCCCGTGAGCACACAATAAATACATATTTCATGAAGTGGTATTGAATAACAATTGTTGGGGCCGACGCCGAAGCGGGGCCTAGGCTGGGCCCGACGGTCGTGGCGGAGGCCGAACGGAACGCCGTTTGTGACACATATTAAAATGGACTGCCGGCTTTAAGTGTATTAGATTTTTACGCGGCTTTGGGTGTCCTTTTTTGTTGTTTTAAATGTTTTTGAGTATTGAGTAGTGACAGCTTTTTGTCTTATTGCAGACAAACTACTGTACTTTATAAACATGAAATTTTAAAGCAATAGTTAGCTATCTTTCCAACGTGCCATCAAACTCTAATGATTAAGCCGGTAATACACACCACGACAAAGAAAATAAAATGTAACTCTAGAACAACCATTGCCAATCAAAATAATCTTTTAACATTCGATATAGCATTAACCTTAAGAATCCTTAAATCCAGAAAGATATCAATAAAAATTTATGTTAGAGTCCTCGACTTTCCAAAACGTGAAATAATACCCCGTTTCGGCGCAAAAAGTTTAGCACTTAAAGAAAAACAGAGGCGTTTTTATAAATAAGCGATGCTCTTCTGTTTTGAGTATGATGCAAGGTGCTTCATGGGATATTTAGGAATATGTTTGGAAGTTATGATGTTTGGGTTTGAAATATTATACTATGAATGAACGAAAGAAAGCAAGAAAACATTTACAGACTATATAAGCAACGAACAAATTCAAAACACATACACGCACATTGCATTGTAATGCAGTTTTCTGATGATGAGAAAACAAATAATGATTGTAATAAATATTAGGTATCTTTTATGCCCCAGCAGCGGAACAAAATAGGATAATTTAAAAACCAAGTACCAAAACTAATTGGTTGGACAATTAAAAAAAAAAAAAACTTGTACTATAACTTATTTTTGACTGTCTTATTTTTCCTTACGACTGTAATATAAGTTCATAAAATTACAAAAATAACGATGTTTGATTTTATATGCTGCACCGGTTGACGTCATCTCGTTAACGCCGGCTGTCATTGGAAACTAGCGCATAGGGTCGCAGCATTATGCTCAGCGATGGCCGTTTTGCGTGGATGAGACACATATTTCCCCCCGACTTGTTCATTTTGTGTTTGAGCTCTGTCATGTTTTCCGCAAATAAAAGTATTTTCTTTATTTCTTTCTTCTATTTACTGAACCGCCGAAATATACAAAGATCCATTTAACAAAACAAATGTGGTGGCCGGTGTGATCCCATCCTACTTTACTCCTAACATCCACATAATTTACATCTACATTCCACCACAGTTCTAGCAATATTTTAGCTTACTAGCACACAATACGCTCTCGCGACCACAGTGGCCGGTTCTTATAGATATATTTCGATTACCTCTCTATAAAGAGAAGTTATCGGCAGTGTATCATTGCAATATTGTCAGTTATTGTAGTATATGTTTCGGTTTGCCTTTTCTGTGCTTATTTTCTGTATGGGTTTGGTATAACTCTTAGTAACATCTGAATTGCAAAAGTGTTCACTATTCGCAAACAGCAGAAGGTATTGTACTTTAAACTAAGTAAAACTCATTATTATTACGAATACCTGATGCACATGATTATCTCTGTCGACGGATATAAGGACCTTGTTATTTCAGTTGGTTTAATAAAAAGTTGATATAAAAGTTTAAAATGCTGGCAATAATTAGAAATTAACTGATATTGGCGGTATTCATAACAGAACAAAACTTACAACGAAAACTGAACCTTATTATCAGGTAAGGTTCTTTGACCATCATCATTGTTTAACTCGCCTGTGTTTCTTTTCATAAAGTTTATTAAATTATTAGAACAATTACTGAGGGTTCAATACAATAACAGCTTCAGAATGCTTTTGGGGCTGCCACGCTTTTATAGTGCCTCTGGCATGTTCGCTCAGGCGTGTGTTCACGACGTCTACGCAAATGGTGGAGAGAAAAACGGTGTCGCTATTAGAGAGAACGTGGTCAAGTCCTAATAGCACTCTGAACATGTTAGTGGACAATTTACACAATTTACAGTTTAACTCAACGATAATGACTCAGTTCATCATGTTTAGGCAGAAGTGATTCATTACATCCAGAGAAATGTTATACATTCACATTTTATGTAGGTAAATATAGTTTTTCTGTAAGCTTAGTACCTAGTTATAATAACACACTTTCATAGCTTTTAAATTTTTTGTACCTGACTAACATTATTATGGATCATTGTTGTCTAAGCAAATAAATAAATTTAATTTAATTAATTACTCATATACCTATTAATTATTCAAAGAAATGAGGTAGGTTTGAGTAGGAGTTTTTCCATAAATGTAAATAACTTATCGTCCACTACACAGTCAATATTGCTTATTGTACTTCGTTTTATTGTCGCAATGAACGGGTTAGGTGTCCGCCATGGTGCCCCCGGCTCGCGTTCTCATTAGAAATAGTTACTCTTGTTTCTTTTACAAGGCTTTTCTTTTTTCTGCTCGGAAAAGATGCTACAATGTGCAAGTTTAAAACAGTCAAAGTTGTATGATGTAAATGTTTTGTGTCTACCTACACAAAACATTTATATCATACAACTTTGACTGTTTATAAATTATCGTCCTTTAATGTTGGATCTCCGAGTTGCACAAAATTTTGAAAATGTTAGTTTGGTTGCAAGACTAGGTTTGGTTAAAATAAATTTAGATTTACAGCACTGTTCGAATTTTGGAGTTGACTTTAAGAAAGTTAATGGAGGGTCACCCTCATTTGAACCTACAAGTCTGCTGATACCCAAGCTAAACACTCTATTGAAATATAAGTCACATAATGCAAGAGATTGGAAAGGACAAATTGTAGCTGTGAGATTATATTCTAATCCCTGATCGAGACGATTCAAATAGATAGCGATATAAAGGTTAGATTTAAAACCCTTTAGGTTTAAATTGAACCTTGGTTAAAAATAATAAAAACTATTTTTTCAATATCGTTCTATACATAAATAAAAGCTCTGTTGCAAAAATAAGTTTCAAATCTTTCTTTAATTGGTCTGAACCATATTTTTGCAGCTACTTTCATTTCTTCAAACTCAGATATAAAAACAACAACATCCAATTATCGAACCATCACAAACAACGTTATATAAAATTCAATTAAGCCAAAATATAAAAATACGTAAATAAAAACGTGAAATCGATTTAAAATGGCAACACCGCAACTAATCAGGATGCGGGCCGCGTGATTTATTTCGCGTCAAAGTTGAAAATTAATTCACAACACCGCTAGAGGCGTTCGCAGAGTATGGCGGGGTATAGAGGTGGCGAGTTATACCTAGTTGGTGAGTTATAAAGGTGGTGGAGGTGTGTGGTTATTAGTGCTTGCGGTGTAAGATGTGGGTCTGGACCCACATCTTATACCCAATAACCTAGGTTATTGGTATTAAAGGGTAAATTATGTGGCAAACGCGTATAGCCCGAGACACTATCGGATAGTTGTTTGTGTGTTATCGCTATAGTATTCTGCAGTATGAATAACAAAATGATAGCTTTTGGTAATGGACGCCTTGTTAACGGTGACAAAATGACATGCGTATGCTCTATAAGTCAGCGATAACCATGTTAGAGCTAGGGCTTCCAATCCCGGAATACCGAGATCCCGCATCTTTTACCAATCCCGCGTATTGCGGGATTCACGGGATTTGCGGGATTGGAAAGAAGCAAGCCTCTCGGCCTCTCGCGAGCGCACTCACTCGGTATATCGTCAGCATGTAATGTTCTTTGCTCGTCATCATTACGAGCTAATTATTACACTTGAATCCATCATTAAAAAAGAAATGACTCTATGAATCTGGGGGGTCAATGTGAAAATCTTACATTTACACATCCAACTTAGAGCCTTACTCGAGAATTGGTAGTACCGTTGTGCAAGCTTGTTATCAAATATCATTATAAATTCATAAACATGCACTAAATAACCACCGCTTAATGAATGGCAGTAACCACCACGTTTAGAGCAGAAAAGATGACGCTACTACCGATCCTGACGACCCCAGTCACACGACTCTCACAGACCCCCCAAGACCTTTTTGTCGAACCTAAACCAAGTTCAAATTATACATAATCAATTTCCAGAATACGCCCGCCGATTTCATAACCCAACCTTCGCACGCCGGTGACAGAAACTCCGGTCTTAGCAGCGAAGCCGAGTGACAAGCGAAACAAAGCGGTGGCCACAAACCGCATTCAGGTAATTCAAATTCAAAAACATTAATTCAATTTAAACATGAGATATTTTGTTAAGAAATAAGATACTGTTTGAAGAATTTGTGATGGTTTTAATTATAGTACTGGGCCTTGTTGTTGAAGCGTAACGCAAGTAAATTTGTCGGTTTCACAAAATTATTGTGATGTGATTTTAATAGGCGATATTCAATCATAGAAGACAATTAAGAATAGGATTGAATACAAAGCAGATTCACCTGCATCATTGAACACTGTCAACGTCAATGGACGTAACTCGCAAGAAAGCAAAGAGGCTTCATTAAAGAACTGAAAACTACATTAATCGGTGAACTCTTGTTGCAGTAACCCTATCAAACCTCTATCTTCCTCCACACATTATAAGTATAAAGGTGACATTACACCTCCTACGTAAAATTGTTTACATTTGACAAACACGTTGAGGTGTGTTGTTATCACGTCCTCAGTGTCATGTTCACGTGACGGCCGACGATTTTTGGATTACATCCTACGGATTTGATGTAGATTTTAATAAAATTTCTATTGGCAATAATTATAATCGTGTGTCATCATTGTGTCCTTATTATTTGAGGACATTATCCTAATCTAATTAGCTATGTGTTAAAAGGAACATGAAAAAAGAAAAAAATATTTTTTTAGAGCAAATCCTTCCTACTAATATTATAAATTTGAAAGTTTGTATGTTTAGATGTTTGGATGTTTGTTATTCTATCACGAAAAAACGGCTGAACGGATTTAGATGAAATTTAGCACATAGATAGTTTTTTAACCTTGATTAATACATAGAATACTTTTTATTCGAATATTACATCCTTGTGGGATAATTTCCGACATCCACGCGGGCTAATCCGCGGGCAAAAGCTAGCCAGACTAATATTATAAATGTGACAGTAACGCTGTCTGTCTGTCTGTTACATTTTCACGCCTAAAGCACTGAACCGATCGCCTAGGATATGGAGAAGGACATAGGCTACTCTTTTACGCGATAACCGACATCCACGCGGGCGGAGCCACGGGCAAAAGCTAATAATAATATTATAAATGTGAAAGTTTGAGAAGATGGATGGATGTTTGTTACACAATCACGACAAAACGGTAAAACAGATTTTAATGAAAGACACACATAGAGCCTTACAAATAAACACGGAATAAAATTATGCTAGGAATAACTTCGGTATAACCATTTTTTTTGCCGTTTATGTATAACTTTATTCCGACGCATAACTTTATTCCGTGCTTATTTGTAAGGCCCTTATAGTTCATAACCTGGATTAAAACATACCCTTATACAAATAAACACGGAATAAAGTTACGCTAGGTATAAACGTCAAAAAATGTACGGTTATACCGAAGTTATTCAACTTTATTCCGTGTTTATTTGTAAGGCCCATAGGATATTTTTATCCCGATATTACCACGAAATCGAGACTTATGCGAGTGAAACCGCGGGGAGCAACTAGTAAGACAAAATTGTTATGATTTCAAAATAGGGTTAAGCTCCCTAGCTGTAACGCTATTTCGACTTGCTTGGTTACAAAAAAACGCGTTATAAAACTGCAATGCTTTGAGTTTTGAAGCACTTCTCATAACACATTTTTATAATTGTCTGGCGTGTAAGTATTTAGCAATCGTGACTCGACAAATTGCTGTAATATGGTGAAATTACTAAATCACTCAAACAAAGTGTTACAACATCACACCTAGGGTAAAAGAAAGGGCAAATAATGTCTTTGATTCATTAAAAAGGGCATGTACTTTATTAGTCAAATATATTAAAAGCTTATCGTTGAATCCCTCTTTATGTTTAGAGATTACCAAAATTTCAATAAAATAAAACCAATTAACAGAACCGTATCGTCAAGATAAACAATACAGCCACAAAGACTGATGAATTTTGAAATTCAAAAAGTAATAAATAGTATTTCTGACCTGTACGAGGCTCTGTTGACCGGCAACTTTTCCTATTAGGTAAGCATCAACTATCCAGCAAAATAAATAACAAGTTTAGATTGAAATGAGTTCTCTCAGGCCTTGCCTGTGTTTTCTAAAATATACATTACGTTTATGTTTCCAAGTTAAATGAAATTGTCTAATATAGTTCTAAATTTCTGCTATCATAATCATCATCTGCCTTTTCCCAACTATGTTGGGGTCAGCTTTCAATCTAACCTGATTGTAGTTGTAATTGCAATCATGTCACTAATATTTTATATACTTAGATTATTTTATATTTTGTGATTGCGAGAACGTTGTAGGCCTAGTAGAGTGTAGATTTGTTGGCACTTTTCTATTTTGTTAAGTACCTGGTAATTGTTGAAAGGCCTACACTGTCCTCCCATACCTATTATCACTGTTATTTAATAATATTGTAAAGCCAATTATTTTTAAAAGAGTAACCGTGGAGTTTCTTGCCGGCTCTTCTCCATAGGAAACGACCAATTGGAACCGTGCACCTAGCTTCTGACGTTTCATAAGTGCCCATGTAGGTTTATGTGAAATAAAATATTTTGATTTTGATGCAGCTGAATACCATTATTTTACATGGAGCGACTGTCTATCTGACCTCCACAACTCAGTAAGGTAATATGATACCCCTTGGTAAGACTGGTTGTCAGACTTTCAAGGATTCACGAATGACAGTCGGAACTAAAATAACATGATATTTTTGTTATCGTTTTTGTAATTACTGATATTTGTAATACTATTTATAAAATGCATTCAGAATACAGAGGTATTACCGTTTAGTTATATCATTGTTGTTTTTGTTTATGCACTACCCATGAAACTATACTTCATTCGAAATAAGATTAGACAATTAAAAAAATCTTTTTTACAGTCCGTTCAACCGATTTTGACTTCTATTCCGTAGGCATAAGGATGGCATTAAAAGCAAAAAATTGGTTACAATACCAACTGTTTACTGCTGCTGCCATTTGTCATGCCACCAACGCAATAGAAGTCAAAATCTGTTGAACAGACTGTAAAAAAGATTTATTTAAATGTCTAATCTTATTTCAAACGGAGTATTTAAGTAGGTAGCGAAATTTTCATGTACTCAATATCGATTTAAATGAGGCAGTTATTGAAAACCTTTCTGCCATTGTATTAACACGATAAAGAATCGAATACAAGTTTCTATCTTACGATGCAATAAGTTTCATACTATGCAAAGCAAGTCAATACTGAAACATTTTCGATGCGACAGCGGATGCTAAATGCGATGCATTTAGTATTGCAGCGCTTAATGCTATTGTTCTTTCACTACATCAGCAGCACTATCTGGCCTGCAATAATTAATCTCGCCTCTTCATTCGCGATGCCAGCTTACACCACAATATTTCCACTACATTTTGTGAATAACAAATCATCTTTTTGGCTTTTTTAATGTAAAAGCCGTGCAATTGCTCGGGCCATAAATAAAAATTGTTGCGAAAACACCTCAGCAGTTTTAATATTTTAATCCCCGGCGGGAGGGAACATAAATTTTATTTGACTATTTGATCGCGAACGGTATTGTAGGAAACGGTGGATGTTTCGATTCAGTTAAAGAATTTTCCCTTGTTACATCATGTCGGCATAGCAAATATATCAATTACTATCATAAAAAAATGTTGATAATAAAATCGCAAATCGTTTTGAGATTTAAACACTGCCTTACAACGCGGAATAAAGTACTAGGTATAAAGGTCAATAATGTATGGTTATACCGAAGTTATCGGTATCGATAACCAGTACAGCAGTATATCAACCATTTCTCTCTCTCTTCTCAATCACTCTCTCACTGCTGAGCATCATGGCTTCGTTTTAAATTGTGAACAGTCTTTCTCTATCTGTAACGATTGGTAACGGTCTGGTGGAGTGTGGCGCTGATAGATACCTCCAGTTGCTCAGATATTTGATCCGACCACCGTTTTGGGCTTCGGCCTGTAGGTATTTTGCCCTCTATCTTTCCTATTACTATTAGACGTTCCATGTTGTTGGTACATCTATGGGAAATGTGACCGACGTATATTACAGGCAGGTTAAAGAAATTACCATAAAAATCAACCATAATTATTTTGAATAATGGTTTTAATAAAACGAATCTAATTGTTTTTTGGTCGTGGTTTTTCAATAACCAGATTTTTTCGTCAATGAACATAAAAAGCACAGAACTCAATTATAACTAGACATCTACAAAAACTATCAAATTCAACCATTTCACTAGCCGAAACAATTGAAGCTAATGGCAATAGAGTTCAACAATGCTTTGTTACTGAATCGCACGAGTTTCCAGCTCTCGTTGTGAAATGCGGTGGTTTTATCCGGGCTGCCGATTCTGCCGCTGCTAATAAATCATGGCACTTTTGTCAGGTGTTACAATTTGTATCGCCCCGTGCTTCGCTGTGAGAAGATTTTCATTTTTTTTCAGCACCCTGTTCACAAATCATCAGAATTGCGGTTGAGTAATTGTTTTGTGGTATAGGCAGTGAGAGATTTATGTGACTGTGGGATGATCTTTGAATTTTAGTTGTAAGTAAATGTCAGGTTTTCTAGTATTGTTTTCGAGCGATATTACTACTTGACTGTACCAATAAATAAGGACATAATCCCACATATTTGCTTTGCATGAAATAAACCAGAGTAAATATAAATCTATAACCATGCATTCATATTTTCCATAAAATACCACAATAAAAATCACATGACTGAACGCAAACTACTCCCAAGCATCTTAAAGAATTGCAAACAACTCTTGCCAGTAATAAAAATCAAGTAAACGAAACCAGCCAAACAGCAACGAATAACATGACAGAAGGAAACGCGGCTCAAAGAGAGAAACTAACGCATTTATATATTTGAATAGTGGCACGCGACAGCAAATATTTAAACTTACATAGAAAACGTGTATTTACACCCCTGCAGAGACATTTGTATGCAAACACTGTTAATGTGATCAAGGATACAGTCCAGTTAATTGAATTAGATGGTTCTCTATAGTTTTTGAATGACTTTCGAGCTTATTGCAGTATTTGTTCGCTGTAATGGATGCAACACATTGTGCAAGTTCATTCTGGAATAAATGGATAACTGAGGTTCAGTTTGCATTACAGTGATTACAGTTTGCTCGTAAAATACTTTTAAAGTGTGAGAAATGAGTGTATTCACACTTTCAATGGTGCTCTCATTTAAAAATGTACCGTCGGCGATGCATTTTATCTATCTTTTCTCATGATAGATCATTAACATGCATTGATTATCACTTGTATTGGAATTTTTCAATTTCTAGCTTGTGGAGGTAACAATTATTTCCCTACATCGGAGAGAGGAGCTCGTGGCTAAGCAATAACACGCTACACGGGTCGATCCATCAAGTTAAGCTACCTCGGAAAGCATGTTAAGTCGTTGGCCCCGGCTACCATTCGTGTATTTTTGACAGTCGTTACGTGTCGTCAGAAGCCCGAAAATTTGACAACCAGTCTTATCAAGGGGTGTCGTATTACCTAGTTACTGGGTTGTGAAGGTCAGAAAGACAGTCGCTCCATGTAAAATACTGGTATTAAGTTGCATCCAGTTAGACTGGAAGCCAACTCCAACATAATTGGGAAAAGGCTAGGCAGATTGATTGGAATGATTCAGACGTGTTCGAAAAACTCAAGACTTCATGAGTACTTTTCACATGATAACCGAAATGTCACATTGGTCCTTGCCCGATTTCAGAGTCGCTAGCGGGCTAGCTATTTTCTAGCGGGTCTTTTAACTTAATTTCCTACTAGACTCACCTCCCTCACTCCACCACCAAGCTAGAGCTCAGCAGCAGCAAGTCAACAATAAAGAGAATGCAACCAGTAAAAAAAATCTAGCACCGCCTCCAATCGTAGAGGATGGTGTTAATAATTATCAAACATTCTACAACTTTTTGACTGAATCTCAGCCAGTAGGATCATTTACCGCAAAAATGTTCAGCGGGAATAGTGTTAAGGTAAATACCAAATCTGAGGAGTCCTACAGAGTGATTGCTCGATGCTTAACAGAAAATAATTGTCTTTGGCACTCCTACGAGGATAAGCAAATCAGGCCAATAAGAGTAGTGGCGAAAAATTGCATTCATCCTGCTTGCTGGATCAGATTAAAGAAGACTGAAATTCGTAAGGATTCCAGATAGAAAATGGAATCAACAAGTTAAGCTAAAGAACATGTTCAGCGGTTTTTTAGTTTTCCACTAAAGAACCGCTAAACATGTTCATACTATCATTCAAGAATGATGAAGATGTCGGAGCTTAAAATGCCCATGCATTCCACAACTTTCCTTGACAAATCCTTTACTGTCCAGGCCGCTCGTTTGTGGAATGCATTGCCAGATACAATAAAACGCGCGCAATCGCTGCCTATGTTTAAAAGACTCGTGAAGGAACATTACTTGTTGTTGTGATTTTGTTCTCGTTGTTTACTGTAATAATCTAGTCTTTATTTGTTTTATTTGCTTATTTAGTTAGTATGTATGTATCTATGTATCTATTATATATCTGTGTATCTATTATAGGATATTGTACTGTTATACTTTTTATATTTGCACCAATGACAACCCCATTTTATATCCATAAATTCACTGTCCATGCCAAGGTTGCCTGAAAGAGATCGCAGTATGCGATAAGCCTGCCCATTGTATATTTTATAGTGTATAAGTTTTCTTTTCTTTTGTAATGTGTAATCTGATGTACAATAAATTATATATAAATAAATAAATAAAATATACGGCATAAAACATATCCTAGGGTGTAAAGTTGAAATAAACCCGCTTCAAACTTCAAAAGTAATACCGCAGTGCAAGAGATGTCAAGCTTATAGTCACACCCAAAAGTATTGCTCAAAAGAGCCAAGGTGTGTTAAATGCACAGGTACTCACCTCTCGGCTGACTGTAATAAACCTGCACAAGAAAAACCTAAGTGTGTCCACTGTAACTTACCTCACCCAGCCAAATACAGAGGGTATTTAGTAGCTAAGGAGATGCAAATGTTAAACAGAAACACAAAAAATAATCCAGTAACACCTGCCGTTAAACAAATTGTTAGAAACATCGACAAACAGACATCAAAACCAAGTGCACAATTTGCACAGACAACCGCGATAGCTGCACATGCATCTAAAAGTGTTTCTTATGCACAAGCGGCAATATCAAGCACACAACCATCAAGTCTTGAGGACAAGCTTAACCAGACCATGAAGTGCATATCTTCATTTGGCCAGAGACTAGAGAAATTAGAATCAAGCACTATAAAATATCAATCATGAATAACACACTTAAAATAATGGTGTGGATTTCCAAAGGACTGCTGCAACACCAACATGAGTTGTAAGTAGTCCTGGACTCAGAAAATATTGATATGTGTTTGGTCTCTGAAACTTACTTCACTAAACAGTCTTTCGTAAAATGTAAAGGCTATAAGGTTTATAACTCGCTGCACCCTAACAACACAGCGCGAGGAAGTAGTGCGATTATTATTAAAGAAAATATCTGTCATTACGAACAATGCAAATACGAGGAACCAGACAACGGCGATATCAGTGAAAACAAATAAATTTAATGTTACAATAGCGGCCGTATGCTGTCCCCCAAGACACACGATAAACAAAGAACAATATATACAGTTCTTCAGACTCTTTGGACAGAGATTTTGATAGATAGATAAAACATTTATTCAGTGCACACAAAAGACATAGCACAACACAGAAGAGCACAAACGATTAAAAATTTCATGAATATTATAAAACAGACAAACATGACATAATTCATTATTTATTTATATTAGGCCGTGACTTTAACGCAAAGAACACTCATTGGGATCGAGATTAACTACAAAAAAGGGAAGACAGCTTCTATGTGCAGTTAAAGACATGCGCTGTGAGGTCACAAGTCATCAATTAACCAGCGACCATACAATGCAATACTCTCTTTGAAAAGCGATAAACTCACTCAAAAGGTCGATTACACAATTTCCCCCTACAGAGATGGTAACGGAAAATAGGCCATAAGCAATGAGCAAAAAGTTATAAGATTTGCACACTACTTAGAAGAAACCTTTCAGCCAAATGACGGCTCTGTAGGAAATCTATAGTTTGCCATTATTCTGCAAGATCAAAGAATTAAGCTTGTGACCCGAAAGGAAAATTCCCAAAGGAAATCCAGAATATTAACCTGAAAAAAATCCCTAGGATATTATTACCGGAGAAATCCTGAATCATCTCCCGCGTAAAGCCATCGTCAAACTTACTAGACACATCAATGCTGCATTCATATTAAAGCATGTACCTGAGCTGTGGAAATTTACTGAAGTGATTATGATTGCAAAGACGGGTAAACCATCTCCGAAGCATCACCGTACAGACCTATTTCCCTGTTGCCTATACTATCAAAGCTGTTTGAAAAATTATTTTAAAAACACTTAAAACTTATTATAAACGAGAGAAAGCTGATCCCTGACCATCAGTTTTGCTTCAGAGAGAAACACTCCACAATAGACCAAGTACATATACTTACCAACATCATTGAGAGAACGCTTGAAGATAGAAAGTTTTCTCTACTGTATTTTTGGATGTAACACAAGCTTTTGATAGAGTTTGGCATTAGAGTTTGATATACAAGCTAAGTCTAAAACTGCCCAATGACTTTTAAGATATTTTGGAATCATACATTACATATAGAATTTTTCAAGTAAGGCACGAGGATGCCTATTCTGAATTGAAAATTATTAAATCTGGCGTGCCCCAAGGTAGTGTGCTGGGTCCAGTACTCTACCTGTTGTACACGTATGATATACCAGGGCTGAAGAATAATACAATTGCAACCTTTGCAGATGACACTGCCATTATGGCTATAAGATCATGCCACAAGGAAGCAGTCAAAAAGGTGCAAATAGCTGTAAGTAAAGTTCATGATTGGGCACAAAAATGTAGAATCAAATTGAATGAATCAAAGTCATTTCACATTGATTTCACCAACATGAATCGTGATTTCCACCCTATCTTCATAATGGCCAACAAGTGCCATACTCAAACTTGGCCAAATATCTTGGTATAACGCTAGACGCGAAACTGCGCTGGACACAAGAACTAGACATGCGTTTCAAAAACATATATTTGTTGATTGGACGGAATTTCTACCTATCGATATATAATAAAATGTTATTATATAAGCATATTTTTATGCCGATATATACGTTTGTCATCAAACTATGGGGCTATACTAAACTGACCAACATCTAAATGATACAGACATTTCAAAATAAGGTACTCAGGAGTATTGTAAAAGGTGGTATATAAGAAATGATGACCTCCATCGTGACCTAAAAATGGACAACAAAAATGGTCACCAACATAATTCAAAAAATTACTGAGGCCCATGAACACCGACTCCACCAACATGTGAACATCGAGGCAACTCAACTGCTAGACAACACAAATATAGCTAAAATAACTAAAACGAAAAAAACCCTTTTGAGTTAGTGTAATGTAAAGTGTAGAAATAAAAGTGACAATGACACACAAAATACATGAATAAAGTGGTTTTTATTATTCTATCAGACTCTAAGAAAGTGGAACGGACTTGTATAAATACTATTAATTCTAAATTTTAAAATACATATCACGTAAAAATGTAAGTTAGATTAAAATTGCTTATTAGTCTTAAAGGCTGGATTGTAATTAATTATTAAGAAACTAGTTCTTATTATAAAGCATTAAAAAAAAAAAACAGATTTGCAAAGCAGTCGTGAAACCGATAAGCTATTTGAGTTGTTGAATAAAATAACCGTTTTTTATATAATTATGCCAGGTTTGAATGCCTAGCTCCATAAAGGTGATGATAATAATCATTTAAAAGGTTAAATCTATAATTATCTGCAATATTGTGCTACCTTTTGACTCGTCATTTTACAATTTGCGGCAAACTGTAGAAGAACACGAACATAACCCTAAGGTTGACTGGTAGAGAATGCCTTGTGGCATTAAGTCCGCTTATGTACCACTATTGTACATGAAGTTTAAATAAATAATAATAATGTAAAGTTGCTCATGCCCCATAGCAAATAGCGTGGTAATTTGTAGCCTATAGACTGGCCAGACATATAGGGAATATGTATACAAAATTTGAGCAGATTCCGTAGTATTTGCATGATGCTGAAACATAATGTTCAGACAAACAGACAAAAATGAGTAAAATTATATTTTCGGCATTACAATCGTTCGTAATAAATAATCCTATACTAAACGGAAACGAACCATCTACATTTTTAAACATACGTACGACGCTTATAGGACTGTAAGGCTTTTATATTTGTCACAGGAAACTGCCTTTATTTCCCCATAGGCGTAGGTTACATCCGGTGAAGGGCAGACTCATTGATTCCTACGAGGGTGGCCCCTAATACCGTCCACTTGTAAATATAGCTCGTATTTAATATTGAACTTGGATCTTTTAATATAATGTTCAGTTTTGGTCAACTATTTTTGGGTTAAGATTTTTGGGAAACTCTTTTTAATATTGCAATGATGTTATGGCTTCCATGGTATGAACGTTGTGTTTCATTCCAATGTTATATAAAATATTTTGATTGATTGAACATATATGCATAATAATTCATATATGTTCAATCAATCAAAATATTTTATTTCACATAAACCTACATGGGCACTTATGAAACGTCAGAAGCTAGGTGCACGGTTCCAATTGGTCGTTTCAATAGAAAATAACCGGCAAGAAACTCCACGGTTACTCTTTTACAAATAATTGTTTTAACAATATTCAAATATTAAATATTGTTAATAGGTATGGGAGGAAGGTGTAGTAGGCCTTGTAACAATGGCCTCAAAAAATGGTTAACGAATCTACAGTCTACTAGGCCTTCAACGTTCTCACATTCACAAAATAGGAAATAATCTAAATAAAGATTTGAAAAAAAAAAAAAAAAATACTATTTAAACCAAATGACATGGTTGCCACAACTACATTAAAAATCTGAATATCATGTTAAAACAACTACCTACTAGGTTAAGGTAATTATGTTATAAATAAAACCAATAATAGCTAACTAACAGCTCTGGCTAACCCTGCAGGGATCACTGGTGTGATGTTATGTTTTTTAATAATAAAACTAATCTTTGAGTCATCAACACGAGAAGAAGGAGAATAAAACTAATTCAGCTGGAACACTATAACATAGTCATCATATCAGCCAAAAGACGTCAACTGCTGGACATAGGCCTCCCCCAAGTACCGCCACTTCGACCGGTTCTGTGCACGCATCCAGCGTATTCCTGCGGTCTTCACAAGGTCATCAGTATACTTTGTGGGAGGCCTTCCAACGCTACGTCTTCCGGTACGCGGTCGCCACTCCAGAACCTTTCGGCCCCAACGGTCATCTATTCTGCGATCAGTGTGCCTCCAAGCAGAGCCCTCTCTATTTGCGAGACTTTCAACCATGTATATGATCTATGGAACTGACAAAATGCACTTTCATCTTGAGACACAGCGACCTCTAACATAGTAGATGTAGGTTTTAAATACTTATATTGAAACTTAATAGCTTAATAGGTATCTAATGATAAATTAATTATGACGCTTTAAAATAAAATATTTTGTATAAAGCCTAATAGAATATCCAACATGAACCTCTCAATAGTCCCTTTGTAATATTATCCAGAATGTCTGCAGCAGCAAATATTCGAACAAAAAACAAAGTTATTTGAAAAGTACAACAACGTACGCACCTCCTAAAAACGGGAAATATTTAAAACTTCCCTTGGATAGTCCAATAGCCGTCTCTGACTCAGGAATTCATTATGACGACAGAAATTTGTTTGCGATATGAAATTCCTAGGACTCCTCCGCCATTTCACAATTCACGTCATACCAGTGACCAGGTTTTTGTAAGAACAATTTTATTTGACTTTTATTATATTATGGAATTATATTTTAGGTTGGACAACGTTTAATGTTTTAAACTTAAAACGTATTAATGAAAAAATACTTAAACCAACTAAAACTTCATGACAAGAGCTTACAATGACGAGTAGGTACATACCTATCTAAGAAAAGAAAGAAATAAAGAAAAATTTGTTCATTTGTCACAGAAACACGTGCATTCAAAAGATAATTAACGAATAATAATAATTTTCATAATCAGATTCAGATTCATATATTTGCCAAAAATGTAGGTACAAGTATAACATGGTACATCACTAAGTATTTCCGGTACATTCTTTCTACTTTACGGCATGCGAAGTCGCAAAAACAAAAAATAAAATAAAAACAAAAACAATATTCATATAAATCATGCAGTCGTAAAAACTAACGATACAATTTTCATCTAAATTAACAATTAAGTCATTTTGATATAATATAAATTCTCGTATATGTCATATATATTTTATAATTGTTATATGTTTTTATCATTGGAAAAGTATTTTATACAATATAAATGTCAGTCTGTGTAAGTCTTTTATATAGTATAAAATATAATAAAACCTTCATTATCAGACCACAGAGATCTATACAGTGTTAGTAAATAAAACCTAAATCTAATGTTATTATCCTAATCCTAATCTTATGCTAAGTCCGGTGTCGGACCTCACACTGTCAACGTAGTACGTATTTGTAGATAAAGACACGATACATGATTATAATATGAGGTCGCATAAGCTAGTGGACAAATTTATCGCAAATAATCAAGGTAGATATGTAACATGCGCAGCAAGTCAGTTATACTTTTGATAAACAAAAGTATAACTGACTTACTTATAAAGTCATAACGATACTCTCCTGTTTATCTTCATCATTCTTTATCCTTCCATCCAAAAAACGTTCACGTAAAAATCAAACTCAAATGACCATAAATTCCAATTAATTTGGAATGCTCCAGTCCAATTGCGCCTGTTCCTGCCATTTTAAATTCTTGCCTCCAATTGTTGCTAGGTAAATTTAAATATTTTACACTTGAAAAGAGCTATCGAACGTTCCTACGTTTTAATGGGCAACGCTTCGCTAAGCAATGTCTGAAATATGTCGATGTTTTTGTATTCAATTTATCGATGGAAAATTGAGTAAACATTTTAACGAGGAATCGGATGTTTCAATAAACTATTTTTACAAAAGGCAGATTTAACTTGAAAACTGTATTAGGTAGCATAAAAAAAAAATAACATTTCCGTATGACATGGTCACATCGACCATATTCTTGGTTAAAAGATAATTTTCCAATACCACATAATGATTTAATCAGGAGACTTTTCAGCTTGTTAACATTTCCGAGTCTATCTACATAGTTTAATATTTAGGACTACTTTCACTTACCCGAAAAGGAATTAGGCACTTTAGTTATGTTTAAATATCTACAGGTTAGCTCCCGAGGTAAATGCCTAGCTCAAAATTTTCTCTCTAACATCGATACTTTGAGACATCCCTACCCCCATTACTTGAACTTCAATTAGATGATATCTGACGTTTATAGTTCTTTATGCATTCAAGGAGTCAGATTATGCTTTCCAAAAGTGAGATAATGTCATTTAAACGTAGGTCCGATCATTATTCCCTTGGTAGAGGCGTAATGAAAATTTTGTAAAGGTTTTACGATCGCCAGGAGTGGTTTAATGAGCCATTTTCGAAGGTGCACCTTTTTGAGGGAAATAAATTTTGTTATGTGCGTATTTGATGTAGATTGAATGTCTTTTTTCGTAGGCTTTCTTGCCTGCAATTTCAAAGTTGGATGTTGATGATATTCTAGGGTTTTGAGTGATTAATCTGTAAGCGAATGACATGTTAAATATTTTATTTTGGGTTGATTTAGTTAATAATTTAGAAACTATTATACTTCAGCGTTTGTTCTTCAATTCCTCACAGATATGACTATCTTTGCTTTACCCATAATCAATTCATGTGCCTTAAACTCCCTGCATTTGCCACATAAACATCAAAGCCCAAATTCCTCTACTAAAACTTTTATGCTAATGAATTCGTCAACATTTATCAATCAATCTTAAATTACCGAACGCAGATAGTTTGTTGAAAATTGCGACGTAAGCTAAGCGCATAGGTCGCAAAGTCGTCTGCTGAGAATACCTTATAAATTGCAAATACATACACCATTCCGCAGATCGTAAACGTCGTAACTCGTCCGTCACATAAACAATACTATCGGGAGGCTGATGGCGTAAGAAATAAGAACAGAGCGATTTGTGGAATACCAAGTAGGTTGAAATGATCATGTATAGTTTAATATATTTATTCTATAATAGATCATCATCATCATCATTTCAGCCAAAAGACGTCCACTGCTGGACATAGGCCTCCCCTAAGCATCGCCACCTCGACCGGTTCCGTGCTTCTCGCATCCAGCGGATTCCTGCGGCTTTCACAAGGTCATCAGTCCACCTTGGCCTTCCTACGCTACATCTTCCGGTACGCGGTCGCCACTCCAGAACCTTTCGGCCCCAACGGCCTTAATTCTAGATAGTAAGAACTAACTCCCGCAAACATGGAACAATATTAGCGGATTGTCACGCATTTTAATAAAATATATACCATTATAAAAATCTGCCTAGACTCTAGGCTTCCAGTCTGACCGGATCCAGCTGAATACAAGAATTTTACGCGGAGCGACTGCCTATCTGACCTTCACAACCCAGTTACTCTATAGTAAAATATTTATATACCATTATAATAATAAGTTATCATTATTTATTAGAAACAAAACCCATTCTGGTTTATTAACCTTGACAATTCAAAAGTGCCTGTAAATGGTTTAATTGAAATAAATGATTTGAGTTTGAGTTTAACCGCATTTAATTCAGACCATTCATTTGGGAGCTACGATGCTACACGCAGACTTACACACACTCACACACAAAACGACAAAGCCGTCAAAATTATGACAACCCTCTTGATACGATAAATAAAATCAGTCACAAAGTCAGACCATCTGTCCCAGTTTTCGCTGTTAGCTTATGTCTTACGCCATCGCCACGTGAATCAATCAAGTATCCACTATGTCCTATCATTTACTTATTCAGATTTTATGTGTCGCCGGCACCGGACCGAAACTTTATGTACCATCAGCTGAGCGTTTATAGAACATCCACAGGAATGTGACCCGATTTTGAGACAAAAACGCCGTTTTCTTGGATATAAAAACTATGGAAGCCGCGCGTCTCCATCTTGGTGTTTTACGATTTTCATCGCAGTAATTTTCGCACGTTACTTGGATTGGTATACTTTTTATTAGTAATGAATTGAATGTTTTATTGTTTTAAAGTTTTACGTTGTTTGCAAACTTTCCTTTGATTGATTTCCACAAATTAGGATATAGAGCTACAGTTAGTAGTGCAACGTAAATTGGTTACAGTTCATTGATTTACTGACTTTACCAAAATATTGCCAAGTTTTGTAACACAAGGCAAACAATTGCTAAACTTACCCACTGTATACTTACAGTTAAACATTGAAGTGCCTATTGAACAATTTCAGTAAGAAATCTAGTTTCTATAGTCAACTTAATCATCAGATTTTTAAATTTTCCACAAAATTTCAAACATACGATACACCATACAAATCTAAAGCCAAAAATGATTATTGGCATCAAAGGGAGCGAGCATGCCCTATTTATGATTAGGTGACGAGTTCGCGATGCATACCGATGAGGGCACGTCACTCGTCATCCAGCATACGTGTTCCGACGATCATCGGGAATCAACGCGTAATGTGTTTGAAGAACATGTCACGGAAGAAACAGCTTCCTGTTTTGTTTGACTGAGTTTACTTGTTCAGAAAATGTTACTGGTGATTAAAATTAATAATGTTTTCGTATCCACTCGAACCTCAAAAAAAGTTAGCGATGAGGAGAAGAAACTTTTTAAACTAATAAGAAATTAAAAAAAAATGTCCCGTTATAACAATCATAATTAATTAGAAAATTCCAACACTTTTCATAAACGCTTGAATATTTTACAGCGTTCGAGAATTCGCGTCGTAAAAACCATGGGACACTTCAGGGGGCGTTTAGTGTTTTATATGCCAAAGGGATTTATGTTATTACCGTCCATATTTCTGCGGACTGAAGCCGCTGAGAGGTCACGAAATCTTGCCGAAAGGTGTCGCCGTGTCTGTCGTATAAGGGCGTCCCTCTCGCACCTCGGTGTTGCTTTAAAGCGATGAATATGAGAAGTTGTATTCGAATCACGTAGTGGGCGCGGCGTGCGCGGCGCTCATGAACTCCGATGCCAAACCTCGCCAGATATAACGTTAACAATGAAAAAATTCTCTTCCCCCACCAAGGTGGAAGAGTTGCGATGACAAGTCCCAACAAACTTGGTAATCAGTTGTAACAAATTTATGTGCCGTGCGTGAGAGAGTCGAGTTTCGCTTTCTCCTACAAATGTTATTTGTTGAGAGAACGCGGCGGACGTTAATTGTCAGTTGGATGTTCTTGTTTTATCATAATTATGTATTAAAACTTTTATTGCGACAAATCTTTTGAGATTAAAAAGGATTTAAGTTAAGAGCGCAGGCCTGTTTGGAGGCGATTAGACGCTGCTTTTACGTCTTTGTTTTAATTCGCATTAAGAAAAATGACATCGTAAACATTTAACTTAAGACCTTTGAACCCCAAACATGATGATATTTGTTTAGTATACTATATAAAGGTACGTTTTGTTATCGTGTTAAATTTCTTAATTTTCTTGTTTATCTGAACCCTCGATAAAAATGTTGTAAAAATCTTAACAATCAAGCAATTCCCCTAATTCCAAATGCGCTAACACATTTTAACAGCTGCTAAAAGTTATGCAAATGGGAGGAAGGCATAAAACATTTTTATCGTCGCTAGTTGTAAGAGCAAGTTAAGGGAAATCGAGTAACTTAATAAGACATTTACTGGACCATTGCTGAGCGTAAGTTTTTTGTAGACAATGGTTCAGCAATTTGTAACGTTTCATGCTTTATTACGATTTTTGAACCCAATTTTCCCTGTTTCTGTAATCGAATAAAACCAGATTTTCCTACTGTCTAGTTTTACTGCCCCAATAAAAAGTGGGATATTAACTTTGTTTTTAAACGCTATCACACCTGCAATGGCTTTTTGATATTCCCCTATACTTTGAACTTTATACGAAACCGTCAAAGCTATGAAAACCGTGAAAACATACATGCACATTATCCACACTTTACTTCCACAAAAATATTCAGAAAATATTTTCAAACAATACATTGTTTTCCTACCGTCCGATAGACAGAAACTACAAACAAGTTAAATACTTTAATGCATTCAAGTCGCGAAAAGATTTTAAAACCGGCAAACGGGTAAACTCATGCAAAACAAAGTTGTGATGCAGAACTCTTTAGAATGCCATTCTGCTTAGTTTTCGTATTTCTTAATACAACATAATGCTTTGATTTCGGTGAGGAGAGGTGGCGGTAAAAGGCAAACTTAGGTTTTGTGGGTAAACTGCATAGGCCTATTATTTTCAATACCAACTAGTAATTACTGAGACAACAAGAAATGACAGCGTAATTATATGATCGAAAAAATTTAAGAGCTATTAAGAAAAATATTTTTTTTTCATTACAGGTTGTTAATTAATATTAATATGTTTTGCACTATGCACATATTAGAAGATAGAATGTGGCTACGGAAAAATAACTGTGGCTTAAAAAAAATCGGTCGTGCAATATTCGAAACTTCATCTATAAAATAATGTTAATCTTAGGTTATTAAATTACTATAGGCACTATTATAAAGCTGACCTTGCAAGCAAAGAAGGTCAAACCATAAGTCCCCAAGTAAACCCGCCCGCGCTTACAACTCCCGCCACGACAAAAGCTGAGCTTGGATGAAAGAAACTGCACCTAAAGCGAATACGTGAAGTCAATTTGCGAATAAACTTTCTCAGTTGGTTTGGCACTGCGATACCAGCTAGACTACTTTGCTAGATTTAACATTGTGCTTAATGTGTGTACGTGAACTAAGACAGCTTACCCGCTATCTCTTACAATGCAGTTTCATTGTAAACGATTTTTGGATTTGCATGTTGTTGTGTTTAAGTTGTCGGCATGCTCATTTTCTGATAGGTCATTGTCTTAAGGTAGTGTTTGATGGAGATTGTGACTGTGCAGTTCGTGGTCTGCTGAACACCTTATCTTGATGAATTAAAATACTATTTACACGAATTATTATGTATTAGTCAACAAGTTATTATTTACAGAATTCTGTCTCTCATATTTTATGCGATCAACAGTAAAAATATATACACCACCTAACCTGTTAAGTACCTAAGTTGTTAAGTACCTGGTAATTGTTGAAAGGCCTACACTGTCCTCCCATACCTATGATCACTGTTATTTAATAATATTGTAAAGCCAATTATTTTTAAAAGAGTAACCGTGGAGTTTCTTGCCGGCTCTTTTCCATAGGAAACGACTAACTCGAACCGTGCACCTAGCTTCTGACGTTTCATAAGTGCCCATGTAGGTTTATGTGAAATAAAATATTTTGATTTTGATTTTGAACCATAACCATATACTACATGCACCATATACATATATGTGACATTACAAAAACAAGTAGAAAAGAGAACCTAACGCTCATTTTTAAAATCAACTCCATCATCAAAATCTCGGCTGAAACAAATCCCATACAAAATTGTTTCCCTAACCCAGTTAAGAGCATCACTGCGATACAGTAACGATGATGGATAAGCAAAATTACCCAGTCTCAGTTCATTTATGTTGCTTCTTTATATTATAGTTATGAATACAACATATTTTATCTTAGCAGCAACAGATTCTGATGTTTGGTAGATTATGATGATATCATCTATATATAACTGTGTACTACTTGTTTGTGGTTATAGTGGGGTTCATGTTTATTGAATCAGTACTAAAGATATATCTACGAATATTAATGGAAATTAATTCTATTTACCGTTGGTCAATACTTAATGCAAACGTTGTAGAAAAAATACATAGTTTTACTTGCACATTGTCATCTGATAAAAACCATTGTCTATATCTAGTTTAACTCATGATCTTTTATCACATATTTTTTCAACATTCTCTTCAATATCATGAAACAAACTCTCAAAATAATCCTAAATCCCGTGAAATCAGTCGCACTGTTGTGACGAACAGACACGTCGCCCGGTAATACAGTCATGAATATTAATGAACGTCACTTTATTTGCTTATTTATTAGCTACCACGCCGATAATAACTCGGCGAGGACGTGATGTATTTTGTGCATGACAAAGGTTAGTTCTAGCCGACTTTTGATGAAAGGAGAGTGATGTTATTCAGGTGGTTTAGTTTAAGGTTAGAAGGAAAATAAAAGTGGACGGTAAATAACTCTTCTACGCTGAATTTTCAAATGGGATCGTATTTTCGCTTTTTATTGATTAAAGATATTTTTTCTGCATGCTTAGGAAATTCTTTTCCGTATGTATGTTTTTAATTAAAATAATAAAATAATTTTAATAACAAAATAATTTTAATATTAAAAAAATTTTTTTTTTTAATAATAGACTATTTCACTAAAATTTTCAGAAACTACACCTTAATTCTTTTTCAATCACGTCAGACTGGCGTCTCAGAAAAAAACAACCATAAATAAATCATATTTATCAAATCCCTCTGCTTGAAGATTGCGAAAAAATTGTAGGCATTTATTAATAATATGTCACATAAAATCAGATAAAAAGAACGTTGAAACTCTATACCCGTGACAAGATTAGTTTCAGTTGTCAAAACAAACATACGAATTCCATAGCCAAGTTTATCTATTTCGGAAAGTTGACGAAAAAATATTATAAAGTATTTTGGAGGGTACGTGATGCCCTCAAGGCTTAGGTAATACAAGGATGTAGGATAACAAGAAAGAACGATTTGCATTATTTTTTACGATGTATTTCTTGCCTGCGTTAGTATTTTTTTTTGGAAGAGTTAAGACGTCTCCCGTTTATACAGTTTAATTTGAAAAGCATGATTGTAATTAAACAATAATTTCCAATCTCATTGTTTTTTAACAAAATTAGGTACCACTATAAAATTCATAAAAACTATCTCACACTTTTAAAGCTTCAAAATAGATAGCTCCTAAATTGAAACTATTTCCTCTTAACCAAAGCCTAACTAGTGCCGGCCCGAGTTCATATCCCGCTCCCTTTCACGAGAGGATTACAAGGCCTCATTATAAATCACGGACTATTCACCTAACTATATAAAGTTACTATTTGCTTGAGTTTAGCCTCTCGGGACCCTGTCTATCTCCGCAGAATGATTGTCATACTGCTGTCTGATTTATTATTCTGTTAATCTGGGACCCATTTTATCTGTAAAACAGAGATCGGCGTTTTGTTTTGGAAAGTCATTTCGTTTTACTTGGACTTTACGTTTATTAGATTTGAGAAATAATTATTTTCAAGGCGTTTATTTAGTACGGATTTATACAATTAAAATGCTTCTGTTTTCGGGTTTAAGAGGTGATTTGTTGTTGTTGCCGATTAAACAAGATTTATTTAGCATAGTAAATAAGTAGTTAATACTCTCACAATTAGTGTCAATTAGACTAAATTTTCATGATGTTATTCTCGAATTCAAATTGAAAGTTATGAACATAATATAAATATTTCGTGGGAGTGATATTATTTAGCATTTTGACACTTTCGTTTTAATTATTTATGATCTCAAAACCAAAAATACTTTCTGCATGTTGGTTCGAGCCCTAGAAAAGCCTCATACGTCCTTCAGAGCTTTTCCCTCTGTCCCTCCGTTAGGGAGAAGGCCATAAAAGTAAGTTAAGAACGTTAACATGTTTTACGTTTCCAGTTGTTTTAAATCTCTGGTGGCCATCTATTGACTCGATGGCTGGCAAGCACCTGTGTCGTAAAACTTTGATAAAGAGGATTTTAGCATAATTCAGCGAAGTTTTAAATTTTTTGCAGCTCGCCCGTCATCGAACTTATCTTGATACAGTATTTTAGCTTGTAATTTACGATAATATGCTTTTTAGGATATTGAACAATGTGTACTTTTCTCTTCTTACTTTTATCATAAGCTGTAATTTCAGCATTTACAGAATTTGAGATTTTAACTAGTTTCAGGCTTTGCTAGGTTGTACGTTTAACAAAATATTGAAAAAATCACACCATAACTGAAAGATTCTAACAGTTTAAAAAAAAATTTAATAACAGAAGAGGAAAAGTTTTTATTTTGCGCCGTGGTAAAATTATATTCCTTTTCGAATATAATTTCTATGCTTAAGTAACCATGACACACTTGAATCTTAAACAAATACAGGAAAATTCAAATCCCAAACGATTTCATCAGGTAGGACGCGGAAAACAACAGTCAACAAGGAAGACGCTATCAAACTGAATCGTACAAGTACATCGCACAAACAACATCGCAGAACTGAAACTGAAATGAAGTCCGTGGAATCAACTTTAAATACATACCGAAAAACAAACTGGCGGGGAGCGGGCGGGGGAAGAGTTCAAACAGCGAACAACAAACGTAACAGTAAATTACACAGCGATCCAGTTCAAACCGGAACACGCCAGTTATTTGTTCAGATGCAATCTCTTCCCATTCCGAGTATATGATTAAAACAGTGCAGGACACCATTCCTATGGGAAATCATCGGGGCGAACGCATTGCATAATTAGTAGTCGCAAAGGCGGTGGTATAGACGGCTCGTATTTTAGCGTCGCACGCTTCTGTTGGCGCAGGTTCTCCCAGCAGTGCTGCTAATGTCAATATGAACGGTGTAATGCATGAGGTTATGTTACTTAATTCCTTATTGAAATCTCTAAATGCAATCCCTCTAATGGGTCTACTTAAACAATATATCTATCACATTCTATTATCATTTAGTACTTAATTATCTGTACCAGTTTTCTGTGCCTAGAGCTTTTCGGCATGGAGTTGAGGTCTGATCTTAACTTCGGTTCTACCATCGAGTCAAAAGCACAGACTGCAGCTAAGAAGATGGGCATCCTAAATAAGGTGAGGCTTATACTATAATACTTCACATCTGGACAGCTTTTAAGCTTGTACAAAGCACAAGTCGACTTATGGGATGGTTCAGCAAAATACCAACTTGCTGGACTTGACTCGGTGGAACGTACAGCGAAAAGGCCTATAGGCGACGAAACGTTGCTGTCTAGGCTTCACAACCTGGCTCATCGGCGTAATGTTATTTGCCTGTCGGTCTTCTATAGACTGTACTTCGTAGAGTGTGCGCAGGAGCTCCACGACCTGATCCCACCATCGCCCTTTTATTACCGGACTACCAGACATACTGCACGGTACCATGCGTAGGTACTTGGTTGATATCCCGTCTAGTCGTACTCAGCGCTTTTCCTCCACATTTATTATGCGCACAGCCAGTGTGGAACTCTCTGCCAGCGTCTCTGTTCTCTTCCACATACAACCCGTCTGCCTTCAAAGCAAAAGTGAACAGGCATCTTCTGGGCACTCACGTTCCATCCTAGACCTCATCCATCGCTTTCCGTCAGGCAAAATCGAGGTCAAGAGCAGGCTCGATAAGTACAAAAAAAAAAAAAAACTGTTTTCCAATTGAATGCAACATCAACATATTTTTTTAAATTATATGGAGGTGAAGCGCTGAGAACTTCAATTTAATGCATTCTGTATTTAACATTGGCAGATATTGTTCTCGTATCTACAAGGTCAACAATAAAATATTATTTATTTATTTAAACTTCATGTACAATAGTGGTACATAGGCGGACTTAATGCCACAAGGCATTCTCTACCAGTCAACCTTTGGGTTAAATATAAAAACAGTGATAGGGTAGAAAAATAATGTCTAAAATACTAACTTCTTGATTACGAGATTTAAATTAAAAAAATATATATATGTATATATATATAAAATATGTTCTCAATTACAGTTCAAACACAAAACTTTCGATGTCTTCTAAACTATAAGTTAATCTTAAATACCCTACGATAAGATATCGAAGACTTTACTAATACCGTTCACCCGGCGGGCTTGCAGAACCGTTTGTGCAAATGTACCGAGTGGACATTCCACACAAATAAGTTCACTTGCAAAGGGAAACTGAAATAAAACTTTACATATTCCTTGTATGCGCAGTCTACTTCAATTATAGGAGCGAATGTCCAGCATGAAATTATTTTTAAATCATATTAATTTTTTTTAAACGTTTTGTCTTTGAGTTCAGTTTGTCGTTCGTGATTTTCTTGTATTGTGTATGAGAAAAGTCCTTTGCTTTAAAAGCGAATATTTGAAACAGTGTTGTTTTCCTTGTTTACCAGTGTTAGTTATACACTGTGTTCTAGAAAACAGACCGCTCTGGCTATTTATCTTTGAATTCTGTTTATAGCAAGGAAAATTTATGAACATACGAAATAGTAAACCGTAATTCAAACCAGTTCTATAGATTCAAAGACATATCAAAGCATTTACAGCCCAGCCTATAGCTAACAGTAAGATAATAATACGAGGCAAAACACCTATCAACAATACACCTTGATGGCTTCATTAACACAAATATCTTGGAGCTCTTCCAGGAATAATAGAAATTGATGAGTCGAGACCACGCCCAGTCGAAGACGATGAAAGGGCACCAAATTATCTCGATGTCAACCAGGATGATTAAAAACCAGAAGCTTATCACAATAACAATGCTATTAGTGGCAGCCGTTTAGTTTGAGACGTTTAGATGTTACGGGAGGAAGTCACGAAGATGTCGTGTCGGAAGCGTGTGACTTAATAAGCGTTTCCTATCTTAAGTCCTTTTAGAAGAAACAATTGAACTTTCTTAGTTCAAAGTCCAAACAGTTCTTATAGAATGAGATTATAGTGAGATCATTGTAGGGCTAATCAAGAATAGCCTTCAGAGAAATAACCATGCAGATTCTAAAGGACCCGATACTACAACTGATAAACATAAATCAGTCATCGAGTAGCTCAACAAAAACATAGCTCAACACACAAACCTTGTTACTTTGTGTGTAAACAAATTTAATGACCGACAAGATACAACAAACATTAAAGTAACACAACACGTCGTCCCGCTAATTATAAAAACGCAAACTTGTGCACGTCATCAAGTCCTATGATTGATGGAAAAAAATTCCATTCATCATAGTTAATTTTATTGAAGCGTCGTGTGTGATGAATTAGCCTAACCGTCTAACCTGGCATACTAATGAATACACGTGGTTCGTTAGTCCATTAATGGACTTAATTCGTTAGCTGCATTTTATTCTCTTGTCATAAACGTCGTCGGCTGTAAATGGCGATAGTGTTATTTTGTGGGTGTGTTGGTTTACAAAGACGTGGCTTTTGGGTGTGTTACTTATTGTCAGTACTTGCCTGAGTGATTAGTTTAGTTTGTTTGGTATTTTTTTAGACATGCTAAGGACACGGTGAGTACCTATTTTTCGGAAGATATACACTATACCCAAAGTCTCAAATTCAGATAATTTATGTAAACAAAGGGGATAACATATCAAAAAAATATCTTCGTAATGGTAATTCACATAAAATGGCGAAAAAAAAGGTTCCATTTTCTTTTAAGTACTGATTTTGAGAAATAATATTAAAAAAATAATTATACCGTAAATATTTTTGTACATTTTTGGTTTTAAACAAAGTTATTAAAAAAAGGAGATTCTCTGCTATAAAATATTTTATGATACTGGTAACAATGCAGGAGGTCCAAACATTTTCATTTTTTTTTTACACCTTCAACAATACTTATAATACAACTCTCATTCATAGATTCATATTGTATGTATATGCTACATAGCCACATTTTGGATGAAAACGGCTGTAAACTGTTTCGAGAGGAAATCGATTTTAGGAGGTTTACGTCTAGCCGTGGACTTAAAACGGTGATTATGACGATCATAGATTGTGTCTCCGACACACTACACAAAACATTGTTTGGCAACGGTATTTTGTTTGCATAGTTCTTATAATTAATTCACTTTAATTTTATAGATGATTATTTACAAAAAAAAATATATGATAAAATGTTTTGAACCACTGTCCTGTCATTTTGACAGTGACATTTCTTGACATTACTTTGTTTACATAAATTATCTGAATTAGAGACTTTGGGTATAGCATATTTTAAAGGAAGTTAAAGCAAAAGACTAATAAATGTCTTTGGTCCTTGGTCCTGACATCAAGCAATGGATTAAATTGTCAATCTTTTATTGCTTGAATTCAATTGCCGAAGACAATTTACATTGCATAAGTGACAACAATCAAACAATCAAAACAAAAACAAAATGCCGATTGCATTGTGGAAAAATAACTACTTTTGTAACCAACAAACATCAATGACAAGAATAATTAGGCCGTGCGTCGCATATGTGCAAGAACAGCTCGTTGCTCAGCAAAATGCTGTGACTTCGGACGAACCTATCGTCAACAACGCTGATTTTCAGCAACTACGTTGGTACTGACGTCCCCCTGTATATAATAAATTGGAAAATCGGGAATCCGATCTTTGCATGTATCCATACTAATATTATAAATTTGAAAGTAACTCTGTCTGTCTGTATGTTACGTTTTCACGCCTAAACCAATGAACCGATCGTCATGAAATTTGGCAGAGATATAGCCTGGGATATGAAGAAGGACATAGGCTACTTTTTACGCCATAACCAAAATCCACGCGGGCGGAGCCGCGGGCAAAAGCTAGTTTATTATATTTTTGTAATGTGCGTTTAGTTTGTACAGTATAAAAAAATCTTTTCTTTCTTTTTTACAGGTGACCTGTAATAAGTACAGTAAATCATGTAGCTGCATTACGAGTACAAACTAGCTAGATAATGGGACATAACTGTCTTCACATAAATATAGCACATGAAAGGCAAGAATACCCTGGCATAGATTGTGAATAAAATATAAGGCCTGACCTTTACAATCTTCAGTCACAACACTTTAAAAATATATAGACAACTACGTAATTTATTAAAGTTTGCATGTTAACGAATGTGCTATGAATAGATACAGTCATGTTCATCATATAACGTTATTTGTGAGAGTCAATTAAGGGAGGTGAGATAACGATGGTTGCGTGCGATGGCTAACAACGTGTCAGTATGTGCAATATCGCAAATATTTGTAGTTGCCTTCGCCTTAAGTGAGGTTTGAAACTAGAAAGACTGAATGGAGGGCTTTCACACTATGGAGTGATAATGCATGATAGGAAATCATGATGAAGATTTTGTGGAAAGTTCGAAAAAAGCATAGAGGCTACAAAAAAGTACAAAAAATGTGGCAGTTTTATTCTTAATAGGGCGAATTAATTCTCTCTTTGAAAAAACAAACCATCCCAATAATATATTCAACTAACTTTTTACTGACTTTCATAACGTAATTAATTTCAATAACAAAGACCTTTTAGATGTTTTCTTTATAAAGGTTACGTAGAACATAAAAGGGCCACTGAAAAGGGTTTTTATGTAATTGATCAGAGAACATTTTGCGGAAGTTGTAATTATTAGTACATTTACTTTGAGTCTGTTATTAAAGTGCCATCACTGAATACAGTTATTATTTGGAAATTTCATTAATAAACATAATGGAATTACTTTCAAGTTTTCACTTGTGTTTTGGTTGGCAGACAACGTCTTCGTCTTGTACATGTTTTTTGTATAAAATAGTTACAGAAAAATTGGCCCGTAGTATAAAATTTATCGGGTTCCGTACCCAAAGGGTGCCAATGAAACCCTATAGTAACCCTATTTCCTAGGAGTTACAATAGATCAACATTTAAACTGGAAGGGACATATTGAAAAGATTAATAAAAAAATATCCAATGCTGGCTACGCATTGCCAATCTTAGCAGAAACTACAAATACCAGTGTTACTAGAAATGCCTATATTTTGGTAATGTTTATCCACTGCTAACTTATGGTATTATTTACTGGGGAAACTCGACAAACGTGCAGTCCACGTTCATTCTCCAGAAAAAACGTCTTAGGACAATATATAACATGCGTAGTACCGATTCGTTGAGAGAAGTTTTCGGAAAGAAGAGTTTCCTGACACTGACTGGCATTCATATACTTGAATTATGTTTTGTATTTATAAAAAATAATATGCAATATTTTAATTTCAAATCTGATTCTAAGAGAAACATTCGCAAACAATATAAATATGACATAAATTTACTGTTATTAATAATATGATTTATTATAAAAGTACCTATGTATGTAACTGCTATTCGTGTGTATAATCAGTTACCGCCAGCTATTAAGCAATTAAATGGAAATAAGATTGTACTAACATTTTCAATACTCAACAAATGTGAAATAATAATTATTATACTAAATAATTGTGATATGAATGCTCAAAATTGACCTGTTAGTTTTATTGATTTTTTTCAAACTTCATCATCAATTTCTTTTCTCTGTTTTTGTCCTGTTTACACCTAGTTATATGGGCATGTAAATTTAAAATATGATTACGTGTAAAATTGTTTGTAAAAATCTACTTACAGAAATAAAATCATTTATCATGCTGTGGTCTCCTGTTACTGAAGGAGCACACGTAAAATAACCTTTTTTATTATTGTTATTTATGTTGTATATTATGTGTATCCTTCGTTGGAGATTCTAAATAAAAAATAAATAAACACTTCAAGCAAACGCCAATGACCCATCAAGTCCCCAAAATCCTTAATCCTTGTTAAGAACCGCTTGTCAAATGATCCAACACATTGCAACGGTGACATACTGTAAACAATTTGCATATTCTCTAAGCGAACAAGACAAGCAAACAACTTCATTAAATCTGATCAAAGCATGGTCGACGAGCAAATCTGCTTGCTTAGGGGTGCCAAAACCGTTAGGGTGGCAGGACCAGTCTTTAAATTCTCGATTGGTCTTTAGGGATGATAAGGTATTCTTATTGTTGAATAAGAATTTGTGTTTGAATGGTAATGTGTATCAGTATCAGCTTCTTTGTTGATTGTAACATAATCATGTAGGTATGCTTAAAACAATATACATTTTAGTGTATCTACCACTTATTGGTGCTAAGTTAAAGGCAGTACACTATTTTATGTTGGCATGATTGGACTCTCATTATGTATAACCTACTGAGTAGCTTACGTGTTGATACCATGGTAAAACTTGTAGACTATTTTATCAATATCAGTTAACACCACACTACGTCGTTATGTAACAAAAGTATAATTTGAATATCAAGCCGTTTCTCATCCTCTATATCAAATCTTTTGCATCTGCACAAAGCAAAATACGGTACAATTCTCAGTGCATTCTAAGACTCAGAATCATGGTTCCTCTCTAGCATCCCTATTGCGAGTGCATACGTCACGAATAAATCAGGCAAGGTTTAGATAGATGCACCTTAAATCCGGCTCTGATCCAGCATTAAACGGCAATTTCTGTACGTGAGAACTCCAGACTGTAGTGCCGGAGAGAATTGCTTTGTGACGGTTAGTATGTACTAAAATGTTTTTGGGCTTTTGGTACAAAGTAACAAACAATGTTTGGAATAAAACAAAAACAAAATTGTATTCATTAGTTTACAGTCTACTTGTTTTAATTACATATTAATGTAATGTATTTAGGCAACCCTGATTACAGAAATATAATTAACGATAGATGAAGCGAAAAATGATTTTATTTGTCAAATCAAAAAAGAAGAAATTCTGATTATTGAACTGGTTTGAGCTACCTACTCAAAAAACTATTCAGCATATCCAAATAAGTTGAAACTCACTTAAAAAAATAAAGCTAAAAAGTCTAGAAAATTTATCAAAAGCAGATAGGGCACTTGAAACCACTCCTCGTTCGATACAGCCCCTGAATAGCAGAGCCTTTACAGAACGCAATGTCTCAACGAATAACCTGAAGGCTTTGTTGCGCAAAATTACGCGAAATTCAAAACACATGTGCGCACATCTTTTCAAAAGCTAACCGAGTATCTGACTCGCTTGTAAGAAAGATTCCCTAATGAAGACAGGGTGGGACGTTCAACACCCTTTTGTTTTCAAGTAAGCCTGTGTTTTAGAGCTCATTAAATTAAAGGATGAGATTTACACTCGTTAGGGTGGCAACGGTCGCGTTTTTGTTCCACTGAATGTACGTTTAGAGTTTTTTCGCACAAGTTTTGTTAAAGAAAAAATGTGTGGTAAACATTTTTGCAAATGAGAATTTGTCGTGCTGTTTTGCGAATGTTTATTTTGAGGGATGAATACAGAATGAACTTACATGAGGTTGTTAATGATGTCCCAAAACAATGTGATAATTATGACAGTTGTAACATAACTTGCTTTGACCGTGGGGTCCGTGCCCGCCCCATTTAGTATTTCGAGACATCGTCAAGCGGTTTGTCGACTCTTCCCGTGACCAGAGGGCTTTCCTATTTCTTGCCCAAAGAATCAGCATTGCCATACAACGTGACAATGCTGCCAGCCTTTTGGGCACATTTCCTTTTGACAGCGATGTGGACGAATTTTTTTGTGTCTTTTGTTTCTGTTGCCTACCTTTTTTATATACTTGTACATATTATTATTAATATAATATTTGAATCCTGTTAGATTTACTACTATTCAATTATGTAAATACTTCCTTTTGACTCATCACTCAAGTTAAACTTAGAGTATTAACTAGATACTAACTACTTAACAATTAAGGTGAATATCAGATAAATTAAAAGATACGGCAACACTTAGCACAATTCACTTGTATTTCTAATTACACTGCGGAAGTACCTACATCTGATTTTACTAACAGCAAAAATTATCATATTTTTTTTTTTTTTTCTTATGATTGCTTGTTAAGTAAACACTTACGTGCTGAAGAACAATATCCACCACGATCATTAGAAGAAATCTAATAGTGACTTACCTGTAAACAAAAATGAACATTATTAGAATCTTCAACAAATTTTAGTAGGTTTAAGTGTTTCTGCTGCCTCGTACTGGCGAAATATGGGTTATGTTATGTTAATATTTATTTGATATTAAATTATTATGATGATAATATCGTTAAAAATATTATTTTTTAGAGTTCCGTACCTCAAAAAGAAAAAAACGGAACCCTTATAGGATCACTCGTGTGTCTGTCTGTCTGTCTGTCCATATTTTTTTTTAATTCATTACGGATAGAACTTTAAAGATGACGGTACTTAATTCTTTTCTTTTTTGGAGGATCCGATCTGAACGAAACATAAATAATTGTTTATTCTAGTGAAATTAAATTAATTTTATTTTGTTTTGTATTGTAAAATGACATAGCTACCATAATTCAATTTAATTACTGATGATACCTTGACATGACATTACTGTAATTATTACCTATTTCCTATTATTTTATTCTGCTGTTTTACTACCTACCTACTAAAATACCATCTGACTTAAATATGAGTGTACCTGTGTGGTTCTGTGTTAATTGTACATTATTGTTAATTGGACATACGACATCTAGACATTTAATTGTTCTGAAATGTATTGTTGTTATGTAATGTAATGTATTGTGTTATGATATTTTTTTGACTAAATTTTTGTTTATTTAACTATTTTTAATAGGTAGGTAGATAGATAGAATACTTTTTATTATTTACAACATAAAAATTACAGATATAAACTGTTACATAGGGTGTCACAATGGGCGGTCTTACAGCAAACCAACATTGTGCCTTGCAGAGCCCTGACAGGGTTCATGTACAAATACCGACAGTAATATATTGTAAAATGTGTGATGTGCATGAGAGCAAATAAATAAATAAATAAATTAATACAAAGGTTTCAATTTTGGGGGCAAATAAGAAAATTTAAATTATTGTTTTGTAAACTGTACCATGTGACATATTAACGCATTTGCTGCCCAGTTCAATTTTTTTTTGAAAGGGCTTTTTATAAGGATTTCGGATATATTTTAATTTATAATTTTCAAATAAAACGTTTTAAATTTATTGAAAATTTATGAAAATATCTCGGAAAAATAGTTCTTTACTTATAGATTATAGAAAAACCTATAGGATGTATACGGTCTTAAAATAACATGCTAAATCTCTTAATATTCTGCGTACAAATTTACATTTGCAGTGGGAATGTACGGGAGAAATTGTTTTTCAACTACAATCTTAAGTTTTATCTTGATACTAGCTGACCCGACAGACTTCGTTCTGTCAAAAGCTATTTGACTGTGGCAGTTTGTCTACGCGCAAAGGAAACTACCTACCTACCCTACCCTACCTTACCCTATCCTACCCTACCCTACCTACCTATCTACCCTACCCTACCCTACCTACCTACCCTACCCTATTCTACCCTACCCTACCCTACCCTACCCTACCCACCTACCTACCCTACCCTACCCTACCCTACCTAACTAAAACCTTCAATTTTTTTTTTTTTTTTTTGTTAAAATCTATTCTCAGACCTACCAAACGATGACTGACACGTTATGTCAAACGCCATAAAGTTACATTAGAAGATAGAGTTACCTACTTATTATTACAATAAAAATGTAAATATGGTCGTTTTATTACAATTTTTTTTTTTTACTTTCTTAACTTTTTCTTACATAAGAACCTTCTCCTGACAATAACAAACACAACAAAAAAATAATTAGCGAAATCGGTCCAGCCGTTCACGCGTGATGCCGTGACCAAGGGAAATAGGGATTCATTTTTATATATATACATAAATTCATCCGACATACGGAACCCGTTATTGTGCGAGGTTCGACAGTCACATGGCTGTTTTTTTTTTAACATGGTTGAAATTAAAATCCGTTTTGGATTCAGTTAAAAATCAGCAATCTTGGATCAACACAGGCGCTAGAAACCTTTACGAAACACCACGCCGTACGTCGGTCACCGTTTATACCCCAACAATACATTATTTAGAGAGCCCAGTAATGCTCTTAACGCGCCCAAGTGCTGTAATAGCACCTCAGACGTCCCAACTTGTAATACGATTATTTCATATTTTCACACGTATTGTGTCCTGGTCCTGAGGTACGGAAACGTAATAATGTTTGGATACGAAATATGTAGTGGTTTGTAGGTATGATTGTGAGTATGTGTGTGTTTTAAGCTATTTGCTGCACCTCTGTTTTGAGTAGTAAATGATACTTAGATTTAGAATAACCCCAACGTTGCTGTTAGGTACGTACATACACATATAGCAAAATCATGAAATAACATAGTTGATTAAATACGTAAGCCATGCGACAAGTCTTTTCGATTAAACAAAATTGAAAGCTTCTGTTTTACTAAGTTGGATTTGTCAATAAGTTTAATTAAATAAAAAACAAAAATCCATACTAATATTATAAATGTAAAAGTAACTCTGTCTGTCTGTCTGTCGGTCTGTCTGTCTGTCTGTCTATCTGTCTATCTGTGTGACAGTCTGTATGTTACGTTTTCACGCGTAAACCGCTAAACCGATCGTCATGAAATTTGGCAGAGATGTAGCCTGGAATATGGAGAAGGACATAGGCTACTTTTTTACGCGATAACCAACATCCACGCGGGCGGAGCCGCGGGCAAAAGCTAGTATAAAATAAACCTTTTTTTAATTTAATTTTTATGTGTAAGTCAAATGGACAACAAAAACACATAAAATTTAAATCTATGCTCTATACAAATAAATAAAACTGGCGTGTCTGTTTGTAATGTTAAATAACAGATTTTTCATAATGCATATGAAAGTGTAACGGTACTTATAACAACAAACCGGCCAAGTGCGTGTCGGACCACGCATAATGAAGGGTTCCGTAGTTGGTATGAATTTATCCCAAGAATAAACTTAACATTGTAGTTGCAATGTAAGTTGATCGACTATTAATCGGTAATTTGTGAAGCCAACTTAGAAGTGATAGCTTTCCTTTTCAATTGTTATATATCATACTGCTGTTTTTTTTTTATTATTACTTTAAAGCTGAATATTACGCAAACGAATCACTGAATCAAAAAATTATTTTTACGAACCCAAAATTTTTTTTTGAACGGCCTATCTTACAATACCCCATACCATGGGACATATGAGAAAAAAGTATAATCCCCCTATACGTGTAGGGGACGAACCCTAAAAAAAAACAAGATTTTATTTTACCACTTTGGCAGCGTGATTATATGTATACTCATACCAAATTACCGCTTTCTAGCTACCTAAGAGTCTCTGAGTTAAGCCGCGGACAGACAGACAGACAGACAGACATGGCGAAACTATCAGGGTTACTTGATTATTACGGAACCAAAAAAAAAATTACATGTTGTCTGTCTGCCTGTCTGTTTGTTCCGGTTAATCTCCGAAAAGGCTTAGACCGATTTTGACAGGACTTTCACTTTTTTTTTTAAACTATCTCTGGGTTAACCTTGAGAGGTTGAGACTCTTTAACCGGTCTTTCTTGTGGTTGCCTTAAGCTCCTAACGAAACTTGATGCCTCCAACCAGGGCATAAAAACTTATAAACTAAACGACTGCGCTGCGCTAAGGGCACCCCCTGTGGGGTACGAACCTCGGCTTAGTGCAGAGTCGGAGGGAGGATGGCAAGGGACCGTCGGTGGCTGGATAAAAACAGGGTTATGATTATTATCTGCGGGATTTAAAGCTACTGGCTCAGCTATAGCGCGGGCTGGCGCTTCGCTTACGAGCAAGGGTCGAGAAGGACTATTTAGTCGGGGATTTCGCGCGGGGCCTCGGCGTCGAGGTCGGAATGACGGTCGTGTAGTGTGTATTCTCTTTCGAACTATACTCGTTTCCCTACTGCTCTCCTGGAGGAGAGTTGTGGGGTCGTCTGGGTCGCTCAGTGGGACTTTCACTGGTAGAACGCTGATGTTATAAGGGGTAGCTTAACTACTTTTATTTTAGAAAAAGTAGCAGCTAGTATACTATAATTTTAATTAAATAATATTAGGCGCTCTACTACATCAGTTATTACAGACATACTATCTACTCGTACATTCTAAAACGTAGACCACTTCAAAATAACGATTTTACTATTTTAGAATAGTGATTGGAACGTAGCACCGCTACGACGTAGCAAGGTTTGCTACGCCGTAGCAAGGTTTGCTACGCCGTAGCATATTCGTAGACCATTAATTTGGTAGTTATAACAATAATGTACTGCATTTGTATGATTGCTAGTTTTTTTATTTGCTTCAAATACAAGTTACTAAGCATGTTTTTATGTATTTAATATGGCTGTCTTACTGTACCCAGACGTCTTTTTATATTATCAAAATGCTATGAAAAGATTTAAAATCCATTTGCTGTATTAATATTAACATTGGAATGGCTCTTTATTTAAAATTCAAATTCTCGTTATCTTTTTTTCTCATATCACAAATTTCACTGCAATTCAGCAAAACGCGAAAACCTTTTGAAGACTGAATTTTCGGAGTGGAAAGATTTTGATGAATTTGAATAATACTTCTATCATTACAAACGAAATATATAAAATAGCAGATAAATCTGTTTCATGTTAACAAGGGCATGACAGCTTTTTGGTTTCACACAGAACGCCGGCTGTTGGACCTTCGTAACCTATGGATTCTAGGACCACATAATCTCAAGATTCATCCTGTACAATATGTAACATGAATTATTGCACATTGTGAAAGTAGTTTGTTCGGAATCGTTTACTGAATAAAATTGTTTTTTGTCATTTTTATAAATGTAACTAGCTTCTGCCCGCGACTTCATCCGCGTGAAATTTCGGCCCACCCATCGTGTCGCATCCCGTCGCTGGTTCGCGCTATAATTTCGTTATCGCTGAGCGTTCTTTCTGACTGATTTGTTCTTTTCGCTTGGCTCCTAAGGATTGTAGCGTGATGTTAAATAGCCTATAGCCTTCCTCGGTAAATGGGCTATCCAGCACTCAAATAATTTTTCTATTCGAATCAGTAGGTCCTGAGATTAGCGCGTTCAACTAAACAAACAAAGAAACTCTTCAGCTTTAAGATGTTTATTGAAATTAAGTGATGTCAAAGGACAATTTTGTTTTCATTTAAATCACAAATTAATAACATATTTATTTGGATAAGGATTATTATTATGTTGATAAAACTTCTTCGCGAATAATGAATTAATATGAACAAATTAGATTACCAAAAAAAAAAACGGTTATAGTGAGTCAATCTAAGATAGATTGACTCACTATAACCGTTTATTTTTAGAAAAGTTAAAGTTAAGTTTAAAAGTTCTAAAAAAAAGTCCGCGACAGACATGCTGTCGCGGACTTTTTTTTAGAACTTTTAAGGAGGAACAATTCCATCATACATAATATTTGCGTAACTTAAACCGTTTACGCAGCGCACGCAACGGAAGCTCTCAAAAAGGAATATTTTTTCCCGTTTTTGCAACATTTTTCATTTATACTCCGCTCTTATTGGTTGTAGCGTGATGTTATATAGCCTATAACCTTCCTCGATAAATGGACTATCCAACACAAAAACTATTTTCAATTCCAATCAGTTGTTCCTGAGATTAGCGCGTTCAAACAAACAAACAAACTCTTCAGGTTTATAATATTATATAATATTAAATAATAAGTATGATTTATTATCCCAAACATAATTAAAACTACATAAATCACAGCCACAATTCCGCTGTTCAGTCAAAATAAACCAAAATGGGCGTAGTACCTACTACACTAGTCTCTTATACGTGTGCAACTGTGTCCCCACAATTTTCTTCTACAATCAATATAACTATTTTAATCAATTAACAATGTTTTATACATAATAGTAAAAAAAAAACATTGTATGTATTATGATTTAACATAATATTCTAATTGGGGTATTTGGTGGTGTGGGTTATTCCGGGACATGTTTTATACTGTCCTATATAGGGTCAAAAAAATAGCTAGAGAAACTCCGCAGACGTAATGGGTGTCGATACGTAAACAAGATAAAAAAAAATAAAAAAAATAATTTGATGATGGTTTTTTTTTGTGGTCTTCAACCGCTACTGGCGTAGCGGCCAGTCTATCTATAGTTAAAAAGAAGGTTGGTAGTCTCATTTCCTATGAAATGAATGGGATTTTTTTTTTGCGATTTCTGACTTTTCTTTTGCTCAAACCTCAGTTAGTCCTATAGAGTTTTTTGATCCTTATAAGGAACAGGATCGATTGGCACCAAAAAAGTTTTTTTTTTAAATATCCCATTTTCTAGCTGATTGTACATTTTATTCAAAATCTGTGATTGTGGACCGAAATTTCTCAAAAAAAATAAGGACAGTCTCCTTAAACCGTTTTCCTGTAGCTACAATGGTAAATGTACCTGCCCCGTCTCAAAAATCCATCCAGTACGTTAAAAAAAAATATATATATATTTATATTTTGTCATGTTTTGTAATCGATACCCTTTTGCTAAGTTTCGCTAGCTCATTTAATTTGACTCTGTGAATGTCTCCTTTACTTTGGGTGTTTAAACACTACAAAAGATATATATAAATGATCTCCCGAAAGCAACAACTAACAAAATGGTTCTCTTTGCAGATGACAGTACAGCTATAATAAAATGTACTAATTCATATAATTATAAAAATGACATTAAAACTTGCTTAAGTGACATTATTAATTGGTTAAATAATAATAATTTGGTTATAAACCTGAACAAAACAAAAGTCATGCATTTTTATCAACGCCGTGAAAACCCAAACGTTGGCATTTCCTACAAGGGCTGTGATATTGAAGAAGCTCATAATGCTAAGTTCTTAGGCATTATAATCGATAGCCAACTAACATGGAAACCTCATGTTCAAGAACTATGTAAAAAAACTTAGCAAATTCACATATGCTCTTTTTCAACTCTCATAGAAAGTTAACAGTCAGGCTCTTTTAACGGCGTACCATGGACTGGTTGCCTCTGTTTTGCGGTATGGCATTATTTTCTGGGGGCAGTCTACTGATAGAGAGCTGGTATTTAGACTGCAGAAGCGATGCATCAGGTCAATGTGCGGCCTTAAGACAACTGATAGCTGTTTTCCCTATTTTAAGTCATTAAAAATTCTAACTTTGCCTTGTTTATATATAATGGAAACTGCTTTGTTTGTGAAATGTAACCCACATCTATTTAAAAAATTATCAGAGGTTAGGAAAAACCCAATACGGACTCAATACATCAATAAATTATGTCAAGTAAAATGTAAAACTGCACTAATGCAAAAAAGTTTTTTTGGTATTGCCCCACTCATATATAATAGAGTACCTAATATTATAAAAGATATGACTACATTAAAATTTAAAAGGGAGCTAAAAGAAATTTTAATTATGAAAACTTATTACACGATTGACGATTTTCTTAATGACAATTCACTAGCTGATTGACATTACTGTTACCCTGATAGACATAATTATTGTGATCCTGGTTTCAATTAGGTACTTTTTATTTCCATTTGACATTATATAGACTTATTTTATTTTTTATTGTTGTGACCACGCTGACATTTTTTTATTTATTATTTGTAAATACAACGATCTGTTAGGTACTTATTTTTGGTTTTTTATTAGGAATTGTAAACCTTTGCATGCCCATGTGACGGTAAAATATGGAGAACTTTATTATAAAAACACCTTTGTACTATACCCATGTTTGCAAAGAAATAAATGATTTGATTTGATTTGAAAAGAAAGAAAGAAAGAAAGAAAGAAAAATGTTTTATTTGGGACACGCACAAGAAATACAAACAGTAAAAAAATAAAACATGAGCATTTAAAACTGACAAAATTTACATTGTAAACGAAAAGAACGAAAAGAATACGTATTCATCATTTCAATTTAGAAAATCTCCTTAACGTTACTATTCAGAATGTATTATTGTTATGCAGGTCAGTACAGCAATCAATAAGAGTACACACACACTCTGACCAACATTTTATCCCCGAACCGTTACATGTGACATCTTGAAAGGACAAACTGGGAAGCGTTCGTTTCTCGACCAAAGCTGTGCTACGTCGTCCTTATTCAATTTACATGCAAATGGGGGGAGATTGGGGGGGCAGGCAGGGGAGGGTGCGACCGTGCCAATAGTACGCTGATGTATCGCATCAGAACGTGTCCTGTGGAAAGTTGGCGTGTGGTGCAAGCTTCGGAAGTGTTCGGGTGTTCTCGGGTTTGGAATTCGGTTTGAGTTTGAAATTGTGTGTGATTGCGATGTGCATGTTTAGTTGGTGGTAGTTTAGCAGGTGTGTTAAGCACTAATAAGGACACTGAATTCAAATATGACTTAAAGTCATAATGGGACATTTTTGGAATTTTATAAAACTATCAAGATTTTGTAAGGTGTAAAGTTTCCCGTAAATGATAAGCAAATGAGGTGATACTGCCAAAAGCATATTTTGACTCCCCGATTAAAGAGCAGGATACTATTTATTTATACGAATATCAGTTTTAAAAGTCATGGGAAAACTAATGGTTGTAATGTATTTATTTATTTATAATGGCGCTCCAACGACTAGTTAACAAAAAAAAAAAAAAATATTACAGAGAGCAATTATCATATAACTTATTTACTTCAGCGAACTTGTCACTTAATGGTGTGCACATAGTTTGCTATTCATGATTAAATTAAAGTCATAAAAATACTATTAAAATAAAATGAATGAGTTAATAATACTAACAATAACAAAACAATAACTACATAGTAATAATAATAACAACAAAAAAAATCAATAAAATCAAATAAATAATTATTGTAAGTAATTAAAAAAGTGATTAAATGAAAGAAGTCTATTATATAAACAACAGATACCTACTATTCAAGAGCGTGTTTCCAAACCTCTATTCTCCTAAAACTTGCACGTACATTGTAACGCGTGCGAAATATGACGCTGTAGGTGTCTCGAAATTGATAGGTCACAACGGACAGGTCAGCGGCTGCGACGGTTTTTAATAATGTCTCAGTTAGCCACCCACCAGATTTATTGTACAAGGACAGATTGCGAACCGAGGGTTTCAAAAAGACTACGTATTATAATTATTTATTTATTTATTTCACATGATATGTTTCCTTTGCCATTACTGTTATTAAATAAATCTAATGCGACAAAGTAATAATTTAAAATATACTTAACTATACCTTACATGCTACACAGTACGTGGCCCTTGTACAGGTGAATGTCTATGGCATCCGCCACCGTGTTGAGTGTGCGCATAGTGCGAGTGCGAATATCTTGTTATGTTTAATGTTTAAAGGGCAATGGAGAGGGCTATGCTTGGAGTTTCCCTACGTGATCGTATCAGAAATGACGAGATCCGCAAGAAAACCAAGTTAACCAACATAGCCATCGGGCTATGTTGGTTAACTTGGTTTTCTTGCGGAATTCATCGGAATTGCCAAACTTAAGTGGCAGTGGGTAGAGCACATTGATCGCAGAACAGATGGTCGATGTGGCCGAAATGTTCTGGAGTGGCGACCGCGTACCAGAAGATGTAGCGTTGGAAGGCCTCCCACAAGGTGGACCCATGACCTTGTAAAGGCCGCAGGAATCCGCTGCATAAGGGAAGCATAGAACCGGTCGAAGTGGCAGTACTTACTACCCTTAAATATGACCAAACATTTCGGATTCACGCTGTATTACCGTTTCTTTGAAAAAGATTAATCAATAAGTCAAATGGTTTAAGAAATTCCACGTCAAAGATAAACCTTGAATGTTACCTATTTGGTAATAAATAACTAGCACATAGGAAATTTCATAATCTCAATCGAACGTAACGATATAGATACAACGGATGTTGTCATACATCATCTACATTCATATAACCAACCAATTCCATACATTATCGCCGTCCAATCTCGCTCGAATCTCAGCCAGGATATTTCCATATAGGTACAGTCATGAGCACTGATATGTTTACACTTAGCAACTTTTAAAAGTGATTGTTTCTTACTGTATTGATTGTAATTTTATGTTGTTACGAATAAGTATTTTGGAACCACTCAATCTGCCTAGCCTTTTCCCAACTGTGTTGGGGTCGGCTTCCTGTCTTAACCGGATGAAGCTGAATGCCAGTATTTCACATGGAGCGACTGTCTATCTGACCACCACAACTCAATAACGATAATAATATAATACGATACCCCTTGGTAAGACTGCGATTGTCAGAATTTCGGGCTTCAGACGACTGTCAAAACTCCACGAGTGACAACCGGAACCAACGGCTTAACATGCTATCCGAGGCACGAAGGAGTCTTGATATGTAAACATGGTCACCCATCCACGGACCAACCCCGGCAAGCTTAGCTTAACTTAGTTATTACTTAGCCATGAGCTCCTCCATTTTGGAACCACTATACATACTGTTACATAAAAGATCATATCTCAAAGTTGCATTCGATATTCCATGAGAAATATGGGTTTGAATTATGATAAAATAATTTTAACTGAACAATAAACACAAATAAACATTGTAACTGGGCAGTTTTCTATTCAATCTTCTCCATATTACGAAACTACCTTTTGGAAGTAGCAACTAGAATAAATTATATTTTCTTGTAAATTTTGACGTTCAAAAGTGCCTTTAATGTGCATATTTGAAATAAATCATTTGACTTTGCTAAGTGTATACATATTCATCATCATCATCATTTCAGCCGAAAGACGTCCACTGCTGGGTTTACCATAATCGCCACGCTTGGCAGGTCGGTTGGCGATCGCAGTATGGTGTTAAAAATGCATAGAGAACGCTGCTGCCCATTCTCTAGTAAGTCCCTTAGTCGCCTTTTACGGCACCCATGGGAGGAAATAGGAAGGTGCTATTCTTTACGTACGGCACCACACGGTACGCTATATGTATTAGTGCTTGTAATTTTACGAGTACATATTCAATAACATGGCTGTTTCCGTCGTCACCAAAACATCATTAAGGACAAATTACGGGATAAAACAGTTGTGGTTGACCGTAAGCTTGTGGTTGACGAAGGATTGCGTGCGGTTGACACGGAAATGGCAAGTGGTTGACGCGCCATCAAACGGTTGGTTCTTGTGGTTGCCGTCATTGATTTGTTGTTGTGAGTGGTGGAGGAAATTGTATGTGGTTGGTGCAACCTACTAGTGTTTATGAGATATTAAAAGGCCAATGTCATTGGGTCAGGGAATAATACTAACTCTGAAGCCCGCTTCTACTACAAATCTCTCTTTTTGTCTTTAGCTGCAATTTCCATTAGAGAGAAGTCGAAGGTTTTTTTTAGCTTTCATAAACACTAGATTTTTTTTTTCGTTTGTTTACTTTCCTAAATTTAGTGCCATCTGTGATCAAGTAGCAAAACTAAAGAGACATTATCACTATACAAACCTACTACTACTATAATTTGTAAATTACCGATATTAGTTTTATTTCTGCAAAACATTTCATTACACAAAAATATTCTTAAGTTATATAACGAATAAAATGTGAAGGAACACATGAAAACAAAATACACGTTAATTTATCTGTCAAGAAATCATTATAATAAATCTATGAAAGCAAATATTACTCATCCATACTAATATTATTAAGGACCACGCTACCGCATTAGGATTTTTCCTGTAATAGCAGTGTTTGTGATAAATAAATAAATTATAAATGTGAAAGTAACTACAGGTTATCCTAGTACAGGCATCATACTTTGTAATACCTACATTATTTCTAAGATTTATACTGATTTTTCCAATTTTTTTTTTTTTTTTATTATTTTATTTAGTATTTATTATATTTAACTTTCTCTGTCTGTCTGATACGTTTTCACGCCTAAACCGCTAAACCGATCGTCATGTAATTTGGTAGAAACGGACATAGGCTATTTTTTACGCCATAACCGATATCTACGCAGGCGAAGCCGCGGGCAAAAGCTAGTAAATAATAAAAATAAGAACAATAATTAAATACAAGTATACAGTTGACAAATTAATTTGTCTTATTCTCATTCTATCTCGTTCTCGCCTACGTACTTTTTTATTTATGTCGCTGTCATAACTCGCTATAGTTTGGTCTACCTACGGTGCTGCGGGACACGAAATCATGTGTGTTTGTACTTACGATTTTAGTACCGAATTCTGACACATGAGGGCCGGCTAATTTTGATGCTGTTATAATCGGATTATCGTTTAGTCAAAAAATGTAGGCATTTTTGTTATTTCTTAATCGTATGATGTATTAAAATAGTATTAAATATCTGTAATGTGATGTTATACCCACACAGGTGTGTCATATTATTTGGTAACATTAAATGCTAAGAAGAGTGGTTGCTCCGAAGAAAAGCCGATAGAAATGGGGTTGCCCTGAGGGACAGAATGGTGTTTGAAACATTTTTAGCGTTTAACGTATTTACTTAGTGATTTTGCAACCGGGTCTTAATAGTAATCGTCTGTTTATCAGCATGAAGGTCGCCCTAAAACTTATTTGGTCAATAAAAAGCGAAAGTAGTTTTCGGAGCTAGTCTGGCGGAAAACTCAACCCACATTTAATTCGACATAATTCGTAACTAGGTAAGAACAATTTGATCACAATTCCAAATTCTCTAGACAACATAATCAGCTTCCAATAAACAGATCGCCATGAAGCGTTATTCCTGTCCCTTCAGAGCAAACACTGTCCCCGATTTTAATTAGGGACCTCGTACCAAGGTCGCATAGGTAAAAGAACAAACAATAGACTGTGTTACGGCACATTTAACGCGCGCAATGTACATTGGTTTAACGGCAAATGTCTTCATTTCGGGCGCAGATGCTGAACGAGACTTGGATATAAAATTTAAAGATTATGACCACTGCAATGTTTTGTGTTGATCTGATTGTTTTTTGGTTATTTTTTATTCGTTTTCAAAAGAAAAAAGAACTCATCGAAAAAATGGCAAATGAAATGAAATGGCATCGAATGTCGCAATTAATGTTTCCAATAACTCGACTTTAACTGCGTTGTTGTAACATCAAACTTTTCTTTAAATCTATATTCTAAGGTCAGGTTCTTCCTTCCATTAAAATAATATCAACTCATTACACTACTGTTTAGTATCCGTTACATTCACTTTGTTAATCACACCTTCATCATAGCTGATTAATTGTTTACTGTATTAACTTCACCATGATCCCCCATACAAAGGTAACTAGATACGTCTTCCGAAACTCCAAGCTAATATGATACAGTTTTCTCAATATTTATAAGAACATAAGGATCAATTTGGTCTGAACACGCAAACAAAGAAAGGTTTTTGCTAATGGTGTGTGAAGTGATTTAATCTAATTTATGTCTGTCTTTGCTCCGTTTGTCTTTATGGCTGTGGATTCCGGGGAAATAGATACTTTTAAGTTGTTTAAGACCATTCTTAATATTTCAGGTTGGTTGCTCGGTAAATTAAAGGTACGCATAACTTTGGTTTTTGTTCCATGGTCGTCAGAAATTATTGCGACCAAATTTATTATTATAATTTCTGTTACAATGTAGGCCGATCATTTCTGTAGCTGATCAATCAACGAGCTGAATCAACGAGCTGAATTTATTTTTACGAATAATCTAAGAAAATAAAATTTTGACGTTTTCTAAACGCGACTACTGAACGCTCCATATTTTATTTAAAGCTCAACATTTAAGACTCGTTCTATGAGTCGCAAAATTCCGGTTGGCTATTAGCTGCCGAGCGCTCCGTTATAATTGCGTTTCGCAACAAATTACAAGTTAGAATGAGGTAGAAACACGGGCCAAGTGGTTCGCAAGTCGCTGTACACCATACACGTTAAGTATCTTCAAGATTATATTCGCATATAGAGCAAATAGAATTAAAGGGAGGAATATTTCGGTTACAAAGTGTCGCTTAGTTACAAATGGGTCCTGAATACAGCCTTGTGGATTAACTAAAATATTAACTATAATAAATTTAGGGGCTGATGAATTACTTGTAAGACTATTGTTATTTGGTTTTTGTGTTGATGATCGAAATATTATCCGACAGCATTTAAAATGGCATCTATTATAATTTTTCGATTATTTAGCTAAGCGTGCTTACTATAGTAATAACAATACAGTATCAAATGCGCATCAACAAGCTTTCCCACAAAACGATTTAACAAATAAATAAAATATTCATACTATATTTGGTAAATTTGTTTGTATTTCGTCCCCTATCCGTCTTACAACGTCTGTTGGGCGTCGTGCAGCATAAACTTGTTTGTTTGTTAGATGAAAAATCAACAGGACATACACACGTTCATGCAGTAGGTATGTATGCTATATGACGTAGTACTGCATACATCATGCACAGCTTATTTTGTTTCATGAGCTTCACCAGCATTTTATTTAGCAAAATGATGACAGTGGCTAGTTTTTCTTTTGTTTTTCTTTAATTTTTTGCTTTACACAAGATGCGTGTAAAATATTAATGAAAGGTTTAATACAACTAATTATTGTATTAGATCGTTTACTTGGATTTGTGCTCGGTTGATAGCAATAGGCTCGCCCCCTTTTACGTGGCATTTAAACATAACTGGCGAAATTTGCGTATACTATGTAATGTAGGTACACATCTGCTCAATCCTTCGCGAAAAACAGGCGTGATGTTATGTTATGTAAGATGGTTTATTATTTTAATTTGCACTGGTGTCGTACATGGTGAAACTGCTCCGAGGCATAGAGCACAACCCGAGAGTGCTGCAGCGGTTGCACTTGTACGTACCCGACCGTTATGTGTGGAGGCGACGGTCCCCGCCGCTGCTGGCCGTACCATCAGCCAGGACCAACTTGCTAGCCAAAACCCCTCTAACTTGAGCGATTCACACCATTAATTATATTCAGGTCGAAATTGATATATTTACATGTCACTGGGATGAATTCGCAAAATTACTATTGTTTACACTATGTTACAAGCAATGATCATTATGATCTTCAGATGTATTTTGTGCTTTAATTTTAATTTTGTGTTTGACTTGACTATCGCATTAGGTTAAGACCTGTAATGATAGTTTTAAGGCATTTAATTAAATAAACAAATAAAATTTCACATAATTTATTGTCCTATGAATTTGTTCAAATCATCAACATGCGATTGCTTTAAAGATTTTGTAAAAGATGACAGATGCTAGAACAAATCCAAACAGATTTCAAATATCACACTCTAAAAGCCACTCACTGACCTGTACGTGTACACATGCCTTGTTTACAGATTTCAAGAGAAATACATATTTCAGTTACTCTCCACTACGCCCGGCAACATTTCATACACATGTCTGTTAATCCGGCACAACAGAATGTATCGTGACCTCTCTAGTCTGTCTTATATTTCTCAATAGGTCACATGTAACTGGAGACTAGATTTTAAACCACTAGGTATTTCTTACAGATACACTGAAATGAACATTGGTCTTTTAGTTAATAAGCAAAGAAAGTTTCTGGTTTTTGCTGGCAATTCATTTAGTCTGTGTTTGTTGTGTACTCTCCTAATAAAAAATAACACCAATTTGAACGGATATAAGATTTGAAACCTATTGCAAATATATTTGTAACAATAAATAACTCAATTACGTCGTCAATCATTTGAACGTATAGCTAATGTATTTCCAAGAAATAGGCGTGATAATAGTAAACTATGTCAATTACCGTGGCAAACTACTTTGATGCGCAGGAGTGTTTATTGTATGGCCCCAATTATCCATACTAATATTATAAATGTGAAAGTAACTCTTGTTGACTGTTACGTTTTTGAAAATTGGCAGATATGTAGCCTGGGATCTGGAGAAGGACATAGGCTACTTTTTTACGCAAGAATCGATATCCACGCGGGCGGAGCCGCGGGCAAAAGCTAGCTTACAATTAATTACCAAGTGATTGGAAAGACTTCACAACAGTGCTATAAGAGCCTACGTAAATTTTTAATGGATATAATGTACTACAGTGTGACTGAGTCTTTATAAAAAAAAAAAAAAAAACTGAATCACCGTTAAACTTAAGTGATGATAAATGTTTGCACGCCGTATCCATACTAATATTGTAAATGCAAAAGTAACTCTGTCTGTCTGCCTGCATGTTACGTTTTCACGCCTAAACCGCTGAACCGATCGCCATGTTTGGCAGAAATATAGCCTGAGATATGGAGAAGTACATAGGCTACTTTTTTACGCGATAATGGACATCTACGCGGGCGGAGCCGCGAGCAAAAGCTAGTGGTGAAATATGGCTGATCTTTAATGTATCATTATTTTACAAATATGGCTAATACATAATAGGTGTTCTATTATGTATTAGCCATATTTGTAAAATAAATGTCTATTTTATTCTATTCTATTCTAATCAATCAATCTTCCATGTAACTCCACCGAATGAATATTTGTACCAAAATTTTCATTTGATTCCGATACGTTTACGGGCCGTATTACGTCTGGTTCATCCGACACAACCGGTAACATATTACAGGTCAGGCGGGGCCCACTTGATCACTGCCCGCTATATATCACACGGTTCTTAGCGGATACTTAGAGCAAGCGGGTACTTAATACCTGCGGTTTTTGTATTGATGTATTTGACGAATCTCGGGTTTCAGCTATTGATTTTGTTGTAAATGTCTATGGGACTTTAGAGGAATGATTTGTTAATAATTAGGGTTTCGTAACTCAAGAGGAAAAAACAGACCCTTACAGGATCACTCGAGTGTTCTGTCTGTCAGACCGATTAAGTTGAATGTTAGTACACAGATGAACGTCTGTGACCCAAACACGGACGAATGAATTAAAAAAAAAAAAAAAATACTTTTACAAACTGTACCGTGTCAAAGTAAGGATTTAAGATAAGTATGTCTATACTATTATTATAAAGACGTTTTTTTTTTTTGTTTGTGTGTTTGTATTGAATAAGCTCCGAAACTACTGTAATGATTTTAACCATTTTTTCACCTATAGAAAGCTAAATTATCAGGAAGCAACATAGGCTATAATTATTTTTTTTGTAAATTGAGACCCTTAAACAAATTGCAATAATGTAACAAGCGCGATGTGGTGTGACGGGGTGGGACAGAGGAACAAGAAATTTCATGCGGACGAAGTCGCGGGCTAAAGCTAGTTTTATTTTAATAATTTTTCAATAAATACAAACAAATAAATAAATACGTTTAAAGCTATTTAAGAAAATAAATGAAAATTGAGCATTTCCCCTTAAGCTTATTTTTTTTTTTTTATAACAGAATATAGTTATAAAAAAGTATAGATAACAGGTCAACCAATAAGAAGTAACACGGTAAATCTCTCAATATTGTGCGTACAAACTTACATTTGCAGTTGGAATTGTATGGGAGAACTTGTTTTTCAGCTTCAATGTTAAGTTTGTTCTTGGTATAAATTTATCCCAACTACATCATGTGTGTGGTCTGAGACGCACTTGGTCGGTTTTTTATTGATTATTGTTATGGTTTTTTTTTTTTTCTTAAAACGTTGCCCCACACTAGGAATTTCTCCTGTATCGTGGGTGCGTTTACAAATATTTAAACTCACATACACAAACAGCTAGACCCGGAACCACTACTTGTAGATCATACAAATATTTGTTCCGTGCGGGAATCGAACCCGCGACACGCAGCACAGCAGTCAATCGCTTAACCACGGCGCCAACCATGCCGTAACACCTACTAAGTCTATACCATTGTATATTATATTCAATAATATAGACTGTCCCATATCTTTTTATTATGTTATACTTAGCAGGAAGTTTTAGAATTGGAAGAATAGTTTACTTATCCTATTGAAATCGGGAATCGGTCTTTGTTCAAAGAAATTGCTCACAACATTTTTTTGTTCAGGCGTAAAAATAAAAGATCTAGAGGATTGGTAAGCTTCCTGTCCCCTTACAAAGGTACCACCAGCACCGCACTTAATTTGAAAATGGCCAGTTCAATTTAGAGGGCGTCCTAATTAATTGATCTGGAGATCCGCGGAAATTGCGCCCCCGCACCGCCCCGCCCCTCGCACCCCCGCGCTAGTGTATCTTTGGCTTTAATTTAGAATTGTTAGCGCAAAGGGAATGCAATTTACGTAAAATAATTGTTTGATTTCGAATATTCGAGCCAACCCTTCTACTGTAATTTGGTTTATGAAAAAGGTTCTTGCGATCTGTATTGGGAGCAGGGTTGCTAATGTAATGAGATCAACCCTGGACATTTATAACGTACGACGTAATGTTATTAAATTATTCGGCTGGAACCCTGAAAAAGTTTTTGAAATATTCTAAAAGGCCGTGGAATTTAATGATGTAAACATGGCAAATAATTGTAATGAGAACAAAAAATAACAAAAACCTTGTAATTGTAATTTTGGGTTATGAAATATTTAAAAGAAAGGATGCTAGTCTCTCCTTTTCTAAGAGTATACTACGATCAGATTGTAGCCTAAACCAGTAACTTATACCAATTGAAACTGTCAAATATCGTATCTATAAGTTACAATATTCTACCTTCCCCACCAAAATCTATACAACTCATACTATTTACTACACTCGTACGATTATCTCTGGAAGTCGCGTTGCCACTCGCATCAGTCGAACGAAACACCTGAGATGATAATGTATGCAAATTAGTGCTAACTTGGGACGCAGACTGCGAGCGCTGTATCAAACTTGTTATTTGTGTGTTTTAAGTTAGTACGATGATTTACGTGCGCCGGATTAAGAGTGAGGTCTAGTGATGGGAAGGATGACGAGCTTGTTGGGTGATTTGTTAAATTTTGATTCATTAGGTGCTGCCGTTTATCTTTAAAGTTAAAAAGCTCACGGCCTTGTTGACATTTATTCACTAGTAGATCAGTAAATCTATTCAAATAAATATAATTGAAGTGTCCGTTTGTAATTTCAAAATAACAGCTTTTTACTTAATGCATATGAAAGTATATACGGTAATTAAGTCTAAAAACATTTTTTTAAATTTTATCTGTTTGCCTGTCTGTAAGTTCAGGCTAATCTCCGAAACACCTGGACAGATTTTGACGAGACTTTCACTGGAAGATAGCCGATTTTATAAGGAGTAACTGGGCTACTTTTATTTTAGAAAAAACTACGCGGTCGAAGTCGCAGGCAGCAGCTAGTAAGTACTAAATAGAATAATAAATAAATACTGAAATTGTCAATTAAAAACACATAAGTGTACTTGCTTGCATTAATTAGTAAGCAAGTAAAATTAATTAATGATAATATTCTTTTCAGTATTTAGACTTAAATCTCATTTTACTTGATTACGTACAAGCAGCAGCCAACAAGTATTTTCCAACATCTGAGAAGAACAAACTGGCCGTTCGTCGTGTCCGTATGTTTCGCACGTTAGTATAGCAATGTTACTGTAATTGGTTCTGACTGTAGCAGGTGTTGGGCCGTGACTTACGACGTTTTGTGCGGTGAGCTAAACTCAGGACTTGTTGTAACGCAATTATGTCGCGGGTAGTTTTATATTATCTAGACGTGCCAGTACTTGTGAGATTTATGATAGGAATTAATTTTACAGAAGGTATTATAATGTATGTAATGTGACTTGAGTACTTGACATTGTTTTGAAATGAGCATGCATTTGGTTAGGCTCATCATTTTTACAATGAATCTATAGAGGTATGAGGATCAGGGTGTAAAGTTAATTCAGCCTCTATATAAAAGTAGGGATTCTCCGACCGGATGGGTGTCAGGCCTGGTGGGCAACTGCCCGACGGTTGATGTCGGGATGTTGTATTTATTATACTAGTCGCGCGGTAAACTCTGCTTGCCCATCCCCAATGACGCTATCACTCTCCTCCAGGAGAGTAGTCCCTTCACTAGCATAGTTAGAAAGCTCATCTCCCAACATCTGTCCTATCGATCTCGTCGACCAAGCCCGTCGCGACGTCTCTGTCCATCCCCGCCCCGACCCTTGCTCGAGCCAGCTCGTGCCGCTGAGCCTGTAGCTTTAAATTCGTCCCTAAATAATCATAATCCGATCTAGCTTGTCCCTTGCTATCCTCTCCCAGCGACGCCCTAAGCCGAGGTCCGTACCCCCGGGGTGCCCTTAGCATAGTCACTTAGTTTTTAAGTTTATGCCCAGGGGCCCAAGTCTGCTATTTTTATAAATTCGTCACTCCAACACGATCCCATTTTCATTTTGCTAAAAATTCGTTATCTGCTAAATTCATAATGGTCGATCATTGGTCGGTCAATGGTCTCGTAATAGAATTGTATTACAATGGAATTTTGAACATTTATTCATGCCAGATTTCATTCATAATATGTTTTTACATATTAATAAAATTTATTAGTGTTATAAGCAATCTGAAGTAGTAGGAGGTTGGAAGTTTAGTAGGAAGTTTAATTTGTCATTATGTACGAGATTACCAATTCTTTCAATGGAGTGTCAGTGGCTGACCACTGGAAAGTCACATATATTATTAGATTACCAAACTTGTCAAAATCAACAATTATGAAATCAATGATAGACCATTCATACAATATTGTAATAGCAGACTTGAGGCCCTGGCTGGAGGCCTTAATTTATTAAGGCACCCATAGGAAAGTCTGGTTAAGGCGAGGTTCTTCAAGTTAACCTCTAGGAAACGGTAATGATTAAACACATGAAAAAAAATGATATGTTGCTTTTGAGACCTTTCTGTAGGTACGTCGGGTACTCGTTACATAATTGGATAAAATTTTCTCGAGTGAAAAAAAAAAAAAACCCTTATTTTGTAGATTAAAATCATTTTATTTCAATATTATACCACATTATGTATTGAAAATCACATGAAATAAACGTCTATGATGATGTAATGTCCGTTGGGTTTAACATTGTTAATATCGTAAAACATATAATTTTCAACCCAAAATTAACGAAATTCACGGCACAATTTACTCGCGCCCAGCTGCCACCTCTAGATCGAAAATGCAAGCTCGAAGAATCTCGCCTTAAGCAGTAGATAACCTCCTAGTTTGAACTGCGAGATGACATTTATATTTTTTTTAAACTCTGCTTGCGCGATGTAGGATTTGTGTGACGTCAGGTCTTTGATGCATAGTTCGCATGTGGCGTTGTAGATGCCGCCACAGGTCCACTTAATTTGTCTAAGCAACATGACTAAATAATACACGAAATAATGCATGATTTCGATAAGTTTCACTTATTTATAATGACGGGTTGTATCTAAGAGTGCAAAATTAGGAACCTACATTAGTAAAAAAATATTCTTAAAAGAAAAGCTATTAGTCACCGCCCAAAATAAAGTAATCACTTTATAATATTTACGAATAGGATTTAATAAAGCATACCAAACTGAAATAGATCCAATAGAACTTGATCAAACAGTTTTATTGAAACAACTGAACCTATTTTTAGCTACATAATAATATGTGGGGCTTGTGCTAAGTAATAATAGCTGCACGGCTCGATTGATCAGGTTAAGCTACGCTTGCCGTGGTTGGTTTGTGGATGGGTGACCATCTTTACATACCAAGACCCCACCGTGCCTCGGAAAGCACGTCAAGCAGTTGGTCCCGACTGTTTTTCGATACGGGTCCTCAGAAGCCCGACACTGACAACCAGTCTTTTTTTTGTTTTTTTTTGTTCATAATTTATACAAAAGAACACAGGATTACATATTTAATAGCAACCAAAAATCACTAAGGTTTAAACTTGTGCTATCATGAGTCTATCTCAATATCAAACTATACAATGAAGCATTTTATATATACGCGTTATTGCCGGTACAATTAATAACATCTTTAGTTCTTTAAATAGTTACAATCATTCCTACATTATATTTAAATAATATTGCTTAAGTTTAAATTAATATTACATTTGATATTTTTATGTGTAATACATTTGTTTATTTCTGAGGGTAGACTATTAATAAGTCTCGGTTTAATATAACCGGTAGTTCGCTCGCCATACGTTTTGTTGGCGCGCTGTGTACGAAGCCTATTGTATTCTTACCAAGGGGTATCATATTATCCAGTAACTGGGTTGTGGAGGTCAGAGAGGCGATCGCTCTATGTAAAATACTGGTATTCAGCTGCATCCAGTTAGACTGGAAGCTAACCCAGACATAGTTTGGAAAAGGCTAGGTAGATGATTGACTAAGCTACGTAAGACCAAATTTGAAAAATTGCTCTGCCTGCGGCTTCGCCCGCGCGGCTTTTTCTATAATCAATGTCCAAAAATAAAAGCCTAAGTTACTCCTTGTAATATTAACTATCTGCCAGTGAAAGTCTTGTCAAAATCGGTCAAGCCGTTTTGGAGATTAGCCGGAATAAACCGATAGAGAACTAAAATTTTAAAAATTGTTTTTTTTCTTCTTTATAATTACTTTCGTATGCATTTAGTAAATAACTGTTATTTTGACATTACAAACAGACACTTCAATTTTACTTATTTGTAGTAAAGATGAAAAAAAAAAAAATATTTTAATAATTCATTTGATTGAATAGAAATATTATCTCGAATTTTGTAATAGCAGAAAATGGAGCGCTTTTCTAAGTTCTGGTTCAAACGCGGTCAGAAGATGAAAAGACAGATTATTATCTTATGTCAAAGAAGTACCGTTGAAGAAAAACGTGAAGATTAAGGTGTGTTTAGACGGGAAATTTGCTGTTTCTCTATATAGAGTTAATATTTTCTATAGAAAGTGTGGGAAAGTAGCAAATGACATAGAAAAGATAAAATAAATAGAAGACCTTTGCTTTACCCCAAGGTGAAATATGTAGTTTACGATTTAGTAAACCAAAAGTTCTTTGTGGGTAAATCAAAGAGAAAAAGAGAAAGAACACCTAGTAGTAATTCATAATATTTATAATAGATATCAATTTAACAAAAAACCGGCAAAGTGTGGACTCGCGCATTGACGGTTCCATACAGACTTCGTCAAATAATAAGTTTGTAATAGTAAATTCGCTTTTTTTTTTGTTATTAAACTACATATTTACCTACCGTTTTCAGACGTTTTCCTTTACATGTGCAGGTCAACGGAAAATTCCCTGTAGGTTTTGATTCCCGTGTGAAATCGCAAAATATGCCACATAAACGGTCATATCTTTTGATCGCGTTGACTTACAAGTTTGATTTTACAGCTGAAAGAGAACGTAAACCCGAGTATTTGACATAAATTTCAACTTCATACCTCTACGAGTTCCTGAGAAAAAAGGGTCTTGACAGGCAGAGAGACAGACGGACAACAAATTGATCTATAAAGGTTCCTTTTCGTCTTGTGGGATGGAACCATAAAAACAATAATAAAGTAATATAATATCTACGTATCTGGTAAATTAACCATCATTTCGAAAATGATATTACAAAGAAACAATACTAGAACAGTCTAAACACGTCGTAATTCAAAAACTGGACCATTACAAAATGGTCGAGCAAAGAAAAAAATGTGACAATAATTTCATAAAGGAGAAATAACATCTTAGCGGGAGTGAGTGCGGCATTAAGACACACTTACACATCTCACACGGACATTTAAAGATGGGCAGGGAGATAATACGTTGAGTATTATTATTTAAGAAAGGCCAATAACAAAAGGTACTTACAAGGTAGATGTGAGTGAAAACGCCGGGAGGGGACGCCCTAGAAGGACATGTAGTGACCTTATTGGTAATGTACTTGAGAAAGGTCAGGTGCGCAGTAAGTACTCGCAACCGGCGTGCATGTTTGATTAGATGGCTTATTCCCAAACTACTCCATTCTTTTGTTTTAAAAAGATAAGAATCTCATACATTAATTCCGAAGTTACTCCAAGGAGTTATTATTATTTAAAAATACTTATTATTTTGTTCCCATTCTGCTCCATAGGTATCTGGAATTATTCTCAAAGTACTCCACCGATTATAACGGCACGGTTGGCGCAGTAGTTAAGCGATTGACTGCTGCGCTGCGTGTCGCGGGTTCGATTCCCGCACGGAACAAATATTTGTATGACCTACAAGTAGTTGTTCCGGGTCTGGCTGTTTGTGTATGTGAGTTTAAATGTTTGTGAATGCACCCACAATACAGGAGAAATTCCTAGTGTAGGGCAAAGTTTAAGAAAAAAAAAACATTATTCGTTATCAATTCTCAAACTGATCCATCTACATAATTATACGTAAACAAAGCAGTATGTAAGAATCGTAACTGGTGGCGTTCTGTAGTTTCTGCCTATTCCCATGAGAAGAGGCGTGAGTTTAATGTATGTATGTGTATTATTATTATTTTAAGCTCCCAGCTTAGAAATAGAATGAGTTGGAAATGATTTTCACTTTTGGTCAAAATGTTTTCATGTTTACCCATCCGTCTCTGAACGAATATGTAAAATGAATGAGGAGGTAATTTAAACAATTATATAACAGTTCCAGTGTCAAACACTAAATTAATTAATGAAAAATAAAATTGTACGTAAATATCTATAAATATTCTCTAAAAAGCTAATACGGAATTTAATTCTTGTTTTAGAACACGATACATGATTATATTGTCGTGTTCTTAAACAAAAATAAATTCCTAAGCGGCTATATTATAGGCGATTAGAATTATTTATTATTAGGAATTACTAATGTGTCATGCCACTCATAAAATTGTATAAAACATACTGTTTTTCCTGTAGGTACCTACCGTTTTAGCCAAGATCTCCTAATTAGGAACATTCATAAACAACATTGTTTTTCGTCCAATCCTTGAAATTCTCGGCAAACAAACGTAAGCAGGTACTGTTTCTGAGACAATAAACAAGAGTCTTATTTCAAAACACCTTAGACTTAATTAAAATTTGTTTATACAACTAAAGCAAACAAAACGAAGAAAGCCAGAAAATTTTCAACCTAAATACTTTTTGTAACGTGTTTATTATTGGAGGGAGAACAAAAATACTTTATTATATTTCACGTCTATTGTAAAGAAATACTCGCTAAGAATTATATAACCTATTACCTACATAACATTGAAACATCACGCCTGTATTCCCGGAAGGGCAGAGATGCACCCACTTAGTACACCCACATTTCGCTAGTTATGTTTAGGTCCCATGTAATAGAGGGCGCGCCTATTGCCATCAACCTGGCACAAATCCTGACTCCAGGCTACTACTGACCTGCCGGGTCAGCGGGATTATCCGAAAGGAGTACCGCTGCCCCGGAACATAAAGGGCCAAGGAAGGAACACGGGTGGGTTTTAGTCAGTAAGAGTCTGACACTCCCTTCCGCTCCACCCAGAGCGGTAGGAGTCATTTGATTATTTCCCATCCTCAAAAAAAAAAAAAAAACAAATGGCTACTACTGAGAAATGTTTTGACGACACGGTTGGCGCAGTGGTTAAGCGATTGACTGCTGTGCTGCGTGTCGCGGGTTCGATTCCCGCACGGAACAAATATTTGTATGACCTACAAGTAGTTGTTCCGGGTCTGGCTGTTTGTGTATGTGAGTTTAAATGTTTGTAAACGCACCCACGATACAGGAAAAATTCCTAGTGTGGGGCAACCTTTAAAAAAAAATCCCTAATGGTAAATCCAATACACTTGGCCCGACCCAGGAATCGAACCCAGGACCTCATGCTGAGCAGTAGCGGCTTCGCTCGCGTCAATTTAGAATTCGACAATCAATTCGGGTTGTACTCTGCTTGTAACCCTTAACACACTACTAAAGTTTCTATAATAATATAATTCAATCATGATTCAAAAGACAAGTGGCGCCATCTATTATCGTAAGAACTTTATTGTTGTTTTCCTCGGGAACAGTACTTTTTTTTCGGAATGAAAGGTGCCCTATGTCCGTTTTTGTACACCTGACCAATATAAGCAAAATTTAAGGATTATTGGTTCAGTGGTTTAGGCGTGAAAATGTAAAAAACAAACAAACAAACAAACTTACTTTCGCATAATGTTGGGCCTTATTTGGGCCTATAGATTTAGCTGCTTTAATTTATTTTAGTAGCGACACAGTAAAGGACAAAGAAGAAATCAGTACTTTACTGGTGTAAATGTACTACACTTTTCCTTTTATAAATGGTTCAGAAAGTGCCTGTAAATATGAACGAGCCTGTATGTGAACAAGTCTTCATAAAAACACAGTTAGAACCATCACAGAAGACAGCGTTGATGATATTAAAATTTCCTTTAATAGACATTATATTTGAAACATCACAAAATCATAATTAAATCAGTGTAGTTGCTAAACCAGGAACCATTTATTATAAAACACACCCTCCCTCTACCAAACCAAAACACACACAACAAAATAATGTAGGTACACGACAAAATCACTGACAAAATTAATAACCACCCGCATTCTGCAGATGATTATGATAGGGTACCGGCTGACCACACTATAGCGAATTCTGCCGGCCTGACGGGTCTGACGTCAATGTCAGCAGCCCGTGTCGAATTTAATGAATGCTTAGCAATAAATAATAGAGTTCGTTAGATGAATTAATCAGATTTCGGATGGTCATTGTGACATTGATTGCTGTGCTACAAGCTTCGTGTTATTAACGAAAATAACTTTGCGCTCTGATTTATTTTGTGGTGGAAAAGGTTGTTTATGCTTAAAGGGAAAACAATTCCTGATCATTTGTTCGTGGGACGGGAATTATATTTGGAATTACATGAAGATTATTTTCAAATGTAGAATGTTTAGGAATATCAAAAAAAAACACTATTTTGCAACATTTCCTACATTTTGTCTTTAAAAACTTTCTCCTCATCCTTATTCACTAATTTGGTGAAGTATTTCCGAAAAACTTCTTTAAAATTACTACTGAAATAGTCCTTAAGATATTCGAAATGTTATTTTTTGGCAGAGATTTGTACGGAAGCAAATATCACAGTTACCTAACAAGAGCAACGCGATTTTTGCAACTGTTCCTTACGAAAATTTCAGCTTACATAACGTTATTATCCCGAGTAAAGGGCGCTCCGCTCTGAGCGGCGTACAATGCTCGTTTCACTATACTACAGGTTTATACGTAGTGTAAGAAGCCTGCAATGCACTACATCCAACCGTCTGGAGTACGCTCCCCTTGACCGGTCTAACTTAATAATAAAACCTCTTCGGTGGCAGTGACGTCTCGTTTGTGGAGTTCAGTTTTGATTTCTTTAAAACGCTTTTTGTTTGTGAAATATACTTTTTTTTTTTCTGTATCGCTATTTAGCTTAATTTTTACTCAGGATTACATTGGTAATGCGCAGGGTTCTACAATTTTTGACATTCTACATTTTCTGACTTGTTTCAATTTGAAAATGTAAATAAATAAACAGATTTACTACGACGTGCATATTTACTTACTTGATAACATTTCACATAACCTAATGAAATGTGGTATATGATAATACACAAGTGCACCCACCCACAAACACCCAAAAATATATTCCAAAAACGCAGAAAAACATCGAAAACTACAGAACCACTCTATTACGGAGAAAACATTCAGCCATTTTTTGCCAACCTTCTAGCTTCTCGTCTCTCGGAACGGAAAATGTTCCTTCCTTCCTTATTTGTCTAAAAACTGACGTGGACTCCAGAGGGGTATCGGAGTAACTTTATTTAGTTTTCTATTCCAATGTGTACCTACATCGTGTAAATGAAAAGGGACGAAACCGGTGCATTTGTCATGTGTACCGTCAATTTTGTTTTTGTGGTGGATTTAATAGGTTATTCTGCCATCAATAAAGCTTGTTTAAGATTTATGTTGTGTTGAGTAAAGACTTCCTTGATGTGTTCCTAATATTGAAGGCTCAAGAAAGAAGTCATTGACTTGAATGTCAATGTGTTGGCGGCTGAGAGTATGTCATTCTAACTCAAATGTCTCGCTGGTGGTGGCATGTGTGTTGGATCATTAAGTTCCCTTGAAAATTGTTGAGCTAAATGGTGTTGATCCATGCGTCATGTTCGTGAACGGGCGCCGTCAATTGGGACTGGTCATGTCTCGGCTGCCACGGCTTATTTTTTTTAATTTTTTTTCGGTCACTTCTAATGTGCACGTTTTTCTATATTGTTCTCACATGTATAATTCAACATGTATGATGTAACCAATATTTTGTTTTAAAAGAGTGTCCGTGGAGTTTCTTTTCCATTCTTTTCCATAGGCACCTACTACGCTTTGAAATAGGCAACTAGCTTCATCTTTCTGACTGACCGATCCCTTGACAATTCAAAAGTGTCTGTAATTGGTTTATTTGAAATAAATGCTTTGAGTTTGACTTTTTGAGTTAAAGTATGTTTAAGCATGGCTGGTGCTGTATAGTGTTAGTATTAACAAACCACACCACACCAACATACAGATTTTTTCCATAGGTATTGAAATTTATCTTTACCGAATTTGCTATTTTTAGATTTAATTATTTTTTTGTTGTTGTGTAACCGAGCTTTGCTGCAATGATTACTATATACATATGTAACACGTGCTTTTATAAGTGAACCATTTATGACGGGGATCGTGGATCTATCTAGAAGAACAGTACGGCACCGACTAACTAGATTAAGAAACTTTATGCTTGTGCTTTATACGTATGTTACATTGCCATATAATCTGGTTCCATTTGAAAAATAAATCTTTATTGTTATCGTAGAGTGTTTTTCTTCTCATTACTTTGGCTGGTTTTTGAAACATTTACGGATCGAAGCCGTATAAATGCAGCGTATGGTGTGTTATGTTAAAGTATTATTATAATTAAAACTCTAGTAGGTACAGTCAATAAAATTGAAAAGTGAATTTGTTTAATTGCCCTTTTAGGGTAGCGATAATCGTTATTGAACGTTAAGGGTGGGTTATAAAACGTAATTAAATGTGATTTAAGCATTGTTAATCATAATAATAAAAACAATTGAAACCTACAAAACAATGCAAAGTTACCACAGTCACACACGTAAAAAAACCGACGTAAAAAACACACATCCAACCTACATGCAAACAACACAAGAATTTACTCTCATCCATTTCACCATTGAATATACCAATAAATGGAATAATTAAAAGCACATCGGTATCCATTACGCTCCGAGCGTGTTTTTGTCAGTCGCAGTAACACTACCACTGTATACGGAAAAACTGTCAGTCCATCACATTGTTTGGTACACAACCAGGGTTTGTAACAGACGGTGTTACGGATATTCTCATTTTTATAATTAGTTCTTTGTTTCCTGTTGTTTTAAATTAACGCTGATTTGTACTGATTTAACTTTTACATTAATTAATTTGACATCGTTGTTTGGCAGGTAGGTATGTGATTTTTAAAACGACATTTTGAGTATTTAAAAATTCCGGGGTTCCGTAGTCAACAAGGAACCCTTAATGTTCGCCATGTCCATCTGTCTGTCTGTCTGTCTGTCCGCGGCTTAGCTCAAAAACTATTGGTACTTGGAAAGTTGTAATTTGGCATGAGCACGAGTATACACGTTAATGACGTCGAAAAAGCGGTAAAATTAAGTTTTGAAAAAAAAAAAATAACTATTATTTAGGGTCCTCCCCTCCTCCACCTCCCCTACATGTAAAGTGGGGATGATATTTTTTCTTCGTCCTTCCCATAGTGTCGGATATCGTTGAATAGATCTTTCAAAAATATTATGGGTTTGGGAAGACCGTTTTTTAATTAAGTAAACCGTTCGTGACTTATCAAGCTTTAAAGTACCAATTTTTGTTAGAGTCAAGTGTCCCCCCCCTCTACCAACTAAACAGTTGTAGTTAGAAATTCAAATGTCACGGCAGTAGTACCTATATATAACGAAGTTAAAAAGAAAATTATCACAGCTAAGTAGGCTTTACAATTTACCAAGTAATTGGCAACCAAATTACATTTACAGATGAAAAAAATGTTCTCCCATGCATTCTGTATAGGAAAGAATGTTTTTCAACTACATGATAAGTTTGTCCCAACTACGGAACTGTTCATTGTGCGTGGTCCGAGACGCACTTGGCCGGTTTTTTGGCAGGTAGGTATGAGATTTTAGTTTATTTCATTAGTTATTCAGTACCTACACACGTAAAGTAAATAGGTGTTACTAAATCAGTTATTTATAAAAAAAGGGTGAAAGAGGTATTTATAGTAGGCAGGACTTCAATTTATCTTATTTATTCCAATTCACAGGTATTTTAACAAAGCTGTTTAATAATTCGCTCAACATTTTCAACCGAGTGTCGAACTCATCCGCTAAGCTGCTTTCAAATATTGTTGAAAAGTAAACTACCCGAATAAGCCACGTAAGTCACGGGAACCAGCTAGTTATACAAATATACACGGTTTAATGAAATGCCCGTTTTAACTCAGATCTGTTACATTGATTAAAATTTCACGTAGAGTTTCCCGCACACAACGTAACGGTTTTTGACTGGTTTCGATTGCAATTTTTAAAAGGTTTCTTTTATGTTTTATTTTACAGCAGTGATTTTTGGCTGAAATTCTTATATTTTCATTTTGTTGAAACATAATATGTTAGGTAGTTTAAGTTTTACATTAGCTACACGCTATATAAATTACTGTATGGTTTACAATAAGAAAAAAAAAATCGTCATATTAAATATACAATCTCCAACAAATTCAGTTACTAAAGATCTGATCATACGAGTAAATATCTCACGTGTCCACATTGCAATTTCTCCCGATCCCTGTAACATTTATAAAAGTGTATTCGGTGGAAAAACTCAATAACCGTCAAATGTTTCAATAGAAGCTGACGGCGACAACACTAGAAATCTTTCGAACAAAACGGAGCAGATTGTATGGCGGGCCCAGGACGCTGCCTTGCGGGAGCCCGGGCGTTTCTCCTACATCTGTCGCAGTCGACGCGTAATGCACATTTAATCTCCCAACCACTTCAAAATCTGCCAAAATGCTTTATTGCTCTTGAACAAGTTCTCAAGCTGGTTCTCGGTGCTCAAGATAAAACTTTACAGGCATAATGAATCTTAATCGCGCCGCCAATTCCCAAAATTGTTCGAGAGTTTTGTTTTAAAATAAAACTTGAATTTATCTCGTTTGCTCGGAATTAATTTTGCCTTTTGTTGTTGCGTAATCGGTTACCTGTGACGGGTGTTCCTTTTTAATTTCATTTTGTTTAAATGTATTTAATTTTTTGATGGGCGGATCTTTAATTGTTGGTGAAGCATCATTTACTTTTGATTTGGCTTTCATTTTAGTATTACAATTTTGATTTCTGTAGTAATTAATTCAAAGTATACAATTCAACTTTTGATAAAAATCTTCGTACCATTATTAAAACAAATTTTTTTTCTACTCAACGACCACATAATGAAAGTTTTACTTTTGCAGATGAAGAAGAAAACATCGACGTGAAATCCAATGGACAGAACAGAACAATAAAACCAAAATTCCTTGGATTCTTAGATCCCTAGATTTGGTTCTCGCTCCTCGCCCAGAAAACCGGCTGTCTCAATGGATTAGGGCTTGAAAACTTTTAATCCCTAATATCCTTTCCTAGGAAATGAAGTTTAAACTCCGTACATCCGTTGTGAATGAAATCGGACTTAAATCCTTTGGGGACAGCGTTTTTGTGCCAAAATAGAAAGTTCAGTTTGTGCTTGACAAGCAGTTTCTTGTTTCGCTTTGTGCTAATAATGATGTTCGACCTTTGTGCAGATGTTGGGAGGAATTAATATTGGAAAAAGTTTTATTGGTAATAATTAGTCTTCCGTTTATTAATTAGACGATGGTTTGAACTGATAGTTTGTTTAATGGCAAACACACACAAATTTTGATTCGATTGTCTTGATCTAGTGTATTGAAAAGTACAAATATACTAACATAATTATTTTATTTATTGTGGAAAGCAAACACACGTCATTACATGATGAAATATAAACAAATACGAGCAAGAATATATTTTCTATAATAGTTTTTGATTAATTTAGGCTTAGTTTTAGGCAGCCTTCACATTGGGACGTTAATAGCGCGACAGTAGCGCAGCAGAAACACACTCCTTCATATTATAAGAACAGCCGCGCGTTAGCAGCGCGGTTGCCGCGCCGCATTGATCATTGTGGCGCATTTCATTTATAAAATTCGAATATAAATTCATATATTTCAACATCAGGAATAAACAATGCACATAATTCTTGCCAATTTTTTCTTTTTTAGGGTCCTGTTCTTGTAATTGCTGCTTCTTGAATCCCACAAAACAGGACGTATTTGAATTTCTATAATAAATCGTTCGGTATCAAACTCGCTCATTGTGCAGTCTATAATCACGTGCATTTGCAACACTAGCTCATCGCCGATTGAGCGCACGCAACGGCCGTGGCGGCAGTGCGCGACCGCCGCGCTTCTGTTTAAACAATGAAATTCTGACAGCGCGACAGTCGCGAATCTGTCGCACGACTGTCGCGCTGCTAAAGTCGCCTAAATGTGAAAGCGGTCTTAAACACATCATTCTCTAATTATTGTGAATGTGAAGATTACTTATTAATCATGGTTGACATGGCAGTTTGAGTAATTTATGCGGCCTGCCTAAATGTCCTTTCTTTGGTATTGTTCGTGGAATCGTTGAGCTCCTTATGTTCTGAGTTAAGCTTCACGATTACTGACAAATACACTGACTGGACAGGTCCACTAAATCTGTGTGGTTTTTTCCTCAAAAGACCATTACAGACACCAATCTACATGGTCTTCACATGATTTGACCGAGATTATGTCTGGACTTTAAATAGACTGTGACCACTGAGTTTGTTTCGGCCTGTCTTCTCAGAGTAGTCAGATACGAAACGCCGACCTCATCTAGTTTTAAAATATGATTAACATGTACAAGTTTCTGTACAAACCTACTTAGAGAGATAAAATCATTTATCATATATTTAAAAAAAATGGTTTGAAATTATTCAGTAAAGCTTAGAAAAGCTAGAAAATAGAAACACGTGCATACAAAAATATAATTACCTCGAGTAGGTAGGTAAACAGAAAAATATAACAAAGTAGATCTACATTTAATAACCAAGCTATGGTTTCATCACTAACAGATAAAATGTAACTCAACGCAGGTAATCCTATATTGACTATTACAATACCCGCGGGACTTTACTTAGCATTCGCGACCTTACTGACAGCAAATGACATTAATAATGGCGTGTTAGGACTGCATTCTGTATTAAGGGGCGCCGATGCAATTAATGATGGATCCATTCGAAGTAAACTAAGTGATATCAAAACCAATCACATTAGTTTTAAAGTTATCTCTAAAGGAGAAAGTGATAGGTATTAAAAATTTCATCACGAAAGTTACTTTTAAATACCTAGTATGAATTTAAAAATATCTTAGAAGTATGACTTTAAAAATAACTTTGTTGTACTCCAAGGAGTGATTATGTCAACTTAGTTTGGAAAGTTATGCAAAGAACAACGTCTTTGATGGAAATATATTTTTAAGTTCCATAAAAAATGACTAAACAAGAAACATTCAAACAACTACAAGGAATAATAGAGTTCAAGCTGCATTCTTCTAGTATAAGCAAAAAATTTTGAGCATGTCCAATATCAAAAAAACTCTCAAACAATTTATTATCATTAAAAATAATCACCATAATGAAATCCGTACACAACAATTTTGCAGCTCCCTTCTACTAGAGAGGGATCCCGAAATTGTGCATGTTTCGGGTCCCGGGTCCGTCAATAAGGCTCTAACAGAGATTAGGGCAGAACTCATCTCATTAGTTTGATTGCACGAATCTGCAGCCGTGTTTCGATCGTGACATAGTTGTGGGCCAAATTGATTTCCTTGCGAAAGCCTTCGGTAAGTCAGTAGTCGCACAAATCAAATTTCGGTCTGGAATCCATTAAGCAACGGTTCGAATGTGTAATGAGATGTAGATAGTTGAATAGTTTTGATCTAAGTAACATTTAAAACCATTTCTACGGAGATTTTTGAGGAGGATTAACTAAGTCGCAGCTAAGCAATACTTTGAGTATCATTAATTACAATTAATTTAATTTTTTTTTTTTATTTTTTTTTTTAATCACGCTCAATTTGCGGAGCGCTCCCAATGGACAGTTGTGTTCCACTATTTAAAAACTTAAAATACTTCCACTTCCAGCACTATACATTTTTGAAATTTGTATCTTTGTACACAAAAACAGACATGAATTTGACTTGTTTAATGATGTAATATCCAGACCCAGCCGCAAGGTGCATATATGCTCAATGTTCCTAGGCGTAGAATAAAATTGTTTTCTAATAATGTATACTGCATGTCCATTACTGTATAGAACAAATTACCTGATGGCTTTAAATCTCTCAGCCTCAGAGCATTTAAATGTAAATTATTTAACTTTCTTTCAAGCAAATGTTATTACTCTACTGAAGATTTTATGAATGAAAAATTTACCTAAATATTTGACATTATTATCCTTGACCTTATTGAATTTTGAATTATATAATTAATCTCTTTTACAACAGCTATTGTTCAGTTTCTTTAAATTATTTGTAATTCTAATTCTAATAATTAATAATTTAATTTTGATGTAAATGATGACCCATAATTTTACAAACCATATTTGTACGCCGGAAACGGCAGAATATTATGATCGTATTACATAATGAACCTAACAACTTTGTACAATATTCTGACAAATAAATGCATTCTATTCATTCTATATTCTATTAAGAACGCATACTACGGTCCACTAGCGCCACTACTTTAATAAACGAAGCAAAAAAATACGATCTATGTTTAGGAATGTGGCCGCTTTTCTTTAGATCGAATTTTGTTGTTTTGTGTCTCAATATGAAACATTATAAAAGGTATTCAAAAATTCTAGACACACTTACCGAGGTCGCTGATTGAGCCGTTTTTCATAATTCCTTCTCAGTCACGGGATTTTTTTTTAAAAGGAGTGGCGCTAGTGGACTGTGGTATGCCCTCTTAATGCCTTATGCTTAAAAAAGATAAACTAATCAATTAACTGCACAAACAAATTGCACAAACAGTCAACTTTTCATTAAAAGTTTTCGCAAAAATGCCAATAACGCAAGAATACAATGTTTTTTTCAAACGGAATTCAAACCTACTCATATTTTCAACCCGTTATACCTTTTATTGCGTTGTTCCTATCCAAAAATCCGAATGCCGCTTATGAATAAAAACTTTTTGATACCGACGCGACGAACAATATACTAAAGCGCACAATACGTTTAAAAAAGTTTTAAAAGTACACAATAACATCCCATCCTCGGTACCGCTTTAAAGCAATAAGTCAGGCGGTATTTCACACCTAACATTTGCGTGCCATAGTACCTCTAAAGTGAGAATAAACAAGCTAACTTTTGTCATTCCACAATGTGGGGATGGGACCCGCTTTTATTCACACTCAAATTAAACTTGCCAGATTACATGGCTGCACCAATGCCGTTTCTGAACTATCCTGCCGAAGAGTTTCGACAAGGAGTCTAGGAAGAAAGGAATAATGCATTGCAGTCAGATGGAGTGTGAGCTTTGGTTGATGTTTTGAAGTTTAAAATACATACAATAAACAAAACTTTAAGTTATAAAATACACTAGTTTTGCCCGCGGCTCCGCCCGCGTGGATGTCAGTTATCGCGTAAAAAATAGCCTATGTCCTTCGCCATATCCCAGACTATATCTCTGCCAAATTTCATGACGATCGGTTCAGCGGTTTAGGCGTGAAAACGTAACATACAGACAGACAGACAGACAGACAGACAGACAGATAGACAGACAGACAGAGTTACTTTCACATTTATAATATTAGTATGGATGTATCAATATAGAAAACAGTTGCGTTTGTTAACATCATTAGAATACAAATTTTATAATCGCGGGGTATTTATGTAATGGGTCAGATATTTCAACAACACAGGCCGCCTACTCAAAAATAAACATTGTTATACCATTACAGGAGATATCATTACAAACAAAATATGTCAAACTTACAACTCGTTATGTCACACTTCTAATGTTTAAAACAACAACAAAGACGGATTCCAGTAGTTATAATCTAGGAACATAATACTCTGCACAGATTTCGAGTTACATTAATGTCTACCTCAACAAGTTTTGGTAAATCGATACAATTTGTATTGTACTTTGTTACAGTCCCATTCAGATTTTAATTAATTGTCAGAAACTGCGGACCGTTTGATTGAAACACTTCGAAGAACTTGTTTGACATTGTTTAGACAGGTTTCTGAAACAATCCGTGTCTATTCGGATTACAGGCTTCTTATAAGCATTTTGGATTAATCAGAATACGATTTGTCATAAAAGTTAGGGTTGTCTTCTTCTAACGCGGCCTGCGCATTAATTTTGTTGGGAGTGTAATCAAATTCACTAGAAGCTCTTTGTTGGTGATATATTGAATTACCTAACGTTTCTTGTGTATCTTCTTTGTCATCTTATACTCTATCTGGCGTCTTGCCAAAGGTATCTTTGCTTGGAGAGACTGATTTTCAGTTCATTAATTTAAGCATCCTTTTTGTGTGTGCTTGTTCTTTTATTTTATAGTTTGCTATACATACATCTCAGTCTTGAAATATACTTTCTGCTTTTCTTAATTACCTTTGACTTAATTGTTATAGATTTTTAATACAGAATCTACGTATTTTCATTTCGCTTTGTAAGTTTAACGATTATTTATACCTGGAAAAAGCGTCATATTATGATCATAGACATTTGATAGGACCACATTTATCAATGCATCTACAGCCAACATACTTCAAAATACCAAAAGCAATCACAAAAACCATACAAATCCCAGACCCAAATAAATGCCAGTTATTTGGGTAGTAAATTTCAAAGGGATTATAATAGATGTAACAGCACTTTGAAGTTCCAACGCAATGAGAGAGGCGATTTATATGTGTCCGCAAACAGTCTAATTTGCATGTACAAGGCAGACGGATGGCGTAATTTTCTCTGTCTCATATTGTATAAGGAGCTTATACTGTTCTTATTAGGTGTTAGGTGATCGCCTTGAGGCGCTGCCGTTGTGATGCTGTGTTTAGATGGAGCAGTAATGGGCTATTTGGGTTGTTTTAGTATTAATTTACAAGGTTTAAATACCGAGAACACCGGTTGATCATTATCACATTTAATATGTCTTTGCACAGTTTGTAATTCATGTTCAGAAACTATTTTATGTAGTAGGAAGAACATTGCCCTCTTAACTACCTTTAAACAAACTTTTACTTAAACTTCTTGAGTAATTTTAAAGCAATCAACATTTCTAGCAAATAGGCAATTTGGATCCGACCAATTCAATGTAGAATTTAAATGAAAAGCCTTGCTAACCAGATAGATTTAATTGAACAAGGATTTATCACTGATTAACCAAACCGTTACATAAGTAATTCTATTATTCAGTGTTTCTTTAACATAACTATTGAATTTATTAACTACTAGCTTCCGCCAGCGGCTTCGCCCGCGTGAGATCTTTATAAATTATTGCCTATGTTACTCAGTGATAATTAATTTATAGCATTCTACTGGTGAAAGAATTTTTAAATCGGTGCAATAGTTTTTGAGTTTATTCATAGCATACATACATAAAAATACAAATCTTTTCTCTTTCTAATATTAGTGTAGATGTCGATAGTACTCGTACCAGTTATGTTGATGTTTTAGCTAAATAACTGCTCCCGATTAGAGCGTCTAGAGACTCCTAGCGCCACACCGTAGCGTTTTTCAGAACTAAAATTTATTTACAGTCATCGTTCTTACAACGTGGTTGTGGAAAAGTACACGTTAGACGCACATGGCCTTAGTTTTGTAAATAGATAAGAAATAGATTCTGAAAAATGCAGCAATAGAATGAATGGTGTACACGAATGAAATAAATGGTGACTTTTAGATGGTGACGTGTTTTTTCCTTTCTAAATTTTCTCAGAAAATGAAAGACTGTTATAACATGATAATTTAACAAAAATAAATACAATTACCGACGAAAACGAAGTTTTCTTTTTTGCCAAACGTCAATCCGATCACGGAAAAATACTCAGCTATATTTAGATGAAAAATATCAAATGTATAGGGACAACATTTAACAAATCTCGTTACGCCCTATTTCGTCGGGATTTTCGTTTCAACATAATGTTATTTAGATACCTGATGTCGCAGGCCTTCATGAACGCGCGAGCAAGACGCAGGCACGTTGTCGAGTGAGAAGAAGCGAGACAGCCTGGTAAACTTCACGTACAAGTTTTAAAAGTTCAACAATAATAGCACATTAAAAATTGACTTAGATAGTTTTTAAACCATACTTTTGTCATGGAACTTTGAGCCTTATTGGCGTTGATTTTAGTGTTTACGGGAATGATATTGTTTTGGATGTGGTACCATGAATGCTGAAAGGTAACTGGCGTCCGGCAGATACGGCAAGCAACAGGCTGTCGTAGGGGCGGAGTCTCAAAATGACGCGACTGCGCATAGCACCGTGCGTTGCTATGACGACGCCTCTTTCAATGTTTGTGATTGCGCGAAACTCTAGGAGGTTTTTGAAGGAAACTTTCGCCTGTGATGGACGCGTAATGTTCGTAATTGTGTTCGCTTGTTGGCGGCATTTTAGGGCTTTATCGATGTATGGCTTCGGTAATGACTTGCTCTAGTTATATAATTTAATATTGTTTGAAATAAGATTCTATACAATGATGTTTTCTATAAATATGTTTTTCATTGAAAATTCAGATGAATGAATTATCATCTGCCTAGCTTTTTCCTATGTTGGGGTCGGCTTCCAGTCTTACCGGATGCAGCTGAATACCAGTATTTTACATGGAGCGACCTATCTGACTTCCACAACCCAGTAACTGGGTAATACGATACCCCTTGGTAAGACTGGTTGTCAGACTTTCGGGCTTCTAACTACCCGTAATGACTGTCAAAGATCCACGAATGGGAGCCGGGACCAACGGCTTAACGTGCTTTCCGAGGCACGGAGAGGTCTTGGTATGTAAAGATGGTCACCCATCCAAGGACCAACCGCGGCAAGTGTAGCTTAACCTGATTGATCGACCCGAGGGGCTATTATTAATTAGCCACAAGCCCGTCTTTAAATGAATGAATGATGAAGCTTAAACTTAATCCCAGCATAAATAGGAGTCGGTCAAAAAAGTCTAGGTTTTCCAAAACTACAAAAAGCAGCAAAAACGGTGATGAATAAAAAAAAAAAGGGCGAGTCAGACTCGTGTACCGAGAGTACCGTAAAAAAAAAAACATTAGTTCCACTATTGGTCAAGAGATGGCGCTGACTTAAAACTGCAATATTAGAAAAAGTGTGCTATTTAGAGACATCGTCTTATTTTTTCTGTAATCTTTACATTCACACAGAAGTCGGAAACTATGCGGCATAAAAAAAAAATTGAGCATGTGCAAATAATTATAATACCCCACTTCGAATTTTTGAGAACCCGATTCAATCCGTTGCAAAAAAAAAATCTTTCTTGTTTGTAAAATAGTTGGACAAACGTCATCTAAAACTATTTCAAATTTAAAGTTGATAGCATTAGTAGTTCTTGAGATATCCAGCTGTGACAGACGGACAGACAGACTGAGTCGCACCATATGGGTTCCTTTTTAACATTTTGGTACGGAACTCTAATAAAGAAAGTCTATGAGTGTATGTTAAAACAGAGAGGTTTGGAAGGAAAAAGGGGAGGCTTTTAATGTAGGCTAACAAAAAAATGCTATATAAATGAATAATTAAGTTTCAACAGAAGTGGTAGTCGATGTCTGTTTTGGTCCCAATTTTCAGCACTACCCATTAAAATATACTATAATATACTACCCATTATTCATTAACTGTCATTAAAACCTATTCCTCAAACACTTTCACTAATCACACTTACACCTAATTACAATTAAATGAAAGAAAATTTAAAACTCATATTAAAACCACACTTTGTAAACAACCACATTACAAATTAGAGGATTATATCCAAGATAAGAATGTTTGGAAACAAGAATGCTGGTCTGCTCTGGTCTAAACAAAATCAAACTGGTTGCTAATTGTAACTGTATAATTTATACTTTTTATGATATTAATTTTATTTTCTGTGATTAATATAATTTAACTCACACACTGACTTATTATATGTAATTTTTTTTGGAAAATCATATACAATGTTTGTAAATATGTGAGCACCATGTATATATCGCATTTATTAATTTTTCTGTCATTACTTCACTTACATCGTCTTCACCTATAGTTATTAATTAATGTATACAAACTATTGAAAACATTTTAAAAGAGTAAGTATAGAGTTTCTTTCTCATTCTTGTCCATACATAACTACCTTATGGAAGTGGCTACTAGAATCAATTAACTATTTATGTAATTTTTGACGTTCATAAGTGCATTTCACGTGCCTATTTGAAATAAATGATTTGACTTTGACTTTAACCGTAATCCTTTTTTATTCCACAACTTTACTTTGAGCATACGAGATTTTTTTAGCGTTCGATGCCGGGTCAATGTCACGTCGAAAGACGCGTTATAGCTTACTGGCCTCCCCGCTAAGAGCATCGCGCTATAAAGTTTTGTTCACTTTGAGTGAGAGCCTGTAGTCAGTAGCTTGTAGTCTGTAGTGCGTTCAACTTTGCAGGAGTTGGTAATGAGTGTGATAGAATAGTAATAATGGATTTGCTTCTAATGTATACAGATAAAATGTAATTTTTATAAATGGTCCCGATACATTTTACTTACGGCATGCAAAATTTTCAAACAATACAATTATTTTATTATAGAATTGAACCACTTTATAACTATTATCCAATTTGGTTTTTATTAAAAACAGTGCGTAAGTGAATCTAAAAGAATCTAACATATAACGCAATGATAGTTACATAGAATATAAATTATCAAAAATATTACAATATTAGCATAACAATAACTTGAACATTAACCTATGATTACAATTTTAAAACAAATAAAAAATATTTGTTTTAAAGTTTTGTCATTTAAAAAATCTTTTATAGTTAAAATTTCTCCAATAGCAGTTTTGTTAACAGTTTTTTAATGTTTTTATAGGAAGCTCTTTAAATTTTTGACGCAATTTATTATATTGTAAATAAATAGGGATTGGGAGGTGAGGGTTTTTAGGGTTCCGTACCTCAAAAGGAAAAAACGGAACCCAAATATAAATAGTATCACTCGTGTGTCTGTCTGTCCGTCTGGTACAGCCGATTTGCTCCGAATCTTGAACTTTTGTGACCCAAACAAAGACGTGTATCACATGAAAGGGCTTATTGTAAGGGTTTCAGTTTTTTTTTTTAATAATTTATAAATAAATACTTTAAAAGTTATTTAAGAAAATTGATGAAAATTGACAGTTCCCCCACTTTATCTCCGAAACTACTGATCCTAATTGTTTTTAAATAAAGCAAAAAACAGTTCTATACTTATAGATTACAGGAAAACTACATGGTAAATCTCTCAGTATTTTGCGTACAAACCTACATTTTCAGTTGGAATGTATAGGAGAACTTGTTTATTAACTACAATGTTAAGTTTGTTCTTGGGGTAAATTCATCCCGTCTACGGAACTCTTCAATATGCGTGGTCCGACACGCACATGACAAGTTGTTTTTTTTTTTTGAATTATATTCTACCAGTACAGAGACAGTATGTTATGGTTATTTTTATTCAACAGCAAAAACATTTTTATGATAAAATAACAAGAAACGAGATTTAAATTATTTTAAAATTAATCATCTATGTTCATTTCACAGACACCTTTACCGTTGCTATACCACAGTATTCCTAAAAAAAAAAAAAACAAAACCTCTGTTTATATCTGACTAGATCAAAAAAACCTTTTGCACCTTGACAAGAAAACAACAATTAATTACCGTTTGTTTAAATCTGATAGCAGCATGATAGCGTTTAATTAAATACAATAATCCGCTCTCTGGTTACGAAACAATGGCGGTGGCTATAAGCCTGTTTTTTCCCCGACTGCCACAGAAGGAGGGTAATTCTTCTCATTAAAGTCAGTGTCGCGTCGACAAGGAGATGTTTAAGATACAAAGGGAATGGAATTGTTGAAAAATATTAAACGATGTTCTTTTTTGCTTTGCTTGTAACTTTTATAATTCCTAAAATGTATTGTTTTTGTACAAAACAGAAAGTTTTTTGTAAAGCTCTGTATTTCGGAATGAAATTATTTTAATATTAATTATGCAATCGAGTGGGCTAAATACAAGTACTGTGTATGTTATATGACGAGAAAACAATTGCGTAAGTTTAAAGAATTATGTTTTAAGAAAGAAGAGAAAACAATTTCTTATTGCGCTTGACTCGGTTCAACGCAGAGCTAAGAGGCTCTTTGGCGACGTAAAACTGGTAGATGCCAAGCTTCACAGCTTGGCTCATCCGCAAGGTTGCCTGCTTGTCGGTCTTCTACAGATTGTACTTCGGCGTGTGTGCCCATGAACTCCACGACCTCATTCCACCGGCCCCCTTCTACCATCGGACATCTAGACGCACTGCAAGTTACCACCTCTACCTAGTTGATATTCCACCAACTCGAACTAAGAGTTTTCAAACGTTTTTTATAATGCACACAGCAAAGGAGTGGAACTCTCTGCATGTGTCTGTGTTTCCGAACGCATACATGCGTAATGAATTCAAAGTTAGAGTGAGCTACTTCTGGGTAAGCTCACTCCATCATCGACTTTGTCTCTTTCATCTCTGACCTAGACTAGAGTCAAGAGCAAACCAATTGTAAAATAAATAAAATAATGTCTATCATAAATTCGTAATGGACTTTTCTGCAGTGATTTTTTTATAATTTTATGAAAATTTCCAAAAAGGTTTTTTTCGTGAACATACAAAAATATAAAGCATTATTATCTTCAAGCTTTTTAAAACAAGTATGGCGTAAGCACCCAGATATGATATGAAAACCCATTATTGTGAGTTGAATTCCATAACGTGCTTGAATCTTTTATTGTTAAAGTGATATTGCGAGGAATATGCAATGGATTATAAAATGAAATCTTGGTGTCTTTTGTGGAATAAACATGTTTGAAGCAAATGTACAGTCAGTATAAAAGTATTATACAAAATATATTACAAGAAAATTACGTTAGTGAAAATAATGTGCAGGAGCTATTCTTTATTTTTATACTGGAACTTGATTTTTAATGTAGTTTCTTAGTCATTAACATACAGCCTTTCATCATCATCATTTCAGCTGAAAGACGTCCACTGCTGGACATAGGCCTCCCCCAAGCACCCCCACCTCGACCGGTTCTGTGCTTCCCGCATCCAGCGGATTCCTGCGGTTTTCATAAGGTCATCGGTCCACCTTGTGTGAGGCCTTCCAACGCTACGTCTTCCGGTACGCAGTTGCCACTCCAGAACCTTTCGGCCCCAACGGCCATCTGTTCTGCGCGCAATGTGCCCTGCCCATTGCCACTTAAGTTTGGCAATTCTTCGAGCTATGTCGGTTACCTAGGTTGTTTACACAGCCTTTAGCTATGCTATAATAATTAATATACTTAGTAGACAAATTGGTAGGTGATAGGGTTAGAAAGGCGGTGACTACCGATATGACCATTAATAGAGAAGTACCTATGGATGATTTCATTTCATTTCAGACGATATTGGCAAACAAAAGGGCATGTCTATCAGGTATTTTGACATATATTAATAGTCGGCCTTCACCACATTGCAGTATGTAGGTACGATTCACTAACGAAAACCTTAATCATACTTAGATCCTTGTCATGTTGTGCCTGCAATGTAAGTAGCGACGCAACTTTCAAATAAAATGTACCTAAATGAACTAACGAACTTCCAATGGACATACAAAATAAATACCTCTGTAAACCTAAAAAAGCCAAATATTTATTAAAAAAGCATTTTCTGCAAATTACAAACTATGAGTATGTATGTTTAGTTTATTATACTTTTCACTTCTCATGCTCTAAAAGTTCGTCTTTATGTCGTGCGTAGGTGACATAAAGCCGCTTTTTATGCTCTAGAGCATAAAGTCAAATCTTCGTCGAAGATCAAGGCAATCGGTCCAGAGCCACACGAACAACTTCATAAAATAAACTCTTTATTTTAATTCGTTTCGTTAGTATTCTAAGAACAAGGCAAGGATACCAACAGCCAAAGTACACAATGAAACATAATGAAATAAACTCATATTTTTTATTTCGTCCATTTATTATTTTTTAAATTCTTTTTTTATATTATTTAATCAATATATTTAAACTATAACTAAGTTATCATAGATATAAAAACAAAATGTGTTTGTAACTGAGCAGTATGTAACGACCTAAGTCAGGTGTTATGTAACGGTACTACTGAAAAAAAAAAAAAAAAGTTAATTGGCGGGAACCATTATTTTTCATTTTTAATTAAATTTACAATATTTACATGTTGCTGTTTCACTTCCTCGCAATCGAAGTTAAAAGTACAGTGCACAACTCGTCCATAAAACCTATTTTACACTCTATATCCATCCTCGCTCGCAAGCTCGCTCGGATGGATAAACGTCTCGCGTAAAATGGTGCGTTTTATGCACTTGATGTACAATCTACTATACTACCATCTTTATTTGTGCTATTAACATATTATATGACGAATAAAGACTTAAAATATTCTTTGAATGAAAAACTTACAAACTCATCTAAATTTGTTTCTTTGTAGTAGGTACCTATATTAGATATATTTTTTCGAACTCACTAGCCATATATATAAGCCATCAAATGATCAAAGGAATCTGTGGTTTTATTTATATTTATTTTATAATATTAATTATAAAATAAATAAAAAATATTACTAACGTGTTGAATTAATAATCTTCAGGGATCCCACGACACAGATAACATTACGTACTAGCCGATTAACCTCTAGAACATGTAGTACAAGTGTACAAGTGACGCCCAACTTCATAAATATTTTAGACCAAACTTGTAAACTATTCCAAACTGCTACACCATCACACTGAATAAACTCATTTCACAAAGATTGCAATACAAACTTGGTACATCAAATGTTTAACTGTCCATTAAGATGTTTATAATAGCACTACGCTGTACATTGCTCGTTTTTCCGGGTTTTATAACGCAACTTGTACTGTTCCCGTCAACGTACATGACATAAGTAAAAACTCAGGCGTACGTTACGAAGAATGGAGATGAAATATTTATTTGTCTTTGTATGTCTTATGAAACTGAAAATGGAGAACAACACAACTCTCAGACACTTATTTGATGTTTTAGAACCTTCTCGACTTTTCAAACAAAAAAGGTGTTCGAATAGTATATTCTATTATAGCTACAAATAAGTGGATTAAAGTTACAAGATCCGGGCATAATAAGTAGGTAATCTGTAATTGAATTAAAAAACTATGTTACTTGAAAAACAATTAAACCACCAAGCTAATCAGCTAGTTGCGCCATTACTATTGTATCATTTCAATTTGTAAATGAAAATACAACCAACACTACGTGACTTTCTGCCATACAAATGATCCAGCTAATTCCTCAGAGACACATTCTCCTTGATGCCCTCCAACACGCAACCAACGAAAAATAAACAAACAAACTCCCACAGGAACCTCAAGTAAAAAATCTTAAGTATAACTTGTTCTAACTTGTTTTTAAGACGGTGTCATTAAACCGGTAACCCCGGGGTTGCTGTCCACGTAAGATTGCAGCAGTACGAAACCTTAAGGAGAAGTTTCTTCATTGCCGATAAATTACGGAGTCACTTTTACAGCTCAAGAGAACATACGGCGAAACTTCCACATGTGCTGTCCAAGTTATAACAAGATAGCGTTTGGACGTGTTAAAGAATTTGAATGGCAAAATTCTTTAGGAATTTGTGAAGTTACTGGAGTAGTGTTAGGTTAAGTATGTTGGGAGATATTGAGCGACTGAAGTTAGTAGTGAAGTTGTAGTATGAACTGATTTTGATACTGTCTTAGTTGCTAGCAAGTGCTAGTAGATTGCGCTGACATGACTCTTTTTTATCTGTGTTTTAGTAACACAGTAAAAAAATCATCATGCCACTTACTGTATTTGACAAGGAAAAATAAAACTAGAAGCAGCTACAGAGAAACAGATTGCCGGTGTCTAACCAAAGAAGGAGTCGCCATTAAACAAAACTCTTAGCTTAGTTAATATATAGCACTCACATTAAAACCTAGCATTTACTGAACTTTTACCGAAGACATGGCTAGACTAATGAGCCTAGCCATGTCTTCGGTAAAAACGACATATAAACAACAGCCACAAGACAGAAACATCCCCGAAACATTTCTACATAAAATTATAGCCCAAAACAATATTGCGACCAAAAATCGATACCACCCGCGCAACACGCCGCTGCCTCTCACCGCACACACCACCACGTAAGCTCCAGTTGCATTAAGTGGATAATCCCTGAGTTCATACTTTCATCTGTTTAATGGATGCAGTGAAACCCATCTATTGCCGTTAGGCGCTTTTTATGCGCAATCCTATGGCCGTATTGAGAGGAATTATAAGCTCTCTGTTATGGCAATCGTTTTGTGGATTAGCTTAGGTCTCTGTTGGTGATAACTAAATTGGTAATAAAGAAAAGTGGATGCATGTGTGTTCTTTTATTTAGGGATAATTTATTGAAGAAATATATTAGTAAGAAGAAGTGCGTAGGTTAGTTTGCGTGTTATACTTTTAAAATTATATGTGATTGGCTTGGTTTAGAAAGTGGAAGGTGAAACAACGTTAAAATATGAGCTGATCATTACAAAACTTTACTTCAAGATAATCTGCCATTTAAGTTATTATCAGAAGGATAAAAATTTGATTGAATACAGTGTAGTTTTTAAAAGGATGTAAATGGAGGCAAATACATTATAATTTGTAACGTTAGTACGGTAAGCTTCGTCTTTAGTAGACCTTTATTGCAATAAACTTGCAGTTTATTAAAACATCGTATCCACATTATACCTCATTACTTCTCCGTTATGAACTCTTTCCTAACTTCATATTAGTCTGGCGATGTGCCCCGTGTTCATTTATCAACCGTCAAGTCTGAGACCGAATCATGGTGAAGCGACTCTGTGTGGAGTAAAAAAAATAGATTGTTGGTGATAGATTGAGGTACTGTGTAAAGATGATACACGTCTCTAGATTGTAGTAAAATGTACTTACATAAGTATCACTACTATTATTTTATAACCCGAACTATACTTTCTTTGGCAATATAATGCCAAAAGGGCCTCAGCTCAGCATAGTGTCAGTAATGTATTAGTGTGTATGTAATTTAGTGCTATTTATTAAGGGGCTCGCCAGCCGCTACCGCGGCACCGCTCGCTTCGCTCGCTCGGCTTGCGCGCGGATGGTCATAGTTCTAACCTAACCTAATCCATTTGGTCGGGGTGCCTGGCTTATTTACTGCGACCAATTCGGCTCCCACGCGGTTGCTCACAGTTTCAACCGAATATACAATAACAATCGATGTCGAAATTATAACAATTGAACGAGTTGGCAATTTCCCTTTGGCATATTTCATAACTACGAGCGTTTATAAACAGACGGCGCCGTATGTATAATGACGAATCATGCAATCTGCCTGCGACATTTCTACTGCGTGGTGACATGAGTCAGTTCAGGTTTAGCGATATAGAAGAGAAGATATTTGAAATGAGGTACTTATTGAAGAATTTGTTGTAAATATACCGCTTCAAAAACTTATTTGCAACGTTAAAAGAATTCAGAAAACAAGTCCGTTACACAGAAGCTCGATTAAGTTATATAATAACATATTCTAATCTATTTGCAAAGATTTGCGAACACTGTCGCACTTGCGGTGCTGCAGCCACAATATAGTTGCCGAAATGCACAGAAAACACATTTACCACAATCCATCATGGCGGATTTGTGGATTCCGTACGTCATACAAACGCCCGTTGCGTCCCTGCTAATGCTTACGGCAGAACAACCTTGGATACGGAACCCTTAATATTAATCTACATAGTTTTGATTAATGAAAGTTTTTGACTAGCATTTGGGACCATTTAGTCTTAAGGGGCTTATTAAAATATTAAAAAATTGAACACAATTAAGAATTCAACCTACAATCAAAGCAAAGTTTAGACCCTGAACTGACCTTTCTCTACCAACCCTGTACCATATCTAACGAATAAATATCTTTGTCTTTTATTTTCTACTAGCTGCTGGCTGCGGTTTCGCCCGCGTGGCTTTTTCTTCTTAAATCCTTTGTGACTCCTTAAAACATCAGCTATCTGTCAGTGAAAGACATGTCAAAATTGGTGCAGCCGTTTCGGAGATTAACCAGAATAAACGGACAGACAGACAGATAGACAGTTTTTTTAAATAACCGTTTATACTTTTATATGCATTTAGTAAAATGCTGTTATTTTGACATATTTTTTTTTATTTATTTGTAGGAGATATTAAGAGTAACCTTAGTAAGAAAACCACGTAGTTGGCAGCAAGTTACCTACCTTGTGGATATTATAAGGTTGATCTGTAAGAGACCAAAGTTTGCAGTGAGATTCAGATGCAGGAGATTCATCCAGCATCATGAGACGAGAAAACACAGTTTTTTTTTTGGACATGACTGATTTTAATATTTAGATTTTTAAATTTAATGAATGATGTTATACTAACATAGTTTTAAGACCTTTTCTTAACCAACAATTATGGTAAGCCAAAAATTAATAAGTCGGCAATAAATGAATTTAATTTAATAAATATGGGTAACACACACTTCCTCCGAACATTTCATATTACACCTGTAGACTTAAAATTTCATATAACCGGGAGGTCGCGGACTTCAAAGGGCCTAACCCTTTGAAGTCCGCGACCTGTCCGCGAGCTGTCGCATGGACGCATTTATCAAAGATGTTATTAGGTTTCACGACACAAATCCTATCGATTCTGCTGGATACGCGTGCAAGTATTTAAACTACAGGGTCACACAAATCAGTTATTTTAGTTGTTGGTTTTTGTGTTAGTTATTTATGTATTTTTTTTTTTGTATTATTGTTTTTTTTTTTTTTGTTACGGAATAGGAGTAGGTACCCCGTTCCTATATCCCCCGTATTTATCACATTATTATGTCTTATTAATTTCATCATCATCATCATCATCAGCCTATAGCAGTCCACTGCTGGACATAGGCCTCCCCAATTGCACGCCATTCAGCTCGATTCTCGGCAACTCTCATCCAGCTGCTACCAGCCACCTTGCGAAGATCGTCGCTCCACCTCGCCTGAGGACGTCCTACCTTACGTTTGCCGATTCGCGGTCTTCACTCAAGAACACGTCTACCCCAACGGTCATCGGTTCTACGGCTAATATGGCCGGCCCATTGCCACTTCAGCTTGCTTATTCTGTGAGCTATGTCGACAACTTTGGTTCTCTGCCGGATCACCTCGTTCCGGATTCGATCCCTCAGAGAACTGAACAGATTACTTATTAATTTATTGTCTGTCATTACTTGACTTTTCATTCTTTTTACCTATTGTGGTATAGTAATTTTATTCTAGGTACATCGTCTTCACATAATATAATTATTAATTAATGTATACACAATATTTTACCGTACCGTGGTACTGTGTGGTGCCAGACGTAAAGAATAGCACCACCCAATTTTCTACCGTGGGTGTCGTAAAAGGCGACTAAGGGTCTTACTAGAGAATGGGCAGCAGCGTTCTCTATGCATTTTTGACACCATACTGCGATTGCCAACCCGCCTGCCAAGCGTGGCGATTATGGCAAACCCCCCCAATTGGGGGAGGCAAATGATGATGATGATGACACAATATTGTTGGAGTTTCTTGCCCAATCTTCTCCATACGTCATTAACTTTTGGAATAATTTTAATAAAAAAGTTTTTTTTTTTTGACTTTGACTTTGACTTTATAATATCTACCGTCCACTGTTACGTAGGATGTGCACAGAGACGTTTGCCTCGTTTCTGCGCCGTTCATTTGATTGCCAGCTTTGTTAGAGTATCGTTGATATGTCTGAGGGCTGTGTATTGTAATTTGAAAAGAATTCAGGTTTCTTCTTGGCTATTTAGCACTAGCTTGTGCCCGCGACTTCGTCCGCGTGAAATTTCTTGTTCCCCCGACCCAACCCGTCGCATCGCATTGCCTGCCTGCGCTATTACATATTACGATTTCGCTTTGCGTATTTTTCCGCCTTTTTGTCGTTTTGCTCATCCGAGCAAAACTGCCTGGGTTTAAACCTACGACCTACAACTACGACCAACGCGGCCACCACTGCTATTTACTTACTTAAAAAAATATATCATCATTAATTTCATGCCCTAATCCCAATTTATGTGTGGTTTGCGCAATATGTCTTTTTCTTCAATACTTCTCCATTAGTTTCATCTATCATTAAACATTATGAATATTCGTCATTATTTTACTGACCAGTTTTGTGGTGAGGGCAGAAAACCAGGTGTTGTGCGACGTATCTATGGCATGCAATCCATACTAATATTATAAATGTGAAAGTAACTCTTCTGTCTGTTATGTTTTCACGCCTAAATCGCTGAACCGATCGTCATTAAATTTGCCAGAGACATAGCCTGGGATATAGAGAACGACATAGGCTATTTTTTTATGCGATAACCGACATGAATGTGGGCGCAGCCGCGGGAAAAACTAGTACATTTTAGCTAGTGAATTACAGTTTGAAAAAGTTAACCATCCAATTAATTTACCCACAATTTCGAAATTAGGTTCATTTAGGTTTCAGCGTGGGACTACTTGGTTTTTGGTTTGAGACGAATATGTTTGTAGGTACTGGTTTAAGGCTTGATCGAAGGATGGTAGGTAAGTCTACAGAGAAAGAAAACACCGCACCGTACTACACACCGTGCTTAGAATTCACAGAATATGCAAGCTACCTTTCCCAGTTCCTCACAATAGTGGCTCCACAATAGGCAAGACTTAAGAGGGCGATCACAGGTCCACTAGCACCACACCTTTAAAAAAATATTACCTCGTGGCTGAGAAGGAATTATGAAAAAAGGCTCAATCAGCAACCTCGGTAAGTATATCTAGCATTTTCTAACACCTTTTATAAAGATTCACATTGAGACACAAAGCAATAAAATTCGATCTAAAGAAAAATGGTCACATTTCTCTAGATCGTATTTTGTTGCTTCGTGTCTCGATATGAAACATTATTAAAAAAACCCGGCCAAGTGCGTGTCGGACCACGCACAATGAAGAGTTCCGTACTTGGAAAGAATTTATCCTAAGAATAAACTTAACATTGTAGTTGGTAAACATAATCTCCCATACATTCCAACTGCCAATGTATGTTTGTACGGACAATATCGAGAGTTTTACCATGTTATTCTAAGACCATAGACTTGTTATAGATTTTCCTATAATCTATAAGTATAGAATTATTTTCTGTATTTTTTTCAAAATTTTAGGTTCAGTAGTTTCGGAGATAAGGGGGGGAATGGTAAATTTTCGTCTATTTTCACTTATAACTTTAAAACAATTTATTTTAAAGTTATAAAAAAAATATTTGATACCCTCACAATAAACCCTTTCATACGATATGTCACACGGTACAGTTTGCAAAACTTTTTATTTTATTTTATTGTGTGCCCCCCAAAACTGACCCCAATAATCTAAATTCATTTATTTACGGTTCACGTCCGTATTTGGGTCACTTAAATTGATATGTATACCAAATTTCAACTTAATCGGTCCATTACATTCGGAGCAAATTGGCTGTGACAGAGGGACAGACAGAAAGACACACGAGTGATCTTATAAGGGTTCCGTTTTTTCATTTGAGGTACGGAACCCAAAAAAGTATTAGAAAATTCTAGTCACACTTACCGAGGTTGCTGATTGAGCCATTTTCATAATTCCTTCTCAGTCAATCAATCTGCCTAGCCTTTTCCCAACTATGTTGGGGTCGGCTTCCAGTCTAACCGGATGCAGTTGAATACCAGTATTTTACATGGAGCGACTGCCTATCTGACCTCCACAACCCACTAACTGGGTAAGACTGGCTGTCAGACTTTTGGGCTTCTGACGACCCGTATCGACTGTCAAAGATCTACGAATGACAGCCGGGACCAGCGGCTTAACGTGCTTTCCGAGGCACGGAGGAGTCTCGATATGTAAATATTCAGTCACCCGTCCACGGACCAACCCCGGAAAGCGTAGCTTGACCTGATGAATCGATCCGTGCGGCTGTTATTCTGCCCTTCTCAGTCGCGAGATAATATTTTTTTAAAGGAGTGGCGCTAGTGGACCGGTGAGCGCCGTCTTAAGAAATACACCTTTTTAATCTTTTATAATGATTTTGTACGTTTTCACCAACTTTGATAACAAACTCGTACAGCCATTGTTGACTTCGTCCATCTTACGTGAAACTCGAACTTACCTGCAAAGAAAAAGAAGAAAATATAAGAACGTAAGCCTTCTTAATTGTTGGGAAAAGAATACATTGTTTTTTTTTTTCATAAGTCACTTGTTTTTTTTTTTTTTTGTCGTATTTTTGTTACCTTGTGATTTAACAATGAGTCGTAAAAGGTTTTCTGATCAAAATTGAATTCTCTTTTATTTAATTTGTTGCGAAAATTTCTATGAAAATGGAAAACACGGGTTTATCAGTGTAACGGGAAAAAGAAAATAATTTCTCTGAGAATAAGTAATTTATTAAAAATAAACAAAGAGTATTTTCAGAGATTACTTTCAACCAATCAAAAAGTTTTGATATGGTTTCAAGTCTTTCTCGATTCTACAAACAAGTAGGTAAGATTTTTTTCAAGTGTATGTTATCTAACAAACTGTTAAAATAAAAATATAATAAGTAAGTTGGATATATTTCTAGACAATAAACGATTTAATTTAATTTATGTTCTCATTATTGTGTCATAATCTAATCTACGCATCCTAAAGACGTTTTTTTTAACCACTTCTTCACTATATTCTCAACGACATAATTGTATAGGTAAATACTGCTACAGTATATTTTTCTCACACACAAAGCGACTCGCGCTTTAGTTGTGATAACCAAATATATAAACACGCTGTGGTTGTGTGCGTGAGGATGAGTAGAGTCAGCACATAACACAAACACGCACTTACCCACACGCAATGTACCCGTTCAGACCAAAGACAAAAATATTCCTTACCAAAACAATAGAGTGCCTTCAAACAGTATTCTAATAAGGTAAACAAACAAACAATAATTATTCGTGTAACTGGGATTGAAATAATTATAATTATAACAGTTGGTAGCACACATTGAATATTTTGTGCGAGTCGAGTCATTTATAACGAGCTTATTAGCGCCGCCCGCCGGGAGAGTGCTCAAGATACGTTGTCTAAGGAACCTTGGATAATGTGTGGAGGTAGGTACTGGATGTGCCAAGTACTGTTTCGCATTATATGCATGTATTTTCTATTTTGTTAAGTACGGTAGCCAGCACATCAAGTAACCACAAACTGTCACATTTTCTCGTTCAATTATGAACTTAATCATCAACATTTTGAAGTTTAATATCTTTTGGAGTTTGACAGGTTCGTGTAGCTTGATATGCTGGTTACTGTACCTGGTACTTGTTGATAGGCCTACACTGTTATTCCATACCTATTAACACTGTTATTTGAAACAATGTTAAAGTAGATTATTTTTAAAAGGGTAACCGTGGAGTTTCTTGCTTGTCGGATTTTTTATGAGTATGCTCTTAAAATGAGACACAAGCGCCTTTGTTTAGCATTGTGCGGAGTCTAGGATTGATTATGGTGTCCGATACGGACCATGGAGCGACAGTGATGGCTTAGACGTGGTCGTGACACATACGGGCCTAGGAACTAATCAGTGTATCCTTTTAAGTTCAGAGTATTAATTAGTACAGTAGTGTTAGTAATTGACTATGTAACAATAAACTGTGTAAAAGTTAAAGGAGCAATTTCTCTCATTTACCCGTATCCTAATTCTGCGCCCACGACTGTAAATCTGACACTATGTATGTCACTAAGAGTATTTATAATCACGATCCTATGTACTTGGATTCGACATATATAATCTATGACCTAATAATAACACTATATTTGCTTAATCATTCTCTATGATGAATGAAAAAGTAACCAATAAAGAAGCATAATTTGAGATAAAAATACTTATTTAGAAAGTAGGTCATTAATATTTGTATGTTTTTTTTTTTTTTTTTAACGTTGCCTCACTCTAGGAATTTCTCCCGTATTGTGGGTGCGTTTACAAGATTTTAACTCACATACACAAACAGCCAGACCCGGAACAACTACTTGTAGGTCATGCAAATATTTGTTCCGTGCGGGAATCGAACCCGCGACACGCAGCGCAGCAGTCAAGCGCTTAACCACTGCGCCAACCGTGCCGCCATAAAAGTTGAATAAAGCTAAGTAGCTGTTACTCTACGCTGAAGTAGATAATAATTTACAACGTAAATTCTAATTATTCGAAAATCGCATAAAAATCGGAATCGCATAAAACAGAGAGATTTCGAAAGAGAAAGGGGAAGCCTTTGCCCAGCAGTGGGACAAAATAAGTATAGGCTATCCAAAAAAAATCTTATTAGAAACTTAGTTACTTATTAACTACGAGCGACCTGCCCTTGCTTCGCACAGTTTTTACGTCTTGACATAACATCGAGATTTCTTTATTTTATGTTCATCATTTCATCCGAAAGACGTCCCCGTCCGACTACTGGACATAGGCCTTCTCTAATTGGGGGGGTTTGCCATAATCGCCACGCTTGGCAGGCGGGTTGGCAATCGCAGTATGGTGTTAAAAATGCATAGAGAACGCTGCTGCCCAGTCTCTAGTAAGTCCCTTAGTCGCCTTTTACGACATCCACGGGGGGAAATGGGGTGGTGCTATTTTTTACGTCCGGCACCACACGGAACTATTTGTAGTATGTTAGTAAGTTATAACAGCCGCACGGGTAAATCGATCAGGTTAAGCTACGCTTGCCGTCATTAGTCCGTGGATGGGTGACCATCTTTATATACCAAGACCCCTCCGTGCCTCGGAAAGCACGTTAAGCCGTTGATCCCTGCTGTCATTCGTGGATCTTTGACAGTCGTTACGGGTCGTCAGAAGCCCGAAAGTATGACAACCAGTCTTACCAAGGGGTATCGTATTACCCAGTTACTGGGCTGTAGATCAGATAGGCAGTCACTCCATGTAAAATACTAGTATCAACTGCATCTGGTTAGACTGGAAGCCGACCCCAACATAGTTGGGAAAAGGCTACCCATATAAACCGTCCGGAATAAATTCTCTAAACGATTGTGAAAACCACCGCACAGTTTAGAAGAATAAGGCTAAGCGTATGCTGAGACGCAGGTGAAGCAGCACAGCACAGTACAGATTTTGCAGGGTAAGGCAGGCAAGGCAGACATTTATGTAGTTCGCGAGCGCATGCTGCGACGCAGCTACACATTCGCGTCCTACCTAGAACAAACAATAGACATGATAGTTGCCTTTTAATGTCTTTTTTTAATTGTCTGGATGATTAGTATTATACAAACAAGGTTCACAACGAACTAATTCAATTAAATCTTCTGTCATTGCAACAAAATTATGAATTAGTGGTAAAAAAACCTGTCAACCTGCACGCGTCGCGCAGTAATCTGTGCCGGCATTATAACGAGACGCAGAGCAGGATAGACACATGTTTGCGTCGCACGTGCCTGCAACGCAGCATACGCAGCTCTCAGTACGTTCATGCATGAATCTGCTCTGTCTTGCGCTGCGTGGACCTGCGTCACCTGTGTCTCGCTTAGCCTAACGCGGTCACACAGACAGACACCAAAAGCGACTTTAATCTATACAATTGTAAGAAGTAATTTAGTCTACTTTTATTTTAGGTAGCAGTAAGTTTATAATATGGAAATAGACTTAGACGCAATCCAGGCAGGCATAGGCATATAAAATTGCCTGGGTTTTTACTAACATCAGCAAATAATTTAATTAAATTACGCCACAGCCCATTCCAGTGAAAACAATCTTGGGTCTAGGTTTTAAATGACTCCGGGCGTGATTGTGAGCAGTTTGCATATCGTTGTAATTGTAATTGGTCGAGACGGATGCCCGCCACGCTAACGAATTGGTCGGCTGGATGTACTGCCTTGTTTATTATTATCTTGGGCTGTTCTGTTGTGAAGCGGGGTTAGGATAAGGGGAAATTATGTACAGCTACACTCGCAGAATGAAAATGTTAAGTAATCTATTCGTGCCAACGGTGTCACTGATCCTTGAGCGAAATAGTGCATAGTTGGTAATTATAAGGTTTGTTTATACAATATTATTTGTATATCAACAAGCGCATCTCGCCATCAAACTAATAAGTTTAGCGAGTAAAATTGGTAAAACAATAAATAATGTACGTATGTGTGAAATAATTTTAAAAAAAATACATTCCTGCTGAGTTGTCTCATTATATATTATATGCTGCACCGGGTGACGTCATCACGTCAGCACCGGCTGTCGCTGAAAACTAGCGCTGAGGCTCTGTCTCGCCTAGGGTCGCAGCATTATGCTGAGCGATGGCCGTTTTGCGTGGATGTGGCGCATATGTTCCCCCTACTTGTTATTTTCGTGTTTGTGTTCTTTCTCTGCGTCATGTTTGCCGCAAATAAACGTATTTTCTTTCTTTGTAGGTAGTAGGTAGCTGGCATTGACCTTTCAGTTTTTCATGATTTTGGTAATTAAAGCGTTTCTTTTACTGTATCTAAAAGTAAAAGTGACAGATAATGTGCCTTTTATTTTAGGTTTGCTTTATGTAATCAGCTTGGTAGATGAAATCGAAACTGGACCTCATGTAGGTAGCATCGTTAACTCATAAAATGCAAATGTTATCAGCTAACTCAGTTTGACATTATTGAAGCATCATAGGATGTTTCATCTAAATCTATACAAATAAATAAAATTGAAGTGTCTGTTTGTAGTGTCAAAATATCAACTTTTAACTAAATAAATATGAATGTATATACGGTACTTATAGCAAAAAAACAATTAATAATTAGTGTTGTCTGGCAGACAGACAACGCTTATCTCCGAAACGGCTGGACCGATTTTGACGAGTCTTTCACTACCATATAGCTGATGTTATAAGGAATAACTTAGCCTAATAACTTTTATTAACGACCAGCTGTTTCCCGCGGGTTCACCCGTGTGGATATAAAAACAAGATTGTTTCATTACAAGCACACTTCAGTTGTATAGAAAAAGCCACGCGGGCGAAGCCATTGAGGCAGCAATATAGGTAACTCACATTATTTCAACATTGAGTCTTTAATATTAAAAAGCATTTTCGCTACAAAAGCGATTCATTAATGGCCCAACCTCTTCCATTTCTGAGACCACAGGTAAATTATTACTGGTTAAATGTTAATTGTTTCTCCACACCTCATTAAGTGCATCAGCAGGCTGTCACGCAAGTTAAAAGAATCAATTTATGTGGAAAATAGTCACACCACCAACCATTAAAATGTCAGAATATTTAAAATATCAACCACTAGCTTTTGTCCGCGGCCCGCCCGCGTGGATGTCTGTTACCGCGTAAAAATGCGTAGACTATGTCCTTCTCCATATCCCCCGGCCACCATAAGCGCGGGCTTGCGGACGGCGGGCTATGGGCAGCTCGCCGTCCGGTAAGGACCAGGCCCGAGTCGACGACGCGTTGTGTTCCACGTGCGCCTCAAAGAGATGTCAGTACGCACTGACGGGGTCCACTAGGACCGGTGCCAGGGTTGCGGGTTTGTCCGAAAGGGATACCGTGCCCCTAGCACACAGGTAACTGAAGGAATACGGGTGGGTTTTAGTCAGTAAAAGTCTGACACGCCCCCTTCCGCTATTTTATAATTTCCCACCCAAAAAAAAAGGCTTATATCTCTGCCTTTTACGACGATCGGTTCAGCGGTTTAGGCGTGTAAACGTAACGGACAGTTTTTAAGCTATTGCATAGCTTCTATCGCGGGCCTTGAGCGCGGGGACCGAATCCAGAAATTCCGTAACGAAAAAACCTCACGCTGTCGCTGTCTCGCTTTAACATCTATTCGACTCTATCGCACTACGCTACTCAGCCGCCATAGCTACCGGCCGCCATATTCTTGTCTTGTTTGTTGTCAAGAACTTTGTCAACAAAGCGCTGTTTTTGTTTTTATTCTGTGTTTTGTGGATATTTATCGTAAATTAGAGTTATTGTTGTATTTATGTATGTACGTGTGACGTAATTTAAGTTACAATGCATTACAAAACGTGTGAAATATGTGTTATAAGATCCGGCCGGTCAGATGGTCAAATGCGAATCTTCATAGCCAAATTTCCTTTGAATGAAGATAGGTAAGCATATATTTTCAATTGTTATGTTAAAAAACATTGATAAGCTCTTACAGAAAATAAATTACTTGATTTAAAGTCCAAAATTTACAAAATTACAAAGTAACCTATCAATATGCTAGTGCTGACGCATGTTACTTTTTTATCGACTGTCGATATTTTTATTATTATAATATTCCTATTTCATTTAATTTTCTCTGTTATTCTATTAATACTGCAAAACCAAAATAACAAAGATATAAGTTTAAATACACTACTATTATAATCATAATAATGTAATAAAATGTTCCAGCTAGATGTAAAAAATGGGTTAAAGTTACGGGAAAGAAGACTTGGTGTATGTACCCATTGAAAAGCTGCATCAATTGGAACATATTTGTGGCAGTCATTTTCTACCAAAGGATTTCAATAAAAAGAAGACACAACTAAGAAAAAATGCTACTCCGTCTGTAGAACTTACTGCAGAACCAATGGCAGATGAGCTGTTCGTTGGATTTCCACTACACATCTTCAAAAGTGAGCAAACAGGTAAGACTTTATTTTCCAGTCGTAATTCATCCTAACTCACCCTTTCCGATTACTTTAGTAACTCATGTTCAATTATATTTTGCAGAGTTATCTTCTACTTCGACTACTGCGATTCTTGGACTGGTACATCTAGTAAGTTTTTTTTTTTTGGGTACTGTACGTCCGAATGAAAAAACGGAACCCTTATGTACCTTCATCTACTGGACCGATTAAGTTGCATTTTGGTACACATGCAAAATGTATCATGTGACATATGAAATGAAAGGACTTGACAAGAGAACTTTTTTTTTAAATTATTTAAAAAAAAATCGTCTTGACAAGTCCTTTCATTTCATTTTACATTTTTAATGAAAATTATTAAAGAAAATAGATGAAAATTTACCATTTCCCCCCTTATCTCCGAAACTGCTGATCCTAACATTAAAAAAAAAGAAAATAGATGAAAATTTACCATTTCCCCCCTTATCTCCGAAACTGCTGATCCTAACATTAAAAAAAAAGAAAATAGATGAAAATTTACCATTTCCCCCCTTATCTCCGAAACTGCTGATCCTAACATTAAAAAAAATACAGTGTACAGTTCTATACTTAAAGATTACAGCAAAACCTTTAAGAAGTCTATGGTCTTAAAATAACATGGTAAATTACTCAATATTGTGTGTACTTACATTATTATTATGCAGTTGGAAAGTATGGGGAAACATGTTTTTCAACTACAATGTTAATTCGGTTCTTGGGATTAATTCATCCCAACTACGATACCCTTCATTGTTTTTGGAATTCAAAAAAATCAAAATCAAAATCAAAATATTTTATTTCACATAAACCTACATGGGCACTTATGAAACGTCAGAAGCTAGGTGCACGGTTCGAGTTAGTCGTTTCCTATGGAGAAGAGCCGGCAAGAAACTCCACGGTTACTCTTTTAAAAATAATTGGCTTTACAATATCATTAAATAACAGTGATAAGTAATAGGTATGGGAGGACAGTGTAGGCCTTTCAACAATTACCAGGTACTTAACAAAATAGAAAACCGCCAACAAATCTACACTCTACTAGGCCTACAACGTTCTCACATTCACAAAATATAAAATAATCTAAGTATATAAAATATTAATGACATGATTGCAATTACAACTACAGTAACATATCTGAATAAATATCATGTCCACAAAAGCCACTAATAAAGAATTGGAATTCGATTTGTAAGTAAATAATGTCAAATAATGAAAAGATTATGTCAAGGAAGTATGTAAAATAAAAAAAAATAAAAAATTCTAAATAAACATCGTTACTTGGGAGCAGTTAATAGACATTGACATAGTTATGTTGTTTATGAGGTACCAGGGAAGCCACATGTGCAGAAGGAATTATTGCCAAACTTCCTTGTCTTCAACGTAGTCTTTTATCTTATAATATGCTTTTTTGATAAGGACACGTTTGATGTGGGTTTTGAACTTTCCGTCGCTAAGTTCTGTAACCGACTTTGGCAACTTGTTATAAAAGCGGATACTGTTTATAAGAAATGACTTGCTAGTTTTAGTTAATCTGAATTTGGGTATACAATTTCATGTTTACTACGTGTATTTATATTATGGAAATCGCTTCTTATTTTGAAAAGTCCTAAGTTTTTGCGAACATACAAAATACTTTCTAAGATATAAAGAGAAGGCAAAGTTAGTATATCAATTACTTTGAATTTATTTCTAAGGGACTCACGAGGACCCATTTTATAAATCGCGCGGATTGCTCTCTTTTGTAGAATGAAAATGGAATCTACGTCAGCTGCCGATCCCCACAGCAGAACGCCATAAGACATAATACTGTGGAAATAAGCAAAGTATACTAACCTAGCTGTGGCTATATCAGTTAACTGCCTTATTTTTCTTACTGCATATGCAGCTGAACTTAATCTACCTGAAAGAGCTCTAATGTGGAATTAGAAGTGAATGACTACATTTTGTTTTTATTGCAGTACCTTCAACATCAACTGCTGAACCATTGCCAGTAGAACTCAAACTCAAACTCAAAGCATTTATTTCAATTAAACCATTTACAGGCACTTTTGAATTGTCAAAGAGACGGTCAGTTAGTCAGAGTCGGCAAGTTGAAGCTAGATGCCCATTCCAATACGTAGATCACTATGGAGAAGAACGGACAAGAAACTCCAAGGACACTCTTTTAAATCAAGATATTACATAATCCTGGGTACATTATTCTTGTTGCTTCTATATGTGAGACAATGTAAAAACTAATAAAACAATTCAAAATATAAAATTACAAATTAAAAATAAGCCCTGGCAGTCAAGAGATGACCAGTCCCAACTGACGGCGCCCGTTCACGAACATGACGCATGGATCAGCACCATCCAGCTCAACCATTTTGTAGGGAACCGAATGATCCAACACACGCGCCACCATCAGTGAAACATTTAAGTGAGCATGACATACTCTCAACTGCCATGCTCTTTCAAGTCAACATAAATCATAATAACTCCATGGTATTCACATTTACAAAATTGAAAAAAAAATGCTGCTAAATTATACAGAACTATAGTTTGCAATGTATTTGAGAGATTAATAAAAATTTACTACCAAAAAATAAAATAATTATTATCTATTGGAGTATTCATCAATAAAAACATGCTTAAATATGAATGTTCAAAAGACAGGAAAATATGTTCTATTGCGGGTAAGGTTTATGTTTATTTTAAACTTATTAAATTCACTTTACTGTTTGATTAACTGTATTGAATGTATCAATTGTAAATATTACAGATACTTTTTTGTCTATTACAGACCCTTTTTCAAATGAAAATGTGATAAAAAGAATGAGACTAAGCCCAAGTAACTATTCAAGATTAGAATTAAATTTGAATTCACTTGTTCATGTGTCAGTTAATAAGCAACGTGTTTTCTACATTTCAGTACCTTCAACATCAACTGCTGAATCATTGCCAATTGAATGATCAATAGAAAGGAAAAGGTGTTCTAATTATTATAAAAAAACTTAAGTCCAAAGTTTTGTTTTATTTTATTATCATCACAGCAAATCTCATCTTATAGTCAAGTTTACCTCGGATTAGATCTAGACTATACAATGGGATTTGTCTCTGAACCCCGCTTACGCCAACGTGGAATCACAGCCGTAGCTGGTTTCTTTTTATAAGAAAATTACCACGTAACCTTAGTTCAAATCGAAAGTTACCGTTGGCCTAAGTGACCTTTGCCTTAAATTTATTAAGAATGAAACCGTAAAAATGTCAGGATCCTAAAACCCGAAATTTTTTACAGCAACATATCGATAAAAATTACGAGTGAGTAGTAGTACATCCCTATCTTGTTATTATGTTGGCAGCTTTATGTCATGTCTGCAGTCCGTGTCATTTCTGTTATGTTGGTATTCATTATTAGCTCACGTTTTTTTATCTATGGGACTCCCGTCTCTTAATATTATATACTCTTTGTTTATTTAATAAAAGAAAAATTTGTTTTCTTATCGGTCACCACGCTCAAAAAGTGTAACTTGAATTAATATCAAAGAAAAAGAAATACTGCATAAATAAAATAAATAAATAATTATAATTGCATAAGTTGATACAAAATGCTATGCAATAGCTTTACCGCGGCAGTCCCCGAGTGCCACACGTCTTTTTTTTTTATTAACTATGACATCTCAGAGTTAACCTTGAGAGGTTGAGACTCTTTAACCGGTCTATCCTGTGGTTGCCTTAAGCTCCTAACGAACTTAAGGCCTCCAGCCAGGGCGTAAAACTTATAAAATAAAAGAGCGCGCAGCATACACCGCGCATCGCGCCAACGGTCACTCCGCAAACGACGACCGCGTGGAACATATACATACAGGATTACCTATTTGTAAAACTGGACAACAACCTCGTATATTGAGTAAAATCTTTACAATAATAAAATTGTTGTAAAGATTTTACTCAATATATTCAGTTTTATTCCTACAAAAACCAGTTTGTTTAATCCTCAACAGCCTCAATATTGTTCTAGGTATTGTTCGTAAATTTGTTCCTTTCTAGCATTACCTCTCCCTGCTTTAATTAAAAAAAAAAATTAAGTAAAAATGTCCTTTTCTACCCCTTTTTCCAGGAATAGAACTAATATTTTTCAATGTATTTTTCCAGTATGAATTTCTCAGAAGTAATCCGGAGATTCGTTCTCAATCTCAATACACTGATCCCTCCTATTAAACGCGACTTAAACACAACCTCCCTCTACACCTCTGCCTCTCCCTTCCCCTCGGAATGCAGGCATCTTTTTTCGTCTTCCTTCCTTGTAACTATTGAGTGCGTACGTTTTCACCAACCGTCTCCTGGCCACTTGTGGGTGAATTGTACACCTCTGCCTCTCCCTTCCCCTCGGAATGCAGGCCTGATGTTGCATTATGTTTTATTGCATCGTCTTTGTTCGTCTTCCTTCTATGTCACTATGAGCCCAGTGTCGCAGCGGTGGGAACATTATGAACTGATTTTGCTTGTGCTTACATTTTCACAGCTTTGAAACGAGTCCCTCAATCTATTTTCAGATTAAAACAAATATCATCCTTCCTAAGCATATTCACTCCATTCACACATCCACATAAGTTATCTCGAAATTCCATTACACCTTCCCAGAAGGTTCCATAAATAATGAGAATATCGATAGAATATGTATTATTTTGTTAGTGCCAGATATATCGTTATTCGTGGTTCAATTCTGTTTGGCACCCGTTTTGATGATATATACACAAGGAGTTATATTTGATCTATGTTTGTGTGTACTGGTGAGGTTGTGAATTTGTGTTGGGACACACGGATGTCTTGAATGAGAAACTTATACAAACTGTGCATGTATAAGGTACCATTCTGAATTTTAACACTGAAATGAAATTATTTATAATGCAAGAAATATATTAGAATCACACTAAAAAAAAAATGTCATTCACCCCACTAATCGTCAACTTTACGCTTGTCATCCACTGCAAAACAACTCTTAATCACATTTTTTTGCAATGAACGATGGAGTCGGCTAGCACAATAAGCTTGCCGGTTTCCTCATGATATTTTCCTTCACCGTTTTGAGAGTAATGGTGATGAAATTATTTACACAAAGTAAAGCGCTTGCCTGGGTTATAACCGACGACCTAGAACTCGTAAGTCGGGACCACCACTGCTCTTTACTGGGCCGCCACTACTCTAGGAGACGGCTAATTAGTTTTTTAAATGATCTAATTTGATGATCTTAGTAGATAAGGGAATACCACACTTATCGATGCGGAATCGGCTGAGTCGATCACGTATCACCACACTTGCCGCATAAAGTTCGACGGGGTATAAAGCTTATTCTGACTGGTTCAAGTCAATTCCGCGTCGATTAGTGCGGTCCTTCTCACAGAGAGGAGGCCTATGCTCCAGCAATGGGAACATTATAGGCTGATAGTGTAGTGTGGTCACTCCCTAAAAGAAAACAATCGTCGCGCAATTTTCTCGCCCACAATTATTATCACTCCATTATATACCAAGATTTTTGCAGAAATCAGAAATCATTTATTTACAAAGAATGTAGGTAACAAAACATAAGTTTGATGGCGTATAAAAGGAAAAACAATTGGATCCAGTACATTCTACCGTAAGGCATGCAACATTAAGCACTATAATAGTATACAAATCTATTATGATCAATAATTGTCAGGTAATCAGTTTTAATGTCATATTTTTATAAGTCAAGTTCACACCGGAAAAATAATAGTCATGCATGAATACAAAATAAGAATAAAGCAAATTTAATAAATGCTGTAAATTCTAACATTCATAAAAGTTTGCCATCTTTTCTAACTGCATGTATGTCAGCGCCGAATAGTAATATCTTGAGCATCGTTAGTGCGCTTTGAGTCGTCACTTATGTTAACCATGTATAAAGAACTTCATTAGACTGTACTATGGACCCCTGGGCAGGTATGATTGCGTCAGGCTTTCATTTTTCTTTAATAAATCTATGGGATTTAAATTATGGAAAGGGCTCAGTATGTGGTATGTGATGAGTGGCTTTCTATTGAAGGTGATTTGAATGGAAATTGGCAAGGAAAGCATTGATGAGAAAGTATATTGATTATATCGTATTACCAATATCAAACTAACCCTAATTTGAATATAGAAGAAGATAATAAAGACAAGTTATTACTACGTACTGTTTGTCTGTCTTAAAGTTTCAATCATAAGGTTTTTTTTTTTTCTTTAAAAACAAGAGTCCTCGTTGACAATTTCAGAAAGAAATAGATTTACAGAAACTATTTAGTTGCCGTGACGAATTACAAAATTCGTTGCATTGCCAATAAAATTTAAACAACACCACCAAATCTAAATCTTTATACCCCACACAAACCCTCTAAAATTCTCTATACCATCCTAAAATTAACCGAAACGACGTGCACTAAAAATCTTAAACAGCAATGTCTCAACTATTCAGCGGCGGAGACGTATCACCCATTCCGTTCCCGCGTCTTTCAACTGAACTGTTTTATGGTATGAACGTGAGACCAAGGCTAGTACTTAGCCAGTCGTAAATCCAGCCAGACGATATACCTAGTTTATGTACTTAAACTTTGTTATTTATATGTGTATGTATTAACGGGTGATGGCTTTTACAGGAAGGGATGTTTGTGATTTTATGGCGGTCAAAAGAATGAGAGGAGTTCCAATGAATTCTTTTATACGTAAATCTGCTCAAATACATAATAATTTGAATTTAAATCGTAAACTATCCTCCTCAATCTATACTAATATTTATCATCATCTGCACAGTCTCTTCCCAACTATGTTGGGGTCAGCTTCTAGTCTAACTGGATGCAGCTGAATACTAGTATTTTACATGGAGCGACTGCCTATCTGACCTTCACAACCCAGTAACTGGGTAATATGATACCCCTTGGTAAGACTGATTGGCAGACTTTCGGGCTTCTAATGATCCGTAACGACTGTCAAAGATCCACGAATGAAATCCGGGATCAACTGCTTTACATGTTTTCCGAGGCACGGAGGGGTCTAGGTATGTAAAGATGGTCACCCATCCACAGACCAGCAGCGGTAACCGTAGCTTAACCTGTTCGGTCGACCCGTGCGGCTGTTAATACTTTGATACAAGCCTCTCTAAAAAAAAAAGGTTTATAAACAATCTATACTTTATAAACAGGTAAAATTTGTGAGTTTGTGTAGGGAGTAATCTGCGGAGCTTCTGATCCGATTCCGGCAATTCTTCTCCACTAATGGGAAGCTACAGTATTGCCGAGTGTCATAGGATATATCTTATGTTCAAAACAAGAAACACCGACGGAGTCGCGGCATAAGCTAGTGTCATATAAAATAAGTAGCCCTGATGAAAATACTGATATTAATTTGTTGACCAGTGCATAATTTTAAGAGGTTATATTATGATATTATGTGGTATCACAAAACAGACAAACAAATAGTGAATGTTTTGCCAAAATCTAAAATTAAAAATAACCAATACCATATCTTAATTAAGGCTTGTACTATTTACTAGCAAAAATATAATATTGTTACAGTGAAATATTACAAAACTGACAAGATTTGATCCAAACACTATAATAATATTCATCCCAGAGAACCTACAACTACAATTTGGATTACAACAGATGGTAATAGATACAAATTAATTCTTAATTAGAGCAATGAAATATCTGAATATAGACGTAAACCCAATGTAATCAGCTTTCAAGTTATGATCTATGTAATTAATACCTGATACCTGGAATACCTTCATTTGACAAGATGCCACTCAGACAATGATGTTAGTGATAATATTGATCAAGTGTACCTTATGTATATGGAAGAGATATTGTATCAATATCCATTCTGTATCAATATCTATTCTGTCACCAGAATTGAATGCAACAAAAACTCGACATTTTGCTAAAATCACTTACATAATTATGATGCAACAGAAAAACTTGGGGAAATTAAAGAGCGTACCGAGGAATCCCTTGCTGCATCATTATTACTTAACCTTTAGATAAGCAATTAATATGTAAGATATTTAAGGATTCACTTTATAAATCGTACACTTTAGAAACATGATTACTTGTAGTTTCGTTGACAGAAAAAAAAAATAACCAAATTAATCTTTAACAAACAAAATAAACCCTTAGTACGGCGTAAATACTTCACGGAAGGTCATAAGTTTTTTTAATAATAACAAAACTACATGGTTTCCATAACGCACACATTTTTTAAATGTGTATTTGTTTTAATAATATAAAAGAAATACCAACAAAAGCGACAGAAGTTCGGTGAGCCCTTAACATCTCGAAAAACATACACACTCAACACACAACACACCCTCACTCTCTCTTACACAACATTAGATACTCACACACACACCATTTATTTCATTATTTATTATTATACTAGCTTTAGCCCGCGGCTTTCGGTTATCGCGTAAAAAAGTAGCCTATGTCCATCTCCATATCCCAGGCTATATCTCTGCCAAATTTCATGACGATCGGTTCAGCGGTTTAGCCGTGAAAATGTAACATACAGAGAGACAGACAGAGATACTTTTACATTTATAATATTGGTATGAATTGGTATGGATTGTTAGTCCTTTCTTTTAAATAATTGTTTTAAAATACCTTTGTTATGTATTCGTCTGTATAACAACTTACTCTCTCACTAAGAGTCGGGCGTTGGTAGCTAAGTCACAGTCTTAATTTTTGCAGCTATCATCATCATTTAACTGACTGACTGACTGCATTTGTTTTTTGTTTTTTATATTATTTATTTATTTACTTCAAACAGTGATCCATATCTTTGTTCACTGTGTCTGAAGTAAAAAGTTATTATAAAGCCCCGTATTCATGGTAAACATTTGTTTATAAACAAAGTTTAATCTACATGTTGCTGAGTTGCTGTCAACATGTTGCTCGCAACACTGCATGTTACAGAGCCGATTACGGCATGTTGACAAGTTCTCGCTCGACTAGCGACAACCAACATCTGTTTATCGGCAATTGTTGACGTATGTAGGCGTGTTTACATCAAGCTTATAAACATCACTCATTAAATTTTCTCTTTGCAGGAGATAGTTTCGGACACCACCTTTTTTATTAGAAATTTTATACATTAGACTCAGAGAAAACAACATTACTTCCTCGGACAACAATTTGACACAAATTGGCGTGTGAACTGGACATATTGATATCAACTTTGTTTCCAGCAACTTTGTCGTTGCTCATCAACAATGTTGATCAACTGTTGCTCAACAAAAGTTTGCCATGAATACGGGACTCTATTATTGCTGATAGGCATCTGATGTTCCAGGTGTGGCGAGAGAGCACAGTATAATACGATTCCTACCGGCTTCCCTACGGAGGCTTGCAAAAGCAACTCATCATTCATTATTTCAGCCGAAAGAAGTCCACTGCTGGTCATAGGCCTCTCCGTAAGGGGGGGGGGGGGGTTTGCCATGATGGCCACGCTTGGCAGGCGGGTTGGCAATCGCAGTATAGTGTTAAAAATGCATAGAGAACGCTGCTGCCCATTCTCTAGTAAGTCCCTTAGTCCACTTTTCGACACCCACGGGAGGAAATAGGGTGGTGCTATTCTTTACGTCCGGCACCACACGGCAACTCTAACGCAATTGAAAAAAGGCACAATCAATAGTGTCTATTAATGGCAAAAAATAATTCTAGTTACACTATGGGTATGCCTATTTTAAGAAACGCCTAATTCTCTGAAGTTTTACAACCATTGAGATGTACCAAGCATGGCGATTATGAGAAGATACAAAAAGAAAAAAAAAAGGAAAAATGTTCAAATTGGTGTTATCAGTAAATGCTTGCTTGTATTCAAACTCTTGAATCAAACAGAAATCCCTTTGCCTGTTTATATTTATATTTTCCTGTGTTGTAGCTTACACCAGTCTACAGTTTTACATCCCAACAACTCACTACGCCGAACCAAATAAAATCTCCACGAGTTCCAATAATGTTAACAAAAATAAATTGACCTCCCTCCGAATCGTTTTTAAAATTGCCAGATTCTGCCTACCCAGCACGGTTCGCGGTGTGAAACGAAAAAATCGCCGGTAAAGCCGAAAGCCGAAAGCCGACGGCTTCGATTTTATTCACCTTTTTGGATGGTTCCGAATCGACTGGAGCAGTTATTATTGTGTTTTGTAGAGGAAAAGTAATAATGCTGATGCGATGACTGGGCGATTTTGTTGGAGTATATATATATTTTTTTATGCTTCGTGTTGGATTTACTCGGTGGAAGTTATGAAAAAGTGTCGCTGGCGGGAAATAAGTAATAATCGTAACGATTTAGTAGAGAAAATATAGTACTTAGTCACTTCATTCTGACTTTCGTGTAGGTAGCGATTTCTAATAAAATTAAGTAGCAAATGAAGTTATTAATCGACTTGAAAAATGGCTTTGCACTAACTTGTGGAAAACCACTTTTTATCCGACTGCCCCAAAAGGAGGGTAATGTTTTTATGTATTGTATGTATGTTTATTTATTTGGCAAGCTTTGTAGCCTAAACGGCTTGATGGATTTTAACATTATGAGGTGTCGTTAGATTCATATGTATTGACATAGGCTATATAATATTTATATATTGCATCTGCAAATACAAAAAAGGGAGGGGATGGTATTTTAGGGTTCCGTAGTAAACAAGGAACCTTTATAGTTTCGACATATCCGTCTGTCTGTCTGTCCGCAGTTTAGCTCAGAGACTCTTAGTACTAGAAAGCTGTAATTTGGTATGGGTATACATACTCGTATTAACCAGGCCAACAAAGTGGTAAAAAAAAAGAAAAAATATATATATATTGTACACGTCAAGTGGAGATGTTTTTTTTTTTTTTCTCTATCCCATGGTATGGGGTTTCGTTGGATAGGCTGTTTAAAAATATTGCGGGTTTGTGAAAGCCATTTTTCGATTCAGTGATCCGTTTATGTAATATTAAGCTTTAAAGTGCTCATTTTTGTTAGAGTCGTGTGTCCCCCCCCCCTGCCAGCTAAATGGTTGTATTTGGATACGAGAAAAAAATCACAGCAGTAGTATACTACTGCTGTGATTTTTTTCGTTATATATATATAACGAAGTTGAAAGGAACACTATCACTAACTGACCCAGACGAACCCACTACTCTCCTCCAGGAGAGTCGTAGGGAAACTAGTACAGTTCGCAAAATAAGAATACACAATACACGATCGTCATTCCGACCTCGCCACCGAGGTCCCGCGCGAAATCCCCGACTAACGAATAGTCCTCCCCGACCCTTGACTGTAAGTGAAGCGCCGCCAGCACGCGCTTTAGCTGAGCAGCAAGTAATCCAAACTCCCCATGATAATAATCAAAACACAGATTTTATCCAGCCACCGACGGTCCCTTGCCGCCCTCCCTCCGACGTTGCCCTAAGCCGAGGTTCGTACCCCACAGGGGGTGCCCTTAGCGAGCAGCAGTCGTTTAGTTTATAGTTTTTACGCCCTGGCTGGAGGCATTAAGTTTAGTTAGGAGCTTAAGGCAGCCACAGGAAAGTCCGGTTAAAGAGTCGGAACCTTAGTGGTTACACTCTGAGATGCCCTAGATAAAAAAAAGAACACTATCACAGCTAAGTAGGCTTTACAAGTTACCGAGTAATTTGCAGTTGAAAAACATATTTTTTTTAACTACAATGTTTAGTTTGTTCTTGGGATAAATTCATACCACCTACGGAACCCTTTATTGTGCGTGGTTCGGCACGCACTTGGACGGTTTTTTAAAAGAAATAACAAAAATATTGGTATCAAATAAAAGCTAGTAATGAGACAATTCCAAAAATATATATTGATAATAATAAAATAAAAAAAATAAAAACTAAAAGTATGCAAAAATAAAAAACCGACTGCCGACTCTTTTCAGTTATGTTTTTGCAGTCGGGTTTTTTAAATACGTTCTGAACCTACTTATACTTACCGTATTTCTACTAAATTCATTTAAATAAGTGTGCCGTGACAAGTCAAACTAACTTAAAACAGTCCCAAAACTACTTAATAGGAGTTCAAAAGCACTCAGTTAATTCACAAATTAAGAAAATGGACTGAAGACTAAAGAGGCGCTCCGGTTAATTCGAATCTAATCGTTCGAGCCCCATGAGACTGGGATCGCGATTTTATGTTTGAAGTTATAGTAGTTATAGGACTTTGATATTAAATTTAAAAAAATAATTTATTTGTATACAGGATAAGTTTTTGACCAGTGAGCAAATATTTTTTGGTGGTTCAGTATCAGTAATAGAACGCATTTCCATTATTTGTTCAATACTTTTTTTTGGTCCTACTTGAAATCAGCAAAATATGGACACAATCTATTCGTAATAATATCAATAGGCGAGCGCACAGCTGATAGGTGCCTAATACTGCGTTCGGCTTCACTGACCGCGCCACCAGCGCGTTGCGCGATGAGTATCCATTATACCTGTTTCAAAATAAATATCTTTCGTTAACAATAACTTAATTTTTTGTACTAAGACATATCAAATTAAGAAATAGTTGTATAATAAAACACGTTTAAGTTACAAACTTTTCCTGTATAAAACATGTCCCAGAATAAACGGGCACCTCTAAACACCCTAATCAGAATATTATGTTATAATCATTATACACAAACTAAATTTTTACTATTATGTGTAAAGTATTTTTTATTTATTAAATTAGTAAAAAAAAAGAGAGATTGTGGGAGAAAATTGTAGTCACATTACAAATCTACACACGCACACAGTCGCACATGTATAAGAGCCTAGCGTAGTACGTACTTCGTCCATTTTCGTTTGTTTTGACTGTACAGTGGAAGTGTGACTGTAATTTACGTAGTTTTAATATTCAAAGTCAAAGTCAAATCTTTAATTTCAAATAGGCACGTAAAAGGCACTTTTGAATGTCAAAAATTACAAAAATATGATTCTAGTTGCCCCTTCCAAAAGGTAGTTAAGTGTGGAGAAGAATGGGTAAGAAATTCCATACTTATATACATTTTTTTTAAACGTTGTCCCACACTAGGAATTACTCCTGCATTGTGGGTGCATTTACAAACATTTAAACTCACATACACTAACAGCCAGACCCGGAACAACTACTTGTACGTCATACAAATATTTGTTCCATGCGGAAATCGAACCCGCAACACGCAGCGCAGCAGTCAATCGTTTAACCACTGCGCCAACCGTGCCGTCAAAATTACAAACATTAATTCATAATTATAGGTAAAGACGATGGTAAAAAGAATGAAAAGTGAAGTAATGACAGACAAATTAATAAATGCGATAGATCACATATGGTGCTCACATATTTACAAACATTGTATATGATTTTCCTAAATATTTAACATAATCACAGAAAATAAAATTAGTATCATAAAAATTATACAATTAATTTAGCAACCAGTTTGATTTTGTCTAGACCAGTTTGATTTTGTCTATTTTTTTTGATAAAAACTTACCTATATTAAAAATGACAGAAATCAATTCAGTAAACGATTTTGTAACGTGAAAATTTGCACGTTGGTCATCTACGGCATTATTGTAAATTATATATATTAAAAAAAAAGTAATGCATTTGCTGCTTTTGTATAAATGCTAGAATAATTTATTTTTATTATAATTTTTTTTAATAAAAGTGTATTTTTTTTTGTGAGTATACTCATTTTCCACAAATGAAAACACTCTTGCATAAACACAAGCGAATGCGCCTCCGCAGTACGGCACGCTGCAGCAGGCTCGTTTTTTACAATCCGACCCCTTGCACCCCACACCTTACGTAAATGAATATTCGTCGATATGCCTATGAGTGTGTAGATAAAGAACGTAGCTATACAATTAAAAGAATTCCGATGACGACCTGGGGTCATAATCGGCGCATGGAAGAAAACTGAGCGTCACGACCCAGGGTCGTGATGGGCTGTCAAAGTGCTAATACATCTATCTGTGTCCAATGTGTCTTAAAAAACAAAAATCATCTGTATTTTTACATTTTATGTACCTATCGGAGCGGACTAAGATAAGACAAGATTTTCCTAGTATCTTTTCGTCTAGAGATTTCCATACGGTTTTGAGTGCCTGATTGTACCAAGCTTACTTTCTCTGATTTCGACTAGTCTAGGACGAAGACGGCTCTTTGAAGATCGGTTTAGCTAAAGTACATACGTATCTTGATATATGTACCTGAACATTTTCAATGGGTAAGTAGCTTAATATAAGATTTGAAGAGTGCATTTTACTATCATAGAAGTAGATCAATCATGACTCTCGATTTTTTTTTTTTCCTTCTTCAGTTACTAAAACTTTATTTCTTCAGTGATGTATGGATTGAATGAATGCTTGCTCACTCTTCTGATATGTTATTGAAAGCAGTATCTTAGTTATTATTTCTTTTTTGAAGACTGAACACTAGCTAAAGCAAGTATTATCGCTGTTTATAACTAGAAAAAGCACTACAGCCTATTTCAAACTCAACCAAACTTCAACCACGAAGGTTCATTGTAAACTCCACGGTATAAAAAATTTCATAATGCTGCTGGCAGCTGATGCAATATTAAATTTTAAATATCGAACGCTTGTGTCGCCCGACATTCAATTTGCCGCGAAATCTCTGTTCGGAGCCGCAGAACACACGACACTAAAAATAACGGTTTTGATGGCGGCTGCAGGCGCGCGATTTAAAAGATCGTAATGTACTTAATGGTGTTATACGGTTTTACTATTGTCTTGTGTGACGGTTATTTGAGATTTAGGTATAAAATACGTGCTTTATATTCTTAGACGAGAATTATAGCGATTGTTTAATAAATTACCTATTATCATTAATTTGGATACTCGTACGACTGAGCCATAATGAACGCATTGACAATTACATTTTAATTATGCCTACTCAACGCTGGTTTTTAATTGTTATATCTAAGAATTGAGCTAAATCATAACCATCGGCCTTGTATTCTGAATATCATAAAATTTTGCCAATGTCAATAAATATGTAAACTGAAAGCCAAAAGCAACAGCAGTTTAGATTAGTATATACATTTTTCTTATTCAACAATATTAAAACCTGTTGAGTACATTTTTATACTTTGCCAGTTTCATAGACCTTACATTACTTAGAACAATACAATTTATTACGAATACGAAGCACCAGAGTACTGAGTGCTCACAAAACATCATACTGATTATGCCTGTGTGCCTCGAGGTATATACATTATACATACAAGTATAATCTATATAATTAAAAATGAATTGACGTTTGTTAGTCTCACAAAAACTCGAGAACGGCTGAACCAAGTTGGATAATTCTTTATTTTTTGTGTTCGTTATTGTCAGGACAAAGGTTTGTATATATTTTTTTATACGTTCAGTTGTTCAGCAAGGAGTTGTTAAATTCAAACAGACCATACGTCATAATGTCAAGGTTGTATTTGCCAGGGAAGGTTTTAGGTAGGGTAGGGTAGGTAGGTAGGTAAGTAGGTAGATAGGTAGGTAGGTAGGTAGGTAGGGTAGGGTAGGTAGGGTAAGGTTAGGTTACGTTCAGTTGTTCGGCAAGGAGTTGTTAAATTTAAACAGACCATACCTCATAATGTCAATTTTGTATCCGCCAGGGAAGGTTTTAGGTAGGGTAGGGTAGGGTAGGGTAGAGTAGGGTAGGGTAGATGGTAAGGGTAGGGTAGAGTAGGGTAGGTAGGCTAAGGTAGATAGGAAGGGTAGAGTAGATAGAGTAAGTAGGATGGGTAGGGTAGGTAGGTAGGTAAGGTAGGGTTTTTTTATTTTTTATTTTGGAAGGTACGTTAAGGTAGGTAGGTAGGGTAAGTAGGATAGAGGGTAGATAGTGCTACCCGTGCGAAGCCGGGCTGGGTAAAGCTAGTTATTAATAAATTCGTGACGTAGGTACTGTCACTAACAAATACGAGTATTTCATCAATTAAGCTTCCATGGTTCCAAGTAATGGTGAACGCAGTTTTTAAACGAGCTGAAAAGCTTTTTAAAAGGAATCTATGGAAAATTGTTTTAAAAAGACAATGAATAAAGTGCCCTTTTTAATATTATAAAGTTGGAAATTGAACCCCGTCTAGATACTTAATAACTACCTGAAATTAATCTTGCGTTTAATATACTTGCCTGTTTTGCTTGTCTAGGTAATTAGGGTTCCGTACCTCAAAAGGAAAAAACGGAACCCTTATAGGATCACTCGTGTGTCTGTCTGTCTGTCTGTCTGTCTGTCTGGCCGTCTGTCACAGCCAATTTGCTCCGAATGTAATGGACTGATTAAGTTGAAATTTGGTATACATATCAATTTGAGTGACCCAAATACGGACGTGAATCGTAAATAAATGAATTTAGAATATTGGGGTCTGTTTTGGGGGGCAAACAAGAAAATTAAAATTAAAAGTTTTGCAAACTGTACCATGTGACATATCAAATAAAAGGGCTTACTGTGAGGGTTTCAAATTTGTTTTTTTTATAATTTTAAAATAAACTGTTTTGAAGTTATAAGTGAAAATAGACGAAAATTTACCATTCCCCCCACCCCCCCTATCTCCGAAACTACTGAACCCACTTTTTTTTTTTAAATAGAGAAAATAGTTCTATACTTATAGATTACAGGAAAATATATAAGAAGTCTATGGTCTTAAAATAACATGGTAAATCTCTCGATATTGTGCGTACAAACTTACATTTGCAGTCGGAATGTATGGGAGATTATGTTTACCAACTACAATGTTAAGTTTGTTCTTAGGATAAATTCTTTCCAAGTACGGAACCCTTCATTGTGCGTGTTCCGACACGCACTTGGCCGGTTTTTTTTTTTTAAATGAAAAGTAAGTTTTGATCTGTCTGGTTAGGAGTTTATTTAAACAATTTATTAGATCAATTGGTCGATTTTTTGAGAATCCCTTTAAGTTTCTCAACACGAAAATAAAATTAAAGAGCATTTTTCTCGTGGCCCACATAAAATAGAGTACTGATCAAAATTCAAAAGAATTTTCTTCCAATAGAGATATTGTGGAAATACCTCATATTAAAATGTAATAAAATTCTCCATCGCTAATATAATTCTGTGGCGTGGACCGGGCCTAACGGTGGCAACACATACGCTTGTCAATTCGCATCCAATGGGAATATTTATTTGACTAAATGAAGCTTTGGAAATTTTAATTCTGAGAAGCATCTACGAAACCTTTTGAATACTCAAAGTGTGTATAATACTGCGAGGTATTTCCTAAAAGGGAGCCCGTTTTATTTGACCAACTCATTTAACAAATAGGAAAACAAACAAATCCTAGTTACACGCCCTCAAAATTGATCCAATATTTACTAACCCGGCAATAACATCGATTAATATCTCCACCTTATTTTTAAAACACCATCATATTGCCCGAGTGCCCTCACTATTTATGTCAACAAATTAAACAGGGTCGGCGGGCACGTACGCAATAAAGCTCCCTGTGTACACACAACTCTCGCAATAGCCGCTGGTGGCGCCACCGTCGACCAATCGATATGCGGCCGGTTGCCTAGCAACGATCATGTTGCAAAATAAACAATCAGATTCGGGCCCCCGTCTAGAACAAATTTACTTAGTTATTTTATTACTTGTGTCAACATTTTAGATCGATATTATAAGATTATTTACTCGTTGGAGTACGGAGCATGTTTTTGTGATATATTTTTTGTTCGTGAGTGAGTGAAAATGCGCGACAGGGTGTTGTTGCCGCCGTGCCTCCCCGAGCTTTGCGGGAAAGACTTTCGACGTTCTTTGAAGAAGCCGAGTCCCAACTATCCTCATGGACACAAGACAAAGAAACCCAGGATTGTCCCTGCATTCACCATACAAGGTAACATTATTGTAGTTTTTTATATGTGCATGTAGCTATACCGCTTTTGCTCACAAATCCATAAACCTTTGGGTGGGTACCTACAGGGCTTTAGGGATTACCTGCATCTCAAAGCCTCTAGTACAATATTTTGTTAAAAAATAACGCTAGAGCCACCAGCAACTGTGTTCTAATCAATCACCTACCCTAATCTGTAGCTGAGCCATCCCTTCAGTTTTCAATTAAATTAAAGAGCCAATAGAATTGATTCTTAGAAACGTACGAAGAATCTATTTAAGGGAGCAGTTTACTTTGATGTTTTTAATTGGCTAGCAACCCATCTACACCTATTATTACCATAACCTTAAAATGGTATAGGTGTCTGTATGGAGAAATGGATATTGTTGCAACTGAAATGTTACAACAGAAGCAAACGAAACAAAAATTCGAAGACATGTGACATGCAGATTACAGCCCACTCCCTCTCAAGGAGACCTGCCTGCCTGTGTCCCAGCAGTGGAAACAATATATAGGCTTAATATGCTTATGATTATGCTTTTGTAGTTTGGTCATACAGAAACTAGACTCTCTCAGCCCAGCCTGGAATCACCCACTGATGGGCATAATCCTCCTTTCTCTTTTGCCATACTTCCCGGTTCTGTGTGTCCTTCATCCAGAAGTTTCCTGTGACATTGGACTGAACTGAAACTGGACTACATTTTGAATATTAATGTCATTTGATACTGTCATTTTCGTTTCTCTCTTTGCAGCCTTGCAAAAGAACACCAGAGTGCAGCCGCCACCGAAATGCGGCGTTTTCGACCCCCTGCCTGCTCGACCAACCATGTTCAGGAAGTGTTACCAGCGAGGAGAGTTTCCTGTCTGCATCGAGTTCACTAACTTTGGCAAGCGGTTGGCTTGGAAGGTAATTGTATTCATATTTTTCTCTGTGCAGATTCGGCTAAATATTCATCCCCTAATAGAAGTTTTATTCCTATAAAAGATTGACCGAATCTGCCTTTAAATCAAAATATCTGTCGGACGCTTACACGCATTTGGATGCCTATAAAATTCGGTCTAAACGATTAAATAAAGTTAATTAATGTCAAATATCTTCGAGAAAGACAACATTGTTCAACTTATTGTGGCCAATTCCTACTCGATTTCGACAAGGGTATCTGCGTTTACTCGAATGCAGGCTGACTAAGCCCGGTCCGGTAAGGACCAGGCCCGGGTCGATGGCGCGTTGTGTTCCACGCGCGCCTCAAAGAGATGTCAGCACGCACTGACGGGGTCCGCTAGGACCGGTGCCTGCCAGGGTTGCGGGTTTGTCCGAAAGGGATACCGTGGCCCTGGCACACAGGCAACTGAAGGAACACGGGTGGGTTTTAATCAGTAAAAGTCTGACACGCCCTCCCGCTCCACCCAGAGCGGGAGAAGTTATTTGATAATTTCCCACCCAAAAAAAAAAAAAAAAAAGGCTGACTACCAAGTGTAATTTTGATGCCCTTTTAGTCCATCCGTTTTGACGAAGGTCTTTTGTTGCTCTACGAGCTCACGGCTACGTTTTCTTAGATCAGTACGAATGGTGCTACGAAACCTGTTACGGGCTAAAATAATCCGATCCAGCCTGCCCGCTGCTGTCCTCCCCCAGCGACGCCCTAAACCGAAGTCCGTACCTCACAGGGGGCGCCCTTAGCGTGTAGTCGCTTAGTTTATAAGTTGTTTACCCTGGCTGGAGGCCTTCATTTATTGAGGCACTCACAGGAAAGTCCGGTTAAGTAGACGACAACCTCCTTGGTTAACCTGCGAGAGGTCATAGTAAAAAAAAAGTACGGGCTACGAAACTGCAGCCATTTTAAACCAAATAAGTTTTTTCCTAAACTGTTTGCTTTTAAAACTATTGGTATAGCCAGTGTTCTCTCCGGAAGTGTAACTAGGTCGCCCAGTTATGTCAGTTAGGAACGGTACCTGAGTGTTCCGGTACTTATCATAATTACGTGTTGGTGGTCGCCTACGCAAATATCGTAACACATCATAACCTATTTTTATGACACAAAAATTATTAGAAATACAAAATTTTGATCAAGGACATTGTTTGATAAGTCGTGTGAACTGTTGGCTGGCTTTATAAATATTCATAAATATCATTAAAATAAGAAAAAATTGTGCTTTATAAACTCAGATATCAAAATAAATACATATGGAATTATATTATTTTGTTAAGTTTATACGCAGTTGATCCGTTTGTTCTTAACCAACTCTGTACAAAAATATTAAAACCACAATTTTCTAAGAACATATTTTCATCCGATAAGAAATTACCATTAGGCCCCTCGCACACGGCGAATTTTTGTAAACGCGTGACAGCATCGATACTAACGCGCGTTAGTCGCATTTGCAACGCACTACAGAAGCGATGCCAACACGCTACTAACGCGCTACGGTATCGCGACTGTATCGATGCAAACGCGCGACCGTGTCGGATGATATCGTGGAGCGAACGGAGGGCGGATGGCGAGTGAGTGGAGAACCGAGCATCAGTGCAACTGTGGCATTTTTGTGCCGTTACTGAATCGCGTTTACATTGCGACAGAAGCGCGACAGTATCGCGTTTGCATTGCGACTTAGAATCGTGGTGTGAGCGAGGGCAAACAGCTAGCGGCCCCATCGCGGCTGTATCGATGCGAACACGCGACAGCATCGCTACTGCATCGCTACAAAAATTCGCCGTGGGTGAGGGGCCTTAGGTAGGTAAATCAAGGTTCTCTGAACTAACGGAGAAAACTCGGATATATTTTTTTACCATTTTTAATAAGACATCTTCTTTGAGCCTTTAATTTCTGATTCTCAGAAATGTACCAGTACGGTGGATAAGGAATATGGAATTTAATCAGGTTTTACGCTCTAGTTATATGAGCGAATGGGAAAATGAAGTAAGCCCTAGATTTATTGGATGATAATATATTCAGCTTGGTGGAAAGTGGTCCGGAATATCCATTTATAGGTAACCCTCTGGAAGTAATGAAATTAAGTGATAAGTTATTATGTATTAGCATCTTAGGTCCTTGTTAGTAAATCGCTTTGAGACTACCTTGTTGGCCATTGTATAAACTCTTGGGATACTGGATTAAATAAAATCATTATTTAAGACAGTCAAGTGTATGAGCCTTTAACTACGTTTAAGTTTTGGCAGCAGCGTTTGAGTATATGTATCAAATCACTCACGCCCTCTTCCCATGGGTGTAGGCAGAAACTATAGAAGGCCACCTGCTACGCTCCTTACATACTCGTTTTGCTTTGTTTACATTCATACATCTGGTCATACACGCCAGTTGCGAGTGCTATGCACCTGACCTTTCTGAAAAACATCTCCTATTATTAGCACACCATTAAAATCCCAAAATAGCTGCAGATATTTATTTAAGGCAGAATAAAAAACATAACTTCATCCCCAGTATGTTTAGTTACTGCCGATATTCTAAGCAATTAAAGCCTAATAAAAACAAACTCTACTTATTATATCCACAGTATTTTTAGTTAGGCAAAATAAAAAACATGCTTTACATAAGTAAAGCATGTTTATAAAAAAATCATTATAAAATATCGACAGTATACACAGTTACTGCACATAATTTAACTAAAAGTAAAACATACATGATAGAGCTTTACTTGCAAACCCGGGGTACCTATATTTACTGTTGTTATGTTAAGGTAGATGTCTCATTTATTGGACTTACTGCCTTTTCTCCATAACGAAATTTACCGGTTCCCGATAAGCTATTAAAACAGCTGTCAGCACAGATGAGCTCTATAAGATTATAGAACTCATTGCGCTTACTTATTTTGTCAAAAATTGCACTTACTGCTGATATCGCTAGCGCGGCAGACTTTAAGTCCTCCTAGGGCGTCCCCTCCCGGCGTTGCCACTCACATCTGCCTTGTAAACCTTATGTTAGTTGCCTTTCATTCATCCTCTCGACATGACCAAACCATCTAAGCATATTCTTTTCAATTTTTGCCACTACATCTTCTTTAAAGCCGCACAGTTGCCTTATCACATCATTTTTCAGCCTATCATTCATAGTCACGCCACACATGCTTCGCAAGGAACGCATTTCCACAGCATTCATTCTACTTTCATGCTTCTTATGCCACACGCAACTTTCACTTCCGTACATAAAACCAGCACCAGTACAACATTGTGAACAGCCAGTCGAGCCTCGAGCCAGATGTATCAAATAAAAGAAATTAAAGTTCAATTCATCATACAGCTGGATGATAAAAAACTCACCCGGCTTTATTACAAGTTATATTTTTCAGGACCATCAAACCATTTTTTAATTTCGAACTTAATAACGAAATAGTTAAAGTTCTAATTACAAAAACTGACGTTAAACCCGAGTCTAAGTGGTCAATTTTGTATTAAGAACTTTACATTAGATGGAATAAAGTTGAAAATACAATAACTGGCTTAATAGTTTTGGCTTGGACTAAAGTTTAACTTAGAACTCGTTTTGTCATCATCATTGGCCTAGCCTTTTACCCAACTATGTTCCGGTCTGACCGAATGCAGATAAATACCGGTATTTTACATGGAGTGACTGCCTATCTGACCTCCACAACCCAGTTACTGGGTAATACGATATCCCTTGGTAAGACTGGTTGTCAGAATTCCGGGCTTCCTACTACCCGTAACGACTGTCAAAGATCCACGAATGACAGCCGGAGGAATCTCGGTATGTAAAGATGGACCCATCCATGCACCAACTCCGGTAAGCGTACCTATAACTCGTTTTGTACTGAGACGAATCAAGTTCATTAGTATAGTATCATTTCTAATTCATTAGTATATTATAGTTACCATAGATTTCTCGTTTCTGTTCTCTAGGTGCCGATAGAAAAGCTGGACTTCCACCACTACCTGCCGATGTTCTTCGACGGTTTGTCCGAGGGCGCCTACCCTTACAACTTCATCGTAGAGAGAGGCATCCACGACCTAATTACTAAGGGGTCCTACAAGGTTCTGCCTGTGGTGCCTCAACTTATCATACCGATTAAAAGTAAGTTTGATAATAATAAAAGGGTAACATTTCAAAGGCGGATAAATCCATTTTACCTTTTTTTACGGAAACTGAATAAGGGCCGGTTGTTTCAAACAGTTCGTTTACGTAACATACGTACGTCAAATAATAACGATTACACATGATGTTTAACGTTCGTTAAATACAAAGCGTTGTTTCACTGCATAAAAAACCGATCGTCAAACTTTAAATGTAGAAGAATAAAATGACGTTAACCAGTGGGTTACTGTAATCGTTATTTTTTAACGAACGTCAAGGGCATAATTTTGTGAAACAGGGGTTTGACGATAGTTAGCGCCATTTATGACGTATATATACGCGTGCGTCAAGTGGACGTGAAACAACCCGCCCTAAAACTGCTACATCAGTTTAATTCCCTTTTTCTGTAAAAAGATCAGATAGAAATTATTCTCTATAGGTAACGGACTTGTGGAAATCTGATTAGTCCATCGATTTAACATATTTCAGTACCAATGAACGGCTATGAAACGGTTTTATTGCATGTATCCAACATGTGTGTTAGCACAGAGAATCGGAAACAAAAAAATATATAATTGACGGCTTTATTTATTTATTTGTTTTATTTATTTATTTAACAATTTATGTACACACATATAAACAGACAAGAAGAAAGGAACAGAAAAATACGTACAAAGGTGATGCTTATTTCTAATGAAATCTCTTCCAGCATACCTGCGATACGAAAGTAGATATAGAGATGTAGACAACGTGTGTAAGTGTAGAAGAGAAAAAAAATATACATACAATCAAAATAGCTATACACTAATTAATATAAATACGGGTACCTATAATATGGCTTTTGTTTTGACGCTCCTTTTCACTGACCGACCCAGACGACCCCACCACTCTCATCCAGGAGAGTCGTAGGGAAACCAGTACAGCTCGTAGAGTACACACACGCACACGATCCAAATTCCGACCTCGCTTTAGAGGTCCCGCGCGTAACCCACCCCGACCTACTATTATTATCGTCAATAATAATAGCCCTCCCCGTCCCTTGACGACGCTTAACGATGTGCCAGCATGTGGTTTAGCTGAGCCTGTAATCCAAACTCCCCATATTAATAATCAGAACCCTGATGTTATCCAGCCACCGACGGTCCCTTGCCACCCTCCCTCCGACACTGCCCTAAGCCGAGGTTCGAGCCCCACCTGGGGTGCCCTTAGCGAGCAGTCGTCTCGTCTAGTTTAAGTAGATTATAGTTAAAAACTCCCCTGGCTGGAGGCGTAAACTTCGTTAGGAGCTTGCGGCACCACAGGAAAGCCCGGTTAAGGAGCAGGAACCCCCAGTGGTTATACCTCCGAGATGCCATACAAAAAAAAAAAAAAAAAAAAAAAACGCTCCTTTAATCTATTATTTGATGATAAATACTTGGCAAATTCTTCGGTATTCAGAGCTCGCAACCCAATCGCATTGAAAGGCGACTACGGATGTACTAGGACAAGAGCAACAAAATACTACAAACTGCCAATTAATAAAAATAAAAAAAAATACTGCTATCACCATTCCGTTTGTGAACCTTTGAGAACCTAGATTTTTTTTCCTTGTCATTCATTTAGAATTTTTCGAACAACCATGCTTATAAAATAACAGACTATAGATTTTAAATAATTCACACTATAGATTCTAAACGGTTATAGTACAAACCTTTGGAACTACTAGCTACGCTTCGCGGTTTCACTAGCATAAGTCTTGATTCCGGACTATCAGGATAAAAAGTATTAAATGTGTTAATCTAGGTTATAAACTACCCGTGTGCAAAATTTCATCCAAACCCCTTCTGCCGTTTTGTCATGATTGATTAACAAACATCCATCCATCCTCACAAACCTTTGCATTTATAATATTAGTAGGATTAAAATCTGTATTAAGGCTACAAACAGGCGCGACACGCGACGCGACGCAAAGGCACCGCTCGTCGCGCGGCACGCGGTGCCTTTGTATCACGTTGCGTGTCGCGCCTGTTTGTAGGAGCCTTTAAACTAATAATAAAGCTGAAGAGTTTGTTTTTTGTTTGTTTGAGCGTGCTAATCTCTGGAACTACCGGTCGGATTTAAAGAAATCTTTCTGCATTTGATAGCCTAATGTTGAGGACGGCTTCAGCTAACATCATGCTTAGAACCTTAGGAGACGCGCAAAAAGAAAAAAAGTCAAAAAGAACGCTTAGCGAAAACGAAGTAATAGCATGGGCGGGCGATGCGATGCGACGGGGTGGATCGGGGAAACAAGAAATTTCACGTGGACGAATCGCAGGCAGAAGCTTGTTTAAAAATAAATTCTCACAAATATCATCCTAAAATGACTTGTTAATTATTAAAGCTCATGTAAAATCAGTGAGTACTAACAGTACACATCTAGTGTTCCTTACTCGGTACAGCCTATAAATATACTCCTCCTTCCTCCTCCTCCTTTCAGCCGAAAGACATCCACTGCTGGACATGGCCGCCCTCAAAAGGGGGGGATTTGCCATAATCGCCGCAGGCAGGCGGGTTGGTGATCGCAGTATGGTGTTAAAAATGCATAGAGAACGCTGCTGCCCATTCTCTATTACCTAAGTCCCTTAGTCGCCTTTTACGATACCCACGGGAGGAAATGGGGTGGTGTTATTCTTTACGTCCGACACCACACGGAACTCATACAAATATACTACACCCAGAAAATAACTTATATGCATTTTCAGCGCCCCAGAGCACTCCCGTTTGAGAGTAATTTCCAGTGCGTCTAAACGAAACTCCTTGTGCACGACATTACATTTTTCATACTGCATTTTCTAGTCTGCTTTAATGCTTAATATCTGCCTTCTAAGGCTTGCGTGATCAGGTTCACTTTAACGGGTTTAGTTCTTTGAGCAGTCTTTTTGATGTAAGAATATTAAATTCAAACTCAAAGTCAAAGCATTTATTTCAAATAAACCAATTACAGGCACTTTTAAATTGTCAGTCGTATCCATCATAAAAAAGTAAGTTGGAGTCTCAATTCCTACGAATGTATGGGAAAATTGTTGCGATTTCTGAATTTTCTGGTACTCAAACCTCAGTTGGTACGATATAATTTTTTGATCCTTATAAAAACAGGATCCATTTACATCAAAAAAAGTTTTTGTGAACATGGCCCATTTTCCTACTGACTGTATATTATTTTTTTTTTTCACAATCTGTGAATGGGTATCAAAATTTCTCAAATAAATAGGGATAGTCTCCAGAAACCGTTTTTCTGTAACTACAACGGATAAGGTACGTACCCTTACAGCCTCGTCTCAAAAATCTACCCTGTATACAGAATATAAATACAAGACAAATAAATATTTTTATTATAGACTTTGGGGCATCACGGCATAAGACAGCGTTATGACATCAAAAATTTGGTAGATTAATATAAGGTGTATCTATTCATATACGAAATATTTTAAGAGAAACATCTATAGGTCGTAAAAAAGCCATAGGAACGAAAAACATTTTTTGGTCTAAGTGTTTTATATTTTTACGTAATTATTATAATTTTAAAATTGCTTGAGACATTTTGCAAAAAAACCTTTACTTACTTATTCTATGAATGACCCGCCCGGACGCAGTGACGATGGCGGCACGAGCCCGGTGAATTTTGATAATTAATCATCATATCAAGTAATTTTAAATTATTTAATTAAAAAATAATAATAATATCGGTTCCATGGCTTCTTTACCATCTATAGGTGTATCTCTTAAAATATTTCTTGTTTGAATAGATACAGCCTATATACTTTTTTACTATGAATATTGAGGTATTACTGGTTTTAGCCAGAAGATTATTTTGCGCGTTTCTTACCAATGTATCTTCAACAATGTCATTTTTTTTTTATCTCAGATAGTTTCAATCGCCAAAGCGCAGAAAAAGCTTGTTGATCAATGTTTATTTTCCTCAGTTTATGAAAAAAAAAAAACATGTATAAAGTAAAAGTAAAATGATATTATTATAAAATTACATTACATTATACTTCGCTTATCCACAGACGCCCTAGCAACAAAACGTCCTGCAGTGATCTGTCACGCACTCACATGCATCAAGATGCTGGTATGTGGCTGTGAGAGAGTCGGCGAAGCCCTCGTGCCCTATTACCGGCAGATACTACCCACACTCAACTTGTTCAAGGATAAGAACCGTAAGTTGAAACTTTGTTTTTGCATGGGTTTTCTAAGATTTACGAATATTTATTAGCATACTGTACTGCCCTCTTCCGTGGCAAAAATTGAGAGGCTTTTTTGGTAGACATTTATTAACCAGTGGGGTAATGACGACGATCGCGCCTGAATTCGCCGCTAGAGGCGCTAATGTAGAGTGAGGTCTTTAGAAATGTCAAGTATGAAACTGACCGTTCACTGTTTGCGGGATTTTCTATCGCAAATTGTTACTAACTATATATAATTTTAAAGATTATGCCATTCCTGATTAATTATGGTTTAAGATTTTAAATAACAATTTAGAATCTAATTTCGGAGCACTTGGAGAATATTATTTTCTGCTTAAAGCTGCTTTCAGACTACGCTATAATATAATAGCATATAGTATATAGCTCATAGCACAACAATATCGCGCACCATACATTGTTATGGACACGTTCACACTGTACTGACCACCCGCAGTGACTTCAGTTTATCCGTGATCATGGTGCTTGCAACAGCGCCGAAATATCGGGAACTCATAACAATGAAAAAAACATGGTAAATATCCCGCTTATGTTAATAATAATATTATGATACTAGCTGCTGCCTGCGGTAAAACCCGCGTGGCTTTTTTTTTAAATACTCCTTATAACATCAGCTATCTGATAGTGAAAGTCCCATCAAAATTGGTCCAGCCGGAGATCATCCGGAAAAAAACAGACAAAAATTGATTTGTTTATTTTTTATTATAAATATATGTATTATTTTAGTACTTATATGCTTTCTTATGCTCCGTCCGATCATGACTTATGCGAGTCCAGTCTTTGCATACGCAAAATTCTATCTCATCCATAAGATTTAGACCCTCCAAAACCGTTTCCTCCGTAAAATCACAGGAGCCCCCTGGTTCTTTCGGAACCAAAACCTTCATTTAGAACTTAAAATCCCTACGATAGCCCAATTCATGAAGCGAATTTCAAAGCGCTTCTTCGATTCCGCAGTCACTCATCGCAACACTCAAGTTGTGCAGGCCGCCAATTATACCCCCTCTCGGATCAGTAAGACCCGCAGTCCAAGGCATGCATGCACTGATCGACCCAGACGACCCAACGACTCTCCTCCAGGAGAACAGTAGGGAAACAAGTACAGTAGCTTGCAAACATAATACCCGACCGTCATTCCGACCTCGCCGCCGAGGCCCATCGCGAAATCCCCGACTAAATAGTCCTCCCCGACACTTGCTCGTAAGCGAAGCGCCAGCCCGCGCTATAGCTGAGCCTGTAGCTTTAAATTCCCCTGATAATAATCATAACCCTGATTTTATCCAGTCATCGTCCGTCCCTTGCCATCCTCCCTCCGACTCTGCCCTAAGCCGAGGTTCGTACCCCACAGGTGGTGCCCTTAGCGCGCAGTCGTTTAGTTTATAAGTTTTTGCGCCCTGGCTGGAGGCACTAAGTTTCGTTAGGAGCTTAAAGCAACCACAGGAAAGAGCGGTTAAAGATTATCAACCTCTCAAGGTTAACTCTGAGATGCCCTAGATTAAAAAAAAAAAACTTTCCTATGCATTTAGTAAAAAGCTGTAATTTTGACATTACAAAGAGACACTTCTTCACTTATTTATTTGTTATAGATTACATTCCCAGAAAAATAGTGAAGAGCCTACTTTTTCCCACTAGACAAAAAAAAAAAAACAAGCGAGACGAAGCCTCAAAAAACTCAATTAAAAATCCGTAATACAATACAATGACAATGACGCAGACGAGCCACAATTTGGGCCGTAATAAAGCTCATATATTTGTTAAAACGCAAGGGACTATGTTAATGACGGACAATTTACAAAGCATTAGCTTCAGGTATATAGGAGGCAAAAACGACGCGCCACAACTATTCGGTAATTGCGTCTAGTTTTGTTCACTTGTGCGACAGTTTTGTCGTCGAAAATAATTACATAGGTTTTCTTTTTTTAACTTACTCAAATGTTATGTTATGATGGATTTCTTGCTGGTTTTATGATCGTAGTTTTAAAATGACTATGGTTTTATTTTCCCCTGTAATGAATAGCATAGTGAAAAATTGCGATAACACAAAGTAAAGTATTAATTCTCTTTGCTTTAATTTAGCTCTGTCGGCACTTTTGAAAATCAAGTATGAAGTATCTCACATTCCTTCCCGTCATGACGAAAAGCAGTAACAGACACCAAAATATCAAAATAGCAAGTTAAACAACAAAAACTGGAGACGTGGAACTCGGTAACAATGCGGTGTTGTCACCGAGAGGGTAAAGCCGACGCGCCAAACGTTCGAAACTCCCCGAACGCCCCGAATTTCACAGCCACATGTAATTAATCTACCCCGGATACTCTGACAAGTCTATTAGGCTGAAAACAATATCTTCTCGGCCCTCCACGTGTCAATTATGAGGTGAAAATTATTGATGACGTCATTGACGCAAATCGGGCGTAGTGACGTAATTAGGTTTTGAAATTGGAAGCTTGTGTAAAAAAGGAGGGCTTTTTATACTCGTGTGATGTTGCCATTTTGTTGGAACACTGAGCTAAGCTTTGGTTGAGCAAATACTTTGTATGATTTATGTATTTTTTTTTTCTGATCCACACGAGCATTTTTACTTTGGAAACCTTGTGTTGCACTTGGGTCTGGTATATTGTGTGTGGTGTGTAACGGGTATAAATCACTTACTTTACTGCAAGTAACATGCACAAACTTTCTTCTGAATTTAAATCTCATAGTTCAAAGCAAAAGTGAAATTTCATAATTCGTTCACTCCTCTATCTATAGAATCCAATTTATATCAGCGAACGGAATGCGTTATTACAGACTAGAAACAGCTACAGGAGCTATTAGAAATTATGGCAGTCCAAATTGGTCGTGGTATACCTCTATGTCTATGTTAATATTTATTCAAATAGGTGTATATTGCAACCTATTTGAATAAATATTGGCTTTGCTATAGGTATTCACAATATACGGCCAAATAAATTAGATGGGTCGGCATCAAAATTATGATACAGAGCATCAACTTGTTGTTGATACTTTTACATTTTTTTGAGACCCAACTTATTAAAAAACCAATAAAGATATTTTTCAATACCATTGAAAAGCGTTGAGAATATGAAAAACCTTTTTGCACACGTAATCGAATACGCAGATTTTAATAAAACGCAAATACGTTACTATAGTAAATTCATTTAACGCTTCAATTTCAGCAACAAAAAATAAATCCCAAAATTTTGCGGTTAACTTCGCTTGTCGGAACTTTTTTCCGATATTTTAATTATAACTAGTGAGCTGTCACCGAATTTGCACGCGTTAAATTAATATACCAAAACATTCTATAACATTTTGAAGTGGTTTTCAAAATGGGAAATAATAATTCAGCTAGTATATTTTCCAGATTGATTAAAATTGAGGTCTCTGGGCACGTGTTTTAGCCATGTTCATAAAGCTAGATTATAGCTAATGAATGTGTTAACTTGCTTTTGTTTGCCGAGAAACACACACTATGTAACCAGTTTGTACCAGCCGTCTTACGCGATGACGTAGGAGTCAATCAAACCGTTGAGCGCAAGTCCTGTGTATTTGAAATGTTCGGGTTATGAGAGTTACACAAAGGCGTCACCGGTTTGATTCTAAAATGTTCTACACGGTACAAGCTCATCGAAAGTCATTCAATACGTAGATTGGCACTTTATTAAGGAGAATGGCAAAGCTGACAAGGCTTATAGAAATGGAGATTATTTTTTGAAGTGAAAACTTCTTTAGCCGCGTTGAGCAATTTTTGGTAGGGGAAAAACTTATGGGTTCGCGTCACCAAAATGCACATGCTCGTGACGTGTTGCGCCAAAGTGTCAGTTATTCCAAAATTTAGAGTTTTTACTTCTGTCGGCAGTCCTTATGACTGCCTATTCTTTTAAATTTTATTATTAGCCTTGTATTATCGGCTATCATGGTGTGGACATGTAATGCGGAGGAATGAGGAATACGTCGCGAGGAAAGTTTTGAATATGAATATAGATGGCTATGCATAAGATTATTGGAAGACCAAAGAAACGATGGATGAACTGTGTGAAAGATGATATGGCTGGAAAGGGAACTACAGAGATGACAACATACAGAGAAGTATGGAAGAAAAAGACATATTGGGCCAAACCCAAATAAATTGTGATAAGGGCAGAAGAATGTTGATGAGTAGGTACTTACGTTTTTGATGACATTTATTTATTTTATTCTATTCGGGAAACTTACAGCTAACATAAACAGTGTTATTAAACAATATGTATTTGAAGGCCATTTACAAGTTTCCACTGATAAACACTTGAAACAAAAAAGACTACAAAAAAGGTCGGTACAAAATACCTATAACATAGGAAACAAAATAACACGATCGATTAACACAAACTAAAAATCATTCAAACGCAAACAATTACTTTTCCGTAAAAAATCTTTTCACCAACAACTGCTTAAGCCGAGAAACACTAGAATTGAAAATGTCCTAATCATGTTCACCAGTTAGTTTATTAAAACTTCTGCTCGCACGAATAGATACGAATTCTGCCTATATGCGGACTTATTTATTATAATACTTTATTGTACACAAAATTATACATTACAAAAAGAAAAACTTATACACTACAAAATATAGAATGGCGGCCTTATCGCTTACTGCGATCTCTTTACGGCAACCTTGGCATGGACAGTGATTTTCTGGACATAAAATGGGGTTGTCAATTGTGCAAATAAAAAGTATACAAGTACAATATTACTATAATAGATACACAGATTTGTGCTATATAGTAGATACATAAATACATAAGTTACTATATAAGCAACGAAAATAAATGAAGACCATAGATTATTACAGCTAACACCGAGAACAAAATCACAACGACAAGTATTGTTCCTTCACGAGTCTTTTAAAGACAGGCAACGATTGTGCGCGTTTTATTGGAATTGCTAATACATTCCACAAACGAGCGGCCTGGACAGTAAAGGATTTGTCAAAGAAAGTTGTGGATTGGCTAGGCGTTTTAAGCTTCAAGTTATCTGATGACCTTAAACATATCGTGTGGGAGTATATTCTTGAGATAGAGAGGGGTGGAAGAGTAAAAGAGCACATACCATCATCATCATCATCATCATTCCAGAGTTAGAAACATTTTTAATTCGGAAAGGCATAATTAGTTATATATACAACAAACTTTAAGTATGATTTAGATCAGCAATGGGTAGGCCTGCACCAGGTGACTGAAACTAGTGAGAGTCGTGGAAATCCTCTGGATGCGAGAAGCACAGGATCGGTCGTTTTTAGTGATGCTTGCAGGAGGCTTATATCCAACAGCGGAGGTCTTTTAATTTTCCTAATATTTATATGTCAACTTCTTGTTATTTTTCTCAAGGTAACATCGGTTCTGGCATAGACCACTCGACAACGCGAGGAGAGAATGTCGCAGATCTTATTGAAAGCACTCTTCAGCTGTTAGAAAGATACGGAGGGCCGGACGCATTCATCAACATTAAGTACATGATACCAACATACGAATCGGCTGTTCTAAATTAACTTTTTAATCTAGTTTGCACTTATTTGCTTTTCAAATCCAACATAGTTCAAGATAAGTTCAACATGAAAATATATTTTTTATCCCAACAATCATTATCTGTCAAGCGTTTTCCAAACTAAATTGGGGTCAGCTTCCAGTCAAACTGGATGAAGAGGAATACCAGTATTTTACATGGAGCGATTGCCTATCTTATCTCCAGAACACAGTTACTGCTATGGGTTATGTTGAACTTAATGTTGGATTTGAACTTTTATTTTTAATTAATTATTTTCTGAGTTTTAATACTCAATTTTTAATGCACTAATTTTTATGTAGGTATGGGTACTCGAATGTATTAATCAGGTAGGTACTTGGATATTATGTAATTTTTATATTGTAGGCTTTTGAAATATTTATTGTGATCTTAAATTCGTGTGCAATTGTAGCTTAAAGAAAAAATGTTTGACTTAAGAAGTTGTATTGTCTTTAGAAGTAAAATAATTGTTTATGTGTGGTTTAAAGATAAAGGAGCGGCGTACCGTGACCAAATTCAAATACCACGCGTTTTCAATTAATGTTCAACATATTTCAGCTTCTATATAAACATTTTTCAATTGTGTCGGTGTCTTTAGAAACTTAGAATAAAACAATGTCAATTAAAACTAAGTGTTATTCAAATACTCACTATTGTGTTTATTATATTCTATTCAATTGTTAATTTTTGTAATTATGTTTATTGCGGCCTTCGTAATTCTAAGTTGGTTTTGTTCAAGTTTGTATTATTTTGTTGTTACGTAATAATAAGTTTTGACAAATAAATTCTGTGTAATATTTCTATATTTATTGTCTCTTTGAATGAGTTAGCTGTATTAAATATCTTAGTTTTGCTTACTTTTGTGTGATGATGACGAAGAGGTAAAATGATTAATTCAATAAATATTGAACAGAGCTCAAACTCAAAGCATTTATTTCAAATAGGTAAACCAATTACAGGCACTTTTGAATAGTCAAAGGATCCGTGAGTCAGAAAGCTGAAGCTAGTTGCTCATTTTAAAGCGTAGTACGTTCCTATGGAGAAGAAGGGGCAAGAGACTCCACGGACACTCTTTTAAATTAAAATATTGTTACAAAACATTGGTTACATCATTCATGTTGAAACTATACATGTGAGAATAATGTAGAAAGACACGTTAAAAGCGTCCGTAATAAAATGTTAAAAACAAACAATTACAAATTGAAATAAGCCGTGGCTAAGAGATGACCAGTCCATATTGACGGCGCCCGTTCACAAACATGACGCTTGGATCAGCATCATTCAGCTCAACCATTTTGAAGGGAACTTATTCTTAGTGGTCCATCACCTCGATACTCTCTAAATACTATTGTATAACTTTGCCTATTAACAAGAAACATTCTCAATTTGTCTACAACTAGCTTCTTTCCGCAAGTTTTTCACAAAATAATTTTCGGAATCGGATTAGTATATCGAAGATTACCTACCTCCAACAGACAACTCACAAATTTTACGTATTTATAATTATTATTAGTAGAGTCATTCTGGGTAAAATTGGACCAGCGATATAATTGGACCACATCCTGAATAAACATTTTTTATTATTTTTACTTGATCACCGTATGAGCATTTAACATGTTAAAATGTTACCCAGTCAAAAGTGGGTTTTAAGGTGTGACAATTTTTTCCAAAATCAATATAACTTTGGACCACGACAATTTCTGTTTCTATTTAAGAATTCACGCATAATTTGTAAACTTTTTAATGTAATTGGTATTTAAAACATCAAAAGATTACCTATATCACAATAACTGAGTAGTAATTCTATACATTTTATTGACTCACTATCGGAAATTGTCTCATAAGTGGTCCAAAGTTACCCGGAATTACTGTATATTCTAAAATTATCACTGGCACATTGTAAACATTAAATGTGTTGTCGTATATGTGCAACAACACAATATTAACCCGTAATATTTTAGGTACCAATAATTAGACATCGATGAAGTGATGCCCTGTGGGGAGGTCACAGTCAATATTTAGATCAGCCGGGCAAAGCAATTTACAGTCTGCGAACCCGAATACAGGGTGCTATGTATGCATGCAATTTGCATGCTCTGCTTCTGTTTGGGATAAACCGGACGCAACGTATGCATGTAAGTGATGTCAGATCATATGTGCATGCCTTGATTTGAATTTGATGGGGCCTTGGTTTCTGGTGGAAGTTATTAAGATGTTGTTTGAGTAACAACACGTATACGCAACACAGTTTATGAAAATGTAGATTCGTCGGTCACTATGCATTTGTTGAATAACTGTGCTATTGCCAAAAAAATCGAACCTGCACTTGATATAGAGTGGACATTGCCAGATACCCTCCTGATCAGAAGGTCTAAGTAGCTTAATGTCCAACAGCGCGAAACGTCTAATGAGCAGTAAGTAAAAGAAAGAAAGAAAGAAAGAAAGAAAATAAATTTATTTGACGCAGTAAGGCACACAATACAGACACAGAACAAAAAAACAGAAAAGAAACTTAAAATAGCAATTTGTGCCTCGCGGCTAATTAGCAAAATGTCCATGTAGCAAAATATCCAACTATCAGATGGTCTGTATAGCAGAACATCTATTTAGCTAATCGTCCGATTCTCAAAATGCCTAGATACACACAATACTGCTTTTGAGCTTGATCTTGGAGCTGCTATCTTCTTAGCGTGTCGATGACAATAGAGTCAGCCCAGAAATTCGCGACGAGCTTGGCACCTTCAGTAATTTCCTTCAGCTAGGATTTGCTATTTTGAAAGCACAGGTATGTAACTTTGTGGCGGGATGGGAGAGGGAGAGAGCCTCCCGTCCCAGCCGCCGCGGTAGACGTTCCGGGCGTCGGGAGCCGCGTGACGACTCCCGGCCACCGTAGGCGCGGGCCTGCGGGCGCTAAGTAATGGGTAGCTCACCGTCCGATCAGGACCAGGCCCGTGCTGGACGGCGCGTACGTGTTCCACGCGCGCCTCAAAGAGATGTCAGCAACGACGGGGGGGACCATTAGGGCCCAAGCCTGCCGGATCAGCGGGATTGTCCGAAAGGGGTACCACTGCCCCGGAACATAAAGGGCCAAGGAAGGAACACGGGTGAGTTTTAGTCGGTAAGAGTCTGACACTCCTTTCCGCTTCATCCAGAGCGGGAGGGATCATTTGATGATTTTCCATCCTCAAAAAAAAAAGGGTATGTAACTTTAGCAAAAATGGAGTTGTGGCGGCATCTATAACGCCACATGAGACCTACGCATCAAAGACCTGACATCACAAATCCTGCATCGCGCAATCAGAGTTAACCACGCAACTAGCGTATATATAACATCCAAACATTAACCGTCGGGCAGTTGCCCATCAGACATTACACCCATCTGGTCGGAGGATCCTGCCTTTTATATAGAGGATAAGTGAACTTTACACCATGTTCCTCATACCTCTATAAAGTTATCTGGAAAAGAACCGTCGTTATCGACATAGCTTGCTTCTTAAGCAAGCTGAAGTGGTAGTGGGCTGGCCATGTTTGTTGAAGGACTAATAGCCGGTGGAGCAGAAAAGTCCTAGAGTGGAGATCGGGCATCGGCAACCGTAGTGTGGGACGCCCACCAGCTAGATGCACCGACGTCCTGAAAAAGGTAGCTGGGGTAGCCTGGATGCGGAAGGAGGAAGACCGAGCGTTCTGGCGCAGCCTTGGAGAGACCTGTGTCCAGCAATGGATGGCAGCGATAGGCTGAGTTGATTGACGTATGTAACCATTAAAGCCCCAGAAATACAGTTTTTTTACAATAGGTACAAAATGTTATGTATATTACATTATTATGTAGTCATCCTCGAAAAAAAAAAAAATACTAGAATAAATTTAATTGTCTACAATCTCTGTTTCATAATATTGTAACAATGTGTAGCCACAAAACATAGGTATACAGTATTTTGGAACACGAATTGTAGACAGTCAAATGAATTCTTGTCGGTGTATCATCTTTTTGAGGCTGTTGTGTTATTATATCTCTAAAACATAACAAAATTACTTGCAGAATTTTTCACAAGAACCTACACATTATTGTATGAAAAAGAATATCGGTAGAACGGGGCTATTTGGAATAAAGTAATTGTAAGATTTGAGTTGACAAAAATTCTATTAAAACACCATAGACAGCTTTTATTTGATTTCTGGTCTTGTTTTCTTTTACAATTTTTCGTACGAAGATCACAATTCGAATTCATGTCAACTCAAATCTTACAATTGCTGTGTTCCAAATAACCCCCGAAAATCCAAATAGCCCCGTTCTACGTACCTTCCAATTTAATGTACAGGCTGAAAGTAAATACACGAGGATGTAACCGTCCGCCTCATAATATCGGGTAAGGCCATATGAGATACGTGACGTCAAAGCCTCATAGGACACTATTGGTGCTCTCACCCACTTGTCGCGGGATATGACGAGAACTGGTGTTTTTACCCCTTGCCGTAACTTTGAAAACTCTTTTTTTATTTACTATGTATTAAACGGTCCCAAAATATTGAATATGGGGGGGGGGGTTATATTATAGGTAGTTTACAGTTTTTTTCTGATAACATAATATCACGCCAGTAATTTCCGAAGGTTTAGGCAGAGGTGTACCTACAGGTACACCGGTTTATATGTGGGTATAATTATTATGCTAATAAACATTTCACCAGTTATGTTTAAGTACCATGTAAGAGGGAGCGAGCCTATTGCAAAATCAATACTTCCCTACATAAGCTTCTTCTGTCTTATAATTAAGTAGCTCTTGCTCGCGGCTTCGCCCGTGTGGCTTTTTCTAAAATAAAGGTAGCCTACATTACTCCTTCTAACATCAGTTATCTGGCAGTGAATGTCCCGTCAAAATCGGTCCAGCCGTTTCAGAGATTAGCCGGAACAAACAGACAGACAGACTTACATACAAAAATGTTAATAGTACATTGTGATACAAGGGTAGAAAATAGGTTATTAATGACACACGAGTTTGCAACTTTCTTTGAAAGTTGCAAACTCGTGAAACTTTCTTTGAAGTCTTAAATTTCAATACCCTTTTACAGATTAGGTTTACCATCCTTCACACTCCAATAAATCATTGTTCGGAACCCACAGATCCTGAGTGACAACTCCCCATGAACAACCATACCCATAAGAATACGTATATTAATATAAATTGAGCAGGGACCGACCGTCTTACTGAGTATTTATCAGTTGACTGCAGCCGCGGTCTGGATTCAAGGCGACACCTTTTTAGCCCCTCAACATTTATAACTGGAGGACGAAGATGTGTGGGGACTGGATGTGATAGTTACCTGAGATAAAGGTGTGTGTCATTGTGCTTGTAGTGAAACCTGCATCAGTAATCACTGCTTTTTCCATGAGTTTTAATTTTATCATCATCATCATCACTATTATTTTTTAGACTATAGTAGGCAATTTCAGTATTTTTCAAGGGGGCATTTGGTTTTTGCGCTACTCAGATCTTCAGCAAAGTGTTTAATAAGTAACTCCATCTAGCTTATAAAAAAAAAAATAAAAAAAATAATAGGTCTTTACCTATGTAATTGGAGATTCTATAACCAGCATTTTCAGATTTAATTATCTATGGATAGGCGCGCCATTCGAAATTCAAATAAATTTTATTCGAAAGCCGTGTTAATTTAATTTCAAATTTAGTCATTTGTTTTTAGATAGTTTTTTTGTTTTTGTGAAATTGTGGTAGTTTTTGGCGCCATGGATAAACTGAAAATTCGTAAAATTTTCGAATATGAGTTCCTACGTGGAAATACCGCTGCTCAAACAACACGAAACATTAACGACGTGTACGGGCCTAACACTGCTTGCATAAACACGGTTCATTATCGGTTCAATCGTTTTAAATCTGGAAATTTTGAGTTGAAGTACGAGCCTCGCGGTCGGCCGGTAACGGTAAATTGAAGGCGATAGTGGAAGCCGATCCAACTCTATCGACGGCTGAGCTTGCTGTGGGCCTTGGAGTTAGTGTCAAAACCACATTGAAGCACTTGCGTCGAATCGGAAAGATAAAAAAGCTAGATAAGTGGGTGCCACACGAACTAAGCGACCAACAGCGAGACTTACGCGTCGAAGCATGCATAGCACTACTGAATCGGCATAGAAACGAGGGAATCTTAATCGAATTGTTACCTGCGATGAAAAGTGGATCCTCTACGATAACCATAAGCGGTCGTCTCAGTGGGTGGACCCGGGTACAGCACCTAATCAGTGCGCTAAAAAAAGATTACTCATAGGAAGATGATGGTGATTGTCTGGTGGACCAGTGCTGGACTTGTACATCAAAACTTCTTACCGAATAGCAAAACAGTGACGGCAGATGTCTATTGCAAAGAATTGCAAACAATGATGGAGAAACTCGCAATTCAACAACCAAGACTGGTGAATCGCTCTTCCCCATCGCTTCTCCACGACAACGCGCGAGCTCACACTTCACGACAGACCATCGCAAAGCTACAAGAGTTACAGCTAGAAGCTCTCCGTCACCCATCGTACTCACCGGACCTTGCTCCAACAGATTTCTACGTTTTTCAAAATTTAGACAATTTTTTAAGTGGGAAAAAATTCAACACCCGAGAGGCAGTACAAAACGCTTCCGCAGACTTCATCGCCTCCTGTCCGGCGGAATTCTACAAACAAATTACATACAATTTTGCTATTTTTGAGCGAGTACTTTGATTAGCTGAAATAAAAAGATTATCAAAATTTATATATTTTAAAATTTTCATTCAAATCTCCAATTTCATAGGTAAAGACCTAATAATATGACGTGTAAAAGTGATTCCGATATCGTATTTATAGAGTAAACGATTTCATTACATTTCATTTCACTTGTGTCCTGTGTTGGCTTTTCAAACCAATTCTGTATTGTTACTGATATTACAACGCAGTATGATGCTGTGTGAAATCAATGTTCCAGGCAATTTGAACGATTCCGCTTTTTACAAACGGCGTCGTCTGTTTAAAAACCCTCGCAGTTATGAAATATGCAGAAGGCAAGATGTAAATTGCCTTGTCACTTTATAATATGACACAACATTTGATATACAATTCAAACGCCGCTTACAAAATGTCGCGGCAAAATGAAGTACTTAGTTCCATTTCTAAAGGTATGATGCCGAACTCCGGCACGCAGCAGTGCTGCCGCAGTACTGCTGCCGCAGCACTACTGGTCCCCATATATTCTCTATTGGTTTATATGAGATTACATTCCGAGCTCCGCAGCAATGCAGTGGCAACACTGTTCCGCGGCAGTGTCGCCCTGCCGCCGCGACAGACCAGTAATGACGCAACCACCACCGCAGCGATAGTACACGAGAATTTTGACAGGTAAATTGGCATCAAAAAGACGAATTTGATTTAAAAGAGCAACAACACATATTCGTCATCTTCTTCCTCTTTCAACAATATAAATAAAAGTTGGTTCTCAATCGACATCTTGTCAACTCAAAGCAACTGAATGAATACACAACAGCGCAACACCACGAACAGCGCAACACTGCCACCATGCTCGGAATCAGCGCGGCAGGCGGCACTGTGCGCAGCACCACATTGGCAGCATTGCTGCGGCAGCACTGCTGCGTGCAGCTGAGATCGGAATCATACCTTTAGGGCGCTTACCGACTGAGGCCGCGGCACCACTCACTCGGCTCGTGCGCAGTCACAGTAAGTTCTAACCTAAGCCATTTGGTCGGGGTGCCCTGGTTTAGTTTCTGCGACCAATTCGGTTCACGTGGGGTTGGTCACAGTTCCAACCGAATCTACAATAACTATCAATGTTGAAGCTACGAGCGTTTGTAAACGGACGGCACCGTATGTATAATGACGAATCATAAAATCTTTCTGCGACAACTAAACTATCAAAGCAACGATGTGTGCTCCTTAAGTATGTGTAATCCAAACATTGAATGTTGAATCAAATTATAACGTTACACCAACGTTTGACCATGTAACTCATCCAGTATAACCTCACATTCTTGTCGCAAGCGTCTTCAGACACGAATAATTTATCTTGGCAGCAATCAAGGGGGTAATTTTCGTGAAGACTGCGCTCCGAAACTATTTCACTGTTTCATTATTGTAAGGGAAATGAGCTTTTTTATGTAATTTATATTCTTTTAGCCGTTGTAATTTCAATCTTTAAAATCTAGTATGATCAGATCTTGTTCAAACGGAATCACTTGTACGGAATCCACGAGTTGACAGAAAGCTATATTGTAAACATCTTGAGCGATTAAAAACTGAATTATTTTATTCAATCCTTGCTGTGGTCATCTCTTAGCAGCCACAGCTTATTATTATTAATTTTTTATTTGTCTCTATTTGCTGTACCTGCTCTAGATGCTTTCAACATGTAATTCTTTTTTCTTTTTTACATCGTTCTCCCTTATATGTACTTTTATAAATTCAACTAATTTTGTAACAATATAATTTAAAAGAGTATCCATGGAGTTTCTTGCCTGTTCTTCTCCATAGGTACCCATTACGCTTTGGAATGGGCAACTAGCTTCATATTTATGACTGACCGACTCCTTGATGATTCAAAGGTGCCTGAACGTTTAATTAAAATAAATGATTTGAGTTTGAGTTTGAGATTAAGGTAATAATTCAAGCTAAAAAACCCTTAAAGATAAACTAACTAATGTACCTATTGCCAATTTCTTACATACGTAGGTACTAGTACTTGAATCATTCATCGTTTTCTATAATAAATATTTTCCTCACCTACTTTACATTAAAAAAAAACCTAATCAACTCTCCAACATAATCTTCCATTCAAAACACTCCGAACACAAAGCAGATTGAATACGCAACTAGACAGAATTATCTTCCCTTTTTTCGTGATCCGATTTCCTGACGTTGCTTCGTTTAATGAGAACATAATGATGAAAAATATGATGCTGCAGTCTCCCTCCTGATATTAATCGTTGCGATTTTTCTGAAGGCGACTTATATCGTAGCGTCCACAGAGCAAGGAATCGCCGCGCCGGCAGCGTCTGGAGACGGCAGTACTAACAAAATTCGTGACGTCGAAAGTGCATTGAGCGTACTTGCGTTCGTCCACCGCAGCCATCACGGGGACGTCACCGAGAACGAGATGACGGCACCGAAATAGCGATACATACATTTACTATGGCCGCATCTCCACTGCATGTCTGTCACCCGTGCGCCGTAATTCCGGCCGCCGAAGTTTCACGTAGTTCAGCTCGACCGCTAGAACTCAGCCCTTGTGTCGGCTGATGTACCGGCAATATAAAACACGTTTGATCTTGTCCACACACTAACAATGCGCCGTTTGCCCGAATTTTGTTTTATCAATCATACTGAACCGTCGAGTTCAGTTGCGGTGGACAAACGATCGCCGTCACCGGAACGTCACGTTCGGTTCGAATAATCTTATTTCTCGGTGACGTCCCGCAGTGTAATTGCGTAACACACTTAAAATCTTGATAATCCATTGCTTCATATGTTCTAAAGATTTGTCTGCTCAAGAAAGTAAGTAGCGCAATGAATGTTGTTGAATTGCCAACATGAAAGCCATTGCTACTGTGTGTTACGCAATTAGGGTACTGGTGGACAAACGCCTACAACTTTTATCACGGACCACCTACAAATCCATCAGTTTCTATACCAACCTCATTTTAGGGTCGTACTGAGAGTAAACGCTGGCACGCTTGGTTCGTTTATGGATAATTTCGACAATGCCGCCTCTAGTAGCAGTCGCCGAGGCGTCTCCATACTCTGTGGTAGCATCTTAGTGCTTTTTACTGTCGGAGTTCTTGCTTTCGTTTCTGATTGTATTGTTACGAGAATTGTTATGAATATGAATGTTTTTATGTGGTGTTATGTGTGTGTCTGTTGTTTCTTTTTGGAATAAAGGAAGATTTTTTTTTAGAGTGCGTTTCACTCATTGGTCTCGTTCAATAGTTTCATGAGTTAGTATTCTATCGTTTATTGGTGTCTACTAAAAGATAGAAAGAAAAATAGGTTTATTTGTCATAGAATCATGTGCATACAAAATGATATGTAGGAAAAGATGTTTTAAGGATGATTACGTACAGCAGCGTCTGTTTTAACAACGATCACTAATCCGTCTGGGTGAATTTAATGAAAAAGTAAAACAATTTATTATGCAGGATTTATACATTGTTACCAAAAATTCTGATACTCCAACATTTCCAATAATAACTATGATTACACTCACAGCCAAACATCGGAATTAAAACTCCAAATAAATTCATGGAAAAATCGGAATGTAACAAAATAAAGCGGAACATTGAAAATAAAAAGCGAATATAGCGCGGCAGCGTATTCATACAACAATTTTACATTGGAGGGACTTTGATTGCGAACCATCCCAACTAAAATGCAGGCAAAAATTCCAATACGAATTAGTTCCTAAAAATAAAACACAGAATTGGACCCCAACACTGTGCAATCAAATTATGATACTCGAATTTCAACGTTTCATTTCATTCAATTGGACGTGTTGTCGAGAAAATAAACATTGGCAAGTATTTTGTGTTTTTTTTTAAGCCTCATGGGTGGATAGAATAACAATACAGAAACTTTAGCTACCTTCCACCACAATACTTGAAATCATGAAATCTCAGTAGTAATCTGCCTAGCCTTTCCCAACTATGTTGAGGTCGGCTTCCAGTCTAACCAGATGCAGTGCAGCTGAATGCCAGTATTTTACATGAAGCGACTGCCTATCTAACCTCTACAAACCAGACGCTGGGGTATACGATACCCCTCGGTAAGATTGGTTGACAGACTTTCGGGCTTCTGACGACCCGTAACGACTGTCAAAGATCCACGAATGACAGCCGAGACCAACGGCATAATATGCTTTCCACGGCACGGAGGGGTCTTGGTATGTGAATACACTTGCCGCGGTTGGTCCGTGGATGGGTGACCACCCATCCACGGACCAACCGCGGCAAGTGTATCTTAACCTGATCGCTCGACCCGTGCAGCTGTCACAACCCCCCAGTATTGAAAGACACAAATTATCTTGAAATGTAATATGGCAAGATTAAAAGATTTAAAAATTTAAAATAAAAAAAATCTGGATGGAAAATTGGGATTGTTTTTTTTTTTTTAATGAAACGTCTCCATTTTTTGGCCGAGTGCAGAAAAAGCTTTTATATATACATGGAATCCCTTTTTGTCACCATGGCAGAATTTCAAAGAATGCTGTTAAAGTGACCAACAAAAACAAACTCATCACGATATTCATGTTTCTAGTAATATCCCTTTGAAGAGCCTTTTTGCAATCGATTTCATTCTGAAAGTAACAGAGCATAATATCTGAAGCGTCAAATGTTTACAACCAATTTGGTGTTTTCCATCGAATAAAAAGAACTACGTAAACAAATTTGCAGGTTTTTAATCTCGTTTCTTTTTAGGATACCATCAGCTTTACATCTCTTTGTTGAACTGACTTTCTATGAATAGTTTTGAAAAGATACGAATCTATGATATCAAAGCATTTTTTTCTGGAAAAACACGTGTCGTTTTCCACAAAATACTTTGGAAAACTAGTTGGAGCTCCTTAACAGCTGATCAAGCTCTAAATATAGCTTTTGATGCACTCACTCGGACTATGGAACCTACCTCATTAATATTTTGGTTTCAGATATAAGTCGTACATGTTAATTTGTTGACAAAAATAAACATTTTAACCTACCTTATTAGATTCACTGACTACCTCAGCATCATACGAGGTGTGCTGCGAATGACGTATGTCTACTTCTCCTGACATCTCACATGTTTCTGACATGTCATCACACTCAAGGTAAATTTATCTAGTCTACTATGTTAGATAGATAAGTCGCAACGTAGGTACGTCACAGGTATACCACATTTTTTGCAGAATAAACAATTTGTCTTTCTTTTTTCGCATTTACTGTAATTTTTAATATTTAGTGCAATAATCTCATTAATTATGAACAAGATCAGCTAATGTGGGCTTGTATTAATTCTAAAGTGACGATATTATCGCGGACGTTGACGCCCAAAAATTTATTTAAATACGTGCACTTCATAACGCTATCGTGGACGGAAAAAATGCGTCTTCATATATTTCCATACATTTTCTTCCCCTGTGTTACCATGATGGCGTGACGTGGACGAAGCTATAAAAGCGCAGATTACTGTAGTTCCTACAAAAAACGATACGCCATGAGTTCTTTTTTTTCTGGCTGTGTTTGTGTTTTGCTAATAATATTAGATAGAGAGAGCTTGGAGTTTCCCTACATAATCAAATCAGAAATGAAGAGATACGCTGGAGAACCAAAGTAACCAACATAACCCAAAGAATTGCCAAACTTAAGGGGCAGTGGGCAGGGCACATTGCTCGCAGAACAGATGGTCGATGGGTTCGAAAGATTCTAGAGTGGCGACTGCGTATGTGGAAGACGTAGCGTCGAAAGGCCTCCCACAAGGTAGACTGATGACCTTTTTAAGGCCACAGGAATCCGTTGGATGTGGGAATCACAGAACTGGTCGGAGTGGCGTTGCTTGGGAGGCTTATGTCCAGCAGTGGACGTCTTTTAGCAGAAATTATTAGTTTCTTAGTAGGAGTTGATAAATCATGACGGCCATCTTTGACATCGATTTTCAATTGTCTTTATTATGGAACCCAACACTGCTACATTTTAATACAAAACCGTCCCCCACAAATCCATTAGCAATTAAAACAGATTTCAAAATGAGTTAATTTCTATACGGAACATCCAACAAGATGCTTTGTATTTTATTATTATGAGAACCAAGCTTAGCGGGGCGGGTCACTAATTGAAGTGCAATGGGAATGCACAATTTTATTTGATAATTAATCTTTGGAGCGTGCGCATTGAGAATTTGTTTCTTGGACAGGAGTGGGTGCGGTCACAATTTATTGGTTTCGTTTTTAGGATGGGTGAAGGTGATATTGATAATTTTTTGGTTAATTAAGTCGTATTTTAAAAAATCCGCTTTATAAAAGCTATATAAATACACCATAGTCTTTAGGCATTTCATTGTACAGTAATTTTATCTCAAATAGCGACCCGCGCTTTACTTGTGGTAACTAAGTGTACGCTGTGGTTGTGTGCGTGAAGACGAGTAGCATCAGCACATATCACGCACACACACTTCCGACTGCTCCCGTGTCTCGGACGGTATCCAGAGCTCCTGCGCTTACACACATTCACAGCGTGTTTGTAGACTTGGTAAGCACAAGTAATGCGAGGGTCGCTTCGTGAGATAAAAATATTGTACCTTTCTCCTATTCTCATTTTTACCTACACCTTATGACTAAGCAATTATTTATACACTTGTAGTTGTACACTTGGTACAAAAATACTATAGATGAAAGTGCTGTTGCTCGTGATGTGCGGTTGACTATTGACATTATTTTGATTGCAACTTGTACCGGCACTTAAAGGAGGTGGTAATTTTTCATAAATTTCATCCTGAGTATGTATTATAGAAACCACTTGACTTCGCACGAACAAAGATCCTTTCCAAACGTTACCCCACCACAAAGCCATCCAACTTAAATCTTTTAACATCGAGATTCTCATTAGTTAAAAACAAAAATAAAATAAATATAAAACAGTGAGACGTTTTTAACAAGCAAGGCAATAAAGGCCGCTGCAGCTCGCCTCAAATAAATCGTGGCAGAGCCCGTAGGTATCTGCCACTTAAACTGACCGCAATTACAATGTAGTGTTACTTTCGACATTGTGAGCACTTTGGTTGGAGTAATGAGAATGTTTTAGGAGAATAGCTTTGTGGAGTTATAAACCTTTGGTGGCTTATTATATTGAAATTCAGTGACTGAAGCAACTTTGTTGCGTTTGATTAAATCTTTAACTGGTTTAAGGATTCACGATATAGGTATAAATTAATCTCTGGTTATCCAATGGTTCTCGATGTTCACTGCAAGTAAACTTAATATTGCTGTAACTTAGCCAGTGACCGTATCAACCTAGTACTTGTGTTAGTCATATATATTACTGGAAGCTTCATAAACAAAATAAACCGGCCAAGTGCGAGTCGGACTCGGGCGCGTAGGGTTCCGTACCATTATCTATAAAAACGAGCAAAAAAAATCACGTTTATTGTATGGGGGTTCCCCTTTTAAATATTAATTTTATTCTGTTTTTTAGTATTTGTTGTTATAGCGGCAACAGAAATACATCGTCTGTGAAAATTTCAACTGTCTAACTATCACGGTTCATGAGATACAGCCTGGTGACAGACGGACGGACAGCGGAGCCTTAGTAATAGGGTCCCGTTTTTCCCTTTGTGTACGGATCCCTAAAAAAAGAAAAGAATGAATGCTTTTTACTTTATTACGAATATTATTTTCATAGAATGTGACATTGAATATGAATAAATTAGTACATTGAGTTGCCGTAGACAAAACAATAGCCTATCTTTTGCAAGATATTACGAAGATTACCGTTTGGGTACGGAACCCTAAAAAATAAAACCTTCAAAGTAATAATAAAAATATCCTGCTGAACGAATTTCGGTCACGGTGGCTAATCTCAACGGAGATTAGCGAAGTACGCACAAGATATTTTAGTGCACATGACTGTGTATCCGCAAGCTCAGGTGCACTAAACAAAATATAAGGATTTTTTGTTGATTACGAAACCCTAAAAACTCAATAATGCTTCGAAGTAAAGTTAGCTTTCTGAAAATAACAACAAACAGAAGTCAACTTCTTACAGTACGGTGTAACAGTTAGTCACTTTTAGACTATTTTACAGCATCGCCTAGACAAATTTTGCAGCGAGATAAGAAAGAAACAGGACAAAAGGGGTATTACTGCGGCTTGGGGCTCTTAATGTGGATTATGGGAGAACGAATGACGGGGTCGAAACCGCCACGCTTAGTTTTACGCCGCGATAATCGAGATTAAACGAATTTCGTGGCTCCGGCTACGGTGTGACTGCGATTTTACAGTTTTATGGTACGGTGTTGGGCTGATTATTATTTATACCATGTTTTCTTTTAGAGTTTTGGAGGTTGTTAAGTTTTTTGGGGAAGGGCTCCGACGGAAAACTGTACTTCAACCGTTGATATGCCACACTATAGCGCTATGATCCTGTCTGAATTGTGACAGTTGGAATGACAAGTATTAGAAAAGCCCCAATATGTTGCTCACCTAAAAAAAATGTTTTGAGAAATTTAGAAAACATCTTTTTGGGCTTTTTTGACCACTTAATTTAACTCTGCCTCGACAAATTACCGTGAAATGGACACCCAAAACGAATATTGTACAAAAAAAACATAAATAGGTACTCACGTGTTATCAGAAAAAATAAAACACCACACTCAAAGAGAAAAACCTAAGCAGGTGTGGGATTACGTCACGGCAATGTTTTCCACTCGATATGAATAGTGTAGGGCTTGGTTCGGCCCGTCGGCCCGTCGGCCTCGGCCTGTCTTTAGGCCCGACCTGTCTCGAGGCCCGGCCAACGGTGCGGAAACGTAGCCGGGACATGTGTACGGATTCCCATTCAGATGGGAATGGGAATAAACAAGGTGGAAATGAGAGACGCTTTTTATTGAGAGAATATTTTTGTTTTTTGTGTTTTGGAATTGTGTGGGTGCTTTTGAGGTGTATTTGGTTTTATTGGTAAATCTATTCTATTTGTATCATACATTTATAACTTTATAAGTAAATTTTAGCTTGCATTAGGATTTTCTATGCCGTAAAGATGTGAAAATAGATTGTCGTCAGTATTTTTTTTTTCGAGCGTAACTTTTATAGGTTTAAATAGTCAAAATAAAAACCCGGCTAAGTGCGTGTCAGACCACACACAAATTACCTAGAGTTTCGTAGTTGGAATGAATTTATCCCAAGAACAAACATTGTAGTTGAAAAACAAGTTCTTCGATACATTCCAACTGCAAATGTAAGTTTGTACGCACAATATTGAGAGATTTACCATGTTATATTAAGACCACAGACTTCTTATAGGTTTTCCTGTAATATATTAGTTATAACTACTTTCTGTATTTTTATCTGATGTTCATCTATTTTCTTAAATAAATAAAAAAGTTTTAAAAATTATTGAAAAAAAAAAAAAAAAACAACTGAATGCCTTTTTAAGCCCTTTAATTTGGTATGTTACACGGTACAGTTTGCAAACCTTTTTGAAGTGAAAACTTCTTTAGAAGCGTTGAGCACTTTTTGGGTGAACAAAAATCATGGAACTCGTGTCATCGTCACCGAACGCTTTAGTTACTTAGTTTTCACTTCTATCGGCCCCAAAGACTGCCCCGCATGTTTTTTTTTTCTATTTTACCTTATGAAGTGACCCCCTTATTCAAAATTCACTTATTTACGTTACATTTCCATGTTTAGGTAACAGAAGTGCATGTGTAACAAATTATAACTTAGTCGGTCCAGTAGGAAATTGGCAGTGACAGACGGACAGACAGCCATACGAGTGATCGTATATGGATTCCGTTTTTCCTTTTGAAGTACGGAACCTTAAAAACGAAGTATAAGCAGTTTTGGATGTAGTTTCATGTAACTCCCTTTTATGCCAGTGAATAAATGAGCAATTAGCACAAAGTAACTAGTAGGTACCCCCCCCCCCAATTGGGGAAGCCCTATGCCCAGGAGTGGACGTCTTTCGGCTGAAATGATGATGATGAACTAGTAGCTAAGCATGTAGCATGTCTCACAGATGTAGGTACTAACAGCCACTCACTTCAATAATCTGCCCAAAAGGCCCACCATCCATCAATAACCACTAACCACATCACTACAGGCACACGCACAAACACACAATTATACCTACCGTTGCAATTATTAGAGGATTACAACGACACGTGCACAAAGCGCCGAAACAATTAATATGGACAGGGTAAGTTCACAATAGATAAATACAGAAGGCCTACTCGGGCTGCACGACTTGGGCAAGCAAACTCGCAACTGGCATTTGTTCGAAATAGTTTGAGATTGCGTGAGGCCAAATCGCGCAATAAAACATCTAAGGATCACGTAAAATTAGTCGCAAATTGCTGCGGCATAATACGAAGTAAATCTTTGCGGCCAATATGAAAGTTATTCCGCAGATTACATTTAATATAAATAAAAAAATACACCAATAATTTTAAAAAATATTGCATATATTTTTAGTTGATTAAATATCCTTTTTTATAGTTACAAAATATGAATAGATGTTGCTCAAAATATTAAGCATATCGAGACGAAAAAGTTTTATCGTGTTCTTTCTTGCGATTTTTATTTTCAAGATGCTAGATCATTTTTATTATATATTTTTGTATGTCTTTTTTTATACACTTGAATATACTCTGTACTTTTTTGGGTTTTTAACATGTATTAATATGAAACGCAATGCAGCGTAAATTACGCGATTCAATAAACGTGACTCACAACTCATAAAATTACACTCTTTTTCCTCACCCTAGGTGTGTGTACGTCTTTTTTTGCCGTTTGAGTCGGCCTTCTGTATGTATTTAGTGGTGCCATGGACGCCAGGGTAACCGATCATGCAGGTGACAGGAAATCAATAGGCAACTCATAATGATGCGCGCTGCACGTTAATTAAACGTGGACGGTAACTGGAGGACTTACCTTACGTACAGCGGCCGTTTTTAATTATCATTTTCATATTCGAGGTGAAATAAATGCTTTGTTTGTTGTGAAATTCAATTCAATTTTCGGGTTAAATTCAATTTTACTTTGACTACTGTAGCTAAGAGGAAAGTTAAAAAAGGTTTTGGAATAAAAAAAAAAAAAAAAAAAACTGGAACATAATGTTACGTTAATATTAGAATAGCTCAGTGTTCTAAGGTTGACTGGTAGAAAAAAAAAATGCCTCAGGCATTATGTCCGCCTTTGTACAGTTTTTTTTTTATTTGTGCATAAAGTTTTAATAAAATACATATAAAGCAAAACGATAATGTCTCTAAAAACACTGCAGTGATACAAATGTCCATTTGCACTAACACTCTGCAACACCTAAACGAGCCCTTAAATATTATATTGCAGTGTTGGATTTTAAATTTTGGCATTGAACCGAGTGTCGATCATTTAAACCCGAAGTCAAAGCATTTATTTCAAACAAACCAATTAAAAGCACTTTTGAATTATCAAGGGGTCGGTCAGCGTACTACGCTTTGGAATGTTCCCATGGAGAAGAACGGGCAAGAAACTCCACGGACACTCTTTTAAAACAAAATATTGGTTGCATAATTCATGTTTAAATTATACATTTGAGAACGATGTAGACACATGAAACATACACGTTAAAAGCGTCCATAATAAAAATATATAAACAATCCAAAAATTACATAATCCGTGGCAGCTAAGAGATGACCAGTCTCTACTGATGTCGCCCGTACACGAACATGATGCATGGATCAGCAGCAGCACCAATGAACTCAACCATTTTTAACGGAACGAATGATTCAACTCAAACGCCACCACCAGCGAGACATTTGAGTGAGCATGACACAGGCATTTGGGGTTTTATTTAGAAAATAAGAGTTAAACTACTGAACATAAATATAATTTATTTGTCTATTGACAACTTTTAGATTATTTATTAATTTTTATAAGACTATCTTAGTACTTTTCGCCTGAAACACAGGATTAACTAGTTCAGGCACGTAAGTCTTAGGAATATAATTTACATTTAAGCAAAACTGTACTCATTTTTATAACTTGTAATTTTTTTAATAAAATTTCATTTATTATTATTTTATTTATTATTTATTCATCGTGTAACCGAGTTTTAGCTTAAACTTTTTTAAATACGTTGGGGTTGGCTTCCAGTCTAACTGGATGCCGCTGAATGCTTATATTTTACATGGAGCGACTGCCTACCTGACGTCCACAACTCAGTTACTAATACGATTCAAATTCAAATTCATTTATTGTTTGTCACAGGTGAAATATCAGTTCTTATGATTATTATAAAGGATCGCTGTAACATACCTATAAGGTGCACAATATTTAATGTTGGTTCCATATTCATTTAACCTTAAAATCATTATTCGTCCTAAGTCAATGTCCATCATTCATCATGCATTTATAGTTGTTCATTCACAAAGACAGATTTCAAAATTAAGTAATAGATACATTGATTGCATACTAATTAAATTATTCATTGGTTTCATTAACATTAAAGTTACGATACCCATTGGTAAGACTGGTTGTCAGACTTTCGGGCTTCTGAGGACCCGTAACGACTGTCTAAGATTGACGAATACCAGCCGGGCTTAAAGTGCTTTCCGTGGCTCAGAGGGATCCGTAGATTGGTGACCATCGTTACATATCAAATGTAAAGATGGTCACCAATCTACGGACCAATCGCGGCAAGCGTAGCTTAACCTGATTGATTGACCCGTGCGACTGTTATTATTTTGTCTGTTTTAGAACACGGGCAAAAGTCTATGAAAAAAATCCCTGTAATCACTTTCTTACAACAACATCTCAAGTTTCACAACAAAATAAAATGCACAAACGAATAAATTAAATCGCTGGACATTTTCAGAAATGTCAACAAAAGGTTGGAGTTTACAGTTTCAGTCGAGTTTTCAGTACAAACTGTTTTACAATCGTTAGCTACCTAGTGAAATCGAGAACTGATATTTTCTTGCAGAATCGCAGTAACTGAGTTACATCGTTCATTGGATCGAAGAAAATAATTTAACGTTGGAAATATTATAACCAGCAGTTTGCTAGTTATTACTAATGGACTACGGTTTTATATCTAAACAATAAAAAACTCCCACTTTATTTTTATTAACAATCAGGTTTATGTTACGAGTATTCTGTTAGGAAAAAGAAACTCATTCCACTTTTGTTATAGTTACATAATACATAATATATAATTTTGTTATTTAACTTACATTATAATTATATTTACGTCACATCTGGCCATAATGTGAGTTTTACCGCACGCTACGCGTACAGTAAAACTCGCATTGTGGCCAGGTGAATACGTAAAATTGTGTACTCACCACGGGCAGTAAAAAAGAGAGCCCTCTATCGCATATTTACAACCCTCGGCTGCGGCTCGGGTCACAAATACCTGCGATTTCGGGCTTTCTTTCTTTTACAGCCCTTGGTAAGTAATATACTAATATTTTAGTTTTATTATTTTAGTAGTATGTATGCATGTAAGTATATTCTCATATTGAAAGCTTATATTTAAATTAGTGAATAGATTCTCGATTTTATGTATTTTGTTATCTCTTCTACTCACTCTTACACACGCCTACATTTCTTTTTTTATCTTATTTCTTATAGCAGTTATGCGGGAAGATATTTATTTAGAAATAAGCGTCACCTTTGTACGTTTTTTCTGTTTTGTGTGTTTCATACCAAGATATATATTAGAATTTTAAACATGGGGGTCTTTTTGGGGTCAAATTAGAAAATCCAATAAAAGGGCTTATTGTAAGGATTTCGGATATATATTTTTTATAATTTTAAAGTTTTTTAAGAAAAAAGATGTAAATTGACCACCCTTTCTTCGAAACTACTGATCCTAAAATTTTGAAAAAAATTACAGAAAATAGTTCTTAACTTATATATTACAGGAAAATCTATAAGAAGTCTATGGTCTTAATATAACATGGTAAATCTCTCAATATTGTTCGTACAAACTTACATTTGCAGTTGGAATGAATGGGAGAACTTGCTTTTCAACTACAATGTTAAGTTTGTTCTTGGGATAAATTCATCCCAGCTACAGAACCCTTCATTGTGTGGTCCGACACGCATTTACAAACAGACAAGAAGAAAAATAAAAACTGGCCAACAGTTTTTTTTCTTCTTGTCTGTTTACAAATATTATTGTGTGTACTAAAATGGTTAAATATAAATATGTCGAAGCATTAACACTGATCCGGAAACGTCAAGTAGAGAACTTGGGTTGGGTCAATAGAGGAAATGGCAACACTGGGTTGAAAGTGGAAACACTGGGCTGACGGCTCTTTGAATTTGTGAAAGTGATGGTTAGAGGTCCGTCAGAGATGACAGAACGTTCTTTATGGTCGAGACGCGCTCACGTGAGATTCTCTTTGCCATCCTTTATTTATTCACCACGTTTCCATTTTATTTTCTAAATCTGATTGCATTTGCCTAGTTTCGTGATATTTTTGTGATTATTAAACTGTAGTACCTTAACAGACGCTTGTACTAAGAACTTAGAATTTTTATTTCGGTCACCCATTCAACATGGTCAACCACTTTTATAACGAGGAGACCGAGATACCTACGTTAAATAAATAAAATGGAAAGAATTCTCAGGATTACAAAATTAGAGATTACTTTAAAAAAAATCTGCTTAGAATCTGATTCAAAACAAATAATTTGTGCAAAGAAAAATAGTCTCTAATTTTGTAGTCCTGAGAATTCTTTCGTATTTAAAATTTTATGTCTGTCATAATTTGTTTACTACAACTAACTTTCAAAGTCACGCCACAAGCTAAAGTGCAACCAACTATAACGTTCAGAGAAAGATCTAGAATCCATTCTACAAAGTCCATTCTCAGCGACTTCCATTCTAGAATGTGTAGTAAGGTGGGTAGATAACAAGCCGTCGACTTCCACGTGAATGCACACACTAACTACTACGTCTAAACGCTTCGCTGTGCCTGCTTGTACTATACACATCGACGCATCTTCGTTATAAGTTCCAAGAATATCTGAGTTCAGAGACATAGGTACCTATAAGATGCTGTACTATAGATTGTCTGTTTAGGTAGAGAGTTTTCGTTTGTAAAGAAAGAAAAATGCAGTCAGTACTTACATTACTGTGGGTTTTTTTTATAAATACTATTTCTATTTTCAACGTACTTACCTTCTTTGTTGTTAATAAGATGCCTGTCTGGTTCTTTTTAATTTTTTACGTCTTTTCCATTACAGGGCTTGTATGTTTTGTGTCATCTTTCTAATAATGGGCAAAATAGTTTTATTTTTTTCACTATATATTAAAGGAAATAAAATCGATTCAAACTACCTGCATCTTTTATAAGTTTTCATGAAAACTTTCCTTTAAGTCACGAAACTATGTCCATACAGCCTTCCGCATCACAATCACTGTCTGCCGTATCCTTTTCAACTCTTGTCGAAAGATATCATGCCTCGAATAATTTTAGCCTTTCGAAGACATAGTGCACACTACTGCAAAATCTTTATCGCTACCGACAATACATCACGGAGATAATTGGTTCCAGATTCCAATTAGTACCGATCGATACACAGACTAATTCTAGACACAGGTAGTTGTTTGTCATATTAGCGGTATTCGCATCTTCACCTTTGAATTATTTGCATCTGTGACTTTACTGAACGGAAAAATTCGAGGTGTATTTTGAGAAGTTTATTTTGAGTTCCAATATAATTATTCTTGTTAAAACAAGCAACATATTAATAATGGATTCATTTAATCAATGGAAATGGTATTATTTGAAAGCACGAATCTCCTATTGGTCATAGTCAGAAGCACTGATAATAAACTCAATGATCAGTTCCTTAAAGATCATCATCATCATCATCATTTCAGCGGAAAGACGTCCCCTGCTGGATATAGGCCTCCCCCAATTGGGAAGGGGGGGGGGGGTTGCCATAATCGCCACGCAGGCGGGTTGGCGATCGCAGTATATCTACTATATAAAAATATAAGTCGGGTTTTCCTTCCTGACGCTATAACTCTCTCGAACGCACGAACCGATTTCCACGGTTTTGCATTCGTTGGAAAGGTCTCGGGCTCCGTGAGGTTTATAACAACGTTTTTTTTTTTTTTTTATTATGGTTTTTACGAAAAATTAGGGTAGGGTAGAGTAGGGTAGGGTAGGTAGGTAGGTAGATAGGGTAGGGTAGGGTAGGGCAGGTAGGTAGGTAGGGTAGGGTAGGTAGGGTAGGGTAGGGTAGGTAGGGTAGGGTAGGTAGGGTAGGGTAGGTAGGGTAGGGTAGGTAGGTAGGTAGGTAGGTAGGGTAGGGTAGGGTAGGTAGGTAGGTAGGGTAGGGTAGGGTAGGTAGGTAGGGTAGGGTAAGTAGGTAGGTAGGTAGGGTAGGGTAAGTAGGTAGGTAGGTAGGGTAGGGTAGTGTAGGGTAGGGTAGGTAGGTAGGTCGGTAGGTAGGTAGGTCGGCAGGTAGGTAGGTAGGTAGGTAGGTAGGTAGGTAGGGTAGGATAGGTAGTTAGGTAGGTAGGTAGGTAGGTAGGTAGGTAGGTAGGTAGGTAGGTAGGTAGGTAGGTAGGTAGGGTAGGTAGGGTAGGGTAGGGTAGAGTAGAGTAATGGAGTTTATACTATAGCTTTTGACAGAACGAAGTCTGTCGGGTCAGCTAGTGGTGTTATAAAATGCAAAGAGAACGCTGCTGCCCATTCCCTAGTAAGTCCCTTAGTCGCCTTTTACGACACCCACGTCCCCTTATAGATAGATTAAAATAACTCATGTAATTGCCAGTAGACATATGTTAGCATACATTGACTTCCTGTGTACATGTTGTTGTTTATTTATATCAAATGTTCTACCAAACACTGCTTTGACTTCCTGTTAACGTAACATTTTAAATATTGTCTGTAACAAATATTGAACTGGTGACTTCCGGCTGTCAGAATGACACCTTCGACAGAAATTGCCGCAGGAGCGCACTATCGGCTGGACCGTCGACTTGTGAGGTCGACGATTACTGTTGTGTACGTGTAAATGTGTAAATTATTTACTGAAGTTGATTATTAAATCCAATATTAGCAAAGTGATGTGTTTTTATTTGTGAACTACAAATATATTACACCTGAAGAAATTGAGAACGCATACGTTCTTATACATACATACATAAACTCACGCTTTGGTCCCATGGGGGTAGGCAGAGACTAAAGATCGCCACCTGCTACGCTCCTTACATACTCCTTTTGCTTCGTTCACATTCATACATCTGGTCATATACGCACGCCGGTTTCGAGTGCTACGCACCTGACCTTTCTGAAGAACATCACCAATTAGGTCACTATAAGTTCTCTTAGGGCGGTCGCTCCCGGCGTTTCCATTCACATCTGTCTTGTAAATATCTTTTGATAACGCTCCTACAAACAAGGCGCGATACGCGACGCAACACAAAGGCACCGCTCGTCGCACGACACACGATTCCTATGTGTCGCGTCGCGTGTCGTGCCTGTTTGTAGGAGCCTTTAGTCGCCTTTCACTCAACTTCTGAATATGACCAAACCATCTAAGCATACTCGTTTAAATCTTTGTCACTACATCTTCTTTTAAACCACACGTTGCCATATCACATAATTTTTCTGCCTATCATTCATAGTCACGCCACGTATGCTTCGCAAGGAACGCATTTCCACAGCATATACCGTAGAAAAATAAATACAACAATCGAATTTTATCTTTGGAATTTGTAATACTTGCGGTATAATAAATAAACAGAGCAGTTACTGTGTTTCCTTGTAAAATACAAAAATTATCTAAAAATACTTCAGTACAACGCAAAATCATAAATTCCAACGCCTATAAATTCATACTTTACCGAGATACTAACAGGAACTGATAACAGTTGCTATCTCGTGCAGGTCAGGCCGGAATTAGGTCACCAGGCCATTCATAGGACACGGATTACCGGGCTTTCAACGTTCATACAATACTGTGACGCTTCGAATGCATTAATCGATTCGGAGATGAAGGGATTGCGGTGTCCTTGGAGGTCTCGTTTCGATTATAACGTTGGAAGGAAACTATGATATCGAATTTTGGCGTTGAGTTTGTTTTTCGTAAAATCTCTCCAACACACACGCCACCATCAGTGAGACATCTAAGTGAGCATGACATACCCTCAGCCATCAGGGCACATTCAAGTCAATGAAAGACATATAAGGCTGCTTTCAGACTACGCTATAACATAATAGCATATAGTATATAGCTCATAGCACAACAATATCGCGCACCATACATTGTTATGGACACGTTCATACTGTACTGTACTATATATTATTGGAATGTATGGTGCGCGATATTGTTGTGCTATGAGCTATATACTATATGCTATTATATTATAGCGTAGTTTGAAAGCAGCTTTACCCGGTAAATTGTAGCTCTATAGTACATAGTACTTACACATGTGCTATGCAATTATATAATACCAATACAAAACCACATAGATACTGGTTTACCAAGCTTAAAAAGTGTAAGCTACAGTTTAAGCCTAATCCGTCGATGCATATGACGCGGCCGTCAGGTGCCGTTGGCTATCGGTGCAAACGAGAATTGACGCGCTGAAAATAATCGACTACCCTACAGTACAGCTTGTTACTTTGCTAAATCTGCTTTGTTTGTTGCTATGACACTTATTAAAAGTAATCTATTGCCCAAATACTCAAACGTTACTTAACTTTAAGACGTTCTTATAAGTGTTTCTGTCGCTACAAAACAGTTTAAAGTGACAGAGACAGCATTAGACTTAACGGCGACTTAAAATTGAATTGCGTTTGAGTATTCGGCAGTAAGGCTTCTGATATTATGCAAGTAAAGTGCAACATTACAATTTCGTTTTGATGAGTATTTCACTTGATTTTGAATAACAACTGAATTTAGGACATTGTAGTACACAGTGTCAGGGACACTATTGCAGTGAGAGGTCAGTATGGTGTTAGTTTTTGACATCGATCTACGTCGTGATGAATAGACATAATGTTTTATTACTAAATAGCTTTGTAGATAATGAATGTCTTTCTGTTATTTCACATAGCAAAAATGCGTGAAAATATGAACTAAAGCCAACAAAATGCGAACACCAACGTATACAGCATAGTTTCACCGCTACTGACCTCCGGCACATCACAAACAATTTTTAAACCTCCCGCCACCCAGTGACCTAATTTTGCACAGGTGACCTGCATGTATCAACCAATAGCATCCAAGTGCTTGTCAATTGGTTAACTATATTAACCAATCGTGAGTGCTAGGCGTGGCGTGGCAGGATGCCAGCCATCTCGTTGCATCTTTACGCCTACAGCTCATGATATAAGAAAATAAAGAAGGCCTACTCTTACTAACGCTGCTAAGAAACTCACACATGGATACTCGCAACGGTATTGGTCAGCCGGAACGGTGTCAAACTCACACTTAGTCACATTTATGTATGTGTGGGTACACACCGGCGTCTGTTGTGGCTAGCGTGTATGTATGTGTGGGTATATAAGTACATGTTATATTCCGCGATACTTCTGTGGGTTACATTTATCTTGCACTTGTTGATATTGCGGAAAATTTTCAGTTGCCGACGGCTGGGCGGTTCTGCCGAATGGTTGGCATTGTCTTATATCTTTAAGGCTACGAATGGTAGACTCTAACGCCTTATCAAAACGATTATAGGCTATAATATAGAGAAGTAGGGCTATTGGTTGAAGCTGGAATAAAACTTGCTTGGTCTGCGCATGCAAGGAATGTTAGAGGCCGTCGGTAGAGACTATTACATTTTTATTGGTCGTAAGGATTTTTTATTTTCTTTTAGACTCTTTAAAAGACGAATAGCTTAGAATGCCAGTAAACTGTTTTTCACAAGTTACAAAGACATACATTATTATAATTTGTTGGGTACCTACGTGATCACTAAGTTACACTTATAAAACGGTACAAACAGAGACGAGCCGGCAAGAAACTCCACAGTTACTCTTTCAAAATGATTATCAAATTACAGAATTAATAGGTGGCTAGTGTAAGCCTGTCAATAAGTACATACTACGACACTAACTCGTTCACTTAATAAAATAAGACTTTTACTTCCCCCAGAAGAAAATGGTTCCATCCCTATCTACAACTCCCAGTCTCCGTACATCGTTCTACATAACTTCCCTAAATGCAATTACCATTATTAATTATTAAGCTCACTCACTCTCTAAAGATTTTCGCTTGGCTCCTAACGAGACCTTTTCGCCCTCTTAACATCCTATTATCAGATTCATATTTAATAAATACTGGGATGCCTTCAGTTTACTGTGTTATTTTTTTTTTCGCTTTTAGCGTAGGTTGTACTTAATAGAGATACGTTGGTACTTGTTGGTAAGTACTTACTATCTGGGAGTTCCATTTGCCATTTGTTTTTGGAAGTTTTTTTGGTATTATTACATTAGCTATTATATAATAATGCCAAAAAAAACTTCATCAGTCATTTGGGTTTCACAATATTGACGAGGTCCGCCTCACATTTAACTTCAAGATGCTTGTGGCCAACTTTTTTTCAAACGTAAACAGCAGAATTTGCAGTCATTCGATTTGGCTGCATTTGAACTCGCAGCTTTCGACGTGCTTCTGAGGGCTCAGTCACATATATTATGTCAAGATAATGTGTACAAGTATATAAAAAAGGGATGGGAAAGAATCATAGGGCATCACAAAATTCGTCCGCATCGCTGTCAACAGGAAAAGTGCCAAAAAGGCTGGAGGCATTGCCACGTCATATAAAAAAAATATAATAATAATAATATATCAACAAATTATATTCGGGTGAAAGCAAACTTCTTACGATGATCATCATCCACCCAACAATGTTGGGTTCGGTTTCCAGTTTAACCGGATACAGCTAAATACCAGTACTACAAACTTCCTACGATAAATAGGTATACATTGTCATACAACACTATCGCTACACTATACTAGTAAACTGATTTCTAAATTATTATACATGTCGGAGAACGGAAGGTTTCTCTCGTTATCATCAGCCATATTTTAACTACTGTGGGCGTACTGTGGGTAGTGTTGGTTATTGCGCAATAGAAAAACCGAATCAAACTCAAAAGTAATTTACTCAACCTGAGAACCTTAAGGTTTACATAAGACAGTCCCCCAAAACGCCCATCCCTTCACCACTTCCTAGTAATTTAGCTGGAAAGAAGAAGTAGTGGAACAAACTCCCCAGCAGCACATCTGTCTGTTCAGTTAGAAGAACTTGATTCTATACAGTAATGGGTTTGCAAAGTAATTAATGTAGGAACACGACACAACCATACCGAACGCGCAACAGTTTCTAGACGTCTTTACTGCTTGACCGCCACCGATGAACTTCACTTGTCCTTTGTGCGGCGATCACTTGCCACCGGTCGAACGTTATGTTGCAGACTCTGTCATGTGCCGCTAAACAGCACTGGCGTCCCGATTAGTCAACAATCGATGGCGCGAATTCCAATAACTCCATCGAACGCCACTAGATGACGCTGGTGTACCGGATACAACACGTCTCCGACATACATAATATAACATCACACCTTGTTTCCCGGAAGGGTATGGCGCCAGTTATATTTAAGTCCCATGTTATAGGAGGCGAGCCTATTGCCATCAATCGGGCACAAATCCAAACTCCGGGCTCCTACTGAGATATTCCAGATGGAAAAACCCAATAACACTTTGCCCGACCTGGGAATCAAACCCAGGACCTCATGCTCAGCAGGTAGTGCTTGTGACCACTAGACCAACGAGGCAGTCCAAGTTATTATACTCCTTCAAAGTTAAACACAAAATAAATCTACACAACCAACAACACAAAACAAAAACTAATTCAAACACAGAACACAGCAAGCCAAACAGAGTCACATTACAAACATAACTACGTTTAATTTCAAAAGTAAGGAGAACCCGATGCCTCTCAAACTCTCGTTCAAGCTAAATTAAAACTCAACTTATACCTACTCGACTTATAGGTGCTCAAGTTATACTTAACATTTATATGATATCTCTTGACTGCGTTATATGATACCGTTTGTCTATTGGTGGAGAGATTTTCTTTAAATACGATTAAAGTTGTCTGTGATTTTTTTTTTTTTTTTTGTTGAGTATTCTGGAAAAATCTTTGCCTAGGTATTTGCTATCGTTGGAATATACAAATCTCGTTTCGTCTGTATGAGTTTTACTTGAAAACTGATATAGGAATTGAAAATCTTAAACCTGATATTTATTTATACCTATAAACTTTATCCTCGTTGTTTTTATTATTAAGACATTGGTGCCGATTCCCTTGTTCACAAACTAAACTAAATTTAAGTTCAGTGCATCTTTTCTTTCTATTTCATTAAGAAAAGGACAGAAGATAAATTTTAGCTTAGTCCTGTCAAATTAATCAGCGCTTGACGTAAATTGACGTAATTTTAGTCGGCATGTTTTTAATCACATCTAAACTTGTATGGAGTAGTGACAGGCGCTGATTAATTTGACAGGACTAAACTAAAATTTATACTTCTGTCCTTTTCTTAATGAAATAGAAATAAAAAGATGCACTGAACTTAAATTTAGTTTAGTTTGTGAACAAGGGAATCGGCACCAGTGTCTAATTTACAGGGCTAATCTAGTTATTATTTATGGCTCACACAAATGTTTATGCTAGGTTCAAACCGTTGCAGTATTTGGGCACAACGAATCCTGACTGACAAAAAAGCCTGCGTAGCTTCATTACCATAACAAGGATGAGTCAGCAGTATAACGCTACAATTAATGAAACACAAAAACAGATCAAAGACTACGTAAGCACCGATAAAAAGACGATGACATTAAACAATCTTGCTCAGACGCTAGATGAAGACACATAACGAACGTGGTTTGGCGCTTTGCCTGGATACTATGACACAAGAAGTGCAATCTACCGCGACATTCTTTTACATAAACGTTGCATGGCTGGTACAAGGCATGGGAGGAGCGGGAGCGAGTATTGAAGCGGATTAAATTGCTGGCTGTGCTTCAAAAATAAATTAAAATATTAAAAAAAAATGTTTATTGATAAACACAATAATTTTTAAACCTCTGCCAAACTGCAAGGCAGTTTGTTGGCAGCTCCCTTATCAGTCTAATCACAAATATTCATCTATGAAAAGTCACTAGGAAGGTCGTGTTCTCGTGTTCTCTTTTTACAACGTGAAATCAAACGATTATCAGAACTTGCAGAACTTTATGGATGAATAACCGGCTAAGTGCGTATCGGACCACGCACAATTCAGTAGTTAGAATGAATTTATCCTAAGAACAAAATTAACATTGTAGTTAACTACAAAATGTAAGTTGGGCAACTTTTACTCGGTAACTTGTAAAGCCTTAGTTGTGATAGTTTTCCTTTTAACTCCGTTATATGTACTACTGCTGTGATTTTTTTTACATATTATTATCTAAATGCAATCATTTAGCTGGAAGGGGGGGACACTTAACTCTAACAAAAATGAGGTAGATAGATTGAATACTCTTTATTATGTACACCATAAAAATTACAGATATAAATGTAGAACTATTACAAAGGCACAAAAAAAAAGGGTAAAATTAGCAATTTAAAGCTTAATAGTATATGCAAGCGGAGCCCTTAATCGAAAAATGGTTTTCACAAACTCGCAATATTTTGGAACAGCCTATCCAAAGATACCCTACATCATGGGATTGACTTGACTTTACAATAAAAAATAAACAAAATATTTTACCACTTCGTCGGCGTGATTAATATATATACCCATCGCAAATTACAGCTTTCTCGTACTAAGAGTCTTTGAGCTAAGCTGCGGATTGACACACAGGCAGAATGACGGATATTGCGGAACTATAAGGGTTTCTTGTTGACTATGGAACCCTAAAAACGGAAACCAAGATAGCTTATACTAACATGCAATCTTAAACCGCTTGTAACTTGCACTACACAAAGAGATCACATGCAAGCCATTTGTTGGGGAAAAGCTATGGGGTTGCAGTTTTTATTATGAAGCTTGAGTTTCGCCTGCAACGTTCTAACAGATGCTTTTTTCTTATTTAATACCACGCCTCAGTGGATTCGCATTGTAAGGAATGGAAACCACTTCACAAATATGCACAATTAGTTTTAAGATTTGGTTTCACTAAGAATTCACAAATTCTTAGTGAAACCAAATCGTACCAATTTGAGAATGATCATTATCTGGAAGTGAAGTCAGTGACCGTCTGCTTTGTAATTTTTATATAGCTCATAGTACTTAATAGAAATTTTGGGTGACTTCAAGCGGACTATTACATAACTTGGAAGAATACTCTGATATAGTTAAGACGGTGTAGTGATAATAATATTAAGAAATATATACTAACGAATTATTTTTATAATCTCAGGGTTGCAGCTCTTGGGCACGCCACAATTGTGGCGATAAGTCCCCTCTTTGAGGAGTGGCTAGAGAGGCGCCCTCAACTTTCGCCTGATACAGGTCCTCACCGGACACGGTTGTTTCGGGAGGTTCCTGTTTCGGATTAGGCGGGGGGAAACGCCCGGGTGTTACCACTGTGTGGATCGCCCGGAGGACACGGTAGAGCATACGGTGGAGGTCTGCCCGGCTTGGGCAGAGCACCGCCGTGTCTTCACGGAGGCGATTGATGGCGGTGATCTCTCGCGTCCAACCCTAGTCCAGACCATGGTCCGGAGCGAGAGTGCATGGGAGGCAGTCACCTCCTTCTGCAAAGTAGTAATGCTCGCGAAGGAGGAGGCGGAATGCGTGAGTGGCAGTCTGTGCGCCCTCACGCCACTAGTCGTCGCAGGAGACGCCCTGGGCGGCGGGAATCGGTAGCCGATTCCCGGCCACCGTAGGCGAGGGCTTGCGGTCGGCGAGCTATGGGCAGTTCGCCGTCCGGAAGGACCAGGCTCGGGTCGAAGGCGCATTATGTTCCACGCACGCCTCAAAGAGATTTCAGCACGCACTGACGGGGTCTGCTAGGACCGGAGCCTACCAGGGTTGCGGGTTTGTCCGGAAGGGATACCGTGGCCCTGGCACATAGGCAACTGAAGGAACACGGGTGGGTTTTAGTCAGTAAAAGTCTGACACGCCTTCCCGCTCCGCCCAGAGCGGGAGAATTTATTTGATAATTTCCCAACCAAAAAAAAAAAAAATTTGTAGCTGTGTAAATCGAGATGAGATGCGTGAAAGGCGTTTTGGCAACTGTCTTATGTAATTTTGACGTTCGAAAAGTGCTGATTCTCAGCCTAATTTGAATAAATGACTTGATTTTGAGATGATAGAGAAAACTAAAAATTATTATTAGAAAATGGAAAATTCAATACAATAAACACGATATATTTAGCTTTAAGGTATCAATATCGGTAAGGCAGCTACTCGTAAATCGTTCTTCGAACTACCTCTTCCAAGTGGTTTATTGATTGATGTTCCCCAAACAAGGCTTCGCGAGCTTCCGAAGATATGCTTGATGGAGCAGGCAATCAATATAGGTACCTAGGTGAGGATTGAGATCTCCAGAGATGTTCTCATATAGCGAGTATTGTTTCAGTCTATCGGGCCGGCAGACTGCAATATTACAAGCTAGAGGTGTTTTGCCTGTATTCAATCTTGCATCAAAATTTGTTAGTCGAATATTCGGAGCAAAGATAATTGAGTAGTCAATGATTGGTAGATATTTGAGAACGGTGAAAATGCTTTGATACAAAATTTTGCTTGCAACAAAATACTGCAATGGGTAAGGATTAAAACACATACACACTATACGACGACGTCGCATCGTGGCACATTGCGACGTCGTGTTGCGATGCGATGGCGTGTCGTGGAAATCTACGACATGCCTCGTAAAAATTCACGACCTGACTTCGCATCGTGGTTCGATGCATGGCACTTTCGACGTTCTTTTAACCTCTTCTTAATAACAGCAAGAGGAGAACACGTATAGTGTGGTCGTTATCTTCGGTTCAACTGCGTCAATTTTTCTTTTTTCAACGACAACGTATAGAAAACGTCGTGCCATGTATCGTACCACGTTGCGACATTGTGTCGTGAGTTTTTACGATACACGTCGTAAACCTCGACACGACATCGCATCGTGACACGTTGCGATGTCGTGTTACGATGCGATGTCGTGTCGTGTGTATGTGGTTTGGCCCTAAATCTAGCTACCGAAGCAGCGAAACACACATAATAAAAAATAAAAAATAAAACACTAGCTTCCGTATACCTAGCCGTATACCGTATAGCAAGGTCGTATCGGTAGATCACTCAAAGCGCTTCATTATTGACGTGTCAGTATACACAATTAGCTGACCCCCCTTGCATAAAAAGTTGAGATTTTTTTGAATACGGATCGATAGTATTTTATAATTCTTAATTTAATATAAATACCTATACGAAATCTACCCAAAACTAGAAAAAAAAAAAAATCGTACGATTTGTTAATAAAAAAATCTCAACTTCTATCCTTACTTTTATTTCACACACCAAAATACAATCCTATCGAAACCTAAATACTTCCTAAATCTTTTTCAGAATGTGGTCTATGTCTAAAAATATTTTCGCCTACCCAACTAAAATCCGCTCTAACGCTTTTTATTCCTTTCCACAAATCCTCAAACGATAGAATATCCTGACCTATTTGTTCAGAATTACTGTACATCAAATCAACCACCAATTTGTCAATCCGCTGCACACAAATTCAATCAGCTACACACATTTTTATTTCCACATGATTTCCTTTGTAAGTTGATTTGTGAAATATTCAATCGTGGCATCTCAAGTGGCGGCTTTATTGTAAAATATTTCGAATAATATGAAGATTATTGGGCACTAGACATCCCACGGGAGTTCCGTCTCACTATATTAAATGCTCTCTATCTATATATAAGGTATTCAAGACAGAAAAATCTTTAGTACCTACCTAAACTTGTTGTTTGTGATATTTTTGGCACTAGATAATAATATGTAGATAGCTGCAAATTTGGATTGTTGCGTAGTTGGAAAGACGAGTAAGTAATTATATCACGAGCATCACACTAATATAAAGGCGAAAGTTTCTGAGTGTGTGTGTATGTTTGTCTCTTCTTCACGTTCAAACGGCTGAACCAATTTTGATAAAATTTGGTATGAACGTATCTGACACTCTGGACTTATACATAGGCTACTTTTTATCCCGAAAGAATGTAGTGTTCGCGGGTAACACCGTGGGGCGCAGCTAGTCGATCATAAATCTGCTATGTGCAGTGAATATTAGAACTTTCTATGATGGTTCATAGTCACGGTCATAATAGGCCTATATATTATTGGTTTACATACAATACTCACTAGAATTCTAGGCACTGTGATAACTACCTACGTTGTAATTTGTATAAAATGTTTGCAATGACAATAAATTAGTAATTTTTTTCTGGCTGATATTGAAATCCCCTTCTTATAAATACAACAATATTTAATAGAATATCACTTGAAAACGCTACAAAACCTGAATTGTTTAGGCTCAATATTTCACTAACAATATTCGTTTTAATTAACTATAGAGTCGAATGTTCGGACAAAAGACAGTCGGATGTCCGCTCTGGGGTGGAGAGAGAATTTTATTGTCTACGACTGCTTGACGACAACGATTCCGTGAACACTTTAGATTTTTTTGAAGTGGATTATCGGAATATTTTTGCGTTAAAAGGCCAAGTTCATAAAATGGAGTGCTGTGTTTTAGCAGAGATGATGGAACATTAGGTATTATTTCTTAATTACACTTTAACACACAAACAAGCAAATATTAAGGTATTTGTAAATCTTCGTAATATCTTGCAAAAGATAGGCTATTGTTACGGCAACTCAATATACTAATTTATTCATTTTCCATGTCACATTCTATGAAAATAATATTCATTCTTTTCTTTTTTTAGGGATCCGTACCCAAAGGGAAAAACGGGACCCTATTACTAAGGCTCCGCTGTCCGTCTGTCTGTCACCAGGCTGTATCTCAAGAACCGTGATAGTTAGACGGTTGAAATTTTCACAGATGATGTATTTCTGTTGCAACAATAACAAAAAAAAAAAAAAAACAGCGGGCTCCCATACAACAGACATGATTTTTTTTTGCCTTTTTTATAGATAATGGAACGGAACCATTTGTGCGCGAGTCCAACCCGTACCTGACCGGTTTTTTTAAACTAAAATAACAAAAACCATGGCTCTCTGAATCATAGTAGGTAACTTACTAAAGAAATCTTCCAAAAACCCTTCTATTCCTTTTCCCAAACATCGTACAATATAAACAGCTTTCGGGTTAAATAATTCGGGATCTGGTAGCGGGCGTCAGAGGCATTGACAAAGGTCATTCATATTGTACTTCACGCTTCGCCGGCCACACTAATCCCGATTATGTCTATTTGTGTCTATAGCCGGCCAGTGTCTATACGTAAACGTGACTATAGATACGACTGTACGCAGTCTTGTGTAGATGTGTTTGTTCAACTATATCAAGTACGTTTTAGATTTTTTATTAATCTGCTCAACATGAAGACTGCCAAATAGCATTGAGTCAAGTATACAAAATGTGTCTGGCATCTTTTTGACAACCTAACTAATGAAGTCTCTCACTCATTAGGGATGCCTTGCATTAGATATCTTTCAAATTTCTCTATCTAAAAAAAATTATACATGTTACACGTACCTACCTACGTATTTTAGTCTAAATTCGGGTTGTTTCTAACTTTATGTATCGCCTGGGTGATACTGCCATGGCTATAGTTTCGGTACAATGCAGTCGAAAAATCGGCCAATGCCAAGTCGGTCAATGTATAGACGTGTTTTTTTCGAGTAAGTGGACCGGAATATTGACGTTTTGGTACGAAGTTTCGTTGATTGAAGCTTTTGAGGTACCTACGGGGCTATGGCTATTTTGATGTCAGTCAATTACAAAATGACGGAATTTAAAACTCATTTCCCGATTGAAAACGATGCCATCCAGCCATGCTCGTCCAAAAAAGTACTTTAAAAGATGATTGGCAAAATTATCCTTTTAATCTTGAACAATGCAAAAAAACGAAATATGCAGCTTATATAGTAGGTACATGGAAACATTAAACATTCGTACTAAGCCGTCTTATCCCAATAACCAAACCACGCCACGTCAGCAGCTAATTACCAAAATATTTGACATGAATAAATCAAAGACATATTCATGTCATATTACGTCACACTAATCGCATTACCTGACACTCGTGTGAACACAACGTCATCTGCCACAGTGTGGGTGTGTGGTATGTATGTGTGGGTGTGATGACGTTGATGACACGGCATTGTGGTGGCTTAATCATATCAAGGGCTCATTAATTATTCCCGTGGGGTGTGCGATGCCGATTCAATGCTGATGAATAGGATGTTGTTATTTATGTGTTTGTGGACCTCGGAGGTGGCATTAGCGGCTATTGTTTTTGGCGTCTTGGTTTGGACAACGTGTTTTGGTGTTGTGTTCTTTTGTTTTTCGAATTCAAAATTGGAATCCGGCTATAATAATCAAATTAATGGGAAACCAAATTTCCAGACGCAGTAATTTGTAATTAAAGTAGCTCATTAATACCCTGAAGACGTTTGTAGCAGCAGCAGCGAAAACCTTCAGACTTACCTGTAACAAAGAAACATAATAATGAGAAATGGTAGTCATATTGTTATTGGTTGGTAAATATTTTTTATCAACTCAAAGGTATTACACAACTTGTTTATATACGATTATTCCACAGCAACTATTTACACTAGATATTAAATTAAATGAATAAGTATACGAATAAATACAAAAACAAAAGAACACTTAGGAGTCGAAGCACTAGGCTTTAAGTAGGTGAATTACATTTAGTTCACTAAAATAACAATTATGTAAGTCGAAACAAGATTTGACTAAAGAAGGATCGACCAGCCTTTCAGAAACACGAGACAAGAGTCACTCTAATTTCTGCAACAACACACAGTGAACAAATCATCGTTCTAATCAGAATATTCACCAGAAAATTGAGACGTAGGTGTGTTATTAAGTCCGCTCGTGTGTTGCACACCTATTAACCTACACACACACGACCCTGTAACGTTAGTCTCAAAGAGATGGTAACCCGACAGTTCTTAATTAACGAGACTCGTATCAACGTATCTAACCGCAATAATACTTGACTTGTAATTAGCAACGTCTTATATTACCCTCATAACATAACAAACACTACCTATGATGTGCTTGTGAAGATTTCTGAATATTATGTTGAGACTCTTCAAAAGGCTAATGTTGGAATTAATAATAACAGTGTAATAATTTATGGGAAATTCGTTCATAACAAGTTAATAAGCTTTTTAGACGAAGGTCTTCAACCAGTGCGTCCTGCCCGTTATGACATATGGTACTGAAACGTGGACACTGACTCTCGGGCTGGTTCACAAATTCAAGGTCGCTGAGCGCGCTATGGAGCGGGATATGCGATAAATCCATTTTAGTGTTTAATATTTACATGCCCACGGACATTATTGCAAATTTGACGGATTTTACGGACACCCTGAGATCGGTGAGTGCTATTTTATAGATAACTATAACTATAATATAGATTGCGTATACGTGTTGGGAGATTTCAATGCGCATCCGTCGGAACAATTCTTTGGTGAATTTTCCGAGTTTTGTAGTGAGCAAAAATGGACATGTACCGATACTAAAATGTTAGTCATACAGTCCGACACATATAATTTTCTCAGTGAAGCGCGTGGGTCGAAACGGTGGCTCGATCATTGTTTAGTAACGCAAGTTGGAAAAGTAGATGTGTTGTACTGTGGTCTGATCACTTTCCATTGGTATATGTCCGTCACTTCATCGCCATCGAGTATCACGTCTGTTGTCTATTTAGTATTAATGTAGTGAATAGTTTTAAGTACTTAGGTCATGTTGTCACTAGTGACCTACGGGATGATGGTGACATAGAGCGCGAACGCAGGGCGTTGGCGGTGAGGAGCAATATGTTGGCCCGTAGGTTAGGTCGCTGCACAGCAGACGTCAAAGTCAGATTATTTGAGGCGTTCTGTCAGTCCTTCTACTTGAACGGCTTGTGGGTGTCATATACGAGTCGAGCATACAAGGTCCTGCACGTACAATACAACAACGCTTTCAGGATACTGTTGCGGTTACCGCGGCGATGTATTGTGTCTGGAATGTTTGCTGCCGCTCGCACGGATGGCTTTCACGCCATCATGCGTAAGAAAGCGGCTTCCTTACTACAGTGCTTGCGTAACACTCGTAACAGTATCCCGAAAATGATTGCTGGTAGTCCGGACTTCCCCATCCAAAGGTACTGGGTAAAAATAGCAATAGGTTTGTGCTAAATTAAACTAGTTAATTCAAGTACTAACAACACTGACATAGCATATAAGCACAACCGATTGCTTGTAAGCTATGTAAGTCCACTGTACTAACAACTTATGAACGGATTTAGAAATTAAAGATATTTTATTTATTTAGCTTTTAAATAACCCGTTGTTTTTATCTTGCGGCCAGAATAAGGCAACTATTTTGAATTTCCTGATTCAATAACTTAGTTTGGTTTGGGCTCCGCTTGCCCCTTGAATCTTGCCTAAGTGTATCTACTCGCCCCCTTGAATATTAGATATCCCAAATCGCCCCCGATTGTAAGTAAGTTAAAAAGTACTTTCAGAAATCTAATTTTTTAAATATATAAATAATTTTTTTCTTCTTAAAACTTCAATAGTGTCTTCTTGGGACTTAATGGTGAAGATTGAAATAAAACTGCACATGGAGTTAAAAAAGTGTAAATTGGAATCTAATCTTGTGCATAATCTTTTAATATTTAACGATTAAAGCTTATTACACTTTTTTGGTTTATTTATTTAAATAAAATAAAAACCACAGATCAAAGTTATGGAATCAACACATCATGTATGTGTTGATTCCATGACTTGATTTCATAACAAAATCAACAAATAATATAAAAAGTTGTGGAAATTAAATGTCAAAATCACAACATGGCAGATTATCCAAAAATATAAAGCGGTTATAAGTACGTACACGGTTTTACTAAACAGACTAATTTCTCCATTTATTAATTTTGTTACAAAGTTTAACCTTTGGTCTCGTTCAATGTACTGTTTGATTCAATGCCACTGTTAATTTTCTTCTATTATTTACATTCTTTAATGAAAATAGTGTAGAATTGTATTTGTGAATAAAGCGTACAAAGCAAGAGTAGCATAATTGTTTTATATATTTTTAACGATGTCATAAAACTAATACCAAACAGAATTAGTAGCCAAACACAAATAATAGAATATAGGGCGTTAGCTTAATGCCTAATTTACGATTAATGGAAATTTGATTTTAATAAAAACTTAACTTCCAGTCAGGAATTATACTCAGAATACACAGGAATATTTCACCTTTTTTAATTGCGATCGGCGGCGGCGATCTCTCGCGTCCGGCCCTGGTACAGGCCATGGTCCGGAGCGAGAGTGCATGGGAGGCAGTCACCTCCTTCTATGAGCAGTATTGCTCGTGAAGGAGGAGGTGAAACGCGTGAGGGAGCGGCAGTCTGTGCACCCTCACGCCCCTAGTCGCCGCAGGAGACGCCCTGGGCGGCGGGAATCGATATCCGATTCCCGGCCACCGAAGGCGCGGGCTTGCGGATGGCGAGCTATGGGCAGCTCGCTGTCCGGTAAGGACCAGGCCCGGGTCGACGGCGGCGGCGGGTTGTGTTCCACGCGCGCTTCATAGATGTCATCACGAACTGACGGGGTCCGCTAGGACCGGTGCCTGCCAGGATTGCGGGTTTGTCCGAAAGGGATACCGTGGCCCTGGCACACAGGCAACTGAAGAAACACGGGTAGATTTTAGTCAGTAAAAGTCTGACACGCCCTCCCGCTCCGCCCAGACCCAGAGAAGATATTTGATAATTTCCCACCCAAAAAAAAAAGTTGCAAAATCTATCACAAGTGTTACGAGTTGGGGAGATTACAGATAGAGGTATTAAAGTAATCAAACATAACCTTATTCATAATGTGTGCATTTTTCTGTCTAACTATACCTTTTTTGGTTAAATTTCAAAAGAAATGCCGCAAGGGGCGAATTGATACACCAAAATAATTATTTAAATGTCAATTTTACACTCACCCCTTTATAAGGGGCGACTCACTCTACTAAAATAATAAAAAACGGGATGAGTGGAACATTTTAATCGAAACGGGCAAGATCCAAGGGGCGAGCGGAGCCCAATCCAGGTTTTTTATCTATTACAATATCAGTAAATAACCAAGAATTAGGAACTATAGGGAAAATCTATGGAAAATACCTACCCTGTCACAGGTCTCTAATGAGTAATGAAACTCATGCCTTTGTATCCAACCTGTGTTGACGTCAATGATAAAAATATCCCATTGATACGGTCCATTATCGAGGGGATAAAAACATGGTATCACATTGTGAGATCTCCAATGTTTGTACCGATTTGTACCTATTGAACACCGCTAATGAGCACTTCCAATACCCCCTATCATATTACGTGTTGAAATGGAGTTTCTTGCCATTGCTATGAGTTGATATGGCATGTACACAATGGTCTACGGCGAAGTAGCATGGATTTCGTATATAGAGACCTGAAAAGTAAGGAATGTGGTGGATTAATTTATAGAAGGAAATAATATAATAGATTTTATGTTTTTATTAGAGAAAATATTCTGTATGCGTTCATTTAATTCTTCGTCTATAGTTTGATGGTTTGATGATTATGAACCATACTCAATATGCTGTTAAAATCAGTTTTTCTATGCTCCGTACGTACCTGATTCATGTTAAAATGATTCGAGCTAAATTCATTTACGAAATAACATTGTCCTAAGCGAAATAATCCTATACAAAAATTAAGTTCCCAACTTTATTTTCAATTAAGTATGTTACTGGTACAATTCGTAGAGTATACAGCTGAAGCACACTCACTCGTTAAGGGGCAACCTACGCCCTGATATAATCGCCTAACCTTGTTTCTACCTGTTCTCACCTATAAGAAGAAAACAGAAAGCCTACTTCGAAACACATGATATTTTGGCCAAAACTTATAATACTCAGCTTCCACATAATTTCACGTTGTAAAATATTTTTTCGGTAAGAAACAACCTTATAAGATTACATTATAAGATGAACAAGCTATATGTCACTTATTTATTTTTAAAATTTAATACTGTTCACTACAACATTAAAATTAGGAAAGGACCGAGAGTGAACCCTTGAGGTACTCTTACCCTTTTCTAGATTTATGTACCAAAGAACTTACATTTTTGTTTTTACTAAAATTATTATCTCGGAATCAGACACGAAACCATGAATAAGTCGTGTGTTTTACTGTTTTAGGCTTCAACAGTACTTGCATATTACTTATCTGTATTGAACCTTCTGCCCAAAATTTTCTTCGTACAGTTTGTGCCTGCTCCTTGAATATCTTGTACAAACATGTCAATACACGCCTATTTATGTGTCCTTGCTACGTAAAGTAGGGCATTGTTGCTAATATTTTCTTAGACAAAAAGGCTTGGGTTCGGAGAAATTTCGAGAAATTGTATTGTGTAGGTTCTTGTAATAGTGACAAAGATAAAATTATGTATGCAGTAATTAGGTCTTGCTGTTGCCAAATGCGTAGTAACTTAGCAAAAAAAAAAAAAGATGATCCAGCTGTTAGAGAAGTTATTTTGGTTGTTAATGATCTGTTAATAAAAAAAAATCTTACACCATCTACGTTTTCTTTCGCATATTTACAAAGCTTTTTAGTTATTTAGATGTCTCAATTTGTTATAAGACCTCTTTAGGAATACACAAATAATTCCTTTGTGTATTTGCTATTGAAAAGAAAATGCGTACCTACTCAAATAAAAATAGAAAGCCACAACAATCAATCTACAACAATTGTCATTTCAACTAAACAAAAACTTAAAACATTTTCATCAAGCTGAAGCAATTCAATAAGAACTAACATACACCAACAAAAACTAACAAAGAAACTTAAAATCCGATACTATTTTCATTTTCTACTATTAAATAGAACTGAGTACGGGGTGAAACGACGCATTTGACTTTAACAAATGATATTATAGCAAAAATGCAATGTCTGAAAGTTACACAAATCGCCCAGAGAAAATATAGCGCAGACTCGCTTTGGAACCTTTTTGGTGATAAATTACGTTACTATTTTCTTTAAGTCCAATCGCTTTTAGAAATGGTTTTAAAATCTTTCGGTCAATTCGGGTTCTGGGAATTAGGAAAAGTGCATTAAAGTTAAGTAAGTTCGTCTAGTCTTAGTTCTAGTCTATGTTGGTTTTAAAATAAACTGTAAAAAGTTGGAGTTTTACTACTGGGATTAGCAGACTTTACAATAATTCTTGCATTATAATGTCCCTAAAATATCATCAGCAAATATTTATCACTAGCCAAGAAAACTGAACTTAATTTTAAACTCAGCATATCTTCAAAAAACAACATCAATGACAAACGTAGGAAGGGACTCAGATAGGGGTTGGCGAGGGGGTAAGAGGGGTAATAGAGTGTCATCTTGGCATTATAAATGATCACACTCAACCCTTGACTGCAGGTAGAACCGTCTACACTGTTTTTACATTTACCACATCGGATTAGGTAACCCCTTTTCAGGCCAACTTAATAAGAATGGAACGGTTAAACCTGATTTTGGTCCATTTATTTTGTTGTTTGTACGGATTTTTATGGTGCCTTCCGTATACAACAAAGGTGGAATAAGTACTTGCTAAAAATATCTTGAGTTGTAGAGAGAATGTGGCATGTTTAGTGAGTATGATTTTGTATATCGTGGATGAAAAAATGTTATTGGTTATTGATGGTTGAAGAGAAATTTGTTATTTTTTTTATTGTAATGGAAAAATAATGTTGATTGTTTTATATAGATAGTGCGTGTACTCGTATGCAGGTTATGTTATCAAACAATCAATAACTTAACCGAATATCGATACCTACATTTGGGTAAATACTTAAACGTAAACATGACAGACTAGGACAAGACTATAATACTATTTTGTAATGAATTTAAAGTATTTTATTTTAGTGATAGTTATGAATTGTAGGTGATTTTATATTGGGATTTGGTGCCTTAGTAAAAAACAATAATAATAATAAAATATTAATAAAAGCGACATTAAATGACACAACATAAATTTAACCAACAATTTTCATCCATAGCCAAAAGCAATATCGGCTATGCGAACCAAAACACAAAATTTTATCATAAACTGAAATAACTCAACCCGACCCTTCAAAACAAACGCAGGGAGACATCAAAAACATACAACGAAATGTTAAAATCTGTTCGGAATATGCGCACTGAAGGATAGAGGAAGCCTTGTACAAAGAGGAGGAAATTGCCTATCAAGAGTTGGCAGTAATCAAACCTGCGCCAATCTAAGTTCACTGCGGACGGTATATTCTAGTTAATGAGATATTTCCACAAAGTTATAATGTGGGGAGTTTACACCGGTCAGTTTCGGTTTTGATGTTAAAATGCTTAAGCTTAATATATTTTTGACTTGGAAGGTTTTGAAAGCGATTCTGCTGCAGTCATCTTTGTGTTATCCCAGTGTGTTGATTGTCCTTAGTTAATTTGCATGGGTACCTACTAAAGAGTGTTCTTTCTTGGAAAATGGTCATCATAACATTCCTATGTAAAAGCATAGTCGGCATAAATGCGTAAACTGCACACTAACACGTTTTAACATGTTGAAAACATACAGCTGACTAGCCACAGTAGCAATGAAAACACTGGCCAATTGTGTGTCGGATCACGCACAATCAAGGGTTCCGTAGTTGGGATGAACTAATCCCCTGATTGATTGTTTTTCAACTACAAATTAATGTAAGTTGGTCGACTTTTACTCGGTAATAACTTCGATACTGCACCAATGTAATCTGTGTAACATTTGTACGCCCATGTGGTAGAATGTGATGAGACAATTTATGTAACTTAAGACCATGTAATCTACATACCGACCATGTTCTGACAAATAAATGATTTTGATTATGATTACTGCTGTGAATTGTTTTCACATATCCAAATATAACCATTGAGCTGGAATGGGGGGGACACACTTGACTCTATCAAAAATTAGCACTTTAAAGCCTAATATTAGGTAAACGGGTCCCTGAATTGAAAAATGATTTTAACAAACCCGCAATATTTTTGAACGGCCTATCCAATTATACCCCTCACCATGGGATAGACGAGAAAAAAAAATATCATCCCCACTTTACGTGTAGGTACCGTAAAAAAAATTACCAATTTGGCGGCGTGATTAATATGTATACCTACCCATTCCAAATTACAGCTTTCTAGTACCAAGAGTCTCTGAGCTAAGCCGCGGACAGACAGACAGACAGTCATGGCGAAACTATAAGGGTTCCTTGTTGACTACGGAAGCCTAAAAACCAAACTGATTTCATAAAATTTAATCTCTTTGACCACCATACCAAATACAATTATCTACTCGTATCATCGTCACTACAATATCAACAGCAGCTGATTTGTCTTCAATTAAAACACTAAAGAAAATCAGTTTACAATAAACTTTATTCTGTATCAATAGAGTATAATATTGCCTATTGAAGATTCAGTAATAAAACTTGTATTTCAATCTAACTTTGGTTTGGTTGGACGGTATATTCAGTTTAATGAGATATTTTCAGAAAGTGACATAACATGACATATAAGAGTTGTGAAATAGCTGAGTGGAAGAGGTTTGTTTGCATTTTCATTTGCTTCATAAATAATGAAATTCATAATGTCGATATGGAGCGTTATGAAAATTATGTTTATTTCTGATCTTGCTAAAACTCAAGATTCTTTTCCCAACTGTGTTGGGGTCGGCTTCCAGTCTAACCAGATGCATCTGAATACCAGTATTTTATATGGAGCTACTGCATATCAGACCTCCACAACCCAGTAACTGGGTACTACGATACCCCTTGGTAAGATTGGTTGTCAAACTTTCGGGCTTTTGACGACCCGTAATGACTGTCAAATTTACATGAATGACAGCTGGGATCAATGGCTTAACGTGCTTTCCGAGGCACGGAGAATTCTCGGTATGTAAAGATGGTCATCCATCCACGGGCCAACCCCGGGAAGCGTAGCAAAACTGATGGATAGACCCGTGCGGCTATTATTACTCAGCCACGAGCTCCTCAGACATACAACGAACATACACACATACATACATGTCAGACATAGAACGTTAGTTCGTTTAATTTAATTGTTTTTTTTTTTTTATCTATTTATTTTGACGCTTTTAACGTTCTGCATCGTTCTTACATGTATAATTTCAACATGAATGATGTAACTAATACTTTGTAAACATATAATACTTTGATAGAGTGTCCGTGGAGTTTCTTGCCCGTTCTCCTCCATAGGTACATAGACTACGAGTACGCTTTGGAATGGGCAACTAGCTTTATCTTTCTGACTGACCAACCCCTTGACAGTTCAAAAGTCATCAATCATCATTATTTCAGCCGAAATACGTCCACTGCTGGACATAGGCCTCCCCCAATTGGGGGAGCTTTGCCATAATCGCCACGCTGGGCAGACGGGTTGGCGATCGCAGTGTGGTGTTGAAAATGCATAGAGAACGCTGCTGCCCATTCTCTAGTAAGTCCCTTAGTCGCCTTTTACGACACCCACGGGAGGAAATGGGGTGGCGCTATTCTTTACATCCGGCATCACATGGTACAGTTCAAAAGTGCCTGTACCTAATTGGTTTATTTGAAATAAACACTTTGAGTTTGAGTTTAAGAATAAATGAGGCCAACCCTAAGGGCCAACCTGCAGTCATAAAAGTTCTGCTTCGCTTCGCACCCTGAAACCATTCTAAACTAGTCGTATTTACCTAAAAATTTAAGTCTCATCCAGTATCTTGCTTCTAAATCGTCGTCTCCTTCAAATATTGACAAACTTTCCTGAAGCGAAGCGGTGATCGTCGCGAACTTTTAAGTGTCTCAGATAAATTAAGATTTCGGTTTAGTGCGTCTTATAATACTTCGCCGGTCGATAACCGATGGCTTGTTTAGGATTTATCGTTTCATCTTATGAGGTATTATCTGGCTGAGTAGTTTTGCGAAAATTATTTCAGAATATTTTCGTTTTTGCATCAGATGATACCTATTATTTTGGACTCTCTTAGCATCTTCAGCGTTCGTGCTCACTTTGTACAATTTTGTATAACTTATGTTAAGAGTCTATACTACCTCAGCGCCACCTCACTCTGTATCTCGCTCGCACACTATTGCTACCGGTCACGCGAACAAGCGAGACAGAGCGGCAGGGAAAAGGCTCCAAGGCGCCAATAGTTTAGGTAATTTATTTTTACGGTGAAAATAATGGTCATTTAAAAAAAGTAAATAACATAAGACCTGCTTTATAGTTAATTCAGTTAATATGCAAAGTTTCATTATCTAATTTGAAGTATTTTTTTGAATACCAGCGGTTTATTGTTCGGTTTGGAGGTAACTTTGTTTTTTTTTTTTCTATCGAGAAAATTTTATGGAATCGTGTTTTCGGCTAACATAGTACTTAACATTAATCCTCAACTTTACCATATATTTATTTCAAAATTAATGCTGCAATATTTTCGACATATGGGAGGATCATGCTAAGCCATTTGAGGTAGTATAGGCCCTTAAAGATTATAACTAAGTATAACTTATCCAACCTTTTTGATGCTTATTCCATGAGACTTGTATTTAAGTGTTATTGGGTTTTTCCATAAGAAATTTCTCCGTAGTAGCTGTGCAGCGGTGGTTGCTGGTGAGTGCTGGTAGCGTTGGTGCCGAGGAAAATAAATGAAAAGGCGGACAAGTTAACTTCACATTTGTATTGGAGCAGTTGCACAGTTGGAAGGCGAGTGTTGCCACAGATCACATAAAAACTTACATTTAAATATTGGTGTTGCAATAGTGATTACTAAAATACCCATCAGCAGCCAGGGGTCTGGATTTATGTCCGGTGATAGGCGCGCCCTCTATTACATTAGATTTAAACTCATCTGGCGAAGTTTGGGTCTACTATAGGTTCATCTCTGACTAACCCTTCGCTGAATACAGGCGTGATGTTATTTGTGTTATGTTATATTTAGACATTTTAAAAACAACTATAATAATAAATAACATTGAAGTGTCTGTTTGTAATGTCAAAATAACAGCTTTTTACTAAATCTATATATATAAAAATCAATTGCTGTTCGTTTGTCTGGCTAAAACGCGAGAACGGCAGGGCCGATTTAGCTGATTTTGGTTTTAAAATGTTTGTCGTAGTCCAGGGAAGGTTTAAACGGTGAGAAAATATGAGAAAAAAAAAAAAACTATTTTTGAACGGTAGGTATAGGTAGGTAGGTAGGGTACCTACGGTAGGGTAGGTTGGTAGGGTAGGGTAGGTTGGTAGGGTAGGGTAGGGTAGGTAGGTAGGTAGGGTAAGGTAGGTAGGTATTTAGGTAGGTAGGGTAGGTAGGTAGGTAGGTAGGTAGGTCGGGTAGGGTAGGTAGGTAGGTAGGGTAGAGTAGTGTAGTGGAGTTTATATTATATTTCCTTTGCGCGTAGACAAAGTGCCACAGTCAAATAGCTTTTGACAGAACGAAGTCTGTCGGGTCAGCTAGTGCTTATAAAAAATATTATATGGTACTTACAAAAGCAATTTAAAAAAAAATAACTTTCTGTCTGTCTGTCTGTTTGTTCCGGCTAATCTCCGAAATGGCTGGACCAATTTTGACGGGACTTTCACTGGCTGAAGTTATAAGGAGTAACTTAGGCTACAATTTTTTTAAAGCATTGCGGTCGAAGCCGTGTGTCCCAGCTAGTGCTTCCTAAAATTTTAAAATCTAAACGCAATTTTTTCGATAGTTCAACAACTACACAAAGTTAGACCGCTCATATACAGTTACAACACGAATAACAACACGCCTTCATAATTTTTGCATGTTCAAAAATATAGCAAAATAGTTTCGCCGAATATTATCGGTCCCATAATGGTGAAGAATGCTTTTGTCCCCATGGCTCGGGCCTCGCGATGACATATTGGTTAACATATAGCTGGATCATGTGTACTCTATATAGAGTAGTCGGGTTATACTATTGTAACGTGGTAGAATGGCAAGTCGAATGGAAGTCGATTGAAAATCGGTCTGGCCGACGTCGGCATGATAATGCTGACTGTCGCTGAAAACTAGCGCTGGGGCTCTGTCTCGCATAGGGTCGCAGCATTATGCTGGGTGATAACCTTTTAGAGTGGATGTGTTGCATATTTCCCGCACATTTTTCTTTTCGTGTTTCTATTCTTGCTTTGCGTCATGTTTGCCGCAAATAAACAGTTTTTTTTTTTGTGAGTTTGTGGATGAAACGCTATGAAAATGAAATGATCTACTAAATAGTTTTGATTTTGCCTTGTTTTGTTTTAAAACTCAGAAACTCTTAAATTTTTTGAACAATTTTATACCTATTACAAAACGCAACTCTGTGTATATTAGTAGTTCTTTGACATAAATTACATGATTTTCGGAGTGTGAAAGTTATAATGCTTTTTTCTAATGTTCCAAGATAACTATAATTTTGTTGCTTAAGCGAAATCGAATAACATAATACTATCACTATTTTGCACCTACATAGATATTTTCCCCTTGTCTTTCCTTCAATAATATTGGGAAGCTTTTTGTTCATATCCAAAAATAAATCCTATAATTTCCTATCGACTTACAATCGAAAACCCTGAGTAGTATCCGGGTCGGAATATTCAAATACTTTGCCATATCCGATAATACCTCTCTCATACAAAATGCATACAATATCATTCTTTACTTCATACACGAATGCTTCCCCAGCGTAATTCATGTAAAACTGGCTTTATTTGAATTTTATGGGACAACATTTTTGGTTTATTTTTGCCCCTATGTGGTATAGATCAGGTTTATTTGAAGTTTCCCCTGTTTAATGTCTTGATATTAGTTCTGATTGTATATGGGGAAAATATGGGAAGCATGAGTCAGTTTTTTAGGTATTTTTGTATCTATGCATGAATGGTTTAATTTCTATTCAAGTGACTACATTGAAACCAATTATTGTGAACTAGATATTGAGCTACAATCATAAACGGAGTTAACCAAAAACTTACTAATATTATAAATGCGAAAGTAACTCTGTCTGTCTGACGCTTTTACGCCTAAACCGCTGCATTGATCGTCATGAAATTTGGCAGAGATATGGAGAAGGACATAGGCTATAACCGACATCCACGCGGGCAGAGCCGTGGGCAAAAGCTTGTTACAAATAATTATGTCTGCCTTGTTGGTCTAGCATGAGGTCCTGGATACGATTTTCAGGTCAGGCAAAGTTTTATTGGCTTTTTCGATCAGAAATTTCTCAGGACTTAAATATAAATGGCGAAATGTGGTTGTACTATAGGTACACCTCTGCCGAACCCTTCGGGGATTACAGGCGACATATTATGTTATAATATTATTCCTTACTACACATACCTAGATATTTATGTAATTACAGTCACAACTCACCCAATAGAAAGTTATTTAACGGTACAAAAACATCCCTAAAATACCCTCTAACCCAAAATAATAACGACAAAATAATATTTACAACTCAATTATGAAAAGTTTCGCTCGAAAGGGGTGCGGTGTTTCATTTACAATTTTATTAGGGCGCGCTAAACTACATGGGATTACTCAAATGGGTTCGTAATGGATGTTTCTAAATGCCTGAGCCCCTTAGCAAAGCTCTTCGATTTGAGTGTCTATTGAAGTGCAGGATTTGTTGAATAGCGCAGGTTGTTTTCTACGGCTGCTGGATTTTTCTTTTGAGTAAAATACTTAAAGAAAATTTAGATTTAGAGTATTTTACATGGTGTTTTGGTAACGGGAGCATTACTAAGATATGTATGTTTCTATCAAACAATGTTTAAGGCCATGTTTATCAGCCAAACGCGATTTATCAGTAAAAACGATTAAACCATGTATAAAGACATTTTAATGAGGTGCTTTTTTTGGCCATTGCTGGATCTTAAAATCAAACCATGCATACTTAATTCACGAAAACAACGTCCACATTAAGAGTCCATAATTTCCACCTCAGTAAAACAAATGCACCGCTCTCCTATTTCATAAACAAAACAGTAGTCTAACCTACTAAACTCTAACTCATTGAAAGGTTCAAACTTTACAATTAATACTAATTAGTACATGCTTCACGGTTCAATAGTTCTCTCAAATTTACGGCATAGTTGCCTTCCGCTCGTTATTAAATTTATTCGTTATACGGCCGCGAGCTTGATAAAGACTTGAAGTGGGGGGAGTTACCATAGATACTGGAGGGAGGCTGTTGCCATTGGTGATCCCAGTTGCCTTGGTTCCCGGCGAGGTACGGGGAATGGTCCAAGTTGTGAAGGTGTAAGCTGTTTTTTGCTATTTAAGAGGCTTATATATAAGAAATATGGAAGGAAATCATTGTGATGTTTTGCTGTTTATATTTTGGTAAATATCATAGAACACTTTCGTGACTAATAATGGGAATCCCCGTCTTGACATAAAATTGTGAGGCATAATATTGTTTGACATAACGTTTTTGCATAATGTAATAATTAGCATAACTGTCTTTTGGTCTAATTTAATTTGGCATTATTTGTAGTTGCATACATTTCTAAGGCAGGCATAATACTTATTCGTCTATTAATCATGAGCCATAAATATAAGTCATAATTGGGTGATTGGGTTTATGTAGCCAAAAAATGTATGTTGAATGTTAGGTATTATGTAATGAAATATAGTTGTGGTCAAGAATATTTTTTTATTACTGTTATCTATGAGAATTTATGATTAAGAGCGACCGAAGCGAGCTCGGGATTTGGGGCGCTCCGACTCAGACAGGTTAGGTTCAAAGGGGATGGCAGGGTCTAGTCAGCGAGCGAAGCGAACGAACAAAGACCCCGCCATTCCCTTCGTAGTATTTTTTTTAACCACCCAGAAATAGGGACCCCGCGTAGCGGGGGCCCGTCGACTACGTATTATTATTGCTTGGAAACAAATTTAGATCCGTCACGTGATCTTCTCCACCCTTAATACTCCCACTTTCCCACAAATCTCGAAATAAACTTTGGCGATTTTTTGCTAGGCACCTATGGTTTTGCGCACTTTGGGGTACCTACAAGAGTATCTACTTTAAAAAAAATTGCTACTATAAAAAAGCGACGGGTGTAAAACTACAGCGGTTCCAAAATTGGAGCAATAATAAATAATGCGATATAGTGTCTACTACCGTTAGGACTTATTTATTAGGGTTTATTATTTTTATTCCAAAGAACATTATGTGTAAATATCATTATGCGTTTATTACGTTATGGTTTATAAAATTATGCCTCATTATTACTATGCCAACAGTATTTATGGCAATAATTATTATGGCAAAACAATTATGCTTATATTACATTTATATTATGCGTAATGATCATTATGCTGAATTTCGATATGCCTATGTAAATTATGACATTATATTTTATGCTTATCCCTCCACTGCTTGTTGCATACACATTTCTAATGTTTGTACAGAAATTTTAGTGGAGAAGCGTACATTTTTAGAATGGTTTATCTCTACCTAAATTCTGACTCACAACTTTCAGCAATGTATGTTTACAGCTTTGCTGATACGTGTACATTTGATCAACCCCTTGTTGCAAGTGTAAAGCGGTAGCTACTCACTGCCAAGTGTAATATCGTCGACTAGTTTGTCATCTTTAAAAAAAGATAACACTACTAAAATAACTATGCACGAATACAAAGTTTTGGCTACTTTGTATTTAATGTGTGTATTTTATATTTAGCTTTGTGTTTTTTGTGTGTATTGCAGTTGTGATCCACTATTCAATGCCCATAAGACTCGACTACTATTCACAATTGTATGCTGGTACCGTTTATGTATGGAACTATGGAAGTGAATGTTGGGTGTGGCAAAAGACGCATGAAAGTAGAATAAATGCTGTGAAAATGCATTTTTTTCGAAGCATGTATGTCGTGCCTATGAGTTATATGCTGAAAAATTATGTAATAAGGTAACGATGCGGTTTAAAAGAAGATGTAGTGACAGAAATTGAAAAGCGTATGCTTAGATGGTTTGATCATGTTGAGAGGATGAATGAAAGGCGACTTACAAAAGGTATATATATACAAGGCAGATGTGAGTGGAAACACCGGGAGGGGACGCCCTAGGAGGACATATAGTGACCTAATTGGTGATGTTCTTGAGAAAGGTCAGGTGCTAAGCACTCGCAACCGGCGTGCATGTATGACCAGATGTATGAATGTTAACGAAGCAAAAGGAGTATGTAAGGAGCGTAGCAAGTGGCGCTCTATAGTTTCTGCCTACCCCTATGTGGAAGAGGCTTGTGTGAAGAAGGTGTGAGTTTATGTATGGATGTAGTATGTATTTATTGTACATTGTGCGTATTATTTGTGCAGACTAAACAAATTGTATTTCTTTCTTTTCTTTTATGATCTTCATCCAACTTAAATTATTATCCTCTACCTTGTACCAAGCCCCTCGATCTCAAAGTCCTCATTACGAGTTGAACAACAAATAAACATTGCTATCGCTGTTTATTGGACATTATTTATCGAGATCTCTTTGCCGTGGGATCCTGTTTCGTTTTATAACAGTCCTGCTGAATGATAGCTGGTACCTATATAGGTAGGTACGTCTTTTTGTTCGGTTTTTAATGTTTTGCTTTTTAATGGAATTAAACGGTGCAGTTGAATTTAGATGTGTTTTGGGTCATGTGTAAAAAAAAGAATCTCGGTTATTATGTTCTGTCTGCTTATAATATAGCAGAAGTCTTTTTGCCCACGCACAGGTGTTTTAATTTTTTTAATAATGTAATTTTTGTTAGTTTTAAATGCTTCTTTTTTATTTTCTGCGCGTGTCCCAAATATTTTTTTTTTCTTTCTTTCTTTCCTTTTTTTGTATTATTGTGTAACGAAGATAAAGAAAAAGCGATGCACAGTTATACGAGTACCTACAAAATAAAAATTTACGTCTTTCATAATTTTCTTCAAAGGAAAAGAAATTGGAATATTAAAATACCAAGGTCCAATAATATAGGTACCTAAATACTTACTTATCTCAGTTAGATGGGTTAACAAGAACAAGATTTATGTGCAAATTACATTAAATGACCTATTGTAAAATTAAATTAATGTCTTTTTTAAATAAAAATCTCAAGGAAAACGTTGCAAATTGAGAAAATAAGTTTAAATATCATTGCTGACGGTTATCCTAATTTAATTACGTAAATGGGATAACAAGGATTTTTTTGTTTAAATGTACCTAATTAATGAATTAAAAACAATATCAAAAGTCGTAGGAGTCGTAGTCGTTTTTTGGGCATGATAATTATTTTTAATAATCCATGCGCCAAGTGGAAAGATTTAAAGAAACACAATGCAAAAAATAAAAATAAATGGTGAAACAAAAACTTCAAAGTGAAGGTGGGATCTACTTACGTACCTAGAAATTATGTAGACATAATTTAAACAAATTTATTCTATCTAGCAAGAAAAATTAATAACAAGGATCATGACGCCATCTAGGTATTGAACAACTCATTTCAAGCTGGAAACCTACCCTAGGAATAATAAACTCTCAGTCACTTTCATCCCTCAAGCAATTCAATAATAAAACTGAAAGAAAAAAACAATGATTAACGAAACCAAGTTTTACAAGAGGCAAATATAAACAAAAGCTTAAATCTATAATACCTATGTTTATATAAAAGGACTACTTGTAATTATTTATTTGTGAAACCAATTCCAATAAATGTCACTAAGGATTATTTCAAAAACATATTTAAAAAAAAGTAAACCACAAACAACTTGAATACAACATCACAAAACATCCATAATTTTGTCTCAAAATTCCCCAACGCCATCTTTCGGCAATACAGCGCACTACCAAACTTGGGTGGCTCGCGTAGGGCGGGCGGGCTCCGTAGTTCCACAAACGTTGGTAGATGTCACCACCGTCGGGTTGAAACTTCTAGCTAACTTGTTTCATCCCCGTAGACACCATTTTCGGAGAGATGGCGCCATAAGGAGGATTGAAAAAGGGGGTGATTTGAGAATTTTGTACATTTTAAAATGAGTTTAGTCCATGAAATAATTTTATTTCTCTTTTCGAATATTATAAGATGAAAAGAATAGTTATTTCACGCATAATCATGCCTCTTTTAAATAGGGTCATCCTCATGAGGATTTATCCATTCATCCTTGGGCAACAGAGGGTTATAACGAACTCCTTCCGACTATGAAAAACTCTTTGGAAGGAGACAAACAATAAATCGTTCCAATACCGATAACCGTAAAATTTCAAATCATCTGTTAAGACTGTGCCGAGTGCACAGTGGCGCCCTCATCGTTATTTCGGTGATTTCTTTTATTTTAGAATGAAAATGCAGAAAATAAGCTCGTCAAGTTGTGCTTCACAAGACTATACGTTATTATTACTACAAACAGCAGTTTTAAATTGTTATGTTTTATTGTAATCATTAAAACGGAGCTTACCCTAGTAGCATTTTTGTTGGCGTTTGGTTGGGCCACATACCTCTGAAGGTGGCCCAATTAAATGCCAACGGAAAATGCTACTAGGGTAGTGGCCACTATTTTCCGTTTTAATGATTACAATAAAACATAACAATTTAAAACTACTATTTGTAGTAATAATGACGTATAGTCTTGTGAAGCACAACTTGACGAGCTTATTTTCTGCATTTTCATTATAAAATAAAAGAAATCACCGAAAAAACGATGAGGGCGCCACTGTGCGCTCGGTAGCCTCTTAAGGTTTTAAATGTAGGTATATTTTTTTCCATCCCTTGTAAACTGACTCCCCAAATATAATATACAAACTAACTTGCTACTATTTTGAAGTCGGTTAAAAAACACACACGCTTTCTTCGAAAACTAAAAGGTAGACCTTTTTCATTGTTATCAGTATGAAAAAATGATGTAGCAATTTTATTTATATTTTGTTTCAAATTCCGGTATAGTTTACAGTCATATCGTATTTTGTTCTTTTCATGTCAGAAAAAATGCGTAACTTATTTTTTATTACCTACGGCTTCAAAAGAGGACATTATTTACCCGCTTTTGAAATACATTCCGGAACACCATTTTTACTTGAGAAAAAAAAGCCTTAATGAGTTTCCTTTCTAAGGTTTTCTTTTTCGAGACGTAGATAATATTACAAAGTAAAATCTGAATATATTATGCTCTTTTGAGCATGATATTTATATTGTCTTCATAATTTTAATTATGAACCACAACGTTTTAATTCTTAATGGTTTGGGGGCAAAATAATACTTGTTATTTTGCGTGTTTCAAAAAATTCTTACTTATTTTTAGGGTTCCGTACCTCAAAAGGATAAAAACTGAACCCATAAGGGTTCAGTTTTTAAAAAATCACTTTGTATAAAGAATCACTTCGTTATCCGTCCGTCCATACATGCGTCTGTCTCTCTGTCAACACTCGTTTTCTCAGGAACACGTGAAGGTATCAAGTTGAAATCAAATTCGTAGGTCTACGGTCCCTTGTCAATCTTAAAAAATCCAGCTTTTTAAGTCAACGCAATAAAAAGTACGGACATTATATGCGACATATTTAGATACTTGCAAATAAATCAAAACCTATAATAGAGTATTTCTACATTTTCAGTTGGAGATTTGACCGTGACGTATATTGATGTATGGGAGATTTTTTTTTTAAGTATTAGTATCAGTTTATAAAGTTAAGTTTGCTCTTGAGATAAATTCATCCCAAGTACGGAACCCTTCATTGTGCGTGGTCCAACACGTACTTGGCCTGTTTTTTTTATGGTAACTTACTGGAATACAATAATTATTATGAGAAGCAGATCTGTTCGTAGCCACAATGTGTATTTATACATTGGGGATACTGTTGCTTGATAGCCATGTCGTCCGTCTGTCTGTCCGCGGCTTAGCTCAGAAACTCTTGGTCAATTTATATTAATCGCGCCGACAAAGTGGTAAAATAAAAACTTGTTTTTTTTTGTACCTCCCCTACACGTAAAGTGGGGATGATATTTTTTTCTCGTCTATCCTGTGTTGTGGGGTATTATTAGATAGTTCGTTCAAAAATAGTCATGGTTTGTGAAAACCAATTTTCGGTTTAGGGATCCGTTTGCGTAATATTAAGCTTTAAAGGGCTAATTTTGTGGCCCCTGCCAGCTAAATGGGTTTATTTGGATATGTGAAAAAATTCACATCAGTAGTATATATAACGAAGTTAAAAGGAAAACTCACAGCTAAGTAGACTTTACAAGTTACCGAGTAATAGTCGACCAACTTACATTTGCAGTTGAAAAATATTATTTTCAACTACAATGTTAAGTTTGTTCTTGGGGTAAATTCATCTCAACTACGGAACCCTTCATTGTGCGTGGTCCGACACGCACTTGTCCGATTTTATTGATAGCACACAACACAGGTAAGACAGAAAAGTATAAGTATAATAAAATCGGTACGTAACAGTTGTGGCATCGGAAGTGTTCAATTGATTACGTGTTACTTGGTGACTTTTGATTTGTAGTTTTGCAGTTAAAAACGAACAATATCTCCAAATAAGTTTCAGCAATACAAAATTAATGTCCCGCAAAACACATTACCGAAAACAAACACATACAAAACACACGAATAAATTACACTAGGTACGTGCCGCGGGGTTGCTTGCAATTTGTGCAGGTGTCCCGTCTGCGGTGTCAGACACTATCAGTGTCGCGACACGGTTGCCGAGAGCGCTCCCACCGGCGGCTACGATTTCACAGCCCACGAACGATGTCCAACACTATTTTGCGACACTTTAGTGTTGTTTATTTTCCCTCTGTGTTATTGGGTTTCGAATTTTCGTGTCGTGTTGAATGTAAATTTGTACGAGTTTCACGTACTGCGGCTACCTTTGTGAAAATAAAAGGTTTGAATTTTAAAAGGCTGGTGGTGGCGCCGCGGTTGCGAGTATCAAATTCAGACGTTGATTCAGATTTGCGTTTGTTTGGGGACTGAGTGAAGCTAGCACACGGCTTATGTACACTATACCCCTATTCCTGACTTACTTAGCATCAGAATAGGCCTACAATTAAATACAAAAAAAAAAACCATCACAGTAAATGGATCAGTTCTTGAATAAGTAGAAGACGGTATATACCAAGGAAAACAAACACCTTTCAAACCCTCAAGAAACGTAGAAAAAATCAGTAGTCGAGTGTCTATGACATGGAATAAGTTCTGGGGCCATAAAGAAGTTCTAAAAGCAACACTGCCACTACATCTGAAAGTTATTGACTCCTGTATGACTTATATCCCTACACCACCCAAACATGGAACTTTAACAAAAAAACAAACACAATACAAACATGTCAGCACGCTATGGAAAGAAGGATATTGAACATCAAACTCAAAGATATACAAAAAACACCACTATTCGCGAGAAAACAAGACCGATAGACGCCCTACAACTCTCGCAGAAACTGAAGTGGAAATGGGCGGGACACGTAGCACGCTCTTAAGATAAAAAATGGGGTAAAAGAACCACCATGTGGGCAGGCCCAAAAGGAAAATGAAAACAAGTCCTAAATTAATACCTCAATTTTATTTTATAATTGACGTTTTAGTAATACTTTGTAAAAAAAAAGAGGCTGTATTATTGTTATTACACCTATTCCAGTACATAACTTGGGACGTTATCCTTAAATTTTTCGTATGCATATATAAATACACTATACAAATCGATCGATTTAACGATTTTACACTGTCAAAAAGCTAGATATCAAACGTGTCCGAAAAACTATTCTGTCTCAAAATTTATTGAGTACTACTCAGTAATGGAACTATTTAACAAGCAATTGCTTCTTCTTGCAATTCCAAATGTATATTCCGACAAAAAATACGTTTCCCAATATTCAATGATCATTTGAGTAGGTACAAGTTTTATTTCATTTATTTTATTTATTGAGCAAGGTACACCAACGACATATTTACAAGGAGAGTAATAAGGTATTCACGAGTCTTCAATACTGTGTAAATACATCACATAAAGGCATGCACAACATTCTTTTATAAATATGAACAACTATTCTTTTTTTTAATCATTACAACATTAGCAATACAAATTTTATATACATATATAAAATTAGCAAATAAGATTAGACTATAAAATTAAATAATATTAAAAATAAAACATTTCGTCACATTGCATGGGAGCAATACCACCATAACCATACAAAATCACAGTAAAATATTAGCATATATGGTAACAAAACTAAATATGGAATAAAATGAAATAAAGGTAGGTTGTACAAATATAATTATGTAGGTACAGAAACCAATGTATAAATTCCGTCATTGACATAGACATTTAACTATATTAAATTGTACACAAATCTTCAAAACCAAAATAAAAATATACTATCCTAACCATCCAACTAAAACTATTAACAAACTTAAATATGGCGACGAATTCTCATTTACGTGTCATAGCGCTCTTAATGGGGATTTGTGAACAAAAATTTCACAAATCCCCATTAATGGGGCTTGTCAGTGGGGATTAGTGGAATAACCCAATAAAAAGAACAAAATCGACTGCAGACATTTGACATCACGACGCGACACTTTTCACCTCTGCCTTAACATAGGTCAAAGCTCGAAAATATCGGATTTCTTATTACGCCCTCCGATTGCATGAGCAAACAATGTAACGTTCGAAAACAATGTAAAAGTAGGAATTCTATGAAGGGTTACTAACGGTTTCTGGGAAACACCAGGGTTCCTAACGGTTTCTGGGAAACTCCAGGTTTCCTGAGACACTGTTTGAATAAAGGCGCCGAATTGATGTCTACCCCAGATTACTTCGAAACTTAGGATACTTAATGTAAAACCGATTTTCCGGAAGCGCTTTTAAAATGGGAATGCATTTTTGTGGTGATATTCGATTATCGGAACGTTTTTTATAACTTTTGGAAGACGTGAACATAATGGGTATTTGAAACGTTGCATTATTTTCTTCTTCGTGTGGTTCGTGATGTGGTTAGATTTGTTAACCTACAATTTTATTGGTCATGAGTAAGATCAGTGTTTTCAGCATTTCGTTTTCCAAAATAGCTGTAGATACTCTATAATTTTATTCCACACCTTCAGTCCAAAGAAATTACGTCCAAAATGTATTATTTCACCAGCCACTTGCGAAAAACACATCGTATATAATAAAATTCAATCCCTCCTGACAGTAACCCATAAACAGTGCCAAAAAACCTTATGCAAAATAGTGTCGGGTTCCGCACTTATCGCTAGACGTTTTTCGTCCCAGTCCGTTTCGCCCAAATTCCAAGCGTGTTTCGTCGACATAAATCCGCGTCCGCATGCGGTCGCCGAGGCATTAGTGCTGTTGTTTCGGCGATTCGTTTTTAGTGTGTCCACGGCTTAATTTTTCGTATTCGACCGTTTGATTGTTGAGTAATTAGTTCTGCGGTGATTTGTGATTTCTGCGACTTTCTTTGTGCAATTACTGAGAAATCGTTTTCAAGTTGTTTAGTGAGGAACACTTATGAGCATCGCGCTAATTCCAAATTCCATTGTCCACCATATTTCATCAGATTAGCCCGGAAAAAGCTTTTCTCAGAGATTTTCACAACTTACAATTCAAATTCACTTGCATTTAAAATCTACACGCGACCTTTAAAAGGTCTTCTGTCTATCTTATCAGGGCTCGCCAACGTTTCGTGAAAGAGTTATAAATATCTTTCAAATAAAACCCCTCTATCACTGCCAGTCAAACTCAAATGTTTCTCTCAAGGAAGTGAAAATTGAAGCTTAAACTATTACCCAAACCAACACAGTACATTTACCTACATTATGGATTAGCAAACCCATCGGTTACCTTCCAACACCTCCAGTGTGAACCGATCCAAGACAAAGAGCGGGTCATTGGTAATTAACTCTTGGCATTTACAGCTATTGTCGTGGCCCTTTTTAAACAAAGTTCATATTGACACGACGCCATTTTGAGATTGAATGTCGATGGTTGGTATAAGGTTCGTTCGTTTTGGTGGAATATGTATTTTGTTTCTGCACCTCCATGGGAAAATGTGTGTATAGTGTATATATATATGTGTGTATAGGAAGGGTTTAGGATGTTGTAGAGAAAACAAAAACAATTTGAGAATTCTTCAGTGTTTATTAATTTTAAACCTTTGATAATTCTTGAATCTCAATAACGCTATTTAGCAAGTCAGGTATAGCTATTTGACTTTACGTGCCGTATGTACCTATAGATTTCGATGGTCGATTTAAGTAATATGCCGCTCAAAGGCACGCGGCAAATAAAAACCTCAAAACTTCAAGGCCTAAAAAGTTAGTCAACTTAGGACAGCTCTGACAGCCCACGCAATCCGAATTTAAAAATAAAACCCTGTTATCAACTTTAATTAAAACTTTAACTTTCGACAATTTAAAACATCAATTATCTCTGTGTCCCGAAACTCAGTAATCCCGGACGGTCCCGAAATAGGTACAGACCTTTTATATTCATATTCTAAAAGAATTTAACCTATAAACCCTCTTAATAACCCATATATATCATAACGTAATTGATATTTTACATTGGAAATTTCCATAAGAAATTCATTGGGGTAATAACTACGCAATATGGGGTGCCTTTGTTGCCAAAATTCTCTGCGAACGGGGCATTTGAAAGCTCCACTTGAGGGTGCTATCCGAGGCACTGAACCAATTCGCTATCGTCGACCTTGTGATTATTACTTTTTGTTTTAGAATTATAAATGCGAGTTGGGTGCGAGTTTTTACCCCTTTTCTCCTCTGTAATTGTAATGTTAATATATTATTAAACATAACAGCAATGATACATTTTACAAGCAGATTGTTGGTTATTGCATGTCAGTCTTTACCACAATAATGTTACGAAATCATGATCTAAATACAAGTTCTTGGGAGATAACTACGACTCTTTTCAGTATAAGATTAAAGAAAAAAAAAACTGACTTATTTAGTACAAGAGCTAGTCTTCAAGACCAAGTAACTATCTAACGTCTAACCTAATAACAAAATACCAAACTACCGTACGTGCACCAATCGTAGGGAAATGCCAAAAGCCAGTTAGAAAATGCCAAACGCTAGACACAAGGGCAAACATTTGTTCGTTCCCATAGCTCTTTTGTTGCCCATTGTCGAAGGTGGCAAGGCTGACTCGGCAACTTTCTTTATTCAATCAGGGAATACCTCCTCTATACCTACAATGGGCGCTTTTGAATAGTTTGCGTTGCGTAATTCGTGTTTTCTCAGTAATTGAGGTAAAGTTTGCATTGGTTTGGCTGATTTGGGTGGTAGCTGATTATAATGTTGTTAGAAGAGGCTTTGAGGAAAAGGCTGCGTTTTCAGTTTATTTTCAACATGGCGTGGGTCTGCCAGTTGGATGACAAACAGCTTTTTAAATAATGAGAGAAAAAGACTAACAACAAGACTGAATGTAACCAACTGTAGGTATTTGCCATAATATTATCATCCTGACTTTACATCTGCAAGCGTTTTCTTCAAGATCAAAACATGACTGTAGCCTATCTAATTGTGTAATAAATGCACGTTTTCATTATTTTCTTATATTTGCCAGAAGATTCTTTTCTTTTTAAAGAATTTCATACTGTAATTCAGAAATATCGTTGGCACGGATAAATCCTTTTATACCACCATAACTCATAGAAACTCCTTCGCCAGACAAAACCCTTATCAGACCAATCCATCAAACGTAACACAGTATAACTAAATAGCTTATTTACGCGTCAAAACATAGTTTTATGATTCCTTTTACGATCCGGTTTACTTACAAATCGGAACAGTTTATGGTTTATAAAATGGGACGCGTAAAATACTGTTTTAAGAGGGTTCAGGCCTTGCTGTATTTTAAGGGTTTTATTTGAATGCTGATCTGTGAGAAAAGTATTTTTAATATTATTAATTACAACAGTAAGTCTAAAAAACATCGAGGAGTTTGGAGAGAATTTGATGAAAATAATCTCAATACACGACCTATCTTGTATAATCCTAATCAATCAATCAATCAAATTGCCACTAGCTGTTACCGGCAGACGAGACAACAAACATTTAGTGGGCAATGGGCATTATTTGAGATGGTCAACGTTCTACTGTGGTCAATTTTTTTTCTAATTAATGACCATGCTATGAAATTCATGTTCCCTAATTACTAAATTGATTCATGAATGCAATAGATATTGACATCGCCATAATTGATACTGACGTTCTTGATGAATGATTATTTCGATATGATTTATGCTTGCAACCCTATCTCTCCGACTAGTTTGATTAATTTCAAAATGAGAGCACAGCAATACAACATTGCTAAAACCTTTGACAGAACATGAAGTTATATTGCGATGTTCAAATAAAAGAAAAATGTGTTTGTATTTTATTCACTAGTTATAATATTATTACTAAATAAGCTAACCATATTTCGTAAATAACTAGCTGTAAAAAAATTCTAAAAGAAAAAATATACCGGGCACAAAATGCCAAAGGAAAGGTGGAGAGGCAAAAGAGCTTTTATGGAGCAACTTCGGCGTACTGTGTCGTAGTGAGAGCGTTTACTAGGTATATTTGAGGTACGGAATCAGTGGCAGCGACTGCAGGGTTGAATTACGGGTTAAATGGGTTTTTTGGGGTTAAATTAGACTTTGGGCTCGAATTTTCGGGTATTAGCTGGAAGTTTCTAGGAGTAAAAAAAAAAGTAAGTGCAAAATTTCAAGCTCAAAGAAATGGGTAATCACAATCTGGATATGGAGAATCGAGAACTGAATGATTTGGTGAAATGCAGCAGTAAACTGAAATACCTACATTTCAGGTGTCTGCTGAATTTCACCAAATCATTGAGTTGATTGAAAATAACTCTATTCAACCAGGTTTCAGACTGGCTAAAGTAGACTCATCTTTCATGGGGTACTGTTTAAAATGTTACAATAAAATTCCTCCCCACATACTTCAACTGAATGAGACTAAATTTAAATCTTGTATAAAATACACACTATGCAGGCAGACATATTATAAGTTGGGAGATTACATCGCTGATAAAAATGCTTGGCTGAATGCTGGTCCTGCTCCACAACCTCAGCTAGTTGATTAACATTTGACAATCATGTTGGAGCTGCTGAAGAGTGTAAGACTATCTTTGCATTGTATAAACTCAATCTCCTTTGTATTATATAAATGCATAGCACAGGTGTGAGTCCTATGTACTATAGAGCTACTATTGACCGGGTAATATGTCTTTCATTGACTTGAATGTGCCCTGGCGGTTGAGAGTATGTCATGCTCACTTAAAGGTCTCGCTGATGGTGGCGTGTGTGTTGGATCATTTAGCTCCCTTCAAAATGGTTGAGCTGAATGGTGCTAATCCATGCGACATGTTCGTGAACGGGCGCCGTCAGTTGGGACTGGTCATCTCTTAGCTGCCACGGGTTATTTTATTTTATTTTGTTTCTATTTGTTGTACCTACGCTTGACGCTTTTAACGTGTAAGTTTTTATTATTTTTATTTTTACATCGTTCTCACTTTTAGTTATAAATTCAATATTATAGATGTAACGAATACTTTTGTAACAATTTAATTTAAAAGAGTGTCCATGGAGTTTCTTGCCCGTTCTTCTCCATAGGTACCTACGCTTTGGAATGGGAATGTAGCTTAATTTTTCATACTGACCGACTCCTTGACAATTCAAAAGTGCCTGTAAATGGTTTAATTGAAATAAATGATTTGTGTTTGAGTTTGAGTTTGAGATTAAAGAGTGTTCATATTACTATCGCCAACTGAGTTCTGTTACAATATTCAAAGTTGTCAAAATATTCCGTAATTTGTTTTAATTTTATGAGTTTTGATGAAGATAGCCACGTCATTATCGTGGTGAAATCATCTAGTGATGTGAAATGATTGTGTCATTTTATGCGTGACTTCTGCTTACCTACATGCGTAGATAACCCTCGTTATAAATCCCTCGCCCCTTGGAACACCCTCGAGAGGGGACTACACTACACGACACACAAATGAACTAACATTAGCATCTTTGAACCTCCTGTTACTAGTTACGGAAATAGGGGAAGAGGGAACCATTTTATAGCCATTTTAAGCGAGTTAGGCTCTTTTGTGTAGTAGTTGTAAATGATTTTTTTGCTGTCGTTGTTGATTAGCTAACTGACATAATAATATCATTCAGAAGATGTAGTGGTAGATACAGTAACATAAATTCTAGAGATTTGAACATCCATTGCCTAATTGTCTAGTCGTTATCACGTGATATGGCGTATTCCAGCGACCACGTACCAGAAGACGTAGCTATGTAGCGACGCTACGTCTACGCCACAAGGTGGATCTATGAACATGTGGAGGCCGCAGGAATACACTAGGTCCCGACAGCACGGAACCGGTCGAAGTGGCTGTGCTTGGGAGAGGGCTATGTCTAGCAGTGGACGTTTTTCGGCTGAAATGATGATGATGATGGCAAATGACGCCTAATCAAAACAAATAATTGAAGAAGTCGGCTGTTACTAAATCCCACTCAAAAATTTCCAGTGCCGCAAAAGTTCAAGACAAACCCACCCCGCGAAAACTGCAACCGCATAAGAAAAACGCGATAAAAAAACCGTCCAGAGCAAAACATCGTACGACAAACACCGTCTCCTACAACGATCTCCGCAGATATGCAAAACACAGTCCTTTGTAACATGATCTTATTGTGTTCGCGAATCCCGTCGCCACACTGAATACGGAACGACTTATGTCGATTTAGAAATTTATTAGAATGCCACGAAGTTTTGTCATGCGAAACGCGAGTTGCCGACGTGCACCAAGGAGTTATTGTTGCATTATGGGGTGCATTCTGAGGTATTGTGGGCAACTTGGTTGCTGGCTTGATGGATATGAATTGCTGGTAAGGGTTGAGGTGGGTTTTGATTGTACCCTGTTTGGGAGTTGCTTTATGTTGCGCTGCAGGTTTCTTAGTTATTTTAAATAAGCGCCAGACAGTCTTAATAAATGTCGATCCAGGAATTTATTAGAATACCACGAGGTATTGTCATGCGAAACGCGAGTTGCCGACGTGCACCAAGGGGTTATTGTTGCATTATGGGGTACATTCTGAGCTATTGTGGACAACTTGGTTGCTAGCTTATTGGATATGAATTGCTGGTAAAGGTTGAGTTGGGTTTTGATTGTACCTTGTTCTGGAAATTTCATAAGTTGTAGTGTAAGTGTCAGGGTTATTTTCAATGATCAAAGCCCGACAATTTCATAGGTATAGAATTAGCATACGTTTTGAACACGAAATAAGCCTGTTCAGTATTCATATAGGCACGTAAACTCAAATGCAGAACAGCGATTGGCATGACAATGGACATGCAATACTGGCTCCTCAATTTTACATTCATGAAACGTCTAGCTATAAACAATGTAAAATTAGTATAATAGCTCCTGAGGTGCCATAATTTTTCAAGGTCAAGGAAAGGATTTTCAAAAGGTCAAGGAAGATCTTGTTCTGCCTTCTTTTTTTGAACGCCTTCCAATACTAAACAGTTTTTTTTTTGTTTTTTTTTATCCACAACAGGTAACCTCCTGGCCTTCATCTCACCTGATGATAAGTGATGACAAGGCCCAAGGTGGAAGCGAGCTTCACCCGGAATCCTCCATCACAGAGGAACTGGCTATCTTACCTCTAATTGTCGCAACACAACAAATGCTGTTAAAATTGTGGTTATGGCGACTGACTTAGATAAGATGGTGGTAGCTAGCCAGGCGGACTTAGAGCAAGTCCTTCCACCAAATAAACCGGGCAGAAAATTTTGCCCCCGCTGGGAATCAAACCCGGGTTCAATCCCCAACGGGGACAAAATTTTCACAGACAAAACAGACCTCTGGGTCTGAGATGGGTGGTCTTACCACTAGACCACAGAAGCAGTTTATTTTAAGTTTATTTCTAAAATCCAGCTATCGACTAACCGCGAATTACTTCTTTTTTTTTTTAAAGACGTCTTAAGCAATTAAAAAGACAATAATCAAAAATACACTAAGACCCCTCAAATAGAATGCTCTCTACCCTTTACTTTACCTACTACATAAGTCAGATCACATCCCCAAATTTCCTTCCAGATACTTCCAGAATGTATGGGTGCTACCCCAAATAACAGGGTATAGCAAAACGCAGACCAGATAGCGATTCCCATGTCAATCCCGCGGACCTCAGCGTGACAATGACAAGTCGAAGATTGCAGCGCTTGCAAATCCCTGGGGCAGAGCACAGAAATTGATCGGAGTAATTTGCTAACGTTCGGACTGCCACGGCGAGACGATTCGTCTTGGCTGTGGGTTAAGATGGGAGGGAAAGGCGTTGAGTGGTGTGAATGGTTGTGAAATTTGTGGAGTTCAAGATATTATTAGGGAAAAATCGTGAAAACAGGAAATTAGTGCCCGTTTTTACTAACACTAGGTAACACCTAAATCAATGTCTAAATTAAAATATTACGCGTTCATTTAGCTGTTTTCTAGTCTTAGTGCTACTTTTTCCTATTGAACTTGCAAAAGCTGTCACGTATGTTGCATTAAAGTTTTTGCAAGTTCAATAACATCAATTTGTTATTAATAGAAGTTGTCACTACTGCAAGATGAGCAGTAATTTCTACACGTTTTGAGGTTCACATTTCACACAGGCAATTTTAACCTTTGGACCGCCACAGTCATGTATAGATGACAAACCAAAATGTGCCCAACACGCCACGGTCACGACTACATGACAGACTTTTATACGTAAATCTGTAAATAAAGCTCATAAAACAACATTGTTTTTTTATTTTCTTTGCTAATTATGATCCTTGACTCATCCTAATTTAAATTAGTTGAACTTCTTTCTTTACATTTCATCTATATTAACATAAGATGACAAAAACTCGAAAGGATGAATTCGTATCTTGGCGCCGAAGGCACGGTTTTGCTTTTTTGACGTGGCAGTCAAAAGGTTAAGCCCATTCATGAGTAAAATACTGTAAATTCTACGGTATTTTACTCATGAATGGGCTTAAGGCAAGATTGACCAATCTTATGTATTGGACAATCTTATCTCCCACTTCATGCACCATAAATTCCGCCAATTGCGTATTATTCACTAAACGTGCCATACAACAATGTCAGCGATGAAAATCTATAGGTAAATAAAGGAAGCAAAGTGAAGAAGGTATTTCGGTCATGCAATAATATAATTATTTCACAATAATCTGCCTATAATTTTCTCACTGCTGGGACACAGACCTCCTCTCTTCGAGAGCGAAGCTGTAATCTACCACGCGGGCACAGTGCGGGTTGGTAGTTGTCACATGTCCTCGAATTTTTGGTTCTAGGACATGCCACTTTCCTTCACCGTTTTGAGAGCAGCGGTGATGAAATTATCTACACTTTAGCTTTCGGCCACCACTGCTCTCTAAATTACGAAACCACTTTTTAAACGCCACTTTGCGATCATAATACGCCACATGTACGAATGTGACGTTTTTAATATCTAAAACGCTTTCTAAGTTAATCTACTGACTGGTTCAGGAAAATATCGCAAGAAAACCTAGACTGGACTGGAGACAGCATTTTGTCACACGACTTTTTCTCCGCTATGATTTATTTCAACTGCAGCCAGTAACATTTAAGATTAACTTTTGAAAGTAAATTCGTTCCTGTAGTAACGAAATCCCGTCCCGCCTCCATCATAGCTAAAAAGTACAAAACCCACGAAAAACCCATTAACAGTTTTAACGAAAATGAAAAACTAAAAAACGCCTACGGCACCACCCTTTATAAAACCAAGGAGTGTTTTTAAATTTTCTATTAAGTGACGTAGCTATACGATGCTAGGAGAGACCTGAGACTTGAAACGTCAATTTTACGGGGGATTTCGCATAATACAGCCGCTGAGCTGCTTCATACATGCTTGCAGCTCGAGTTCACTCGTGTCTGGGTGTATTATTCTGATCGCAAAATTGTATTGATAGTTATGCTGAATTTTTTAAACTTATGAGCGTTGAGTGAATTATTCCTTGTATGCCAGCTATATTTGTAGATTTTTGCTTTGGTTTAATTTCAGACAGTCAAACGGGAGACAATAAACTAATATGACTTGTAAAGCAAGATACCAAGACTATATTCCCGAGATATACAATATATACTTACCTGTTAATACCTCACAGAGATTAACATTGCTTTATCGCAAAACTAATCCCCATTCAAATAACGTCCATATAAAACTCCACTAAAAAAAATCCTTCATTCCAACAGACAGACAACTCTATCATACAGTTATCGTAGTGTATTCGTAAAAGCGCTTCCACGTTGGCGTTTAAATGCTAAAAGATTTTATATCTAGCGCGAAAAATTGGAGTAAATTGCCGCCACTGGATAAGATGGGAGGTTTTCTTTTTCTTCTTTTTTTTATACTGCCGTATGGCTGTGTAAGAGTGTCTAGGGAACTTTAGAAAAAGAATTAAGCGTTTTTGTTTTTGTTTTGTGCATGTATGCAAATTTTTGGCCAGAGGCTTGGACCAGACTGTGACGTGCTGTGCAAATTTTTTTAATGGGAACATAAGTAAAGCTTTGATTTGTCCAATGTGTTGGTATAGTTTATCAAGTATTTAATTTTTGAACGTTTAAACCATAGTTGATTAAATTGTTACTGCTTTTGGTTACATTTTACACAATTTCCTGTTCAGATTCTATTATATTACGTATATTTGTAGAGTTTTTTAATTTCTAAAATCGGACCACATTAAAAATATTTTGTGTTTTATTAGACGTTCAACCTCGTTGTTTGTAAATTTGTCCTTTATAAAAAGAACGTATACGTTTCTAAAACACTACACTTCTTGAATCCGAATTTGATCGTCACATTTTAGATGGAAGTTTAAAAGGAAATGGTCAGTGAAAATCTGCGTTACCAAAAAGGTATAGTTAAAACTATGCTTTTCAACAAACCCTTAGCTAAAAATTATTCGTTCGTATTCAGTAGAAAATATTCAAAATGTCGTCAAATAGTGGTGGTTTGGCACTGCGTCGCCGACTAACCCAATATTACCTCTATCCGTCTTGCGGGACTCTCTGATTGGTCGAAGAGATAGGCATTTTATAGAGTGCCTCTCCAATTCATGTGGCACCTACATTCTTTACGTTGTCTCTAGGAGAGATTTCTACATATTACTTATAGTCTTGATAAATGAGTGTCACTTGTTTTATTTAAATAGAGACTGGCCGGGATTGACTGAAAAAGCAACATCAAGAATGTAAAACATCGGAAATAAAATAGTTCTTAGTAGGTACCTATTCTTTTGCCCAGCAATAGTACCTATACATATTTAAGGGCGAAGAGTAGCCTTTACCAGAAGTGGTCATCGTATTAGTGGTTCAACAAATTCAATATACATCAGGATTGTACCGGAATATAGCAGTTCGTCGTGGACGTGTTACGACAGCGGCTCGCCCCACGCATCATCTTTTGTCGTCACAAGACAGCCGCCACGTAACCATCAACGCTCTGCTAGAGTGACTGTTAGCATCTAGTGTCACTCTTACCCGACCTTTTCGGTGATTCCAATAACTTCGTAATAAAACGGGATGGCGCCACTTGTTTCGCCGTCATATTTATCATGGGCTGATTCAAATATATTTTTATATCAATGATATCTTGTTTCAATCACTTGCCTTAATCTAGAAAATAACCTTTTTTTTTTTTCATTTCAAATAGTCATCATAAGATAACCAATAACCATTTACATACAAAATCACCAGCACACAGCTAGAAAAAGCTACCTCATCTTATTCTCCCACAAATGCGTAAACAACATGAACGTGGTGTTGCGTATCTAGGTGGATAAAAGAAAACATAGTGAGCAAGATTAATTAACGTTATAGCCAAGTTATTAGGGCACGCCTAGCCGACATTTTATCATAAAAGATATAATCCTGGCTGGTAATCCCTCTCGCCGCTTCACAGATAGCGATAGCATACGATATGTATAAGCTGACAATGATACTGGAGGCATGGAAGCGTTTTCGGCTCGAAGCTAGTTTGGGAAACCTACTTAGAAACCAGTATCTACCACGGTTTTTTTTTGTATTATGAAAGAATGTTACACGATGGACCTTTCTATTTAATTCAAGACGAAAGATCTGCTCTAATGTAATTGTAAATTTAAATCGAGTGTACCTGAAAATCAAGTTATTGAAAAACCATAACGATTTAGACATCGAAAGAGCTACAGCTGTTCACGTGATGATTTGCAAAATACGAGTAAATAAATAATCATCATTTTGTCATCACTGCATACAAAACGATTACGTTGCTCCTCCCCCAACTTCAACAAACTCACTAAGACACGTCTGTCCAACTCTCAAACAGCAACCACTTCGCACGTTCCTCCGCCCGGCACAGCCACATCTAGCAAACAGCATTTAAATCCACGCGGGCCCCTATCAAACGCTCGTTTGCACAAAGTATATACTCCAAGTATATCTGGAATGGTTGCGAACACCGAACCGAACGGTTTTCGGAACACTTTTTCCCTATTTCCACGGAATAAAAAGGAGTCAAAGAGAACTTCATGACTTTTGTTATACCGTATAGCTTTTTACATTGGAAAACGCGGAGAGGCAAATTTTCTAAAACCTTTTGTTGGCAATCGCCATTTTTAAGTGTCGTATTGACTGTATAATTATATTTATAGTGATGAAAATAACTGCCGTTAAAGATACGGATTCGTTAGACTTTTTTGTTTTGACACTGGGAAATGGGGGCAATTCATGAACATCATCCAAAGAAGGACGAAAGAAGAGGAAGACTGCAATATCGCGTAGTTTATACGCGGAATTGCAGTCAAAGTCAGAGATTACAGCATTAACGGCTGGTGGCTTTGTAGAAGTACTGTCACATACCCATTCAAAAACCTAATTTTCATTTCAGTGTCGTTAAGCTGTGCTCAACAATCCTCGTTCTGACTACCAGGGCTTCTGATTTAAAAGAGAGCTTTATATTGCAGTAGACTGTATTAAACTAAGTTGGACCGCTTATGAACTGCTACATTATAATCGTTGTACCTACTGTAGTTTATTTTCAGAAGATAACTTCTGCTCGTGCCTTCTCTGTTTGAGAAGAGGCTTTGGCCTGCAGTGGGACAATAATAGGCTGATAATTATATTTACTTCTTATCATCTAAAGAACCAAGTGCGTATCGGACGACGATTCATCCCAACTACGGGTCCCGTAGTTGGGATGAATTTATCCCAAGAACAAACTTAACATTGTAGTTGAAAAACATGTTTTTCAACTGCAAATGTAAATTGGTCGACTATTACTCAGTAACTTGTGAAGCCTACTTAGCTGTGGTAGTTTTCCTTTTAGCTTCGTTTTGTATATTACTGATGTGATTATTTTCACATTTACAAACACAACCATTTAGCTGGCAGGCCCCTCCTGCCAGCTAAATGGTTTCTTGACTTTAACTAAAATTAGCACTTTAAAAGCTTAATATTACAGAAACGTATCCCTGAATCTGAAAATGGTTTTCCCAGACCCGCAATATTTTAACGAACTATCTAACGATATCACACACTATGGGATAGACGGGAAGAAAAAAATCACTCCCACTACGTTCTAGGGAGGTACCCTACAAATTTATTTTTGTAAGTTTTTATTATACCACTTTGTTGGCGTGATTAATATCCCATGGCAAATAACAACTTTCTAGTACTAAGAGTCTCTGAGCTGAGCCGCGGACAGATAGACAGACGGATTTGGCTATAAGTGTTCCTTGTTGACTACGGAACCCTAAAAAGTATCAATATATCTACCGCCTCCTTTTCTAGATTTGTTTGATTGAGTATTGTACTCTTCTATCTACTTAAGTATAGGCAATAATAAAGACCGAGAATTGTGATATACACTAATCCGTACTACTAAGCGCAGTGGTGTGTGAACACAACAATCGTTCGTATTGGAGACCATTAGCGGTTAGAGGTATAGAAATGGGAGCGATGAAATCCATATTTCTGTATGTATGATGATATTCTTATTAGAGGTAGGAATATCTTTATGAGACTGGCAGTATCGTCGAGTACTATTATACAGGGTCTCAGGGACATCATCGCGAAGCCTATTACCATGGATTCAGTACATGATTCTGGATACTCATGCGTCGGTTATTAAAATAAAAATGGCTATTTCCTACAAAAGTGTTACCTACGCAGTTAAAACGTATGGGACAGGATTTTTTTTATAATTACCGACGTAAATTTTCATTGCAGGGGTCCAGAATCGTGGACTGAAGCCATGGTAACAGGCTTCACGTCGATGTCCCTGTAATCCTGTATGGTATGGCCACGACCACCAGTATATGCACACTTAGCAACTTTTAAAAGTGATTTTCTTCTATTGTATTGATTGCGATACAGTATTTTGGATCCCAAAATATTATGAAATAGTTGTCTTATCTGAAAGTTTTAATCGTTATTCCACGAGAAAATCACTTATGAATTTTATTAAGTGTACACATATTTGGGCTGCCTCATTGGTCTAGTGGTTGCAAGCGCTACTGCTGAGCATGAGGTCCAGAGTTCGATTCCCAGATCGGACAAAGTCTCATTGGGTTTTTCTATCTGAAATTTCTCAGTAGCAGTCCGGAGTCTAGATTTGTACCCGGTTGATGGCAACAGGCTCGCCCCCTATTATATGGGACTTTAATTGGCGAAATGTGGGTGTACTCCAGGTACACCTCTGCCAAGCCCTTCGGGGAAACAAGGCGTTATGCTATGTATGTATATTTGTACCTAAGTTCACATGTGGAAGCAATAAATATATTGAGTATATTAAGTTTTTTTTTTTTATTGTTTTCGCCTGCCTTGTCTATGATTTAATACTTAGACTACTCCTTCTCCTTAGTTAGTATAAACTAAGGAGGAGTAGTCTAAGTTACTGCTAATAATATCAGCTATCTGTCAGTGAAAGCCCCGTCAAACCATTACTTTTAGTTTTAAAAAGCCACGCGGGTAAAGCCGCGGGCACCAGCTGGTTGAGAATAAAAAAAAATACATTTTTTTTTTGGATCCTCTTTCAATGTATCAGCGTTCTCAAAAGCACAGTTTCTGTTAAAATACAGCTGTGTAAAGGCACTTGTGGTACTTAGTAAAGGATTACTTTCTTCGCTAGGGCGGGAGGAGTGACCTTGAGCTTGCCCTTAGACGCAATGCAGGTTCTATACGTGGTGAGAAGTTAAGTGGGGTTATTGGTTAAAAATATTGCGTAACTGCTAATCTTGAGACCTAGCTTTGAGTTGGTTATTGATAAAATGAATCATAATAGTCGCACGATTTTTATGAGGGGTCAAATAGAAGTCAGTTATTTTGGAACTGAGGCCTGAACTATCACGCCTCCAGTAAAATAACAGCTCAGTTCCATAAAAAACTGACTCCTATACACGAAAACGAATATAGGACACGAAAGACGCTAGTCTTTCGTGTTTTTATGAACAATCTGAGTAAATTATTGAGTAGGAATGACAAAATGTTTAAAGGTCTCTTGGGTAGGTGGGACTGTCATACTTAAAAAAAAAGAAAATATAGGTAACCTACTTCTACTACACACAATACAATTTTTTTTTTTAAACTGTCTTTCATAGTCGCACGTCAGAAGTTAAAAATTCTTAGCTTCACAACATCCGTATATACAGTATCTGAGCGTGATGGTCACACGATTAGTTCGACCCGCCGTCCAAGGCATGCACTGACCGACCCAGACGACCCCACTACTCTCCTCCAGGAGAGTCGTAGGGAAACTAGTACAGTTCGCAAAATAAGAGCACACAATACACGATCGTCATTCCGACCTCGCCGCCGAGGCCCCGCGCGATATTCCCGACTAACGAATAGTCCTCCCCGACCCTTGACTGTAAATGAAGCGCCAGCACGCGTTTTAGCTGAGCAGCATGCAATCCAAACTCCCCACGATAATAATCAAAACACTGATTTTATCCAGCCACCGTCGGTCCCTTGCCACCCTCCCTCCGACTCAGCTGCCCTAAGCCGAGGTTCGTACCCCACAGGGGGTGCCCTTAGTGAGCAGCAGTCGTTTAGTTTATAAGTTTTTACGCCCTGGCTGGAGGCATTAAGTTTCGTTAGGAGCTTAAGGCAGCCACAGGAAAGTCCGGTTAAAGAGTCGGAACCTTAGTGGTTACACTCTGAGATGCACTAGATAAAAAAAAAATGGTCACACGAGTTTAGTGCTTTTTCCCTATCCCAAAAGTGACAAACGTGCCTAAAGAAATTAACTAAATGAAAAAAAAAAAAAACATCCTAATGTACCATAATATAATGATAATTGTATTTTATCAAAGAAGCGTTGTATAACGCCGCTGGTTCTAGATAACACAGCAAACTTCATTAGCCAACCTCCTTCTAGATTTACAAGCAAGGTTAAACCGTGCGTACGCAGTAATCAAGTCAATGGAATCAAATTATAGACTCGCTAGGTACTGTAACTTTGATTACAGTGGCCGAACACAAATATGTGGTTGTGTTTTATATAATAGTCCTTACTTATGTAACTTTAGTGTCTCACTAATGAGGGTTAGGTCACAAGTCGACCTTGGTAAGCTTTGAAGATAATTGGGATTAGGTAACTTAGATTGTGTTCTGGCTGTTCATGAATAAACCATAGTCATTATTGAAAAATTTTAAAAGTTTCATGTCAAGCTCGACAGATGGCGTTGGCTTCGAAATAGATTTTGCTATGGTTTCGTTACAACGATTGGTTAGGATCTTGCAGTTTTAATAAAATATTAAATTACTTTGAAATGAATTATAATAGACTAGCTGATGCCTGCAGCTTCGCCCGCGTGGATGTCGGTTCTCGCGACCAAAAGTAATTATGAAACTTTGATCCCATTCCCGCAACCCATGGGAACATATTCCAGGGATAAAAAGTAGACTATGTCTTATTCCTATATTTTATTATTATGTACCTATCCATGTACCAAATTTCAGCCAGATCCGTTCCAGACGGCTTATTTTTTTCCGACACCTTCAATAGATATCATTATATTTTAACCAACACTGAAAAAAATGTTTACTTATACATAACCAAACTTTCGTCAACATGTAAAACAAAAAAGTGACCACATAACTTTATGCAACATGTAACCAAAACCTGTGCTGGCTGTTGTGTATCACTTTTATTAAATCAAGTTAACTTTTGTATTAGATTTATATTATTATAGCAAATTAATGTGATATAGTCGCCACTAATCTAAGATTCAGATCTAAAACCGAGATCTAAAAACGTTACTTGGCTCATGCTTAGATATTAGTCATGTTACCGTCTCTGTGTTGCACTTGTAGTTTCTAAGTTGTGCAAGAGTGACAGGAATAACGATTAGCCAGAGTGTACTTTTAGAGATTTCGGCCTTAGATTCTATTTATCCTTGAAAAACTATGAAACCTCGTTTAAAATCAAGGCATAATCAATCTCTATCAAAAAGCATTTAAGTTATAAAACCTAATGTATGCAAAACATCGCTCGTCTGCAAAACTGGCAAGCGAGTAAGCGCTTAATCAAGCAGTTGATGAGGCACTTACTTTAAAATCGATTCTCTTATCTGAAGTAATAAGTTCTCCATCATCAGTATATGGAAAAACAGGGGTGCACATTTTTGATCTGAATTAACTTTATTATTTTTAATTGTTAATTTAACTTTTTGACATCTTATGACCGGTTGTTTCACGTCCACTTGACGCACGCGTATACGTCATAAATGGCGTTAACTGTCGTCAAACCAAAAAAAGCGTTGTTTCACAAAATTATGTCCATAACCGTCGTTAAAAAATAACGATTACAGTAACCCACTGGTTAACGTCATTTTATTGTTCTACATTTGAAGTTTCTTCTTTTCTTTTTTTATCGATTTTTTATGCAGTGAAGCAACGATTTGTATTTAACGAACGTTAAACATCATAATGTAATCTTTATTAAGTGACGTACGTATATTACGTTAACAAACCGTTTGAAACAATTGCCCTTAATATATGATGTGGATACACGCTTAACATGACCACAGTAAAAACAAAAGAAACGCACAATTCAAATCACTTTGCAGAAATATATTAACGCCGTGATGACAAAAATAGCGAATTGAAATGTCACTTTGTCTTCGTGGAGTTGAGATACATTCAGAAGTGGTCACGAATTCACGATACGGTGATATGGTGGTTTTTCTATCTGGAACTTATTAGACCGGAGTCTGGATCTGTGCCCGATTGATGGCAATAGGCTCGCCCCCTATTACATGGGACTTAAAACATAACTGACGAAATTTGGGTGTACACACCTCTGCCTAACCTTTCAGGGAATACAGGCGTGATATTATGTTATGTAATTGAATTTTGTTTGTATTGTTTACATGTTTGTTTTATTTGTTTAAAAATATTTTATTTGATTTTTTATTTTTGTGTGTATTTTGACTTTTTTTTAACTTAAGGTACAGTCAGTTACTGCAATTAGTTGACCCCCCCATTGCATAAATAATTGAGATTTTTTGGAATACAAATCGATAGAATTTTATAATTCTTAATTTTATTTAAATACCTATACGATATCTACCTAAAACTAGAAGAATATGAAAATCATACGCATAGGTACAATTTGTTAGTAAAAAAAATCTCAACCATTTGAGCTAATTGCAGTACCTAACTGACTGTACATAGTTTTTAATTTGTGGAAGTAAATGGCAATTATAAGTATACATAACTGTAACTGTATGTATATATTAGACTGTAAGCTTTCTAAAGTATGAATAAATAAAAAAAGTACGACACTTTTATGTAATACAAATGAAACGATAGTGTAGCTCTAACTTAAAAACTAACACACACAGGTAAGTTCATTACTTTCCAAAGCATGGCCAAGTCCATTATTCTTTTCTCACAAAAAAGAACTTACTCTATGCTAACTAGCTATTTTCACAAAAGCCATTAACCAGTTTATCGGTTCCACCTGACGAGATAATTTAGTTAATATCGATCGCCTTGGGATTAGTCGACGACAAATTGTCCAATCAGCGGACAGGTAATTGATTTCAAGCACCTAATATCGGACGCTAAGCTTTTGTTAAGGCTACGTAAGTCTAAACTTAGCTTAAAATGTTAGCCTTTAAAATAGGAGGTGGAACGTGGTGACATGTTTTATACAGTGTATTAGGGGGTTTATCTTTTAGAGGTGAGCTGAGATTTAGAGGAAACTGTGCTATCAAAATGTAGGTAGGTAACTAGTTTGTCTAAGCGTCGGACTAGCGTCTAGTGATCAATAAAAATATAAAAAATAAATATTTTAAGGGAATTATAGTGATTTCCAAATATTAATAAGATTTTTAGTCATTTTAAATACTAATTATATGTAATTGAAAGTATGTGATTTGTCTCAAATGGTTTTTGTACGTGCTTCTCCCACAAGGTGGACCGAAGACCTTGTGAAGGCCGCAGGAATCCGCTGGATGCGGGAAGCACAGAACCGGTCGAACTAGCGGTGCTTGGGGGAGGCCTATGTCCGGCAGTGAACGTCTTTCGGCTGAAATGATAATGATGATGATTTTTGTATTAAAGTAGTCATGAAGTTTAAAAGTATCTCATTTGACAGTTACCGAAAAAGTAGATACTGGTTTTATAACGGAAACATGATGTTTGTAGCGTCGCCTTGTTTCTACTTAAGTTAGGCTCTTCGAGCCTCGAAACCAAAAGGTTGTCTTCAAGAAGTCTATGTTGAGTACCTAATTAAATGGTTTGTTAAATATTGCTGTAAACCAAGTTTGTAAGTATGCAAGAATATAAATACAGAAATATTTATACTGGAAAAGGCGTGTTCATTTCACATGAATATGGACAACAAATGCAGCTGTTTCATGCATTTTAAAAATATTAAAAAAAATATCAATACAATTTTTTTTTTTTAATGCTTTATTAAAAAAAAACTAGGTTCTTAATAATTAATTAAAATCTAGCCTTTAAGACTAATAAGCAATTTTAATATAACTCAAATTTTTCGTGATATAAATACGAGTATAGTGCTGATATTTTTTTTTTCAGACTTGGCCCAAACTGTACTTGGTTGATTTGGATAGCAAAAATTATTTCATTCATGAGCACCTTCCTATTATCACTCTGTCAATTATAACAACATTTTTGTTATAATTTGGGATATGAACCTATCTATGAATATTATGGTAGCTACATACGCGATAGCGTGCAATCGGTGTAATGCAACAAAATTAATTAATTTAGACCGGGTAATGATCATGGAAAGTGTGAAGCGTGTCTTTTTTACTGAAAACTACTCGGTACTACTTGTCCAGTTTAATATCCATGATGCAATTTTGAGACACCGTGCAGACTACATTGAACTGATCTACAAGATTTTAATCATCATTAAAACAACAGTTCTAGTGTATTTTTTTTATTTAAACCTAGGTGGCTACTGCCACCTTGTTTTACAATATTCATATATATATATAATATTATATTAATTTATATTTTTTAATATTCTGTCTCCAAAGAACGAAGTAAAATGCAAGCGAGTAAAAATCACTCTTTGGTTCTTAATACTTTCATGGATTTCACATTCGCAGCATTATGAATAGAAGTCATATATTACAACGCAGCCACATTTCATTTTCTACCAATTGAGAAGAAAATTGTAGCTCTGAGAGCCCATAAGTTATCGCGACAAAGTGTTATTAAATCATGTTTTGTTCAGTAACCAAGTATATTTATATCAATAGGTTTTAATTTAATTTTACAGATTATACAATATGTTTCTCATTGTAGAAAATAACATAACATAAGAATATGAATAATTTATTTGTGAAACTATGTTTTGCCAATAGTGACATACAAATGATCAATATTATTAACAATTATATATATATATATTTTTTTTTTTTTGTGCATGGCATCTCGGAGTTATAACCACTGGGGGTTCCTACTCCTTAACCGGGCTATCCTGTGGTGCCGCAAGCTCCTAAAAGAAGTTTACGCCTCCAGCCAGGGGAGTTTTTACTAAAGCTACTTATAAACTAGACGACTGCTCGCTAAGGGCACCCCAGGTGGGGTTCGAACCTCGGCTTAGGGCAGTGTCGGAGGGAGGGTGGCAAGGGACCGACGGTGGCTGGATAACATCAAGGTTTTGATTATTGTCATGGGGAGTTTGGATTACAGGCTCAGCTAAACCACATGCTGGCACATCGTTAAGCGGCAAGGGTCGGGGAGGGCTATTATTATTGACGATAATAATAGTAGGTCGGGGTGGGTTTCGCGCGGGACCTCTAAAGCGAGGTCGGAATTTGGATCTTGTGTTTGTGTATACTCTACGAGCTGTACTGGTTTCCCTACGAATCTCCTGGATGAGAGTGGTGGGGTCGTTTGGGTCGGTCAGTGTCAATTATAATGATTTTATTACAATTTAAATACTTAATATGTACTTGAGTATCCAATTGTATTATCACATGCATGCAAATTCAATTTTATTACATAAAATCAAGCCTGTAATCCCAGAGATGTCAGCACGAACTGACGGAGTCCGATAGGACCGATGCCTGCTAGGGTTGCGGGTTTGTCCGAAAGGGATACCGTGGCCCTGGCACACAAGAACTGGCAACTGAAATAACACGGGTGGGTTTTAGTTTGTAAAAGTCTGAGACGCTCTCCCGCTCCGCCCAGAGCGGGAGAAGTTATTTGAAAAGTTATCACCCAAAAAAAAAAATACCTGTAATCCCCGAAGGGTTGCGGTGATGTACCAATAGTAACACTCACATTTTCCAGTCTGATGGCGAGCCTAGAAAATAAATCTAAATCTAATTTTGATTTCAAAGTCAAACAAGTAACTTTACTAACCAGTTTATCTATCTATATCTACACATATACACAAGTGTCTGTAATGTCAAAATAACATCTTTTTACTAAATGCATAAGAAAGTAGATACGGTACTTATAACAAAAAAAAATGTCTGTCTGTTTGTCTGTTTGTTCCGGCTAATCTCCGAAATGGCTGTCCGACTTTGATGTAACTTTCACTGGTAGATAGCTGATGGTATAAAGAGCAATTTACGCTACTTATATTTTAAGAAAAAGCCACAGGGGCGAAGCCGCAGGGCATCAGCGTGGTCTTCTTCATAAAATAGAAAACGGTCGATACTTAGGCGTATCCCAATCCCCTCTCGAATTTTCGAATTATACCTAACCACCATTAAACGTATCAAACGGGAGGGTCAGTAGTTAAGGTCACCATTTACAACCTTTCTAACCTCCTCGACCGGAGCAAAGGTGACCTCTCTCACCCCGATAAAATCTCCAAGAACTTTACATCCATTCAAATATTTTGACGTAATATTCGTTCTTCACTTTGATTACGAATTTAAACGCTTGAGCAATTAATTTAATTGGCACTTTGATTTGGGTTCATTTGAATTTACATTGTTCTCTTTGGGGCAGAAGAAATGGGGAACTTAGTGTTGGTGTTGGGACTATCTTGAGCTTTGTTAGTTGGCCTTGAATTTTGATTAATGTCAAGTAAGACAAAGTAGAGACACATACTGTACATGTGTTTCTAGGGATCCGCAGCTCAAAAGTAAAAAAAAAACGGAACACTTAAAGGATTACTTCGTTGTCCATCTATATTTCCGTCAAGATCCTTTTAATCCATTGTCGAGTCCCTTGGAACTTAAAAAAAAAAAAAAACTAGGCTCTAAGTGAACGCAATAAAAAAATAAGGCTATTTACGCAACATATTTTGTTACTCGCAAATAAATCAAAACCTATTTGATAGGGTACTTTCCGTTCATCTAGAATCATGAATTTTGGCGAGCAGTAAGATCTCAAAGAACAAGTAAAGAAAAAGTTAGAAAATCTCAAATTTTTATATTAAAAAAAAGCGACGAAAATTTTTACATTTGCAGTTGGAGAATTGAACGTGACGTATATCATCGATATACGTCACGTTCAATTCTCCAAATGATGTATGGGAGAACATTTTTCATCGACAAAGTTAAGCTTGTTCTTAGGAAAAGCATCCCAACTACGGAACCCTTTATTATGCGTGATCCAAAACACAATTAGCCGTTTTTTTTTTTTAAATAAAAGTCATTACTAACTTTCGTTTTTTTTTTTACACATAGACAATATTTTAATCTACACTAACACTGCCAAATCATAATCTGCTTGTTTTCTATTTCTAATCACTAAATACAATCAACTCGTAGGTTACCTTGTTACAAGATTCAAATTAGAACTCATCTCCATACTCCGGCGTTCACAATCATAGACCACTCACAAACTAAAAATAAATCCACACAAGTTGGATACATCGCCCCTCGATCCATATCAATCAGTTCTCTTTATGATCAGCTACAAATGTTTAAACTTGCAGACTGATATGAACAAGCTCGGCTTATGTAACTCACCAGTCAGGCAATAATCCATTTTTCACTTGTACCCAGATGTTTCAAGACTAGATTCTATTAGGAATTTGAGTGTGAATGAAGCGGCTTGTGCTTAAATAATTACAGCTGCACGCGTCTACCGAAGGTAAAGCTACGCTTGCCGCGGTCGGTTCATGGATGGGAGACCATCCATCACATATCCTCGGAAAGCACTTTATGCCGTTGTTCCTGGCTGCCATTTGTAGTTCTTTGACAGTCCTTACAGCCGGTCGATTCTGTAAAAATCTCACCGTGAAAACTTAGATGAAGTGAACGTGAAGTGAACTGTCAGCCTACATGACGCTAGGGAGTCTAGAGATTGACAGTCTACAGTCACACTGAAATTCCTAATTGAATCTAGTCTTGAAACATCTGGGTACAAGTGAAAAATGGATTATTGCCTGACTGGTGAGTTACATAAGCCGAGCTTGTTCATATCAGTCTGCAAGTTTTAGCTAGTTTTTTTTAGTAGCTGACCCTAACATATTTGGCAAAGGTTAGGCAGATGATGATGACCGAGACATTTCAAGAGTAAATTCGATTTTGTTCTAAGTCTGGTTCTAGTAAACTTGTTTTCTTTCAACTACGTAGTAATGTTATAATTAATCACTACAGAACCGATCACAAAGGACGTATTTTTTGCTTAGAACCAAAACAGTGCAGAAATGTTATATGAAATCTCATGGTTGCACAGTTTTTCATTGCACTGTTTTTTTTTTTATTGAGATATAAATTTACCACAGAGGTTTAATGTCTCCCATTAAGTTTAATATAAAATGTATGTATTAGATCCAAAAGATACTGGCTGAAAATAAAAATCGGCTGAATAAAACCGACTTGGTGAAAAAAAATTGTTTTCATTAACTTGAGTTTTTTATTTTGAGTTTTTTGTTAAGCGTGGCGATTATGGCAAACTCCCCTTAATTGGGGGAGGCCTATGTCCAGCAGTGTACGTCTTTCGGCTGAAATGATGATGATGATGAGTTTTTATTTTGAGTAGGTATATTTTATCACGGTAGGTAGATTGGTAGTTGAAAGAAAAGTAGATTACGCACCTTGCTAAAGTGAGTAATTAATGCACTCGTGTTGATTTAGTGCCCTCGCATGCGCTTGGGCACCAACATAACACTCGTACACTGATTTAATAACTCACTTTGCGCTCAATGCAACAAGCTAGTATTGGAGTTATTAGTTGGAAAGTTTGATACGAGACAGAAATAAAATCTGGATAAGCTCAAACATTTTGATGTAGCTTTTTAATCTGTATATTTTTTTGAAAGTATGAGTGATTGTGTGAAAATAATTTTGTGATTCATTGCTACCATCAGTAGGGCCACAGATAAAATCTATAAAAAGTTTTTATTGTTTCTCATACAATTATTCTACAGCACAAGATTGAGGCAGCCCCGGTAAGTTATAAGGATACTTGTGATGGGGTTACCTCGCAACTTCTCATGGGTTGCTGTCTACAATGTTGAGAATTAATTAAAAAAGAAAAGAAAAAGTTTAGGTTCTAGGACGTTAAAAAATTGTTGAAGCATGTTCAGGTATGTGTAGTGTTTGTGTAAGGGTGTGTATGTGTGTGTGAGGGGGTGGATGTGCGGGGTGTGTGGGGGTGTGTAGGTGTGTGCGTGGTAACGATTGATAAACTGATGTATGTTATGATTGGGTACAGGATCTTCATTAGCATATTCTGGTTCTGATCGGGATGTTGTGTATTTGCTAGTCGCGCAGTAAACTCTGATAGCGCGATGCAGGATTTGTGACTTCAGGTCTTTGATGCGTAGTTCGTATGTGGCGTTGTAGATACCGCCACAAGTATAAGTTCAGTTTTATCGTACGTTTGTGATTTCAACCATTCCTTCAGAGTATTTTTACAACCTACAAAGATAATTTTGGTTCTATACTTATTTGTCTAAAGTATGTAATATAAATACTTTTTCAAATAAAATATCTCTGTTTAGTCCTTACCTAAAACAAGAAACGTCTCAATAAATCAATATTCAGAACGTAATAACGCAAATAAAAACACACTTAAGACAGTAAGATATAGCATATTTGGAGCCATCAACTTTATTGGACCATAAAAAAGCAAATTTGTTTTGCTCGTGGAAAATCCTGAAGGTAACTTGCGACCCTTATAAAACCCGAATAATCTACTGGCAGTGGATTTTCGTCGGCGTACTGAACTCGCCTAAGTAAACTCAGGGGATGAAACAATTTGTGCACCCTAATCAAATAAGTGTAAAAGGAAAATTTAAAATTCCCACACTGAATTTACATAATGACCAACGTGTTGAAATAACGACTCAATCTGGAGGCACGGGTATTATTGTACTTTATGAGCGTACAGCGGTGGCGAAGCTACAACTTCTATTAGAGGGAAGCCTTTTTTTTTTTCAGTTCTGTTATACCCAAAATAACATGGTGCTTATTGGCGCTACTGTCATCGGAATTCATAGTTGAAACAAAAAATGTAAACTGCGTTAGCGATTTAGGATAGACTATGTACAAGTTTTTTAATGCTTTTTATCTTATGATGTATTAAATACCTATAGTATGACTATGTATGTAACATATTATTAAGTAATAATAAACTCAAGTAGAGTCGTTGCTCCGAAGGGAAACCGTAACTAGCAAAAGTGAAAAGATAGAACACATACTTCAATTTTAAATGACAGAACTCAAAACTCCGTCGCGCGTCGTGGTTCAATTAGTACATTTTCATGGATGCATAATTCTGGGAGATTAGTTGGTGTTATCACTTGCGCATGTGACTGTCAGTTGAAATGAAACGGGTGAATAATAAGTAGCATTCAGTCATACGAGCGAAGAGGAGTAATAAACTTGTTAATGTCACATTACTAGGCGAAACCGTGTCTGGATGAAGTCACTGTTTTACTGAGTTCGCGTAGTAAGTTTTAAGATTATTTCGTAGTATGAAGTGAGTCAAAGATTTTCAGAAATATCTGCTGAAGTTTTTAGTTTTATTACGATTTCGGCTGACTATCATAACTTTGATTTGATCATAGGTAATGTAGTTGCAGATAATTTACGACATTATGAAAAATCATAGAGTCCACCATAACCTGGCTGTTGCAACCAGGATTGACTCCATACGAGAGATGTCCTCAGCGGTCAACAGCACACGCACGAAATTTTCAAGTACACAAGATACCCCTTCGAGTTTGGTTACATTGGATATGTATTGACAAGTACAAGTGCAATTGCAGAGAACTTTAATATTTTCTTAAAAGCTTGAGGCGTAAACGTCCTTTTTACACTTACAGATAAGAGCCAAATTAAAAAAAAATAAACATTAAAGTTCTATGTTTACGAAGTCAAACTCAAACTCAAATCATTTATTTCAATTAAAACATTTACAGGCACTTTTGAATTGTCAAGGAGTCGGTCAGTAAGAAAAATGAAGCTACATGCCCATTCCAAAGCGTAATAGGTACCTATGGAGAAGAACGGGTAAGAAACTCCAGGGACACTCTTTTAAATTAAATTGTTACAAAAGTATTCGTTACATCTATAATGTTGAATTTATAACTAAATGTGAGAACGATGTAAAAAAAAAACTTACAAGTTAAAAGCGTCAAGAGTAGGTACAACAAATAGAAACAAAATAAAATAAAATAAAATAACCCGTGGCAGCTAAGAGATGACCAGTCCCAACTGACGGCACCCGTTCACGAACATGACGCATGGATTAGCACCATTCAGCTCAACCATTTTGAAGGGAGCTAAATGATCCAACACACACGCCAGCGAGACATCTAAGTGAGCATGACATACTCTCAGCCGCCAGGGCACATTCAAGTCAATGAAAGACATATTACCCGGTCAATGGTAGCTCTATAGTACATAGGACTCACACATGTGCTATGCTATTATATAATACAAAGGAGATTGAGTTTATACAATGCAAAGATAGTAAGAAATATTTATTTAGTACTTTTTATTTCTTTCATTCATCAAATTAATCCGTACTTATCCATAATATAAAAACAATTAGGTATATAACCAATATCAAAATTTCGTCGCCACAACATTATCACAAATCCTTCCGTGCCATCAACGTTCAACAATAATTATTATAAAAATGTAAATTCTGTATAATAACTAGCAAAGTGCCCAATGAACCGTACTTTTTATTCGGTTATGAGTTATTTACGGATGCGTAACATAAATTTGAATGGAAATCAATTCCCGTGGAACATAGCTGACTGGGCAAATGATGAAAATTATAAATCAATTTGACGGTAATACATTGGTGGTCGCGGGTGCCCGACGTGGGCCGTGGCGGGTTGGGTGTAGTGATGTACGACGCTCCGTATATAGTTCGATGTAATTATTTTGAAATTGGGTGGTTTATCAGAAGACATATTGAAGATAGAGGAAGGAGATGATGTTAATGATGAAATTTTAAATACATGGAGAACTGCAACTTGATAACTAAGTATACGTTAGTACAATTAATAGCGACTAAGGACAAAGTGTTTTGTCCTCTATCAGAATACTAAAATTAGACTGCGGATTCATAAAGGAGTAAAAATTATGACAATCTACTCGGAAACCAACATATACATATAAAAAACAGATGTTGGTACCACAAAATAACTAGGCTTTTCTTTATTTCGTGCTTTTAGACCATTCAATTCAAATCAAAATATTTTATTTCACATAACCACACACACATGGGCACTTATGAACCGTTAGAAGCTAGGTGCACGGTTCCAATTGATCGTTTTCTATGGAGAAGAACCGGCAAAAACTCTACGGTGACTCTTTTAAAAATAATTGTTTTTTAGAATATTTAAACAAAACAGTGTTAATAAGTATGGGAGGAAGGTGTAAGCCTTTCAACAATACGTTCTCACTTTCACAAAATAGGAAATAATAATCTATACAAAGAAAAGAAAAAAAATATAACTATTTAAATCAAATGACATGGTTGCCACAACTACAGTAATAGATCCGAGACTAAATATCATGTCCGCAAAAGCAACTAATGAAGAGTTGGAATTACAATTGTATAAATACTGTCAAATAATGAGATGATTATTTGACTATTAAAATTAAAATACAAAAATGTTATTTTGGGACAACTAAATCCAAAGGTTAGTAGATCAAAAACTTAGAAACTATTGTTAGTTCTTAAATAAAATTACAAAGGACAACACTATCATCTAATTCTATATACAAATACAAATGCCCCTGCGCTAGGACACCCCGCCCCGTCACGACAACCTAAAGGGAAGGTAGATACCTCCCTAAAAGATCACCAGATGACCGAAATGCCTCAACACAGGAGCACGCACATCTTCAGCTACAGGATGTTGTAGTAACGATTATGTCAAGAAAGAATGGAAAAAATAAAACATCATTATTTGGGAGCTTTTAATAGACACTTACATAATTATGCCGTTAATGAGTTACCAGGGAAGCCACATGTGCAGAAGAAATGATTGCCAAACTTCTTTGTCTTCAACGTAGTCTTTAATCTTATAAATTCTATCGTAGACTATCATTACTTACTTACTGAGGCATATTTAAAAAAAAATCTTAATGTAATTACTATGAAACGGTCAGAAATGGCATCAAAAATAGTGAGGCGTGAGGTGACCTACATTTTAGATGGATCTTAAAAAACTTATCTTTAAAAGAAGCCTTGAGAGTCAGCTTTCAAATTCAACCATCTTGATGAAACTTTAGGTTTCAATATTCGCTGAAAGATATTTTAAAATGTCAGGTGCGGTTTACTTAGTTCATAAATTAAAAATGTAAACCAGTTTTAATTTAAACCTAAATTAACTTTTGGTAAAAGTTATTTCATATAATTTGCTCAGCCATTTTTACAAGAACCTAATATTACAAAGAATTTTCATTAGTACTTTCGCTTTAAGCATCACAAATGTACCGGACTAATAATAACGGACTACCAACGTAAATAAAACATTTCTCTCCGAAAAAGAAAACTTAAATCCCTGAAACATTGAAGTACATTTTTGAAACAACTTTGTACATGTTTCCCCATCTTGGTAAAAGCAAAGAAAATATGCAAAGTACTTTAAAGAGAAAACTTGTTTTATTTCTCTTTTAATCTAGACTTTTCCAACCCTTTGCGCATGATTTGAATATAAATCCAAAAACATATTATTTTTGTGAACCCTCTTATTAATTTAATAGCACTCTCTTTCAAAGGGGACATAAAGTAGAAGCGTCAGGTAAAATTTACAAATTTATTGTCCCCACAGAATTTTAACCTTACTCAGTCCACGACGAGTAAGTCGTAAACGAAGTTTTGTACTGTGCGAGTTGCTTAGATGTGGGCTCTGTCGAGCAACATTGCCAAATTAAAAGATTTTTCGTTAAGTTTGAATAAGTAAGTGAGTTCCGACTTGAGGATTACTATGAGTCGTCTTGACTAAGGACGATTTCAGGTGAAGAAATTTTTTTTTTTTGCGAGTAACCAAATAAAATGAGATAATGCCGATGATAATAGTACATTACTTACCAAGGGATGTAAAAGAAAGAAAGCTCGAAATCGCAGGTATTTGTGACCCGAGCCGTAGGCGAGGGTTGTAAATATGCGATAGAGGGCTTTCTTTTTTACTGCCCGTGGTGAGTACACAATTTTACATTATTTTTTCTTACATTATGGCCAGGTGTGACGTAAATACCTTTAAGCTTATATTCAAAGTATTCTCGTATAAATAGCGTAAAATTCATGCATGAAAATCAAGTGATAATGTGCTACAGTTATTTATCTATATAATAACTATCTATCATGAACAGTGGTGGCCCAGTGGGAACTAACGGTCACGGCTTACGAGTTGTGGGTCGTAGGTTCGCACCCTGACAGGCGCTTTACTTTGTGTAAATTATTTCATTGCCACTGCTTTCAGACCGGTGAAGAAAAACATCGTGAGGAAACCGGCATGTCCTAGAACCAAAAATTCAAAGACATGTGACATCTACCAACCCGAACTAGGCTCACGTGGTGGATTACAGCCCCTCCCTCTCATCGGCAGGAGGCTTGAGTCCCAGCAGTGGGATTATACGCTGATTATGCATATGCTTATATAACAGGAAATAAAGAGTCATAACTGTTTGATTTTCATTTAAGGAAGCTTTGGTTCCAAGATTATTATCTCAATATTATTATCATGTTTTCATTGTAAACTCACCTCGATTCTCACAATTTCTTTAAAACGATCAACTCGTGAATCCTTTCAATAGTACTTGACAAACACTCGCCGGAGTTATTACCGCTTGCAAAGTTTGCTTCGGTTTTAAGTTTAAATAATTTTGTGGACCACTTTAAGTAAATACACTCCAAAGTACAGAGCACACCTATATAACTTTCGGAATTACGAGGCCCAGAATATTTTTGTTTAAGAGAAACGGGACAAAATATTATATTAGTGGAAGAGAATTTACGGCGAGAGAAAGTTGTGGGAAAAGTTTTTTTTTATTGATACTTACTGGGAATGTTTATGATAGTGTTGTTGGATTAAGTGGGGCTTAACTTGAGATGGCGCCAGCAGTTACTCACCTGAAAATAAAGAAAGATTGTGATTAGTATGATTAATTAAATCAATTTTATTTGACGTAGCGTAAACTTTTGAGTACCTACTCAATTTCTTGATTGTAATTAAATTATTTATACATACAGAACTCACGCCTTCTTCCCATGGGGGTAGGCAGAAACTATAGAACGCCACCTGCTACGCTCCTTACATACTCCTTTTGCTTCGTTTACACTCATACATCTGGTCATACACGCACGCCGGTTGCGAGTGCTACGCACCTGACCTTTTCTGAAGAACATCACCACCAATTAGGTCACTATATTGTTCTCCTAGGGCGTCCCCTCCCAGCGTTTCCACTCACATCTGCCTTGTGTCTACCTTTTGTAAGTCGCCTTTCATTCATCCTCTCAACATGACCAAACCAATTATTTATTAGGCAAAATAATGGGCTATGAGTCAGTTACTTGGCTAAAACTTTTACTGTAAGATTTATAACACTTTATATTTTGAACTGAACCTAAAAAACCGGCTAAATGCGTGCCAGACCACGCACAATTAAAGGTTCGGTAGTTGGGGTGAATTTATATTAAGAACAAACTTAAAATTGTAGTCGAAAAACATGTGCTCCCATACAGAATGTATGGCTGAACATGTTTTTCTACTGTAAATATAGTTGGTAAGCTGACTTAGCTGTGATAGTTTTCCTTTTAACTTCGTTATATTACATACTACTATAATTTGGAATTTTTTCACGTATCTATCCAAATACAACCATTTAGTTGGCTCTAACAAAAATTTGCACTTTAAAGTTTAATATTATATTACGCAAACGGATCCCTAAATCGAAAAATAGTTTTCACAAACCCACAATATTTTTAAACGGCTTATCCAACGATACCCCACACCATAGGATAGACGAGAAAAAAGAAATCATCCCCATTTTACTTGTACGGGGGGTACCAGGAGGTATAATAGTACATTACTTACCAAGGGCTGTAAAAGAAAGAAAGCCCGAAATCGCAGGTATATGTGACCCGAGCCGCAGGCGAGGGTTGTAAATGTGTGATAGAGGGCTTTCTTTTTTATTGCCCATGGTGAGTACACAATTTTACGTCTTCACCTGGCCATAATGCGAGTTATGGTTAAAACTCACATTATGGCCGGGTGTGACGTAAATATATTTTTAAAGATTTTATTTTACGATTTTGTCGGTGTGATTAATATGTATACCCATACCAAATTAAAACTTTCTAGTACTATGAGTCTCTGAGCTAAGCCGCAGACAGACAGACAGACAGACGGACATGGTGAAACTATAAGTTTCGTAGAGGGGTTTCTTGTTGACTACGGAACCCTAAAAAAACACATTAAATCAATAAACCTCAGCTTATAACGCTTCTACAGTATTAGCCAAGACAATATTAAACATTTACCAGTCTGAAAACCCAGGTCTACCTACATTAAAACAAAAGCAGTAAACAGCTGCAACTGCATTAAGAAATAAACCGTACCCATTATTACAGAATAGAGTTAATGGTAGGGAACTGTCATGGAGTGTCATTCCACCGCCATTAAAATATAAATAAAAAAACTGTAACGTCGGTTGTAATCGCACTAAATTGCTCAGTACATATTATTTCGTTCTGTCACGCAACTTTTTTTCAAGAGTTACAAGTTAGTAAACTGGAAGTGGTTGTATAAAATGCTGTGGTTGTCTGAAATACTGTTGCAAATGTGCAATAATACTCGTTATGTTTACTATAAAGGAAATATCGTTCGTAAAAAAGTCCTGTTGTCGGAGAAAGACTTTAGCGTGCGTGATTACATAAAAAGGTTTATATGTTTTTCCAATCGGTGGCCAGCTTACAAATCGTTATTTTTTAAACTAAATAAGAGAGAGCTGAGAGAAAGGGTAAGAGGAAAGTAAGAGAAAGGTATAAAAGAATGTTAGAATCGGAGCAAATGGTTTTCTCTTTCAGTCTTCACTCATAGGAAAAGCTAAGTACTCGCAGTATAAGAAAGTCTGACGTAATCCAATAAACAACGATATAAAATTACGTACCTAACAATGCCCCAAAATGGCAGATTTTAGACCGATGCTACCGCCAGACGAACCGCCTATTACACAGTGAAAAACAAATGCAATTTACATTCGACGTACTAAATTGCCGGGTACCGACGTTATTACAGCTTTAGCCACAATTACGGTGTAATTGAAAACGGAGTGGTCGTTACAGTTCGGTGTGACGGGCGATGTTATGCAACTGTGTGGAATAAAATAGGATTTGTTGGATGATTCTTTGCTATATAACTTTGGCTTATTTGAGACAATTTTATGGATATTTAGGTAGAAATAGTTTATTCGTTTTCCTCTTAGTTTATAGTTATATATAGGGAGCAGGATGGCCGCGACTGACGAGTTGTAGTTCATAAGTTCTTTTTTTTACATTTTACGGGGATGTTCTTGGCCTTCATCGTACCTGATGGTAAGTGATGATAAGGCCGAAGATGGAAGCGAGCTTCACCCGGAATCCTCAACCACAGAGGAACTGGCTATCTTACCTCTAACTGCCAAAACACAACAAATGCTGTTAACATTGTTTTTTTGGTGACAGACTTAGATAAGATGGTGGTAGCTAGCCAGGCGGACTTATAACAAGCCCTACCAACAACCAAACCGAGCAGACATTTTTGCCCCCGCTGGGAATCGAACCTGGGACCTCTGGATCTGAGACAGGTGGTTTTACCACTAGACCACAGAGGCGGGTAATAAGTTCGAACCTAGACAGGCGCTTTACTTTGTGTAGGTACATTATTTCATCAGCACTGCTCTAAAAACGGTGAAGGAAAACATCGTAAGGAAACCGGTACGTCCTAGAACCAAAAAATCGAAGACATGTGAAGATTATGGCCCACTCCCTCTCTTAGAGAGGAGGCCAGTGTCCCAGCAGTGGGAATATTGTGGGCTGATTATGTATCTATGTATGTACTTAGCGGAGAGAGGAAAGAGGAGGAGGAGCTCGTAGCTAAGTAATAACAGCCGCACGGGTCGATCCGTCAGGTTAAGCTACGCTTTCCGGGGTTGGTCCGTGGATGGGTGACCATCTTTACATACCGACACTCCTCCGTGCCTCGGAAAGCACGTTAAGCCGTTGGTCCCGGCTGTCATTCGTGGATCTTTGACAGTCGTTACGGGTCGTTAGAAGTCCAAAAGTCTGACAGCCAGTCTTACCAAGGTGCATCGTGTTACCCAGTTACTGGGTTGTGGAGGTCAGATAGGTAGTCGCTCCATGTAAAATACTGGTATTCAGCTGCATCCGGTTAGACTGGAAGCCGACCCCAACATAGTTGGGAAAAGGCTAGGCAGATTGATTGATTGTATGTACTTAGCGGACTAAGGTTAGCGTATGAAATTGTCACCCGGTGATTGTCAACATGCCAGTCGGGCAATCGATTTTCATACGGCCAGTCAGTCAGGATAATGATAAGCCTGATTTTGTTTAAAAACCGGCCAAGTGCGTGTCTGACCACGCACAATGAAGGAAAAAATGTTCTCCCATACATTCCAATTGCAAATGTCAGTTTGTACGCACAATATTGAGTGATTTACCATGTTATTTTAAGACCTTAGACTTCTTATAGGTTTTCCTATAATCTCTAAGTATGGAACTATAACCTGCATTTTTTTTTCAAACTTTTAGGCTCAGTAGTTTCGGACTTATGAGTTATTTTTTTATATATTTTGTAAAATAACTTTAAAACTATTACTTTTAAAGTAAAATAAAAATGCATTTAGAACCCTCCCACAAAGCCCTTTCATTTGGTATCTCACAGGTAGGGTTTGCAAAACTTTTTTTTTATTTGCTCATTTGGCTCCCATAAGTGAACCCCACCACGTGTTTGGGTCACAGAAATTCATGTGTACCAAACTTCAACTTAATCGTCCATTAGATTCAGAGCAAATCGGATGTGACAGACGGACAGACAGACAGGAGTGATCCTATAAGGGTTCCATTTTTTCATTAGAACATATAGAACCCGTGCCGTGTGGTGCCGGACGTAAAGAATAGCACCACCCCATTTCCTCCCGTGGGTGTCGTAAAAGACGACTAAGGGAAGTCCCTTAGTCGTCTAACGCAGCTGCCCATTCTCTAGAAAGTTCTAGAGAATGAGCAGCTGCGTTCTCTATGCATTTTTAACACCATACGGCGATCGCCAACCCGCCTGCCAAGCGTGGCGATTATGGCAAACCCCCCCAATTGGAGGAGGCCTATGTCCAGCAGTGGACGTCTTTCGGCTGGAATGATGAATGATGATGATATAGAACCCTAAAAATGAATTAGTTTGAAGCAAAGCTTATATTTTTTCTCTCATTTTTAAGCTGACAAGCATCTGAGATTCGTCCCGACCAAGGTTCCTTCTGTTCATAATTTAGACATAATAATATTCTAAAGATCATGCTGCCAATCAAAAACCTCATATTCCCATAACATGAAGGGTTAAGCATGTAGTGACAAGTTGATTACTCGCCGCTCCCGCCTACCGTAATGACCCCATTTTCCTTTGTTGCATGTCATAATAATATGAAAATAAGCTGGTGTTGTTCTATGCTTTCCTTCGAAGTCTAGACTGTCGTAAAGTTTGTGAGATGTAAGAATGCAGATCTAAAGCAAATAATTAAAGTATAAATAAGCTTATAACACGAACCCCACTAAATTATGAGTAATTTTAAATCAGTTTAAATAGTAGAAACGACGATTTTCTGCCAAGTTAATCATTAAATTAATATTTTTTTAGGTCTTTCTAAATTGTAAAAAATAATTATTATTATTAACAAAGTCATTATTATTTTAGTTTTTATATTTGTTTTCCTTGGCCTTGCCGAATAGAACTGATGGCACGAGCCAAAACCAAGTGTCCAGCTGTGGGGTTAAGTGTGGGAGTAATACGAGTATAAGTAGACTGTATGATAGACGAAACTATATTTGCGTGGGAGTTTTGGTGTTATTATTATTTATTATTGGTTAGTTTTTTTTTTTTACAAAATTTGTTGTCCTTCTAGGCAGACCATTCATAGCTTTCCACTGTTCCCTGTGCATTAATTTTAAACAAAAATATATTTACAAATAAAATATTGCCTAAGTTAATAAAAGTCAATGCTACTTTACAAAAGTCAAATAAAAATCAAAACGCACTCTACAAAATAAGTTATAAGCAATCAAACATATTAGGGATCCAATTCGTAAATCCTATGTAACAGTGGGTGCCCGCTCAACTTATGAGCGCTCAACACTGACTCGAGACGAGCTGGAAGAGCTGTATTTAGCGAATGTTCATCGCGAGCGGTTCTAGTCTTTGTCATGGCCTGATTCAGAAGCGAACAATGAAACATATTTAAAACACAATTTTATTTATTTATTTTCCTATACTTTGAAGCACAATGGTGGTACATAAGGCAGAAGTCAAAGTCAAAGCATTTATTTCAAGTAGGCACATATGTAAATGGCACTTTTGAACGTCAACAGAAATAAAATCGATTATAGTTGCCTCTTCCAAAATGTAGTTTCGCATGGAGAAGAATGGGCAAGAAACTCCACCGTTACTCTTTTAAACAGTTTGAATACTTTGTCTACATCAATTATATCATTACATGTGAAGACGATGTACCCAGAATAAAATTACTATACCACAACAGGTAATAACAATATAAAATGAAGCAATGACGGATAAATTAATTATGTGTTAGATACATGTTGCTCACATATTTACAAATATTGTTAAGAGTAGACACCACAACAACACAGTCTGCTTAATATTGTTCCCCTTAAATTGTCACCGTGTACATTATCTCTTTCATGTTCTTCTTTGTTGAATATTGATGTCCAATTCAGAAAAAAAAAAATACAGGAAAATATTCCGTAGTAAATTTTAACGTAAATATTTAACATACATAAGATAGTAGTCTAAGTCTTTTTTGAAAATTAATTCCACCTTAATGATCACTCCAAAAATAATTTGCATTGAACAAAATACGTCAGAATTTTCTAAGAAAAGGCTAAGCTCTGCTACTTTAGAAAGACGTGGCATGGCATAATGTAGATTTATCAAGTGCCAAGCACTCACCACAAATTGGCACCGGCTCAGAATTTTTAGAAGCATAGACACTTCGACGCTTCTTATTTTTTCAAGTAGTACTAAGAAATACCTATAACATAATGATACCTGCCTTGATTAATACATGACAAAGATGATGTCAAAAATAAATAGAAATTAATAGTTCTAAAGAAACACCTCCTGTGACAGACGGACGGCACAAACTGAGTTATAGGTCCCGTTAGTACCCTCTGTGTACGGAACCCTAAAAACGTGTGGGAGTTGAAGGTGTGTCATTCAATAATTTAGAAAAAGCTAAAACAAAAAATAAATGCTTGCTTTCTTTTAAAAATGCCTATGTTATATTTCCCCAATATATCAATACCGCTGTCTCTTGTCCCTCAGATCGCCCACTTTAGATACAAAGGAGACGGATGCTGCAGTTCCCCCACAAACTTTCCCTCGAACAAGCGAAGGGTTTAATTGTTTTCCTGCACCACGAGAAGCTGAGAAAACGCGACTAAAACGCGTTTCAAACGTGGAGTGAGCTCGTTCCACTTTCCCCGAGCCCCTTTGTTTAAAGTACTCTAATTTTTAATTGAATGTACAGGTCGGGAATTGCTTAAAAACTACGAACTCTGGGGAATCGTGAGTGGATTACGTTGGAGGTGCGGTTCGGCTCGAAATGTAAGGTGTGTATTCCTGTTGTTTGTGGATGGGGGAGTAAACTTGAGCGGTATGCACAGTCGGAATTTTGACTAAAACTAGAACTACAATAATTTACCGAAATAAAAAAATACATAAAGAACCAACTACGACAATTAATCACCAACAACAAAGAAAGAAAGAAAGAAAAGAAAGAAAAAGTATTTATTGGGACTCATACAGGAAGATCACGTTTTAAAATAATAAAAAAAAAATAAAAAACAAAAGTAAAATGAAAACAAAATCCTGTACGGGGCCAAAAGGCTCCTATCTCAGCATGATGCTGCGATATTTAAAAATAAGTGTCGCAGCGCTGGTATTCTGATAGGGCCCGCTGTGATGTCACGGACAGATACAGAAATAAAAAGTAAAATAAAATAAAAAATAGATATTTGTGAAATAACATAAAATAAAATAAATATTTTATAAAAATCATTGTAATCCGCGTGTCAGTACCCGACGTAACAACAGTTACTTATCTATGCCTTTAGTGTCTGTGGCATCGCTTTGACAAGTAAAGAGACTGGCACTCTGCGGGTCTCCGGCAAAAAAAAAAAAAAACTTAACGGCTGTTTAATGCTACAGTATAACAGTGAATAACACAATAAAAACGATCTGTGGTAGTCAGTTAACGGCAAAGATATGAGTAGAAAAAAGTATTCAAGTTTCACCAATGACAATTATCGAAAAAAATTACAACATAATAAACAAAAACAAAATACGTGATCATGCGTGTGAGCAATCGCTGCCAAACGAATGCCACCATCGTCAGCTGTGTGCAACAGAAACAGAATCACAATCAGCCTTTCATTTTATCACTACACTAGCTGCTGCCCGCGTGGCTTTGTCTAAAATAGAAGTAGGCTGTTACTCCATAAAACATCAGCTGGTAAAAGTCCCGTCAAAATTAGTTCAGCTGTTTCGGAGATTAGCCGGAACAAACAGACAGACAGACAACAATAAACAAAAAACTGTTATTTGTACCGTATTTACTTTCATATGCATTTAGTAAAAAGCTGTTAACAATTTGACATTACAAACAGACACTTTTTATTTATTTGTACCCTTTAATTTGCCTTCGCTCTTTAGTTAAACAGAGCCTCCTCCAAGCTACTACGACTAGACAATACATTTTTTTTTAATTTTTTCCATCAAAGATTCAAGAGCTTCAATGACCATTCATCATTATCAGCATCAGCTAATAACAGTCACCATTCTACTGAACGTTGGCCTCTTCAATCGCACGCCGTTTTACTCTATCCTTGGCTTCTCTCATCCAGTTGCTACCACCCATGACCGTATGGCAACGAAATTACGAGATAGTGCTTCCATATCCAACCCATTCCTTCCACCTGTTGACGGTCTCCCACCTGGACATGAGTTCCCTTGACTTACCTGGAATTCTTTAAATAGACTCCGGACCCAAGAAGGCCGGAGGAAGGAAAACCTGTCCAAGTGAAGATTCACAGATGACTCTTTCTTCCCTGGAGTGTAAATGTGGGGGCACTAAATATCGAGTCCAGCTTGTCCTGATGCATGTACGTTACAGGGTTTGATGGACGATACTAAAGGTGCCAAACTGTAGCCAAATTCTGGGTTAACTCTATTTAAATTGCCATCGACACGCTAAATAGAGAATAAAATTTTGACAAGCCAATTCAAAATTGTTAACTAGTCAAACAGCTTGCCATATAAAGGTTAAAGTGCAATCAATACATGGATCTTATACCGTCACGCTTCAAATAGAGCAAGCAGTGTAATACCCCCGAGCACACGCAAGCATGCAAGCCTTATAGATTGTTTGATATATTTACAGAATATTTTGTTAGTGGAGTGCACTAAACGTAGGTAAATATTAATTATGCATGAGTTTGTTTAGAGTTTCAAATTGTTTCGTTGTTGAAAACATCTCAACTTAAACAGGAGTTGTGTTTTTAGCTTAAGATTTTAGCTCTTACGGTTGATGTTAGCATACTGTAACGTACTTAGATAGTTTAAGAAGCTGAAAGTCTATTAAGCAAACACAGTCCACTCCTCTATTCCACGTTCTGATCCTTCGAGCCGGATTTTCTTAATTTCATCTTACAGTCCACTCCTCTATTCCACATTGATAATGTTGCAAACGTTTTCAAAAGTTTATCAGTCTCTCTAACATGAAAAAAAAAGGAAAAATAAAAATAAAACATTCTTTATATTACAAAAAATAGTCAAAATACACACACTAATAGAAAGTAGCCAAAAGCTTTTTATTCAAAACCTTAGTTAAAAGTTTGACATATGCACACACATTGCTTGTGCTTGTGTCTACACATTGTGGTAGACACAAGCAGGTCTATCACCCAAATTATTAAAATAAACACAACATCCATCTTTCATTAAAGTTTTGGCACCAGCTTTCGGGCCCATAGAATTTATGATTAAAAAAATAAAGAAAAAATCCCAAGTTGTATATACCCGGGATTCTTGTAAAAAGTGAGTGACTCTTTGAGACAGCGCCATAAATTGTAGGAGGCGACGTATCTTGAAATTGTGTTGGCAAAAGTGACTTTTAACGGGCAACGAACCCTGCTACTAGTATGGCGGTAGCGTTGACGCCCGCTAAGCTCCTTTTTGTTACCAGATTAATGCTGCTCCCCGAGCACATATTTTCGGGACCGCTACAATATTCAGCCTAGTTTAATTAATATTTGCAATTTTGTGTTTATTTTAATATTTTCCTTGAGATTCAATATAGGTTCTCAGGGTTGGTAAATGTTTTCTAAAAGAATGAGGTCACGTTAGAGTATATAACAGAGAAAGACTTGAATTTCGATCTTTATTTACGTCTAGGTCAAACCAAGCACGGAAATTGATGTAAATGGAAACAGTATAAATCCGATATTTATCGAGACAATAGCGGTAAAGCAATGGTAGACGTCAGTAGGAACTACCGTATTTGTAGACGATCACAATTTATATGTTACTTTAACATACATTTCTGATACTGTAATAGGAAAATAATGCAACGGTAGGTAATGTAAGTTACGACTTGAACACATGATTGCATCTTTATAGGTATATTACTCGATGAATAAAGTTACTGTATAATCAGCTTTATGATGTTTCCACTGCTGTACATAATATCAATACTCTTATAATAGAAAATAATCTATTGTTCTATCACTATTATGATTAAAGTCTATTACTAAGCAAGAAAAAGATGCTTTGAATATATGGAATCTTCCGTATATTCAAATCAGCTCTTTCTTGCTGTAGCAATGTTACTAACAGCCAAGGTAAGTAATACATTGTTTTTAATTAATATCTCTTTATATGAGATTCTCCATTAGTACAAACTCTACTTATCTCACCTTCCTTTTCATATAATAACTATAAAACGAGCATTTATAATACACGTATCACTAGTGCCACTCCAAGATCTTAGCTCTGCGTAGTATTTGAAGAACGGTATTGAAATAGCTCTCAACTCCACTCGATTCTGTATCAATACCGCATAGAGCCCTAAAGGAAAAGATTGAGCAATACCTATCTTTAGAGAATATATTCATAGTCCCCGACATTTTGAAAAGGTAAACAGAGATGGAAATGGAAAATCTTTCGTACTCATTGTAGGTTTCCATCACGATATAAATGCCTTCAGTATTACCTACCAGTTCTACTATGTATGTAAGTGCAACTGAAATTGATCATCAAAAAATTGGATTTAGCATAAAATCCATGCTTTGAAAATGGAAGATCCTGGCTATTTCCCTTTCATAACAAAACTTGCGAATTATTGCAATTCTTCCACATATTTAAACATTTTAACCGCAAATTCAATAATTACAAAAGATGATCTTCTACAAGTTCTAAGACATGACATGCTCGTAAATACACCCTAGTCCCAGTTATTCAATTAAACATATCACAAGGCCAAGTAATAAGCTGAACAGATTATAATTAATAAAGTTCAACAATAAATCACGTTTGTAAGAGCACCGCTGTAATATGAACTGTTCCAACAGTAATTTACTTAGTAAAGATGTTATCTATATGTGGGTTCATTCAATTCATGTATGCTGCTCTTGTTTATTGGTTGGGTCCCAAATGTTAACAGTTACAACGACAATTTAAAGGTTTTTTTTGTTTTTGTTTTTCTGGGTATTATTAGTATTTTTATAATACATCCCTTATTTTTAATTCATAGAATATTCATTCCGGCAATAAAAACTGTTGCAGATACATCATAAGAAAATGATACTCCGAACAAAATGTATTCTCCAGAATGTTTCAACTTTTGATAAAAACAAAAGGCAAGAGACATTACAAAACATAACACTGACAATGACGAAACTGTAGCAAAAAATATAATATGAAATACTTCAGAAACAGAGGTTTCTGATTTAAGTGGTGATTAAATTGAAATGTCTGGTGGAGGGCCATCGATCAACGTAGACGAAGCCCGCAGTGCTGAGGACACGATGCCGGTCATCAATTTGGCTGTTGCTAATAATACTACAAAGATGGACAAAAACTATTTTGTACAAATACACGTGATGAATCGGGTACGTGAATTTTGTGATGCTGGATGTGGACTTTTTGGGGTTCCACATCTAGGATTTTGAGGTCCAATCAATGAAATGATGTAAAGTTATGGTTTCTGATAAACGAATCTTACTTTCAGTTATGGTCGAATAGGGTTCATTTACAAACAAGCTTGAGACTTTCTGCAGAAATACATATGATTGGTAGCATTCAAATGCTAACTATGATATGCATCTACTATTGCTTTACGCACGTTTAGCTATAGAAATGTATAATTATTAACTTACCTGCGTCCTTGAAACTTACATTTTTGCTATTACTTATTTTAGATAAAAACCTAGTTACTACTTTAGATAAGCCTAGTATTATTTATTTATTTCGAGTTATCATAGTCATCGTCTCCTTCATAAAAAAACATTTGTTCTATTCTAGAGACGAAACCTAACACGTACACGTCTTCTAGGAGGCAAGACATCCCAAGTACCGCATCTGTCAACTCTATATCTTTATCATACGACACACAAAGCGTTCTACTCCAGTGTACCCGTGCCAACAAATGAAATTTTCGATCGAGACGTATGACTGTGCATTACTCTTTTTGTATGCTTCAACAACAATGCCGCTCTTGAACAACGAGCATTGTATTGGGAAAAAATTAACTTGTGCGTTAGAATGAGCTTTATGGAAGGTATTATTGATTTGTGCCTCAAGATATTAAATTTCATAAATCACCAAGACTTAAAGTTTAATTATTCTCATTTTCCTTTCAACAAAGTATTAGCGTAGGCTGGAGTACATTCGTAATGTCATTATTTAAATGGTGGTCTGTTGTAAAAACAATGAAAACAAAGATTCACGACTTTTACATTTCGCTGCGTTCGCTGTTTTCACGCTGTTATCGAAATTAAAAATGGAAACGCGAAGTAAATATTTTTTGCATCGGTTGAAAATATCAGTGAAATGGAATGGATCGCAATGATGCTTGCTATTGGTTTTAGAAATATTTGTTGCAATATTTCTAAAGGAAGCTGTTTAGAAATTGCTCTAAAATAAAAAGTCGTATTTAATGTTGTAGATGGATAGTTCAGAACAAAAACAAGAACATCAAATGATAAGATTGATGAAGCAGACAAAGACATGAGATAAAACTAAAGCTACTCAGTAAATATTTTCCGAGCAAGTTTACAACAAAAACGGACACATTTTACTTATCAACGAAGAATTTCATTAAAGTTTCACACAGGGACTTACACTGTACGCGAAGAATTCTAAGATAAGCTTAGTTTTTTAGACGTCCTTTAGTTTTTCGTCCTTATTTACTCCTTCTAAAATATAAAGACTACGAGTTTCTCGCTCGGTTTATTTCAGAAGTTTATTACCAGAATTGTATGCATCATTTACAATGATTATATCATCATGTTCATCATTTGTTATAGCTGGTGTATTGTCATAGTGTGTCGTGATAATACAAGTGTAGTTCATTACGTGTCTTCATCATACTTCTGTTGATAAATTACTGAGGATAAAACATGAACAGACTTTTTTATTTTTACCACAAGATATAATATCAAACTAATATATACCGTAAAAAATGTATGTGAACTTATAAAGGTGTCATATTAGCATAGAGATGGAATCCTAGACGGATGAAATTTCACAGACATCGGATTGAGTCGCGAATATTTTCCGACCGAATTGATTTAGGTAGGGTGGTTGCGGCAAATCTAGGCGGAGCTGTGAATGCCGAGGCCTGTCACTCGCAGGGTACGCAGTATTCAAACATTTCTTAGAACTTAGAACGTACGTCACATTAAACTATGTTGATGTTGGAGTTTTGAAGTGAAAACTTCTTTAGGCGCGTTGAGCACTTTTTGGGTAAACAAAAATCATGGAACTCGCGTCATCCTCACCGAACGCTTTCCATGAGCTATATGTATACTGTGTATATGTGTACTTTTTGGGTGAACAAAAATCATGGAACTCGCGTCATCGTCACCGGACGCTTTCCATGAGCTATATGTATACTGTGTATATATGTGTACTTTTTGGGGGAACAAAAATCATGGAACTCACGTCATCGTCACCAAACGCTTTCAAGTTACTTAGTTTCACTTCTATTGGCAGTCCCCAAAGACTGCCCCTTTTTTATCACACAGAATGCCTGAATTACCATACAGAACCCCCTTTAAGTTTCAGTATAGCCATTAGGTAATATAAATTAAGTCTAATGTAATGTTATGTAATCAATTTGATGTTATCTCTTTTCATTTTGCTTACTTCCAAACTACAAGTCTTTTGAATTGGAGTCTATAGCTAAGCGAAGGACTGGTTTTCAGCACATAAACTAACTGTTTAGAAAACAAAAAATTACAGACTTGAAATTGTTTTATGAGCATATAACAAATAACGTTGGTTTTGTCTTTGGGTCTTTTTCAGCACAACGTTAGTATAGTAAATATATAACTAATATTTCAACCTTACGATGAAAAAATATGTAGGTACGTAGCTACTAGTAGTTAAACAGAAAAAAAAGTAAAATATGTTGATGTCGTTCACAGGTTAATTGCTTGTAATGACCTCAGTTGGCGCGCTGCAACGAATGCCGGCCATTTACAGGTATGGACGTTCTGGAAAATATAACAAATTGTTCTGTTAAATACACAAGTAAAGATATTTGATAAGTCTACCTCTAATTGGCTCAATATTTGTTATTTATCATTCTTCTTGTCTTGTATTAGCACAAACTATACGGCACTTAGGTGAAAGAATGGGCGGAGCTAGGCTGGCTTTGTTAGCCAGAATCCCCACGCACAACGGACCAAATGAGAGTCTAAGTGCGGAAAAGGGAGCCCCATCATCATCATCATCATCATAAGTGAAATGATTACTTACATAGACAGGAATGCATAGTAGCGAAACGATCTGCATGTAAGACGTGCCTACTAAAGGTATCGCCTCCGTGAAGTCTGATATCATTGTTGTAAGGTTTGTTTCCCCCCATTTTAATATTCCAGCAAATTTTCATAACCCACAAAATTTATACCTCAGATATAACAAAATTATGTACAAAACTGTCTTTTTGAACTTATAAGTCTTCATAAATTGTATGTTAATTTACTCAGCCAAGACTGTAAGATATTCAGAAGGGACAATGTTGTCTGAATATTCTCGGTCCGTAGCGACATCTTAGACGTACAACTCGCAAACTTGATTATTAAGGGGGGTTAAAGGGGTAAGGGAAGAGAGGGGTTAGATGAAATGCATCGAGTTTTATTATAAAAGCGGATTAAGTTTTGTACATGACGCGCTTTGATGCTTTTATAGCGAAGTTTTGATTTTAGTTTAGGAGTCTTGTAAAAAAATAATAACATTATAGCTAGTATTTTAACCCTTAGGAAACAAGAAAATGTATTGATTAATAATTGTTTTTTGTACAAAATAGGCTCAATATAAGACATGTGTATAAAAACAGACTGAAGGTAGGATATAAATTATTGTTCCACGTGTATGATTATAAGGTATCTAAAAATGATGAAAAGAATAACTAGTTTTCCAATTTGGCAAATTACCTAAAGCAAAAATACTATACGTAGAATTAGATACAGAATAGCAAAGAAACGCCGAATTTTATTTAAAACGTATCTCTCTTAGTTATACACAAAAAGCGAAAAAATTCTCAAACAACTTCACCCATAAATAATTTTCTTTGAACAACATACAAGTTAAGGTTTGATGTTACCACGCTAATTAGCATCCAGCTGAAAAAATAAAATGCAAACCAAAGAAGAGTAATACATTAATACAAAAACACAACTTTATCTAACTCCGCGTTTCTGCGACATGAGTTAATGTAAAACTTTTACAAAGAGAAAAAACCTCGTGCATTAATATTATGAGGGTTTTTTAAAAAAAAAAAAAAGCTCAGTTGACATTTTGTCCACGGCCAGCACCCGGGCACTTCACTAATGAATGCAAATTTCATCAAGCCGTAACACACGCTTCTCATAATAAAAAGTTTAATTTAAAAAATATATAGCTGCTAAAGAACAACGCTACATTATTAAATCAGTGAGTAACGCTTATTAAATATGGAGTTTATGAACGTATTATGGGATGGTTATTCGGTATGAAAGAACAGCGGGATTAACCCCGTCGGAGAATGAAGCTCCTTATTATTACCGTCAGCCGTTAGTAAAATTGATACAATTTGAATTGTTTTCCGCTGGCTTGGTGGAAGATATGACACTGATTTTGTTTATTTTATGGTTCCATTAAGATTGCAACAATCTATACACACAAATAAATAAAATTGAAGCTTCTAATGTCAAAATAAAAGCTTTTTACTTAATGCATATAAAAGTAGGTATATAGTGTGTCTTCATAATGTGCACAAATCGAAATGCGCGAAACTATGGTTAATGTTATAAATAATCGATGAAAAAAAAAAAAGTTTTATTTAAATTCTTGCTCGCTGTTGTGACCCTTGTGTAAACAAAACGGTATAATTTTTAAACTAAACGATCTGTCACGGTGAACCAAACTCAGTTATGATTGATTGATTGATTGATTTTTAAAGGTCTTTATTAACAGAAAGGTTTATACAAGTGAACAAAAAGATCTTATTCTAAATGTAAACTAACATAATTCGAGCAATGTTAAATAGGCTAAATCACCTCTTTTAACATACAACATGTATGATTGTTAGTGTGACTACTAATTTAAAAGATATTTTATAACTGTACTGTTATGTAGGGTTTGCAGACCCACATTTTTATGTTTAAGTTACCCAAGCCCCCATTTTTAATTATTTAGAAATTATGAAATTGTTACAATAAAAAAAAAAAGTATTAAGAATAATTGGTTAAATATATGTTTAGGAATTTATACATAATTGAATATACAAATTAGTGAGTTAGGTGACAGCAATAATGCTGGACAGGTGGTAAGTGAGCTAACGTTAATCCACCAGGAAATGGTGATGAGGTAGTTTGTACTTATTATAAGTCCTGGAATAAGGTAATCGGTTTAATCTACTCTTGCCAATGAGTGAGACCAGAGAATTACGATGACGTGGATTATTGAAGAGGTAGAATTTTCGGGATACTTTCAGAATGAAATCCTTTAGAGGTGGAAACTTGATGTCATTATGTAGTTGTATAAGGTTTGTGTAGAGAGGTGTGTTGAATGCTATTTTGAGTGCTTTGTTCTGAACGACCTGCAGTTTTTTGTAATTAGTATCACTAATACTACTCCAGACAGGGGAAGCGTATGTCATACAAGGACGAACCAGTGTGGCATAAATGCGTAATTTAGTTTGAGGGCTCAAGTTAGATTTACGATTAAGGATTGGTTTTAAGCTGTTAAGGGACTTGACTCCTTTGAAACGAAGTTCTTCTATATTTTTTAACCAGCTAACTTTATCATCTAAAGTTGTTCCCAAATACTTAATTGATTTCTTCCACGGAACGTCATAGCCTTCAATTTTAACAAAGCGGTAGGGAAGTGAGCGTTTTCTAGAGAACATAATAATCTCCGTTTTAGTGGAATTCACTTTAAGCTTCCATTTAGAGAAGTAGTCTAGGAGAAGATCAAGCGAAAGTTGCAGTCGTTGAATGATTAGGTCCTGGTCGTCAGAAGAGGTGTATGTTGCAGTGTCATCAGCGTAAACAGCGAGATGCGTTAGCCTTTGCTTCGGAATATCATTGAGATATAAAATAAAGAGGTACGGTCCCAATATAGATCCTTGTGGTACTCCGGCGAAGAGTTGTCTCTGTTTGGATGTTTGATTTCCAATAGCCACAGAAAAGGTTCTTTCAGTCAAATATGACTGGAGAAGCTTAACAAGGGCTAAAGGGACGTGGTTGATTATTAATTTGTGGATTAAGCCCGCGTGCCAAACTGTATCGAAAGCCTTTTCGATGTCTAACAGCACCATACCTGTGGATTTGTTATGGTTGAGGTTGTCAACAATGTGCTCGGTAACTCTAGCTAGCTGTTGAACTGTGGAGTGGGATTTGCGGAATCCGAATTGTTCCGGGATAAGGAGATGCTCAGTTAGTTTGGAGAGGCGGCTCAAAATCAGGGACTCAAAAAGTTTAGCCAAGCTTGGGAGGAGGCTTATGGGACGATAACTAGAAGGAATTGTTTCATCTTTACCAGGTTTCCTAATAGCAATAACTTTAGCTAGTTTCCAAGAGGAAGGAAAGTAGCCCAGTTGAAAACAGCCATTAAACAATTTGGTGAGGAGGACTACACATTTTTGTGACAAATTTTTAAGCAACGAGTTGTCTATCTCGTCCATACCTGGAGCCTTGCGAGTTTTCAAGGCATTCAAAAGTTTGTGAATTTCTCTGGGTCTTACTGGAAATCTTAAATCATTTATTTTGTACCTGTTTAGTTTTTCAGTCGATTCTCTTACAGCAGCATTCGATTCTGGGTCACTAACCCAATCTCTAGTCAACATAGCGTTTTCCAGAAAAGCATCTGCTAATACTTCGCATTGCTCCTGAACGGATGACGTTACAGCGTCATTTGACGTCTTAAGTGGAGGAATAACAGTAGGTTTATAGTTGAGTGATTTGACTATACGCCATAAATCCGAGGCGGGGTTATCTACTTTGGATAGTTTCTTATTCCAGACCTCATTATTGTGATTAATTAATAAATCTTTGATGTTTTTATTAATTAAATTGACTTTCCCAGAGATAATCTTTTTCTTCATAGGGTTTTTTTCTTTAAGAGCAAGCCTACGCCACATGTTTTTAGTTTTTATGATGGATTTAATGCGTCTGGGAAGTTTAGTTCTACTTTCACTCTTTAATGTGGGGACACTTACTATGCGAGCTTCAATGATAGTCATAGTTAGATTTTGAATAGCGTAATCTATTTCAGATATTCCTTTAAAAGTGGCTGAACTTAAGGTAATGTGCTGATCTATATAGGATCTATACTTCGCCCAGTCCGCGACTTTATAGTTATAAAAGATATCGCTCACACGCAAAAATTCACCACCAATGGTAAATATTACAGGAAGATGATTAGAAGACAAACAGGTTAGCGCCTCGAGTTCACTAGATACTTTGATATTGTTGACTAAGACTACATCAGGTGTAGAAGGTATGTGGGAGCTGTCGTAATGTACTAATGTAGGAGTAGTAGGGGCAAGGATTTCATAGTTATTAGTCACCATGTGATCGAAAAGTAATCGTCCGTGAGGGTTATCAACAGAACAGTTCCAATAGGGGTGTTTAGTGTTAAGGTCACCCATTAACAGTAGTTGCGGGTTCAAGTGCAACACGATATCAAGGTCACTAAGAAGTAACGGTAAATTTGGAGATTGATATGCTGAAATTATAACAGATTTTTTACCAGCTATCGTTAATTCTATACCAATACATTCTAAATTTAGCATATTAGGAATTTTAACAAGGGAATGGGGAATATCAGACCGAATCAGGATCGCAACTCCCTGACCTCTACCTTCACTTAAAATATCCTGGCGATAGCACTTAAAACCAGGAGTAGCGAGAGATGTTTGAGTAGAAATTCTGGTCTCACACAGGGCAACAATGTCAATTGAACGCTCACTTACCAAATCCAAGAGTTCATCTATTTTTGTACGAATGCCATCAGCATTCCAATAAATAACACGCAAGAGGTTTGCATTAGACATATTTTCCGAGATGAGTAAGAATTAAAATCACTTTATCCATGATATTATCGCATGCTATAAATTGACTTTTTATCGATTTGATAGTCATTAAAATTGCTAGCATGTCTGTGGTAGTTTGATCTTGAGTACTATTGGTGGGCGGGAGAATAGTGGCCGCAGTAGTAGCCCCAGAAGTGACCTCGTTCCAGGCACGTCCGTCGATCTTGTTTGTACTGGTAGATTTGACAATACCACTAACTGCTTTGGTTTGTGATTGCCTAACCCGAACTTGCTCCAAATACTTTTGGCGGTCTTTGCATTGCCGGTAGTTTGCTGGGTGGTCCTCATGGCAGTTACAGCACTGGGCTGGGGTTGTCCGGTCTTTTTTCGGACAGTCCGTTGTGAGGTGAGATTCTGTGCATTTCACACAGCGAGGTGTAAGATTACAATTTTTGGAAGAATGCCCAAAACCTTGACATCTATAGCATTGGGTACCATAAAGATTGTTAGCTTGATACTTTCGCACTTGAACAGAACAGTTGCTAAGGTATTTAATTTGTCGGAAACGTGAGATATCAGTGCCTGGGGAAAGTTGCACCAGAAAGGGGGGGCACAGAGCTTTTTTGTCCTTAGAGACCTTGAGTTTACGAACAATAACATTGCTGAAACCGAGTGATCCAAGTTCATCCTTTAGATTTTCTTCTGCATAATCGGGCAGACCGAAGATCACAGCTTTAGAAGTTCTCTCATCCTTGCGAGAAAATGTGTGGAATCCAATATTTTCGGAGCGGAGTCCACTTTTGAGAGCCTCATGACCTTCGGCTGAGTAACAGGCAACAGCAATTCTGTTATTTCCTTTGTAAGATAGATGAAAACTTTTGGTGAATCTTGACACAAGAGTTTTTATGCAGTCATGAGTCCATTCATCTTTTAAAACTATCAAGATGGGAGGAATACGGCTAGGGTTTTTCTTTGCAGAACAGGCATCTCGGTAACGTGCGGCTAATGGTTCCAGAGGGTTTTTATCTGTAGATAGACTGCTGAAGCGGTTCGTAGTGTTGAATTTAGTTTTTGAGGGTTGTTGCTCAGATGGTCTCGCGTAATGCTTGGGTATTTTCCATTCACTTATATCGACAGGTCCTTCCAGGGGACGTTTGCCGATTGAGTTCGAACGAGTTAAAAATCGTTCCATAATATTTAACTGAATATTATTATGTCGCTCCAATTAAAGTCGCTTTCATAGCCCGTTGGTTGCAAGATGTGACGTGCCATAACGCACACTGTCACTCATTATGCTAGTGCATGCGTGGTAGCTATACCAGCGGATGACCAATAACACAAGTAAAACCCAGTTCGAAATCTGCTCCAGTAATAAATGCGTAGCGGTAATTATTAGCACACTAATAAAGGCCCGACGCATTTAACAGTCTACGCTGAGGCAAAACCTCGCGAGAAAAAGGTCGTAAGTGCCGTGGATTAGCGGGCGCTTACGCGTTACGACACTACACACGTTCACAACAAAACACTGGCGGTAGTTTTTTATTCACAAGTTATTGTAGTGCGTTTGATTGATAATTGTTGCCGAATTGTTTTACTTAACACAGATTACAACTAAAAGTTAGATAGCACTTGGTGTTACGGGTAAGTTGTTTTAAAAATTACCACATAAATTGCACTTTTTACGAACTTTTACGAATAAACTGGGAAGAGTGATCGACAACGTATGTGATCGACCGAACCGATGACCGAAATGTTATGATTGGAATTAACAGGTCGTCCCCATTAGTTACAAATTAAAGAATTTTGTGTTACTTATTATCAATAAATAAAGATCAATAAATGGCGCATCCGGAGTGTCTTTCTTTAACAGTTGATAGAAAATGTTGTGATTGAAACGTGGTATTTTTTTTTTTTAGAAAACTAATATGTTGTAGAATAATTTAAAGTAATAAAAAAGTAGGTGATGAGGGCTTTTATTGAGAAATTTACAATTATTGTAAAAAATTATTGAAATACCTGATGTTTGTTAAAAAATTCTCAATTGAGGGCGATTTTTTTTTTGCTTTTATTTTTATCATAAAAATATGCCCGTTATTTCCAATCATACCTAACTGAGTTTGTTTCATCGTGATAGATCATTTAGTTTAAAAGTTATACCGTTTTGTTTTAACAGGGGGCACAGCAGCTAATAAGTAAAAAATATTTAGTATTTTTTTCTGTCGGTAAAAACATGCATAGTTTCCTTCATTTCGATATGTGCACATTTATGTCAACTCACACTGTATACGGTATTTATTACAAAAAAAAAACAATTTTAACATTTTTTGTCTGTCTGTCTGTTTGTTCCAGCTAATATCCGAAATAGCTAGAAATTAATAGCTTCACTGGCAGATATTTTAGAAGAAGCCATGCGGACTAAGCCGCAGGTAGCAGCTAGTTCTACATATTTTTCTGTCATACGTCCCCCTGAGTTTAGAAACAAATATTAAAAGAGATGACAATAATTTACAGTGACTTAAGTTTCACTAAATGCGACAAAACTTTACATTTCCACTTCTCCTGCACTAAAATCTTACTAAAACGCTCCCCACGAATGTGCCATAACAGCTATTACTCCAAAACGCGAGAAAATATACATTAGCGCGACATAATTCTGAAAGCACCTACACTACTAATTATTTTAAGTAACAATTTGATACAAAACTGGCACTAAGTGCAATAGTACGTAGTGTTAAAGTGGAATGCAGTTCGCAAGTTGGCGCAGGTGGTGACGTGACAGCAAGTCTGTTAATTAGTACAAGTTTATTTAGCTGAGCTGATGATGGAGTCACGGCTTAGGGGGCGCATACTGGCTGGGAATTTGGGTGGCTTATTTGTTGTGAAAAAATTCGAAATAAGATCACGAAACTTAATGAAAGATAATATTCTTTGCCTGTGATGTCCCACTGCAAGCCAAAAGTTTTCTTTCCTTTTGTCTACAACTCTACATCTCTCTAACTTGAGCTAATATGGAATCATTTTGTCAGCAATTCTTATTGTAATAATTTGGTCCCACTTTCTTGGTTTGGGTCTGACACGATTTCTTATTAAATTTAGAGATATATATATATATATATATATATATAGACTAGCTTTTGCCCATGGCTCCGCCCGCATAGATGTTGGCTATCGCATAAAAAAGTAGCCTATGACCTCCTACAAATCCCAGGTTATAATATCACTGAACGATCGGTTCAGCGGTTTAGGCATGATAACGTAACAGACAGACAGAGTTACTTTCACATTTATAATATTAGTATGAATAGAATACTCACAAATAAATTTTATATTTATTTAAAAGCCCTTATCATCGAATTTACAAGTGTTCTTTTTGTTATATCCTTTAAATCATTCTTTACTCCTGTCTATTATACATCTATACAAATAAACAAACTTGAAGTGTCTGTTTTTAATGTCAAAATGCTTTTTACTAATTGCATATGAAAGTATGTACGGTACTTATAACAAAAAAACTATTTTTTAATTGTTGTCTGTCTGTCTGTTTGTTCCGGCTAATCTCCGAAACGACTATATCGATTTTGACGGGACTTTCACTGGCAGAAAGATTATATTATAAGGAGTAACTTAAGCTACTTTAATTTTATTTTATTTAAGAGTTTCTCTGAGGGATCGAATCCGGAACGAGGTGATCCGGCAGAGAATCAAAGTTGTCGACATAGCTCACAGAATAAGTAAGCTGAAGTGGCAATGGGCCGGCCATATTAGCCGTAGAACCAATAACTGTTGGGGTAGACGTGTTCTTGAGTGGAGACCGCGAATCGGCAAACGTAAGGTAGGACGCCCTCAGGCAAGGTGGAGCGACGATCTTCGCAGGGTGGCTGGTAGCAGCTGCATGAGAGTTGCCGAGAATAGAGCTGAATGGCGTGCAATTGGAGAGGCCTTTGTCCAGCAGTGGAATGCTATAGGCTGATGATGATGATGATGATAAATAAATAAATGATTTTAGAAAAAAACCAACGCGGGCGAAGCACGGGAAGCAGCCAGTAATATAAATTATATCTCTACTAACATCACCTTCATCAAATGTAACAATAGAAACGATCCACGAAAGCCATTTTTTCAACAGCATTATTCCTGAAGCAATATAGTCCAACAAAAATACTCGACATCCATCCCAACACTGTATCACCCGACTTAGCGACACCATCCGAGCTAAACCCTCGCAAGAAGACGAAAGCTGATTCGGATTAAACTTTGAATATGTACGAGAGACTTTAGTTCGGTACATTGTCATGTGTCGTCGGGATCAGAAACTGTTGGCTATCGGCTGTGTCGACTGATTCCTATTGTTTCAACTTTATATTCGATGAGAGATAAACTGACGTGAATATTTTAGACAGGGTAAATTTTTGATGGAGGTTTCGTTTCGATTCTTTTGCTGTCCTGTCGTGGCTAGAATCTTTTCAATGTTGATCTTGTATTTTCTTAGAAATAATAGATGATTGTCAACGATAACTTTTTGGAGATTGATTTTTTGAACGGTCGTCACAGAAATATTCATTAGATTTCTTATAAAGATGCGTTATTTAGAAATAAAGCGATAAAAACTGACAAAACCAAATTTCACTGATATTTTATTATAAATACGAGTCTATCTGCCAGCTGCTACATACACCTATGCTTGTTCAGAGCAATAAGTCAAACTCATAACATTTCCTTCACATTCTAACACAGTGTCATCCTATATATCAGTTGGAAAACGTCCGTGTTACCCCGCGGCTACCGTGTACCGTCGCAGCCGAATAATGCCTTTTGTAAAACTTTCAACTTGTGTAATACTTGGTATATTAAAGTGTCTCACTTCTGTGTCCTCGGCATCGCAGACAGTTCGGTTTAATATATTATTATGAGTATGTGCGTCAAGTTTGTGAGGCTTTCGGTTCTTCATAAGATGGGTTATTACCTTTCTTGCTTTCAAATTAGTAAATATTTCATTGGCTTGTTAGTAAAGACCTGCAAAAGTCTTGAAATTAAAAATCTGACTGCAGTTTAATGCCTTCTTTGAATATTTGGAAATAATAGTTATCGTTTAAGAACAGTGTAACATTTTATTTGCGTGACACAAATGATAGTGACATAATTATCAAAGACTTAAAAAATCGATTAATAGACAGGCATAAATTGAAACAGAACGATCCCAATACATAACTAGGCAAGAGTTATTAGTAAGCAATAGTAACATTCCATTTTATACATACAACATTGATATATGAAGTGCCAGCGCTCAAATTCCACTAAACCCACATGTTTAAAGTAAGAACCGTAAAGAATAACGAGTGTGGAGATTGAAACTCGAAAACAAAATGAAAATTTAAAACGAACACTCTTTTAGCGAGTATTTACTGCCGGTTCATGTGAGTCCAGGAATGGAAGGAAAATATGGAGTCAGAACACTAGGACCAGCTGCTTATCTTGCACATGCCGAAGTCAATTGAGGCAAATAGGTCAATGTGGAGTTTGTACCGATGGGTGAGCTGTATGGGCGAACTGTTTATGCATTATTGCAACCTTTACACGCAATGCTAGAGCTGTTGTGTTTATTGTTGATTTATTACGTACAAAGGAAATGGATTCTGTCGGGGAATTGTGACAGAATTATTGAATGCAAAATTATGTTTGGCACCAACTGACATCGGGTTTAAATGTGATCTACGTTATATTTATCGATATTATTTTTTTATGTTTCAATGAATATTATTTATTGATTTGCTCTCATGCGTCACACGTTTTCAAATAGATAAGTAATTATCTGTTTTAGTATTTGACGCCTCACTCGCCTCGGTCACTGCACAATACAATATTGGTTTGCTGTTGAGTTTATTAGTGTACATTTATCAATATACATAAACTATACTCCATTTGTAATAAGATAGAAATTTAAGTAAACCTTTTTTTTACTTTTAATGCCATCCTTATGCCTACCCAATAAAAGTTAAAATCGGTTAAATGGATTGTAAAATACTTTTTTTTAAATGACTAATATTATTTCAAATGGAGTATGGGTAACAACAAGATCAATAATGATGACATGCATTAGGAATAAAGTAGTTTTTTTTTTAATTTTCAGTAAAATTATGAGTCAAAGTATAAACGTCACACTGTAGATAATATTATTGACCCTACATATTTTCATTTGTAAATTTTTAATTCGTGGTCGCTCACAATGGGCCTTATTAGAAGGCTAAAAGTCACCCAAAGGGCAATGGAAAGGCTATGCTTGGAGTTTCCCTACGTGATTGAATCAGAAATGAAGAGATCCGCAGGAGAACCAAGGTAACCGACATAGCTCGAAGAATTGCCAAACTTAAGTGGCAATGGGCAGGGCACATTGCGCGCAGAACGGATGGCCGTTGGGGCCGAAAGGTGTTGGAGTAGCGACCGCGTACCGGAAGACGTAGCGTTGGAAGGCCTCCCACAAGGTGGACCGATGACCTTATGAAAGCAGCAGGAATCCGCTGGATGCGGGAAGCACAGAATCGGTCAAGGTGGCGGTGCTTGGGGGAGGTCAATGTTCAGCAGTGGACGTAGTCGGCTGAAATGATGATGATGATGATGATTTTTATTTGTCACACATAGGAGGACATATGTAGACAACTACAACAAAATATAAATACTAAGTTACCTTAGTAATTCTGAGAAAAGAAGAATTTAAACCTTTAATCTATACATCAAATAGTTCTAGGTAGTTTCGATATATTCCTAAACACGTTCACTTACTATTTCCTGAAAACCCCAAGCAAAGGTTAAGCCGTCAGTTTAAAATAAACGTGTCTAAGAACCACGACTTACATAAGTTCTATGAACCTCGCTAGAAATTCATACACCTCTCCGCATTTGGAATTCTGAACATTTTTATAGCACGAAGATATGCAGTAGGTTTGTTGAACCCATTTGTCAAGTGACGTCATGATGCTTCTGCACTAAAAGTTACTGGTGACCTTGCTTACAATAAATAACCTTTTGTATTCAGATATACCTATATTATGGTAACAGCGTCCGGTCCCAGACTACTTTTCTATCCTTTCATGAGCTCTCTGATGACTAGCAAAACCAAAGTTGGTCTTGAAAACCCGGTTATACTTCTAAAGAGAACGTGTGTATTCATATTTCGCTCAATAGAGAAGATGGCATGAGCGTGACAAGTTCTTCATGCGTTTATAGGCTAAACAAGACTGTTACTTTAGATTAAATTAAAAGAAAGAGTTTTGAGGTATTTTGTTTAGTTTTTTTTTTTTTTTTTTTTCTGAACATGACAACATAATTATCTAATCGTGGCACGATTACATAATTATGTTGTTATGTTCATAATTATGTTGGTCCCGGCTGGCATTCATGGATATTTGACAGTCGTTACGGGTCGTCAGAAGCCCGAAAGTCTGACAACCAGTCTTAACAAGAGGTTATCGTATTACCCAGTGACTGGGTTGTCAGAGGCCGTATATTAGTATATTGGTATTTAGTTGCATCCGATTAGACTTAAAGCCGACCTCAACATAGAAAAAGGCTAGGCAGATGATGACAATGAAAATCGTAACAAGTAATAATAATATTTGTTTTATATTTTAATAATGTATGACCTAATTTAATTTTTATATAATTAATGTGTATTATTAATTAATTAACCTTAATAAATGAAGTAGTAAGTATTTTAAAATATAATTTATATGTATTTATTGGAAAAAAGGAAATAATAATCAGTAATCGTAATCGTATCGTATAGTGAGGTTGTTCAAATAATAATTAATATATTGATGTTTCATGAATGCGGTTTTAGAAAATTGGTAAATTTCCTTCCAGAATAAATATTTATCAAAATAAATAAAAACAAATATTATCAAATAAATTAATATTATAAATAATATATAATAATAATAACATATAATAAATTATTATTATTTAATTAACTCATATTTATCAAAATAAATATTTATTGCTGAGATAAATGATTTTTTATTATGTTGATCGAAAAAAGCTGAAGGTTAAGTTGAATTAATAGATGAATTATTGATTACTACGAACGTGTTGAATTCCACGCAATTAGTAAAGGTCAACTGGGGTGAATTAGTCGCTTTGTTTTACTGCATTTCTTGGGGGCGATAGAGTGCGACCTGCCATTAATTATTAGGTAAATACCATAGCTTAGGTATGTCTAGGTATTTTTAACTACCCTTCAAAAAAGGAAGAGGAAACATAAACGAATATTTATATTCGTCTGTTTTTCTTTTAAATTTATATTTACTTTTAAATACAGATCCAAAGATACTGACTTCTGAAATTAAAGTTATTTGTCAGTTTGTAGTGTATATTTTTTTTTTCTGTATAAAAGTTTTAATTTTTTGACTGCTTTTTTTTTCGTTGCCCTTAAATATCGAGCTCTGTATTGTTTTGAAATTAAACGGATTATCCAAAAATATGCAATAGTGTAGTTAATACTGATAACCATCCTTCAAATTGAACATTATATTTTTATTTTTAAGATATTGGAACTGAAGTAATTATATTAATAAAATAAAACAACCCATATTAACAGTAACATCCCGAAAACTAAAGCAATCGTTGTTTATTATGTATGATAAACAAGCACCATCAAAAAAAAAAAGATAACCTGACTTAAAAGCTTAGTCAATCTGAAAAATCTTACCATTTATAAGGTAATCCAGCCAGCGGTGCTTTAGTACCACATAACCATAAAGTTTTAGAAGAAAATATAAAACTAAACCATTAACAAAAGAAATTAACAATTTCAAAGACTCCTTCGCAATCTCCGATTGCATCGTCCCCTTCACACTACCATCTGTGGCTGCAAACATCGAAACTGTATCGCAAAGCTGCCACCATAAATAATTCCAACGCATTTTGTGCCCCTCATAATGACTGGCAACTTGGCAAATTTCCTGTGGGGACTATCAGCCATCTTTAAAATTAATTGAAACGTTTTGCCTGTAATCTGTTGTAATAATTATATCGTAAAGGGGCCGTCTTGAAGATTAACTCATATAAATAAATAATAAGTTCTTAATGGCTTTGGCAGTTGTTAAATAAGGTACTCGTAGGTTGCCATGTTGAATAGTGAATGGATTGTGGGGTACGGGCTGTTGTTGGTGTTTGGAATAAATACGTTGTAGCTTAAATTATAGCTATGTTTACAATTATTACTTATCTTACAGTATTTTTGTCATTGATAAAGTTACGTAAATTATCTACAGTATTTTTAATTTCCCCATCAAATGCAGCTGCAACATCGAACTTTACAGTGCTTCTTTAATTTAATCACACTCAGTTGTCTGAATAGTTTTTTTTTTTTACTTCTATTAATTTTGTTTCCGCAAAATTAAAAGCACCTGGCTTACCACCAAAAAGCAATACCTATATCATCCATTTACGCTCACAGCGGCTGCAACATTCCAAATCGACAAAGAAAATGCGGGATATTACATGAAAGCCATTTTCACGGCATTTAGCTGGCAATTCTATTACGTCATTACATATTCACACAGTCATGCTACCATGGAATGTAGGGGTGGTATTACATCAAAGAGAGTATTCGATCAACGCGGCTTGTGTATTTTTTTTTTGGTTCATTTACCACGATCCATACGCTCGCTTCGCCTTGTTATTTTGATGGCTCGAAGTGTGGGGATTAGCGGTTTGTAAAAGCCAGCATGATGCGCTGTAAATTCTTGCAAGAAGAATATTCTAATATATAATAATATCTTATTATTTATTTATGTGTTTGCAGAAAATCATCAAGCTGTTAAGTCCGGTATTATTGATGAAAAGATCCAGTGCTTTTTAGTCATTAAAATATTGACTTAAATCTGACCCATAATACCATTTACATACATAATTATCGCTGAGTCAGTAACAAGGAATGATTGTTATTAATTATGCAAATCAAATCAAATCATTTATTTGCTTGTATATGGGTACAAGAGGTGATATATGGAGAGGTGACATACAACAGCAGTGGCGGCGACTGCCACTGCTGGCCGTGCCGGCTGCCAACCTACTGTCAAAATCACCCCTCACCCACACAATGTGTGTACTAAACGAAGTGCATGAGAGAATTGACATATTTTCGTGCAATCTGAGTGAATTCGCAAGAGTTTTGTTGAATTTTGTTAGTTATATTTAAATTTTAATATTCTGTGTTAAGTCTAATTTATATTTTAGAGTTAAGTGTTGCTTTCTATTTTTAAAGTTTAGATTTTAAGTGTTAGCTGTAAGTTGATTTTTCAATTTATTTGATGTGTGTTTGCAAACCACTATTGTATTGGGGTCATCCTGTAAAGATAGTGTGTGTAATGGTAATAACTAAAAATAAAATAAAAATAAACAATAGTTCTTTTAACCATATCCTACCTTAACAGGTGTGCAAATATCTATTATACTTAATAAAAATATTCCTTACATTATTAATTAATTAATTAAACTATTACAAATATTAATATTAGATTCATGAAATAAAAAAAAATATATATTTTATTACCATTACTTAACTTAAAAAATAATGACATCTATCATTAAATAAACTTTAACTTTATAATAAGTTTTGTTGATTAGATAAGTCTTTAATTTATTTTTAAATTTTATAATATTATTATTTTTCTTTATTTTATTAGGTAATTATCATAAATATATTCTAGGGCCCATACAAAATGCATTCTTGTTAATCATAGCTGTTACATGGCATATTGCACGAATTGTATTGGTAAGCCTGGTACATTTTTAATGCTTCATATTTATTTATATTATTATTCTAATGTTAGTTCATAAATATACAGTGATGGAAAGGTCAGTATTTATAATTTATAAACTGTGGTTTACAAGTATAAATGTACGTTATAATGCACATTTTTCCTGGATACATTTCTTTTGAAGACAGTGCAGCTTCAAACCTAAAACTATCGGAGACACTAAACTGTGTAACTTTTGTAATTTAAAACTTAAAAAAACAGTTTGTTAACATAAAAATCTATACACGCCAAACTTTTCCCATCATCTTAATTTGATGAAAGACCGAGGATCAATCCATCCGCTACAGCCTCCATCTCAAGGCGCTTCGCTAATGTTCGGTTTATGTAAATATTATGAGACTTTAACTATTCACTTATTCACTTAGCGTCAGCTCTCTCGGGCTGTCTTTTTGTATCGGAATACCTCCCCTTTTCCTTTCTTCCGAGTTAAAATTGTTTTTTGTCGTGCCATCCAACTTTTCTAAGTCGATTTAAAATGTATTTAAAACGATTAATTTGAATGGAGTTAGGAGTTTCGTGTGACACTGACAGTCGAATTTATTCCTGAGTGGATATTTTTGTTTCTTAATTTTGTTGGAAACGCTGTTTGTCTTTCATATCTTTTTGTTTGTTGCGGAATAATAAAGGTAAGGAATGAGAATAACAAAGAAAGAAAAGAGGGTATGAGTTGAAAGTAACTTTTAAATCGGATGAAGTTTTTGTATTATGTTTTCAACAAAATTTGAATATTTTTTTTTGCCATAATCTGATGATGAAAATAAAAAATAAATCATAATGAATTGCGGCTTAAAAAATGAGAGTTAGATTTAAAAAAACAAATGAGTTTGCTTTCCTCTTGTAACTTGACACTGGTAGCAGTAGAATATGCAACTTCAATAAAGCACTCAAGATAAAAATCTTAAACAAAACTAAACTAAATCATCATTCATGAGTAATTTCGAAACTTTGTATTCCTACGCGAACTTCATCATTTATTTACTCAAGAAGGACGAGTAAAGAACATTTGTAAATGAAACAAAGACAATACATAGAAACAAGAGTACAATCCAGCTATCAAACAACGCGTTAAGGACACAGCATCTAGACTAGGTAAAACGAATTAAGTTTGACTAAATTCGCGGCCATTAAAACGGCTGGAGCAAAAAGTAAAAGCATTTGAGCAAATTAGATTGCATGAAGTCGACTGGTTGTACTAAAATGGTGTTCGAGTTGTTTAAGTTGAGAGCAATATTAATTCAGCTTTACAAATTTCGTTTACACGTTGAGATAAATCGCAAGGCGTATACATCGTAAAGTCTTGTAAAATTAAGCATAATAATTTTAATTATAAATATTATTTGCATAAGATTTTTTTTTGAGTGGTTCCTAGAATTAGAAACAGTAATAGGTATCTTTTCCTGTTTTGATTATGCTACTGCCAAGATATACAGAAAAGATGATAAGCCTACGCAGCCTAACGCATACAACTTCACAAATTGGTACGCAGAACAACAGTCACTTCACTCGCTATACCTCCCGGTTTAACACACAAAACCCCAATTCCAACAAAGCCCGGTGCAGCGCTTCAAAGCGCTTACTTTCTGCCCTCATCCCGCTAAAATTCAACACACGTCCGTCCACATAGTGTGTCCACCTTGCGACGCCCGCTTTCTTACCCGGATTAACTCGAATTAAGATCGTACGTATCTTTGTGTTTGCCAGACGTTGCAACAGATCTTGTAAGGAAACGCTGCTTGAATTTCAATTGGTGTAAAATCTTGGTGCATCGGAATTAAATGGAATAGGTCGATGCTGTTTTATATTGAAGAGGTACTGAATAGTTTGTGAGAGATGGTTCTAATGAATAGGGATGAATGTCAATGGAGATGTTCAGTCAATTAAATTACTACACGTTAAATTACGATAGCCCCATTTTATTTCCAGGCAAATCACTGTCCATTCCATGGCTGTCTGGAAGAGATCGCAGAAAGCGATAAGGCCGCCTATTGTATATTTTGTATTGTTTGATTTATTTTTTGTAATGCATTTTTGTGGTGTACAATAATATAATAAATAAGCGTTCATTACCTAATTAGTTCATCGATTCAGATTTTTTAAACCTGACCTTATATACATATATATAGTCCAGTAAAACTTTCAAAATTATGAGATAAGTCGTATATGTAGTACGTAGTATCTAGAAGCCATAATACCTTTAGACAGAAACTAATTAACATCTACAAAATGGTACTAAATGCTACGAATCTATTTTCAAATACCTACATACACTTAGCTCCATTGTCTCGACTTTTTAGTCAGACAGAACCTGAAACCGAAGTGGCTCGAACAAAAACCACGTTGAAAAAGAATACTTTTGCAACCACATATTGAGTCTAAAGATTGCAATAGTGCCTGCAGTGACAGGTAATTTGTTAGAGAAAACCAAGGAAAAAAGTTAATTGTGGTGTTTGTAGACTCCGTCGACTATGAACGGCACAATAACCCTTTTTCTTTTGTTTAACTTTAGATTGCTAGGGATTATCAACGTCTGGTTCTGTTTGAGCTTCAATCTCATAATCAGCATGTTTGTTGTTGTTTCTTCTTCATAAATTTTCTTTAATACCTAAGTACGTTTCTTAGTAGAGTAAGAGCTGCTTGATTTAACTGTCTCTGCTAATTTCAGGAGTGTCTCATGTTCGACTTATGTTTTTCTAAATAATTTTGGTTTAGTCATGTTTGTATCTGGTATCTGTGACTTAATTCTATATCAGGCCCCTGATCTGCATCATTAATGTGTTCATCCGAACTACCATCTATTAATCTCACGTAATCATCACTTTTACTTCCCCAGTCTTTTCGATTAATACCGTCAATCATTTTTCATCCCCGCTATCCCGGTTATTGGCTGTCATATCAGTTTCCACAACATATAGCTCAGAATAAAACAATACGTATTTAAAGCGATCATTACAGTTGCGACTGACGCGTACCGCTACATAATTCAGTTGGCTGTCAGCTGCAGGCCGCTTCGCACGAGTTTCATGCGTAGTGTTGCTACATTGGGGCTACTAAATTGAAGGGGAAATATTGTTGGCAAACAGTAAGGTTTAGTTTGGAATTTAGAAGTTAGGAGTGTTGTAGGTTGAAATTGCTATATTTTTTTCAGATCATTCCTGGCATAGAAAAGTTCTTCAAATCTTTTCCTTTTTTTTGTTATCTTCATAGTCATTTTACGAAAATTCCTAATTCTAAAAAGTAATTATAAATCATAACTGACCAGTATTCAGATTCAGAATTATCATCATCCGATCCACGGTTCGGCTTGAAAAACCACTGAGTGAGAATTGTTTTATCTATACCTACTCCATTTATTATAACATTAGACAAATAACTGTTATCACCCTTTCGTTATTTCATGTTAAACGTTTAATAAACTCCGTTATTTCACGATAAATATAAAGCACTGTAGTCTATTTAGCATTTACATTAAAAAAAAAAAAAACTAAAGTGCAGTAATTTCAACAATATTACACAATAACTGTCGTTATTTAGGCGTTATTTGTGTAATGCGATAGTAAATGGAGTATAGTTATATCCAAATTAATTAATCTTCCAATTAATTTGCCGCTAATAGTCCACACTTGATCATCTTAGCATCTATACAAGATCCTTCAAAGTTAGTAATCCATCAAAGGAGGACAACGTCCAAGTGTGGCTAGGTTCAGAGCGCTTGCCTGAAGATCCCTATTCAATTTATTGCCAATTACTGCTCAATATCTTCAATACCAACATGCTTACTATAGAAAGTTCGAGCTACGCTTTCAAGATCTTGGATTTAGTTTATGTAAGTTAACTTGCGAAGTAATCATCGTGTTTACCAAATGTCTGTATTTATCACATAGTCTACAGTTCTAGCTTCTCATTAGGATTAGCTGATACTGTTTCTATTAGAAAGCAAAAGCCATTTGCATCCATGATAAATTAATGTAATTATTTTTCTAATATCTATCTATCTTCTTATGTATAAAAATCAACCGTCGTTCGTTAGTCTCGCAAAAACGTGAAAATGGCCCGATTTCAATTCCACCGAAAAATCGAATTTTGTCTCACGTGGTTCGAAGTTCACCAGATTATGTCATCATCATCATCATTTCAGCCGAAACACGTCCACTGCTAGACATAGGCCTCCCCCAAACACCGCCACCTTGACTGGTTCCGTGCTTCCCGCATCCAGAGGAATCCTGCGGCTTTCACAAGGTCACCATCAGTCCACCTTGTGGGAGGCTTTCCTACGCTATGTCTTCCGGTACGCGGTCGCCACTCCAGAACTTTTCGGCTCCAACGGCCATCTGTTCTGCAGATGCCCATTGCCACTTAAGTTTGGCAATTCTTCGAGCTACATATGTCGGTTACCTTGGTTCTTCTGCGGATCTGTTCATTTCTGATTCGATCACGTAGGGAAACTCCAAGCATAGCCCTCTCCATTACCCTTTGTCAGTCACCCAGGTTATCTAGTATTTAATAAATAATTTTATGCGAACGAAACCAAGATCCTAATCTTATATACCTGTAATGCAAGTCGAAAATAACACCCTAATAAAGTGAAAATCCTAAAACGATACCAGTTTCAGTAACGCAGTTGGCAGCACTAGTCGCTTCAATAATTCGCTGGCAAACATTTTGCGTGTTGGTCCAGAACTGTTTATACTGTGATAATGTATTCCCACTGTATTCTGCTGATTATGATGATTATATTGTTGGAACGCTTTGACGACTCCCTGTGTGGTTCAATGAAGTGAATGGAAATGATATTTGAATGAACTTCTATTCTAGTATTGGGTGAATACCCGGTAATTTTCTGGAGCAAATATTGGTATGACGTAATTAGTTTACCGTCAGAGTGTTTTGTAAGGATTCGCGTCATTTACTGATACCTATGTTTTTTTTTAGATTTCAATGACGTAATCCAGGCCACGCTGGATTCAAAAATATCGTTCTCGAACATATTTTTAGATTGAATTGCCTTTCAATCACTAACAACTACAAACATATTCAATACAACAGCAGCAGCTTCCTGTAAAATGAAAAAAACTACCACGAAAATCCAAAAATCACTACCAAATAACACTTGTTATAACGAGATCATTACTAAAACTCCGCGCATCCGAAAGCTGTACTCGTCGGAAAACCTCGAAAAAAAAAATTCACTAAAAACAGGGCGTTGCTTTGAGAAATGCGGTTGGTCGGTGGTGGAAAAAAAAACAAAATCGCGTTGCAAACACCTGTAGGGATGTGGTGAGGTTCCCACGATATTTTCTTGCGAGCTGCAGACGAGTGTTCGTAACATCCTGTATAGCCGTCTATATGAGTATGTCCCCCGCGTCTGAAGGTGTAGAGTTTACGTAAGATTCGTGTATTTACTTTGGGCGTTTATATAATGTAGTTTTTGTGCTACCTGAGGTGTTTATTTAAATACCTGATATTTTATCTTGAGCTGCATCATTCTATTTATTTTTCATTATTCATTCTATAGCTTCTTAACTTTTTTTTTACGTTTCGCCTGATACACAAGATTACCTAGTTCAGGCACGTAAGTCTTAGGAATATAATTTTCATTTAAGCAAAACTGTGCACATTTTTATACCTTGTAATTTTAAGAATAAAAGTATGTCTACTTATCTCGGGACCCTGGGGTCCCGGACCTTTGGAAGGCGTACGAGGGGCCGAAGCCAACTCGCAGAGGCCCGTTAGACGCTTTTTAATTAAATGAGGCACCAACCGACGATTATCCCTGTACGGACTATGCAAGTGCACCCAAGGACAACCCCCGGTTGGTGTAGGACTATTGCAGGATATGGAAAACAAAGATAATGGACTATGGGTTTGGGTGGTTAAAATGGACTGGTTACCAAAAACTATGGAAGGACTATGGCCCCTGCCTGATCAATTTTTTATTATACACGGATAAAATGGCAGGGGGTGACTTGCACACTCAATAATGGGCCCCCGAAAACGGTCGCTAGCACATAGTGACGTAGCGACAAGGGGGCAACATGTCCTGAGGTGCTCGAGGAGTGGAGAGGTATTCCAAGGCTCTCAGAACAATCCCAGAGCCCGGAAGATGGTCAAGATCCCTACAAGCACTTACTGGAATACTTCCTTCCTCCGAGCACGTTTGCTCTTGCGAATCTCCACTCAAGCCGGCCATTAAAGGCAAGAATGAAGTGGGAGCTCAGTTCCTCGTCAGTATTCACTCCAGCCGGCCAATAAAGGCAAGCCAGAGATGAGGAACATGACTTCTCCCGGGAAATAGGGTCCGTGGGGTCGCAACTGCCCAACAGCTCGCCACATGCTGCCCTGCGGGTTTCTGTATCTCTCTTGGTCTGGCTCCTCACCCTACACATGTTCCGGCAAAGTAAACTCTACCGGCACAGACCTAGAGTTTGGAGCGCGCAAGCCCCACCACGACGTCAACGTAGAGATACGGCGGTGGGGTATTATTATTTATGTTTTTGACTTAACTCGGGACCCTAGGGTCCCGGACCCTTGGAAGGCGTACGAGGGGCCGAAGCCAACTCGCAGAGGCCCGTTAGACGCTTTTAATTAAATGAGGCACCAACTGACGATTATCCCTGTACGCACTATACAGGTGCACCCAAGGACAACCCCCGGTTGGGGTAGGACTATTACAGGATATGGAAACAAAGATATTGGACTATGGGTTTGGGTAGTTAAAATGGACTGGTTACCTAAAACTATGGAAGGCCTATGGCCCCTGCCTGATCAATGTTTTATTATACACGGATAAAATGGCAGGGGGTGACTTGTACACTCAATATTGGGCCCCCGAAAACGGTCGCTAGCACTTAGTGTCGTAGCAACAAGAAGGCAACATATCATGAGGTGCTTGAGGACTGGAGAGGTATTCCACGACTATCAAAACAATCCCAGAGCCCGGAAGATGGTCAAGATCCCTACCAGTACTTACTTGAATACTTCCTTCCTCCGAGCACGTTTGCTCAATAAAGGCAAGCCAGAGATAAGGAACATGACTTCTCACGGAAGATAGGGTCCGTGGGGTCGCTACTGCCCAACAGCTCTGGTTCCGTCTGGCTCCTCACCCTAGACATGTTCCGGTAAAGTAAACTCTACGGGCACAGACCTAGAGTTCGGAGCGCGCAAGCCCCACCACGACGTTAACGTAGAGATACGATAATTATTATTAAGGTACTGAATAATGTCAAGCTTAGTTATTAATTTAATACGAAATAGACTCACACTATCGTGCGTCGTCAGAAGCTCGACAGTCTGACCACCAGTCTTATTAAGGGGTATCGCATTATACAGTAACTGGATTGTGAAGATCAAGTAGGCAGTCGCTCCATGTAAAATACTGGGATTTAGCTGAATCTGGTTTGACTAGAAGCAGACTACAAAAAAAAAAAGACAAAAGGTAAAAAAATAAGCAAAGGGAAATGGCTATGTGGATGATATCTACAGATTTAGCGTTGCTTATAAGCCACTTTAAATTAAAACAACTCAGTTTTTATTCTCGCAAATATAACATCACTGCTGTTTATGTTATGATGAAAAATAATGGGAAAAACTTGAGTTTTGTGGACTAAAAACTGAACATGCATGATAATGAATGCTTGTTCTATCTGAAGATGCCTTTGCTTTGCAATATTTCAATTTCGAGGCTGCTGGTAAATTAACTTAAGAGCGTTCATCCCGCGCGAGCTGGCAACGCCGCATTTCTAGACGTTTTTCGTAATTATTTCGTAATTTAAATCAAAGTATTTTTTTTCAGTCAAGCACTAGATCGTTATATTTTATAATTATTTTTAACATTTACTTTATAGTAAATACAAATACATACATACATACACTCACGCCTTTTTCCCATAGGGGTAGGCAGAATCTACAGAGCGCCACCTGCTACGCTAAATATTTTATTTTATTTTTTCTAAATACAAATATTTGAAAATAATTGTCAATTTGTCATTTGTTATGAGCAAGTACCAAAACAACTATAAAAAATAGCATACATACTTATAAATAACAATAATCTAGTGCTTGGCTGAAAAAAATTGTACTTTAATTTAAATTTAATAAAATAATCACGAAAACCTCTAGAGTTGCGACGTTGCCAGCTCGCGCGGGATGAACGCTCTTAAATGCAACGAAAGCAGCCCATAAAATTTTAAAATTGACTCTTCCCTAAACGACCCATATAACTACCACACACTTTCACGTATTAACACCTCAAGTATTTCAGCACAAATTACCGCCAATCTCAGTTCAAACAGACAAATTGCCCACACAGTTTTAATTCGTCCAATAAATGTCATCATAAATCCGGTCGTCTCAAGCTGAGACGTGTCCACCGCGTGTACGGCAGACGACGATAAATCTGGCGCTCCGTACGCCGCATAAGTGACTGGTGGTTGTCACACCGTTACGTAACTGTGTGCGTTTGTTGTTGTGCTGTAATCGTGGGGTGTGGGATCTTCGGTGTGAGATGGTATATGGATAATTTTTGTGTGAATAATCAATTTTAATAAGGAGCAGTGGTGGCCCAGTGGTAATAGCCCCGACTTACGAGTTGTAGGTTTTGGGTTCGACCCCAGGCAGGCGCTTTATTTTGTGTAAATAATTTCATCACCACTGCTCTTAAAACGGTGAAGGAAAACATCGTAAGGACATGTCCAAGAACCAAAAAAAATCTAAGACATATATGACATCTAGCAACCTGCACTAGGTCCGCGTGGTAGATTACAGCCCACTCCTGTGTCCCAGCAGTGGGAACATTATGATGAATCAATTTTATTTATTTACAGTGAAATATACATAAATACACAAGCCAACACTAAAATATAATAAGTGAATAATTGGAAATAAATTAAAATTATGATTAAGAATAATAATTTTTAATTTTAATTTAACCATTATTAATTAATAATTATAACAGGTGGCGCTCTATAGTTTCTACCGACCCCCATGGGAAAAAGGCGTGAGTTGATGTATGTCATCATCATCATTATTTCAGCCGAAAGACGTCCACTGCTGGACATAGGCCTCCCCCATTGGGAGGGTTTGCCATAATCGCCACGCTTGGCAGGCGGGTTGGCGATCGCAGTATGGTGTTAAAAATGCATAGAGAATGCTGCTGTCCATTCTCTAGTAAGTCCCTAAGTCGCCTTTTACAACACCCACGGGAGGAAATGAGGTGGTGCTATTCTTTACGTCCGGCTCTACACGGCATCATTGCATTGTTATGTATGTATGTAATAATTGAAGAGACCAAATTGGAGGCAGTAAGGAGGAGCCTTCTTCAACTTAGGGTGACTTGAAAAAGACGGAGTTTGATGATGATGAAAATGGTATAGAAAAAAAATATACTCAAAAAGATATTAATAGATAGTTGTCCATAAATTGCAAAACATTTAGATCCTGATGACAAAAATCTAACATTTAAAACACTACATATATTTTTCTCAGACGCTATGCTATCAGATTATCTTTACACGTTGATAACATCAACAAAAATAATACCGAAATACAGTTCGAAAACAATACGGAGGACTGGTTCCAGATTATCGAAATTCTATCCTCACGAATGTTGTTATGCCATGTGGTGCATTCACTTGTAAAAGCTGTCACACCGATATGTAATAGTATAGATCTACTAGCGATATGCCCTTGGGCGGGGTAATCGAGTGTCGAGCGATGCTCAATATAATATCATGTGACCCTGTGGACTTGTGTGCTTGTAGATCGTCTTATTAATTGTACTTAAATCGTCTTAGTTATATTAAGAGAGACGGGAGGCCTCCCTTCTCTCTTTTCATTTGGTTTGCCCTGCAGAGGGACAATGCTTAAAATATACAATAAAAATAAAAAAACACCCGACTTCCAAGAACCACAAAGTGAAAAGTAACTTTAATTTCGGTAGTTGGTGTCTTTGGTTTTGTATTTTTCTTTTTTCCCACCGAAATCCGAAATTAAAGTTGTTTTTCACTTTGTTGTGTTGTTTTTAGAAGATGGTACTTTTTATTATTTTTTTTTGTGTGTTTTTTTCTTTGTTGTTGTAGTACCTACCCCATACAAATTCGTATACGACTATGTAAGTAACAGTGACAGGAATTTATCGTAACATCAGCCACATAAACTAAATGATAAAAATACTTATTGAAGCTAACTCAAAAAGGATCCAAGATAATACCGCGGCCTACAGACTGCGCAAGCTTCCTCTACCAATTAAAATTTTTAAATTCCATAATCTGCCTACAATTGACGAAAATAAAAAAACACACCGACGAACATAGAACCGCCTGCTTTTTTGAAGTCGGTTAAAATGGTCAAACAAGCCGATGGCTCGTGTGGTGGTCAGTGGTCAGCCGCCAATAGAGATCTGCTGTACTATACCAGAGGCTTAGCAGATGCCTTGCCATCACAGAAACAGCTGAAGTGTCTCATCTGCCTTAAATTGCTTCAGCACCCGTAGCTCTCACACCGGAACAGCTACGCTGCCTGTCAGTAAATATAGGTCAGGTTTTAAAGAAAGAAATAAAGAATAAAATTTTATTTGGGACATTCACAGAAAATACAAAAAGTAAAATGGAAAATTTTAAACTAACAAAATTTACATAAAAATAAAATTTAAAAAAAGACTGTGCGAGGCCAAAAAGGCTACAATCTCAGCATACGCAGCAGCGTAGTACTTCCTCAGACAAAAGCAGCGTTCCTTCACAAAGAGCCTTACCACCACAAAATACAACTGCATGTTCAACGGAACAGCCCATCAAACAATAATTACAAAGTAACTTCCCCATTTTATTTAACAATTAATACACGAACACGAGCAGTTTCAAACAAAATATAACAAGATACAGTATCAGCTGGTGTATTAGCAACTTTCTCTTACACGGGTTGAGGCACGGCCGCAGCAGACGCAATAAATCTTGCGGGCCACGTGCAGCGCGGGGGGGGGGAGAAGGTGGTGCTACCGTCACGTGAGGAGGAACATGATATTATTTAGGGTGCATCATGGTTAAAATGAATTTAATTTACGCTTGAGAAGATATAGTAAATTAAGGGCCTAGTCTTGTAGTGCACAATATAAGAATCGCGTGCGGCGAGTCCGCGCGTCGAGTGTATTTTTACGTATTTACTTTATTGAACTCTTGGCATTCAAATAATCTAATTATTACTTACATACGATGCATTTTTGTTATGAAACAAACCGTTTATTATACATATAAACGGTTATACAAAAACATATAAACATATAGATAAAAACAGAGAATTTTGATGACATTGTAACTTCCGAATTGAGAAAATTAAAGATAATTAGATAAAACTAATCAGCGCATTTTGAAAACGAAAATATTAAGCTAATTATGAGCTGAACAGATGTAAATTAATTATTTATTGCCATAAAGTAAGCACACAAACTTAGCTCTAAATATTGTTATTTATTTTGTACAATACAAAGTTATGGATTGGTTGGTATATGAAAAAGAAAATATTTATCCATAAAGTGCTTATTTATCTGAGAACCAAAGAAAACTGGAATTGTCACAGAACTCCGGTTTCTGGAAACCTTTTCAATGAAATCTGCTGTCAATTATGATTGGTCGGCATTATTTCAAACAATATCGATCATAAAATGAACTGAACAAAGATTTTTGAGGCTCGAAAACCCATGTTCTTGTGAGCTATCTTATATGTCATACAAAAAATACTGTTTTAAAACTCCTTTCAGTTTTGTGCTCATGATTTTTATAGATAAAATTTTTATAGCATGCTCGATACTCGTAATATCTTGGTGTCAATAGATTCATCCCATTGCACTTTGATACACATCGGTGTGACACAAGGCCTGTCCGTAGATGGTGGTGTTCGCTGAAGGCGTCTATTGTGACATGACAAACGACTCGATGCGTGCATGGACTCAAGTAGCCTCTCGCTGTGAAATATTGCTGGCTGCTGATTCTGCTTGTGACAGCTGCACTAGGATTTGTGTTACTGTCGTCCATGTTAACAACAGCATGAATTGGATGATTAATATTCGATTTAATGGTGGTTTAGTCGATTTTACACTAACATGGTATTGTTTGGAGATGTAGGCAAAAAATCAATTTCAGTACAGTTTTCTTAAAGAGACATTATAAGACTGCAAACAGGGGGCCAAGTCTACTAATGTACAAACGTTGCAATGGTCTCTTCATTGTGAGTTTTTGACAGATTTGCCATGCAAACACTGTCAAATACTCACAATGGCGAGACCATTCTGACACTATTGTAATAGCAGACTTGAGGCCCAGGCCTTGCTAAAGTCATTTCGGTGCAGTTGATCTGGGGGCCACGTGTACTAATTTGCAAACGTTGCAATGGTCTCACCATTGTGAATTTTTGACATATTTGCCATAAAAAATCTATTCTGTAAGTTTTTGATAGAAGGGATTTTCTGCCGAAAAAAGTTTTGCTATAGATGTAACATACAAATGGATATAATAGATGTCTTTGTGAAGGAACAACAACTCTAAAAGTTAATAGCCAACCAATTCACATGTAACCAATCACTAGAACTTCATGTGTGTATCCAATTGTCCATTCTATTCAGGACACTCATTCCCTTGTTTTTATTTCCCAATTAACATGAAAATTAATCCCAGACTTAATCACAGCCTGTCTATATCCATTTCCTTTGCCGTTCCCAATTTATATCCTGGTAGTAAACACAGGAATTCCACTCAAGAAAAGCCTATAAATGTTAGTGGGCACTTAACTAGCATCCTGTCTTAGTAGCAGCAATCTATATTCAGGGTTATGCAGTGTTTCATTAGCATACATAAGCATGTGCGTATGTGTATGTGTAAGGTTTAGTATGTGTGTGAGTGGATGGAGATGTAGGGCATTCGTATGCACATTGCAGGATTATTCAAGGTGCAAGGAATTCTTTACGATGTCTTACCTAAGCAGCCAAAACTACGTAATTGAACCTCTGCACATAAATCCATATCCACAACTCCTAATTGATATTTGTTCAGATTTGTTACTGTAGTTGTAATGGTAACCATGTCATTTGATTAAACTAGTTTTTTTTAAATCTTTATATAGATTCTTTTTGATTCTGTGAATGTGAGAACGTTGTAGGCCTAGTTAACTGTATTTTCTATTTTGTTAAGTACCTGGTACTTTTTTTTAAGCCTACACCTTCCTCCCATATCTATTAATACTGTTATTTGAAAATATTGAAAAAGCCAACTGTTTCTAAAAGACTAACCGTGAAGTTTCTTGCTGGCTTTTCTCCACAGGTAACGACCAACTGGAACGGTGCACCTAGCTTCTGACGTTTCATAAGTGCCCATGTTACATGAAATAAAATATTTTGATTTGATTAATTCTTTGTCTGCTACTTGTTGCTTATTTCGGACAAGAACACTAAAATTTCACCTAGGCAGGTGCAACGCGCCAGCCCTATCACCGACCATGCCTCACGTGTAACGTGTAAGCGACAGGGTGTGGCCAATTACCTCCCTGACCAACCGTCTGATTGAAATTATAGAATGCTTGATTGATAAGCTGATGAGGTATCAATTGCTTGAATCGGTTAACTACAAGTAGCTACTACTGCTATGACGTCTCGAATGTATGTCTACAGGATTATTGTAATTGATTTGATTGCGTTTCGGAACATCTTGAGATGTTAGTACGTCTTAAGACAGATTATGTTTTGAATTGTTTGTGACCCATATATCAGTGTTTCTGACACTTCTTGCCTTTCTCTTTGGGGATTTTGTCATGACTGATTTACATCGTGGTAGAACTTTGCTTTAGCAAGGCATACGTGAATGCCCGATGTTAACTAAGTTTTGCTCTTGACAGGACAAGTTATGAATAATCCCTCATTGCTAGTGCCAGCTAAACACTATATATATGGAATGCATGTGCGATGTTACTTATAAAATAAACTAGTTTTGCAATGTCTTACCAAAGGAATAATTTTATCCAACTCTTCTTCAGAAATAAAAACCCAGACAATTAGTTGACTAAGACAAATCTAACCAAAAAACGTATAAAGACACATTCCGCGAATTTTACTAAAAATACTTCGAAACCGTCATTGGAAAACAAAAACGACACGCTGATAAAGCAAAAGGTGGCTAATGTGAAATCGATGGCAACCCAAATGGGGACGCGAGTGCCCGGGGTCTGACGGGCACGTGACGAGAGCGTGACGAGGCCGTGACGGTGACGTGACGAGTATACTTGACAGCTACTTGATGAATGCGCTAGTGCCCATAAATATACCTGTTATCAATTACGGTTGGGTGCGAATTAATATGTGGAATTGATGGGTTGGTGAAATATATGACATGGTTAAATTAAAAGGAATTGCTGTTTGCTGAACAAGATTTATAGCACAATAACAAGTAACAATTAAAAGTTTCAAAGGTCTAAATGCTTAAACTTGGAAGATTAATGATTGTACAGTGGGCTGAATCAATTGGGTACCCCATTTGTATTAAAATTTGCTTTCAAGGGGGGTACCCACATCGTGACGCTGACTGTACATCTATTTTACCAGAAAAATAATAGTGCGAAGAGAAAAAAGTTATGTGACTGAGCACTTCCGCTTTCCTTTCTGATTTGGTCTTAGTTGTTAATCAGGAGTTTACGAGTTGAAATCCTACAATGGACTTACCATTTGGGTATTCGGGTTGAACGTGTATCGCGTTGTGGGAATTTTGTAACTAATCTGGATGCTTAGTTCACTCGTGGCCTAAGCGAAAAAGCGCACACTTAGGCTAATAGCCCCACATTAGGATTCTCTGTGTTTTAAGTGCAATTTTGCACACAAAGTTCTATATGGGATCCAGAGGCCATTTTTGGCACATCAGTATTATGTGACTCTGAAACAATGGAACTGCACATCGCAAACCCAAAATGTCCCCGGAGAGCTGCAATGTAGAAATAGGCATTGATTTGCCTAAAAAAACAACTACGGCGTTTGATGTCATAGTTCTGCATGTCCCTCTGATTTTCCTAATGGCTGAGTATATCACCCTACACATAAACCAGTATAGTTACAGCAGCAAATGGGAGATTCTTGATCGTAATCCCAAGTCAGAAAATGTGTATATCAGGAAATTCTGACTTGAGTTAATTATATAGGTCGCAGAAATCGATAGATTTGATCCATTACTTCTGTCCATCTCTATAATAAAAGCATAATATTCTTACAGAACCTACTGAACTCTTCCGAAACTGAACCATGAGCCCCAACAATCCACAGCTGTCAGCGTGTAACTGCAAATCAATAGGCGCGTGACAAATGACGCGGCCGCCATTTGTGACGTGACGCGCGTGGGACGCCCGCGTGACGGATACGACACGAGATTACGCAGGGAATGGATTAGTAGTTATGTTGCGATGTTGTTGTTATAAATAGTGGAGTTACACACCTATGGATTATGCTTGTATTAGAGACTAGGTACTATGATTTTTTTTCTTATTTGATTGATAAATTTTAATTCCATAAAGTGGACTAGTATTGGAGTTCCAAGTTTATAAATTATTTATTCTGCACAAATATGACGCACAAAATAATATATAATAATTGTGATGCAGCTCGATTGGAGCTTGGATCAATAGCTTTCAAAGATTAGCAAGGTTTAAAGCTGGTCTGACTACCGAGGCAGACACACTGGAGGAAGCTATGAAATTTAATGTAGCCTGTGTCTTATATACATAGTAGCGCCATCCGTCGTTAAGCAGTGAAAACAATGTAAGAGTGTATCCATATGTTTGTGCCACTCGCTGCTAGATGGCGTTAGCATTTATGAATGATTTACTCGTAGATTGTGAATGGAATACTGGATAACAACTTACGCCTCTCGACACCAGGGGCGCTGTAATCAATGAACTATTGTATAATTTTGAATGAAATGTTGTACTGATGGCTTCTCGACACTAGAGGCGCATTTGTAGAAAAATCTAGAATATTGTCGATGTTTCTAGAAGTCGGAAGTTGATTTAAACGTGATTTTTTTCTGCCCACTTTCATGTTTGTCGTTAGTCAGTTCGCTTTCAGAAGTGTGTTCACACATCTCGTAATTGTTTTAACCGCTTATTGTTATATGAGTCGGTATCTTTACCTGACGCCATGATTGCCTAAAATCAATAGGTATATGTTATTATTTTATAAATTAAAATAATATAGATATCTACAATAAATCTGGTAGTAGTGTTCATATCGTTTGATTGCAATCAGTTAGTCCTCTGCCCTCAACATAACCCAATCATGGAAGTACGGTGTTCCATTTTTAATAGTTTTCCACCAACAACTACAATGACCTATCGAGATCCAAACTTTAAAACAACGCATGACATACACAAAACATGGAGCAATAAAGTTGAGGCACCAACTACTCGCAGGTCCCGTGTTCTGGCGTGAAATAGACACAAACGCTTCCTGTAGTCTGGGACCCAGGGTTATGCTTTATTGTCTTGTTAGTCAACTTTGTGGCGGCGACGTCATTTCTGGCACACGTTGGGCCTTAAGAAATGAGAGAAGTTGGATTTTCACCTTTCATAACACTTTTTCACGGCCAAAAGAGCAGAGTCGAAATTACTAAGCGGGTATAATAATTTAGCCGACAGACTAATTACAGCCGATGTCAAAAGGATAGAAAGAAAGAAAATACGTTTATTTGCGGCAAACATGACGCAGAAAAAGAACACAAACACGAAAATAACAAGTTAGGGGAAAATATGCGCCACATCCACGCAAAACGGCCACCGCTCAGCATAATGCTGCGACCCTATGCGAGACAGAGCCCCAGCGCTGGTTTTCAGCGACAGCCGGCGCTGACGTGATGACGTCACTCGGTGCAGCATAAATAATGAGACAAAAATAACAAATTAGGAAATAAAATAAACACAATACTTCTAAAAGTTTAAATAAATATATTATTTAAAATTGCAACATTCCATGCCGTCGGTAATGACTGAACAACTCTTGCGACGCTAGCATAATATAATCTGTGCATGCAGCTGGGTGTAAAAGAACAACGACAACAAAAACGTAGTTTTCGGGGCCCACTCGTTTGGTTTCCAGTGGGCGAGCAAGCGGCCTTCTATGTCATCTCCACAAGTCTTGTATAGGAGATTGTTATAACTCAAACTTTTTGATATGTTTCCCGACTCTGGTATTAGTTACGTTGAGTATGTAGGTTATCATTGGTGGGTGTTTGGTGTTAAGGGGCTTGTGGCTAAGTAATCACAGCCGCACGGGTCAATCGATCCGGTTAAGCTACGCTTGCCGCGGTTGATCCATGGATGGGTGACCATCTTTACAAACCAAGACCCCTCTGTGCCTCGGAAAGCGTTTTAAGCCTTTGGTCCCGGCTGTTATTCGTGGATCTTTGACAGTCTTTACGGGTCGTCAGAAGCCCGAAAGTCTAACAACCAGTCTTACTAAGGGGTATCTTATTACCTAGTAACTGGGTTGTGGAGGTCAGATAGGCAGTCTCCATGTAAAGTACTGGTATTCAGCTCCATCTGTTTAGACTGGAAGCTGAACTCAACATAGTCGAGAAAAGGCTATGCAGATGAGATGAAGGTAAGGATTTGGTGTTGCATTCAGACGAATTTTTTTTTAAACCTTGCCCCACAATTGGAATTTCTCCTGTATTGTGGGTGCGTTTACAAACATTTAAACTCACAAACACAAATAGCCAGACCCAAGAATCAGGAGGGTTCAAGAGTCCAATAATTGTGCTTAGTTCGGGACTTAGGTAATCATGGTATATCATCCTGTCATTGCTTCACATTTCATTCTTTTTACCTATTGTGGTATAGTAATTTAATTCTAGGTAAGTGCATCGTCTTCACATATAATTAATAATTAATGTATACAAATACATATTGTTAACATTTTAAAACAGTAAGTATGGAGTTTCCTGTCCATTCTTCTCCATACGTAACTACCTTTTGGAAGGAGCAACTAGAATCAATTAATTATCATTGTAAATTTTGACGTTCAAAAGTGCCTTTTATGTGCCTATTTGAAATAAATGATTTGATTTTGACTTTGACTTTGTGAGCATCTAGTGTTTACCTGTCATGTGCCTCCCAACGATTGATAAGGAACTGCAGACGGACATTCTTAGATATCACTGTGTCAAAGTACCCTCTTGTAGGTACACTTTAAACACAACTAAGACTTATCACAAAATACTAATGAATACTCAAGTTGTGACAGTTTCTGTAGGTACAGTCGCCAACACATCAAGTTACCACAATCTGTCAAATCTCATTCGATTTTGAACTTAACCATCAACATTTTAAGTTTTAAAAATCGTTTGGAGAAATTTGACAGTTTCATACAACCTGATGTGCTGGCCACCGTACCACAAACCGTAAATTCTTCCGTAAGATCATAAACTCTATTGTATATTACGAACTATTGTATCGTAAACTTCTAAACTGATCAATTTGGACACGAAATGTACAGAGATAATTAATAAAAACGTAGTATGTAGCTATTACCTACGCTTGCCATACGTCGATCTTTAATAGCGATGACTAAAATGTATGAATGTATGTCCGTCTGTCTGTCTGTATTACTTATTACTAGTACTTTATTTAGCTGTACCTATATGTAAAGTGGGATGATATTATTTTTTTTCTCGTCTATTCCACGGTGTGGAGTATCGTTGGATAGGCCATTTAACAATATTGCGGGTTTGTGAAAACCATTTTTCGATTCAGGGATCCGTTTGCGTAATATTAAGCTTTAAAGTGCTAATTTTTGTTAGAGTCAATGTCCCCCCCCTCCCCCTGTCAGCGAAATGTGTGTATTTGGATACGTGAAAAAATTCAAAGCAGTAGTATATATAACGAAGTTAAAAAGAAATCTATCACAGCTAAGTAAGCTTTACAAGTTACCGAGTAATAGTTGACCAACTTACATTTACAGTTGAAAAACATGTTCAGAACATGTTTTACTACGATAAGTTTGTTCTTGGGATAAATTCATCCCAACCACGGAACCCTTCGTTGTGCGTGGTTCGACACGCACTTAGCCGGTTTTTTTCTCTTCCTGTCTTCTTCTTTGTATTTTTGTAACTTAAATATTGTGTCCTCACTATATCTATAGCCTAGGTAATCTGTGGAAACTTTGTGGATCATTACCTCCAAGTATTTTGTAATCTTAGATGTAATTTATACTGTACAATTGTTTGTTATCTCTAACAAAATAAATAAAATCGCCATAAATACTTTAAAAAACCACCTTATTTGATGTAAAATATCATTATCAATATCCACCTAATTGATGTACAATAAAGGATAATCTATGTGCTCAATTTGCAACTCTCAATAGTCCGTTGTCAACAGCGCTTATGCCGAAGTCCCTGCTAAACCAGCGGAATTTGGTCAGCTGCCCTATTTAAAGCTGAGCCATGAAACAGATAGGTTAACTAGTTGACCTAATATGTTTATACAACGATGTTTGAGCTTCGTATAGAAACTGTGGATGAACGAGCGATCAAACTGTTGTATTCAATCGGTCGGATGAGTTAAATTGCTGTAGGTAATTGGTTCATGAATCTCGCAAAGTACCCGAAATTACGGCTGTCGCTGTTTCTTCGACTTTTAACAGCGACAGAACAGAAAAAGAGAAATGCCCGTTTTTACTAACACTAGGCGACACTAAAATGTAATGCCTAAACAAAAACCCACGCGTACATTTTCAACGTTCGGTACAGCGAGAGTTGACAAGCCAACGTGCAATAATATTTATAATTACATTTAGTTTTTACCTAGTCTTAGTGAAAACAGGCATCAAGCCTTTGTTGTAGTTTCCATCAGACTTACCGCACCCTTCAAAAAAGAAAATCTGTGAATGACATAAAAAGCTACTAAAAGATTGTCACGGAGATGCACTGTAGCGTTCGTCTACCTGAAGATGCCTGACCTTTGTGGTGTAATCTTCAAATAGGCAAAGAAAGGAAAGAAAATGAATTTATTTGACCCAGGTTAAGGAACACAGAAAGAAACGTGTCAGACGTAGGACTGCACGTCAGATGTGAAAACTTCTTAGGTTTACAAACTCGTAAACATTATTACACACATCTGTATACAGGATAAGTTTTTAACCAGGGCGCAAATTTTTTTTGGTGGTTCAGTATCTGTTATAGAACACATTTCCATTATAATATTTGTTCAATACTTTTTTTTTAGTCCTACTTGAATTTAGCAAAATATGGATACAATCTATTCGTAATAATATCAATGGGCGAGGGCACAGCTGATAGGTACCTACTACTGCGTTCCGCTTCACTGAACGCGCCGCAATGGCGCGTTGCGCGACGAGTATCCACTATACCAGTTTCAAAATAAACATTTTTCGTTAACGATAACTTAATTTTTTTGTACTAAGACATATCAAAAGAAGTAGGTGTATTCAACTTAAACACGTTTAAGTTGAATTTATCAATTTTTGCGCAGTGATTACAAACTTTTCCTGTATATGTATCTAAACGTGACGGTTACGCGAGTGCAGTGCTTTTTCCCATCCCAAAAGTGCCCAACGTGCCAAAGAAGTCTTCACTTCAAAACCCATAAAAAACTTATAATAACAGCATCTAATTCCAATATTTTTCCTTTGCCCGTTCATTAACCATGACTGAGGTTTCATGTTCAACATCATCTTTTTCTTGTAACTAGGTAGGTAGCTTAAACATTGGATACCGACTCCACCGATTTGTTGACCGATTAAAATCGTTCGTATGTGTTCGGCTTTATGTAGCATCAGAACGCTCGGTTGTTTAGTTACACAACTCAAATCTGTGTTGAATCTAAAATCGATACGGATTTGGATTCGGAAAAACTTGCTTTGATGAACGCCTCGAAAAATATCTGAAAAATCCGAGCTTTCAACGAGGACAAAAGGTTTTAGCTACGAGAATAAATCTTAGCGCTTTTAGAATCGGTATTTTACTTTATTCTTTCAGTACATTTAAATTAACTAACAAACTATTAAAATAAAAGTAACCTAACTTAACTAAAACTATTAACAAACTAAAACATGGCGTTGAAAAAGTCCCCTACATAACTGTCAACTGGTAATGTACTCAAGAAACTGGCGGTACTGCCACGTTTTATGGCAATGCTTAAGCCTCTAGCCAAGGTAAAAGCCAGTCCTTGGATTACGGGAAGTGCCAACCAGCCTTTTAGAGATTTCATTGAACAAACCATGAGCACTCGGACCCCACGGCCCGAGGGTTTCAACTCCAAACGGCTCAAAAATATAATTACCGATAAGGTTATTATACTTTCGCCGCCTGAGGTTTTCTCTTTTCAGTATTGTACTTAAATATTATTTTGAAAAAAGTTTATAATATACAGTGCCAGCACATCAAGCTACACGAAACTATCAAATTTCTCCAAACGATTTTAAACTTTAAAATGTTGACGATTAAGTTTAAAATCGAACGAGAAAATTTGACAGTTTGTGGTAACTTGATGTGCTGGCCACCGCATTAATTGAAAAGCAAGACAATAGGCTAGTTAACAATTTTTAGGAAACCGATTAAAAATGTTCCTTATGATCTGGTTTCCTAAAAACATGAATATTTCGTCAAAATATTAACATTAACAAAACTAATATTTTTCATTTATAGAACTCAATTTAATTTTCATAGTCAAAACGAGGCTCACTGTAATGGTGGCTCGAGTGATGTCATCATCTTAATACGTCAAATCTGTGACATCTGTGACATCTGTGACAGATTTTCGGTTGTTCAATGTTTCCACCTTCTTCTCTTGGATTTCCCCTGTAATGTTAGATACCTATCCAAATAATCGATTATTTATTTGTAAGTGTTTTTGTAACAATCAATGAATCAAATAAACTTAAATAATCGATATCATCAATTGCGTTTTTTAAGCACGTTTTTCAAAACGCATCGTACGTTCTCGTTTTGATATTTCTTAAAATCATATATTTCAGTCTTATTTTTTCTGACTATTCCATAAATAAACATGGGAATGCTATTTACTTTTTCTACAAAATCCCCTAAATTTAGGGTAACATATCCAGACAATCCTGAAACAATGTTATTTTGTCAAAGTGACATTATGACATGATGACTGAAGATCGTGACGTGTCGCGCTCTGATTCGCATTTAATGTCACGTGACCAATGGCTATATTTACCTAATTATTTCTCAAAAATATTAATACATATAAAATCATTTACAAAAATAAGTTAAAATTTAATGCTTTTAGCTCACAACCATTCTACATAGTAAAATTCATAAGGTATTTTGCTTATTCCAGAACATTTCGACCCCATTGGCCATCTGTTCTGCGAGCAATGTGCCCTGCCCACTGTCACCTAAGTTTGGCAATTCATAGGGCTATGTCGGTTACCTTGTTTCTCCTGCGGATCTGTTCATTTCTGATTCGATCACGTAGAGAAACTCAAAGCATAGTCCTCTCCATTGCCCTTTGGTCTTCTAAGGCCCATTGTGGCGACCGCGTACCTGAAGACGTAGCCTTCCCTACCACAAGTTGAACCGATGACCTTGTGAAGGCCGCAGGAATCAGCTGGACGCGAGAAGCACAGAACTGGTCGAAGTGGCGGTGCTTAGGGGAGGCCTATGTCCAGCTGCGTACGTCTTTCGGATGAAATAATGATGATGATGAGGATTTTTTTAATGTCAACAAGCTTAGTATGTCTAACTTAGCTTAAGAGGGCGCTAACCAGTCCAATAGCGCCACTCCTTAAAAAAAAAAATCTCGTGACTGAGAAGGAATTATAGAAAAACGGCTCAAAATCAAAATCAAAATATTTTATTTCACATAAACCTACATGGGCACTTATGAAACGTCAGAAGCTAGGTGCACGGTTCCAATTAGTCGTTTCCTATGGAGAAGAGCCGGCAAGAAACTCCACGGTTACTCTTTTAAAAATAATTGGCTTTACAATATTATTAAATAACAGTGATAATAGGTATGGGAGGACAGTGTAGGCCTTTCAACAATTACCAGGTACAAATAAAAAAAGAAAAGGAAGGTAAATAGAAAAGTGCCAACAAATCTACACTCTATTAGGTCTACAACGTTCTCACATTCACAAAATAGAAAATAATCTAAGTATATAAAATATTAATGACATGATTGCAATTACAACTACAATAACATATCTGAATAAATATCATGTCCACAAAAGCCACTAATAAAGAATTGGAATTCGATTTGTAGGTAAATAATCGGCTCTATCAGGAACCCCGGTAAGTGTGTCTAGAATTTTCTAATACCTTTTATAAAGTATCATAATGAGACACGAAGCAACAAAATACGATCTAAAGGAATGTAGCCGTTTTTCTTTAGATCGAATTTTGTTGCATCGTGTCTCCTTCTCAGTCTAGACACAATTTTTTTTTAAAGAGTGGCACGTTTGGACTGGTGAACGCCCTCTTAAGCCCTGCAAACTCTACGCAGTCATTAATATTAGTGATCATGATTATAATGAAAGTGTATGAAGTAACTGTTCTTAAGTTCTCAAACATCTACACTTCATTGACACTGCGTTTCATGCCTGCATGGCACGTAAGTAAAATTGCACCTTATCAAAATCAAGCAAAGTACATTTTTGTGTTTCACAATTTTTATGGAAACTTTATGAACACTAGCAAGCATGCGATTACATTGTTACAACATTGTACAACATCCTGTTCCTGTCACGCCGTGTTCAAAAATTATGGCGAGGATCATTATCATAATAACCCCACTTTATTACAAGTCCTTATTACTAAATTTCACAAAACCACATTCAAAACACGAGTCCGTGTTTATAAGTCCACTTTTTGAACTGTCATATTGTATTGTTTTTGGGTCGTATATTATGCAGAAGTGTTCCTGTGAGCGGTGTGCGATGTTTTTACAAAGTCACAAAATAGATAAGTACAGAGGGTCGGCTCCATACAAAGAGCGAAAACAGGCGCACGCACACACACATAGACGCGTACGACGGCGATCTCGGTCAAATGTCAGTCACGAGTGCGAATGCACTCGCTGTACGTAAAGCGTGTCTATATCTGTCTGCGTTCTCGCTCGTTGTTTTTAGCTTCTGTACCTATCTCATATGTGACAGTGTGCAGGACGTCCCTTTTATCATAATGTTGTGGGAAAAAAATCGTGGAAATATTTTGTTGGAGTTAAGAGTTGGTGGCGTGTGTAGCGCAGTTTATTTTACTGTGCAGTTTTGTTTTTGACTCTGTAATGAGATGGTATAGTTAGATGTGTGATGCGGGACCGTGGTTTGCGGTAAACATGTGGGTATGTGAAATGGCAGCATTTGCAGGAATAAAAGGCGTTTATGAAAAGAAAAATACTGTCGACGGATCTTATTTTGTCGGTGTTAGGCATCAGATTTATTGCAAGGGAGATGTTGGCTACCATTTGTTAGTAAGTATGAACGAGCCACCGATTTATACAAAGTTGTGAGAGATGATGAGTCAACAGCTGTTTTGCTCCTTAAGGTGTGCTCTTTGTTTATTTTCTAGAAGTTTTGATAATACTAACTTAAACTAACATACACTATCATTCTCTTTTATTTAGGAACGATAGCATAAAATGTTTTGAAGAAAATGCTTTCATGAAAATTATTTATTTATTTAGATATATTCTTTATTGTACACCAGCTATTGTATCCAGATTTTCTTTAAATAATTTTATCTTCTCTTTGTTATTCGTTTATTTTCATAAGTGGATTTTAAAACACAATGATTTACAATAGTTTTCTATCAACTGTAGGTAGAGTGGCAGTCTAAAAATGTTTTTCAGTATTATCGTTATTTTTGCAAAAAAGTTTTCTTTATCTATCCTAGAAGACATGTAAATAAAAAAAACAATACTCTATCCATAAACGGTCGCACATCACACATACAAAATGTGGAACTGTCTGCCAGCGTCTGTGTTCCCTTCCATATATCGTCGCTAATCTAACTAACTGACGTATCTGACATTTTGGACTAAACCGACCTAACTATAGTAATTTGATACATTTTCCAAGTCAAATCGATTTGTCTAATGGGCGTCTAAACAACACACGTGCTCAATTTTGTATCAGTAGAATTTATATAGAGCAAGTTACCCTAAATCATAGGTAACCCTCAACTGCAAACAGCTTGTCCTGTAAAATATGCTTCGAATCAGTTACGTCACTTAGATTAGTGACGATATAACCCGTCTGCCTTTAAAGCAAGAGTGAACAGGCAACTTCTGGGCACGCTTGTTCCATCATTGACCTCATCTATCGCTTTTCATCATGGCAAGATCGAGGTTAAAAGCAGGCCCAACCTGTATTTTTTTTTATCGCAACGAATTATTTAACTAGCGTGGCATTAACCGTCGCCGTCATGGGTCCGAAAAACTCATAGTCAACGAGCTCCTAGCGTTCATGCAACATTAACTGGACGTCATGGACGAAGTCAGCCTCATGCCGATCTGCACCTCAAACTACACCGAAGACGAGATACGCAGTGCAAAGACGACCCTGTACACGTCGCTCGACTTAGCCGACCGAATGCCGTCCCGCAGAAAGGATGAAAAGGGAGAGAGGAGACTCGAACATGTTTCGGGTGTTTAAGGAGACTGACCCTGACGACGTGCCGTCCTTTGTGGCAAAGGAACTGCGGAAGCTGCCTCCGTCACTTTCGTCATCACGTCGACGTCACCAGGTTGCTGAAGGATATTGTAACTCTGAAGGCAAGTCTGGCCGAGATGAAGTTCAATCTGGATGCGTCTCAAAACACCATCAGTGAGTTACATGCCGATGTGCTTGACTTACGAAGGTTATGCGACACCACGCAGCACAACTCGACGCCAACACATTCATTACTTTGTGTACGGTGGGCGGCACATCAGGTTATACGAAGCTGTATAATTTCTCCAAACGATTTTAAACCATAAAATGTTGATAGTTAAGTTCAAAATGGAATGAGAAAATTTGACAGTTTGTTGTAACTTGATGTGCTGGCGACTGTACACTAACTTTATATTATTATAATAAAAATATGTATGTTTAAGTTAAGGTATTCATCTATGGGCCTGCGTCGCCTGTAATAAATGGATGATTATTATATTATTATTTTATTATTATATGTTTACATATCTCGGGACCCTGGGGTCCCGGATCTTTGGTACGAGGGGCCGAAGACAACTCGCAGAGGCCCGTTAGACGCTTTTTAATTAAATGAGGCACCAACCGACGATTATCCCTGTACGCGATATGCAAGTGCACCCATGGACAACCCCCGGTTGGTATAGGACTATTGCAGGATATGGAAACAAAGATATTGGACTATGGGTTTGGGTGGTTAAAATGGACTGGTTACCTAAAACTATGGAAGGACTATGGCCCCTGCCTGATCAATGTTTTATTATACACGGATAAAATGGCATTATTATAAACCTTATGGTGCTAAGCGTTTTCAGACCGCGACTTTACCTACCTTTTGCAATCTACCTACTCTCGATCTTACAAATCCCTTCAATTAGGTATCCTCTAAACATTACGTACAAAGATCTCTCCACTAATCCGATTAATAACCTAATTAATACCTTAATCTCCTTGATTAATACTTAACCAGTTAGCTGGTAATTATCTAATGAAGGTAGCTCATCAGGCATTGTCTTGGATAAGACGAAATTAAGCTTATAAACTGAAAATTAAACTACGTGTTTGATCATTGGTTCGTCACGTATAATCTTAGATTAGGAGGCTGCGGCCGTCAGGTTGATTGCAAACTAACTTAGGTACTGGATTCAGATGTGTCTACGGCTTATCCCGGGTAACTCAATTCAATTTCGCGATAAAAAATGTATATAGATTATGCCCTGGTTGGAGGCCTTTATTCATATTAAGGCACCACAACAGCCGACAGCCTCCTAGGTTGACCTGCCAGACACCGTACAGGTAAAAGAAAAAAGACAAAAAAGGACCAAAAACCATATTTTTCTTCTTGGAATCATTGGTTACATTTCCAGTCACCTGAGATTGATGTATCTAACATTATATTGTCAACTTATTTTCTCTATCTCTTCACAGATTTTCACCATGTTTTCCCTGTTCTTCGCTGTTATCACGTCTGATTTTCCTAGGCCTGATTCCATGAAGAAGTCCATCTTAAGCCACCTATTACAATCTAATATCCTAATGTTTTGACAATTAAATAAGATAAGAAAAAAATGTTTTAACGGATAAAATCTTTTTCAAAATCAAATCTCCATTATCCTTGCTCCAGAAAAAATAATAAAGATCGACATTTAAAAATCCCGTTAAGAAAAGCAAGTTGGCTATAATACGTAATGAGGCCGTGTTACTCGTTTAGCGGTAGTAGTTTCTTTTAACGGTAATATCGCTACTGTTATAGCCTTACCGGTAAGCAAGTGTATGAAGTTCAGAACTAATATGGCACTCTACTGCAGATGGTAATGGGTAAACAATAGCTGTTTAGTTTTTTAGGTTAAATGGCTTTAGTTTTATGAAGTTTTGAGATAGTTTCGATGTTAAAACGATACCTTATGGGGAGTTCAAGACCTTTATATATGGAAGCTGCAGATTTGCTAAATGTTCTGTAAAGTGTTCTGTTATGAACATGAAATATTGACATCATAGGAAATACCTACACATTGTTAAGGATTTATGTAAGGCAACGTGCTTAATTAAGTTAGAAATAGCCAACATCAAAGTTGTCGATTGCTGGGGCATAGGCTCTAAAATTGGCACAACGAACGTTCTTGTACTTCCCGCATCAAGCGGATATTTTGATTTTTTAAATCGATTGATTTATGAAGCTAACATTTCTAGGAAGAAAAAAAACGTTTCAAAATTACCCAAAAACTACCATTGTCTTCAGAATCTACCACCCACTATAATCGTTAGAGTAACGCGTTAAAAATCCACCAAGAGTAGACTTTTAGTCGGTTAGTTCGAGAGCATTTAATTACTCACTAATTAGTTTTGTCTTAATTTCATTTATTTTAAGTGCAAGTTGAACGTTTAAAGCGGGAATTTGTCCACTTATAACAAGGTTTTTGAAATTACTTCCCTCTTTTTATGCTAATTTAGATTATTTGATGAAAGAAAAATAAAGTGGTTCTAGTGGCGAAGAGAAAGTAAAAGAGATAAAAGATTATAGTAGAATTAAAGTTAGTTCTAAATTATGAAAAATAAAATTTGATTGAAAAAGTTGGTCCTAATGCTATCTTCTAAAGATAGAATCTTAGAGGACCAGTAAAGAACAAACTTTCAAATGTATAATATAACTACTAGGTTTTTATAGTGAAAACGTGACTATTCTATATTAGATACTCAATTTTTAACTCATTTTTCATTCCGCGTCGCGACACCGTTCGGAACGGTCGTGTGCTGCAGCTCCGGCTCGCTGCGCCCGTGCCGTGTCAAGTGTCCGCCGCCGCCGCCATCCGGTAATCGTTACGCCCAGTCGTAACGATTGCACTAGTAGTCCGACTACTAACAATAATATCAACTATTGTCTTTTTCAAGACAGGTTGGTATTGGTTTCTTTAAACCTTGTCGTCTAAAACGTTGCGCGCGTTTTTACCCCGTCAGGGAAAAACCACAGTTTCGTGGTCCTTGGTTGAAACCTAACGGTGCTAACGAATCCAAGGGGGTGTTGACCCAATCACACCCGCCGAACCCCATCAGGGCAAGGCAGTCAATTGGACGGGTCCCAGAGTTAACCGGCCTTGGGGGATCTCCTAGTCGGCTCTGGTGACAGTTTTCCCTTCACAGCTACTCACCCGGTGTCTTTAGGGTGTGTCTACACCCTTCGCACCGGATTTGTAGGGCCCCGTTCGCACAATAAGACTGGCGACGGGTTACAAGCTTAGGGCTCACCATTAGCACACATCTCCCTGCCTGACCCGGCAGGGAGGCTTCACTCATCCCCGGGCAAACCCACCCGGGGAGTTAGGGATATTAGTTGTAGGGATAACTTCCCCGCCACCGTCATGGCCCCCCCCGAATATAAGAAAAACCCCGTCATCGGGACGGTGTTGATAGACTTTTTGATCGGAGTCGTATTAAAGGACCCCGTATTCCAGTCCAAATATGGACAGGAATACGGAGCCCTCGCGGCTGCCACCCTCTCGGCGTCCGTTCGCACCCACTCGACGGATAGCCCCCGCTCTCCCTCTCCTTCTCCTTCTCGATCGCGTTCGCGTTCTCGCTCGCCTCTGTCACAGGCTGGCTCATCTGTATCCGACATGGAAACAGAAGAGGCAGTCAGTGGTGGAAGAGCCGACACCCCGCGTCCCGCCGGTTCCGACTCAGAATCGGACCGTACCGTCACGACACGGTCGGCAGCGTCCTCTGCCTCTTCCCCCTCCACCTCGGACGAAGGCTTCAGCCTAGTCTCGGGACGGGGGGGCAAGAGGAAGAAGACGAAAGCCCAGAGAAAGGCCGCCAAGAAAGGGAAAGCAGAGGCCTTCAGCCCTCCTGCGTCCCCCACCCCGTCTACCGCGTCCGCGCCCTTCGCGTCGCAGGTCCCCACCCCCACCCCGTCTACCGCGTCCGCGCCCTCCGCGTCGCAAATCCCCACCCCCGCCCCGTCCACCGCGTCCGCGCCCCTCGCGTCGCAGGTCCCCACCCCCGCGCCCTCCGCCGCGCCCGCGCCCTCCGCGTCCGCGTCCACGTCGCAGGCCCCCACTCCGCGCATACTCATTAACGGCAATCCCGTTAAGAAAATCCCCCCCCCACCGACATATCAAAATGGTGTGTCGAGCTCCGGATAAATTACTCGCATGCCAAATCCACCCAGACCGGCATCAAGGTTACGGTTCCCACGTCTACGGACTACAGGAGCCTAACTAAAATGCTTCGCTCTAAAAACGTGTCTTTCCACACGTATTGCCTCCCCGAGGAAAAGGAAACACGCGTAGTCATCCGCAGGATCCCAAGGGAGATCCCATGCTCTGAAATCATAGCCGATCTTAGGTCGCAAAACGTCCCTGTAAACGAGGTCCACCGTATGCATCGCGCGCGACGCGGTGAGGCCTTTGACATGATCCTCGTGATCTGCCCACCCTCCGAGGGTCATAACCCGATCTTCCAGATCAAATCGATCTGTAGTCTCTCGGGTCTCGAAATCGAGAGACCCCGCAAGTCAAGCGTGATTGCCCAGTACCATCGTTGCCAACTCTACGGGCATACGCAGAAGCACTGTTATGCGACACCCAGGTGCGTAAAGTTGCTGGGTTCGCATAGCACTGCGGAATGCGAACGTCCCAAGGACCGCGCACTATGCACTGAGCCACCTAGCTGCGTGCTATGTGGCGAGGCAGGCCACCCCGCGAACTACCGTGGCTGCGCTAAAGCTCCAAAATCCGCGCCCCCTCGCTTAGCGAAGCGTACCGACGCGCGTCAATCCCGCGAATGCCCGTCCTATTTGGAACCAGTAAGACTGAGTCCCCAGAGACCCAGTCCCTGGAATTACCTGCACCATCAGCAGGCGTTCCCAAGCCTCCAGGCTAGACCCGCCCCTCAGGCAGTCGCTCCCCAGGCCCCCCAGGCCAGTATACCCCGATTAATGGACCCGCGAACCCGATTCGAGAACTCGCAATCGAGACCCGCGACCATCGCGCCCCCCACCGCACCCGCGCCCCTCGCCGCCGCGCCCGCGCCCGCGCCCGCGCCCGTCGCCGCCGCTCCGTACGCGCGCCCCCCTCCTAACCACACCCCCACTCCCGTGGCCGGTGTCAACAAAGTAGATCCCTTCCAGGTGATCTCTTCCACCTACATGGTCTTCCTCACCCCCCGCGCGAGGAGGATGGCCGACGAGATAGTCGCCGCGACCAACGCCGGTGACTTATACCAAATTCAGGCAATCTACAATGCGTATCCCGAGATCACGCAAGCATTGTCTAGATTCGCGAACAACACCCCTAGACCACTTAATGGATACTAGGTCCCCCGCTAGAAACAAACCCCGATCCCTAATGTTAGGCTATTTTAACGCCAATGGCTTGGACGGCCAAAACTCAGAGATCACCGAATTCCTCGGCGATCATAAGGTAGACGTTTTCCTCATCCAAGAGACCTTTTTAAAACCCAGGCACCGAAACCCGTCAATTGCGAATTATCGTATAATTCGCAATGATAGGTCGCGGTGCCACCTGGGAGGTACTCTAATCTATTATAAATCAGAGCTCTATTGCATGCCCATAGACCCTCCTGTCCTAAAGTCCCTATTAGAAGTCTCGATCTGCCGAATCGGTATGACGGGCCACCCATCTATAACAATAATATCAGCCTATCTGCCCCCTACCATTACAATTGATCCTATCCAAGATCGACTACTGACCGACGACCTTAATACCCTCTTGAGCATGAGTGATTCCGTCATCATGGCGGGAGATCTCAATGCCAAGCACCCAGCCTGGAATAGTAGACTCACCTCCCATAGAGGTAAAGTCCTCTTTGACCTCTGCCCCCTCCTCAATTATGATATCATCGCCCCGATGAATCACACCCACTATCCGCATAATCCTGACCATGCCTCTGACGTGCTCGATGTGGCACTTCTAAAGAACATCAACCTACGGTTGGTCTCTATAGAGGTGCACCACGAGCTTCACTCTGACCACCGACCTGTTCTCGTAGAAATGGCCCCTCGCATAGGTCTTCACGACCCCAATATCCCCCCGCGCACCAAAAGGATAACGGACTGGAAGCGAGTAGGCGAAAGCTTGAAAGCTAACACGTCCCCCCAATTGGATTCGATCCCCGACCAGTTCGACTCTATCGCAGACACGACGACCGCGATCGACTCTCTCACAGAGCACGTACAATCTGTCCTGAACACATGTTCAAGGGAGGTTCCGGCGACGGATAACCGTCGCGGGAAACTGCCGGACGATGTACGTGCACTGATGACGGAGAAGAACGCAGCCGTCCGTGCGTACAGTAGCTTTCCCTGCACGGCTAACAAAATCCACATGCGCTACTTGCAGCGTGCTGTAAGTAAACGCGTGAAGGAATTTCGTGACGCCGACTGGGATAAGCTACTGAGCAGCCTAGAGCCGAACCATCTAGCATTCTGGCAACTCCAAAGGAAACTCAATCCCCGAGGAGGTAGCTCAGCCTCAATGCCCCCACTGATCCGCCCAGACGCGTCTCTCGCTTTCGAAGACATCGACAAAGCCGAATGCTTAGCCGACAGTCTAGAGGCCCAGTGCTCGCCCAGCTCTCAACCAGTAGACCAGGCGCACCTCGATGAGGTGAACGCTGAAGTCGAACGTAGAGCCGCTCTCCCGCCCGTCGAAGACCCTGAGTATCCTCTGGCTCCCGTCACACCGGCGGAAGTGCACGAGCTCATAAAGGGTCTGAAACCTCGTAAAGCCCCTGGCTCTGATGGTATCACCAATAGGGTGGTCCAATTGTTCCCCGCCCACCTGATAATGCTCTTGGCCACCATCTTCAATGGAGCCATGAACAATAACGTCTTCCCGCAAGTGTGGAAAGAGGCCACAGTAATCGGTATTGCCAAACCCGGTAAACCCAAGAAGGAGCCCGCGAGCTACCGCCCCATTAGCCTGCTCACAGTCATGGGCAAACTCTACGAGAGGCTTATTTATAAGCGTCTCAGAGACTACGCCGAGACTAAGGGCCTTATCCCCCACGAACAGTTTGGATTCCGTACCAAACATTCGTCGACTCATCAGGTCCACCGTATAGTCGAGGACATAAGCGCCGGCTTTCAACGCGGCCTTATGACAGGAGCTATCTTCTTTGATATAGCGAAAGCGTTCGACAAAGTCTGGCACAACGGCTTGATTTACAAGCTGTACCAACTCGGTGTGCCCGAGCGTCTCGTGCTCATCTTACGAGACTTTTTGTCGAATCGCACCTTTCGCTATCGCATAGAGGGAGCCCTCTCCTCCTCCCATCCCATACGCGCAGGAGTCCCTCAGGGCTCTGTGATATCCCCCCTGGCTTTTACGCTTTACACCAGCGACATCCCGAAGTTTAAAAAGGCTCAGTTGGCTCTGTTCGCAGACGATACGGCCGTTTACTACAGAGGGAAGTGTCATAATGTCATTACCAACACTCTCCAGACTGCAGCCGACAAGCTCGGTGCGTGGTTTAGAAAGTGGCGGATCGAAGTCAATCCTGACAAAAGCCAAGCGGTTCTCTTCGTAAAACCGAGAAAAATCCCCCCAAAGCCCAAACCTGTCACCATGTTCGGCAAGCCTATCCCTTGGGAGAAGCGAGCCAAATATCTAGGTGTCATTCTCGATCAACGCCTCTCCTTTTCTGAGCATGTAAGTAAGGCGCGTTCGCGCGCCGCCTTCGCTCTCTATAGGCTTCACTCCCTTGTCCACGAAAATAGCAAATTGTCACTCAAGTGCAAATTGCGATTGTACACCGCGTGCATCCGCCCCATCATGACCTATGCGAGTCCAGTCTTTGCCCAAGCAAAATCACATGTCATCCATAAGATGCAAATCATTCAAAATCGTTTCCTCCGTAAATGCACGGGAGCCCCCTGGTTCGTTCGGAACACAAACCTCCATGTAGAGCTTAGAATGCCTACAATAGCCCAATTTCTGAAACGCTCTTCCAAGCGATTCTTTGACTCTGCCGCCACCCACCGCAACACTCTCGTTGTGCAGGCCGCCAATTATACCCCCTCCCGCATTAGTACGATCCGCCGTCCAAGGCACGCACTGACCGACCCAGACGACCCCACCACTCTCATCCAGGAGAGTCGTAGGGAAACTAGTACAGCTCGAAGAGTACACACAACACGAACACGATCACAATTCCGACCTCGCTTTAGAGGTCCCGCGCGAAACCCACCCCGATCCACTATTATTATCGTCAATAATAATAGTAGCCCTCCCCGTCCCTTGACGACGCTTAACGATGTGCCAGCATGTGGTTTAGCTGAGCCTGTAATCCAAACTCCCCCGATTAATAATCAGAACCCTGATATTATCCAGCCACCGACGGTCCCTTGCCACCCTCCCTCCGACACTGCCCTAAGCCGAGGTTCGAGCCCCACCTGGGGTGCCCTTAGCGAGCAGTCGTCTAGCTTAAGTAGATTATAGTAAAAACCCCCTGGCTGGAGGCGTAAACTTCGTTAGGAGCTTGCGGCACCACAGGAAAGCCCGGTTAAGGAGCAGGAACCCCCAGTGGTTATACCTCCGAGATGCCATACACAAAAAAAAAAAAAAAAAAAAAACTCATTTTTAATATAAGATTACTGTTAAATATTAATGCAGGTTCCATATACCAACATAAAGTTATCAGTCTACCGTATTAAAAAATAAAATAAGCAGCGACATCCAATAAAAATCGCGCCTCGAAGGACCAATTTTTCATCCATTCCGATCTTCACAAACAAAGGAAAAGTATAACTCAAAACGATACCTATCTACATTGTATTGCACATAAATTCTCCGCAAGTGCAAAATCGATGAATTTCATACAACTTTAGTACTGAGAGTTAATGACGTGTAAACTTCGCAAACTGACATTAATATTGGACGCTCACATTGGAATTTCTACCTATGTTATAGTGTATGCTATAAAGCGATTAGTGCTATGGTTCTAGTTATGTGTTTTGAGGTATAAATTTGTGTTGCGAATTATGCTTTGAGTACTATTAGTGGTTACATTGTTAGCTAAAATGTTGGTATTTTGGAATGACATGATTCACGTCATGATAGGTGAAATCGTGTCGGGTATTTCACACCTTGGGTATTAAGCAAATAATTGCTTTTGCCATGACTTCGCCAGCGTGGAGGTCAGAAGTTATCCCACGAGAACGTACACAAGGATAAAAAGTAATCTATGTCCTAATCCAAGGTTTGACTGAACGGATTTTAACAAAATTTTGTACACAGTTATCTGTGTGCCAATTTTCGATGAAATCCGTTTAGTCATTAAGGCGTGCAAAGGAAACAGACAGAAAGAGTAAGTTTGACATTTATATATATGAACTAGCTGCTGCCTGAGGCTTAGCCCGCGTGTCTTTGTCGACAGAGAGTCAACCAAACATTTAAAGATCGTTTTTTTTTGTTATTAGTATCGTATATACTTTCATATGCATATAGTAAAAAGCTAGTAATTTTACAATATAAACAGACACTTCAATTTTATTTATTTGTATAGAATACATAAATGTGTTATTGAATATAGATTGTAGAGACTAAAATGCTTCCAACGCGGTTAATACCTCTATTTATAAATCTCTCATATTCGTCAACTTGCAAAAAAAAAAAAAAACTGCTATTCATTAATAATGCGAACCAGCGAATATAAAATTATTCGCTCATGTCTTATTTAACCCTTATCACACCCCACCATCAAACCTTTCTATTTGAATCCCAAAACCAAGACCAACATGGTGAGTACGAGGTCCATTTGGCCCCATAAAAGTCAATCGATCCGTCGACGGCTACAGGCGATTCTATTTTGATCCGAGCACAGTAGGACACGGATTGAAACCTTATCTTCAACGTATTGACTTTTGAAGGCTTTCTGACCAGCATGAACATGATAAGGGTAAGGTATAAGATTGGGTTCTGGGGATTAATATTTTGGTATGTTCGAGTTTGGTGAAAGTAATTCTGAGTTGATTTTGATGAAAAAAAAATAGACTACTCATGCATGAAATATATTTCTTTTCAGATTTTTCCATTACATAACTTGCAAATAATGAAAGTGCACAGTTAATGACTTTGTTTTTAAACCACGTTTTCTTGTTTCTTTGGATAAGGACTCCGAGGAAAACTCAAAATCAAACTCAAATCATTTATTTCAATTAAACCATTTATAGGCACTTTTGAATTGTCAAGGAGTCGGTCAGTCAGAAATATGAAGCTAGTTGACCATTCCAAAGCGTAGTAGGTACCTATGAAGAAGAACGGGCAAGAAACTCCATGGACCCACTTTTAAATTATATTGTTGTAAAAATATTGGTTACATCTTTAGTGTTGAATTTATAACTATATGTGAGAATGACGTAAAAAAGAAAAAAAAGACTTATGCATTAAAAACGTCCAGAGTAGGTACAGCAAAGAGACCAAAAAAAAAAAGTTGTGACAATGTGCGTGTTTGTTTTATCTAGCTCTTGTGTGTATAAAAGGTACATTATTTTAAATATCATGATAGTTATCGGTAAAATACTAAAACAATTTCAAAGAAGAAAAAAAAAGGATCACTGTCGAGTTTTTCCATATTAATATCCCTACTTTTCCTAAACTCCAAACACTACAAAAGAAAGAAAGAAAAATAGGTTTATTTGTCACAGAAACACGTGCATACAAAAAGCAAACATTTACAAACAAATTTTTACTACCCTCAATATTCATCCGTCATAGTTTTACTACGGATACAGTCGTACCAACCTATCTGAGGTTTAACATAACTGGCGTTTGCCGATGCATGGCGGGCGAGATAAGGACCGGCCGGCCCCGCCAATAAAAGTGGCCAATCCGACTCGTAAACGTTTATACACCCACGATGTTTAATCAGACGGTATAAACGCATACACCAAAAGACCAATATGAGAACGTCTCGAAGTTTTCATATTGATCTCTTGGTACTATACTTTAATGGTATTTTACTTGGACGCACAGGCTTTTATTTCTTCTTTTTTTTGTGTGGTTGACTAAACTGGTGCCACAGTTTTTATGCCGCCCTAGAAATATATCTCAGGCATGGCCGGTTTCTTCATGATGTTTTCCTTCACCGTTTTTTAAGCAAGTGATTATTATACAATACGCACATAAATCTGAAAAGTCTGAGGTGCGTGCCTTAGCTTCGAACTCGAGATCTATGACTTGGTTTGGCTTGGCTTGGCTTGGCTAGACTTTATAGTAATGGTAGTAAAAACAGAAAACTGTGACAAATCATTGTCATATTATTATTAAAGAACCAGACACCCCCTTTCAAAAGCAGCCCTTTATCCTCGTCAATGTTTATCAAGCACTTGAATGCAATCGGTTCTCTACTTGATCTACTTGGAAAATTCTTCCTTTAACCCAAAAAACTCCAATTCAAAACCCACGTTGAACGTCCCAAATCTAACCCCATCGCATCTCTCAAATCCCATCACAGTGATTAATATATAAAGGATAAAGTTAACTGAATCGAAGTGGGCCACTCGACTCTATTCATTACGACTATGGAGTCCGCAACTAAATCCGTTCGGATATCAGGTTTGATTCCCCGTTTAAAGTCGAATAGGCCGGAAATCGATTGCTTTGGAAGCTTTACGTTCGAATTGTAGGCGAAAATTGCAAGGATACTCGTTCGCTAGATGGGTTTTTTTGTGATTTTTTGTGTGGATGTTTTGGCCAGGTTTATAATGATGACGGTTTAGAGCAGTATTATTACGGTTTTAACTAAAGGTATTTTGATACATATTTAGCGTTTTTTGGTTAGTGAATCGAGTCTTTTTTTTTTTTTTTTTCTGAAAGTTTTTACATTTTTGTAGACAGTAGATCGCCAAGCCGATCCCAACCTGCTAGATCAATAGCGCAAGCTCTTAGATGCCTCTTGAACACATAATTATAGCGAAGATGTTGACCGCCATGCTTCCGTTTACCTTCCGCCATCTCAGAGTAGAAGACCACTTTGGGTAAACGGTGGTCCGCCATGCGAAGGACATTTCCACACCACCTGAGTTGACGCTGTATAAGTAAAGCTTCCATTCCGTACATGTCGGAACGGCACAGGACCTTTGTACTAGGAACGCAGTCCTGGCTTTTTATTTCCTATACATATACCTTTAACTCTGCCAGCCAACTCTATTGCATTTGTTGTGACCGGGTATTTATAAGAAAATTCGGTCTGGCGAGTCATATTAGGGTCTCCCCCCTTTGCCTAGCCTTTTCCCAACTATTTTGGGTCGACTTCCAGTCTAACTAGATGCAGCTGAATACCAGTATTTTACATGAAGCGACTGCCTATCTGACCTCCACAACCCAGTAACTGTGTAATACACCCCTTGGTGAGACTGGTTGTCAGAATTTCGGGCTTCTGACAACCCGTAACGACTGTCAAAGATCCATGAATGACAGCAGAGCAGCTAGCTGCTTAACGTGCTTTCCGAGGCACGGAGGAGTCGCGGTATGTAAAGATGGTCACCCATCCAGGGACCAACCTCGGCAAGCGTAGCTTAACCTGATGGATCGACGCGTGCGGTTGTTATTACTTAGCCAAAAGCTCCTCTATATTAGGGCACATGCTAGGAAATAATAATTTCAAAGTGTCGCTTTTATCAAATCGATAAGGACTATAAATAATTATATTTTTAGGTGAGAGTGGTGGTAGTGGTGTAGGTGTAAAGGTATTTGAATATTTCTAAAAAATATCGTAGTTATGTTTCACCTACAACAGGTACTGGCTCCTAAACAGGTTTATGTACAAATAGCTACGCTTTAGCAAAGGAATTGATGACTAACATTTTTTTTTTGTTTGTAATAGTTCAGTAATAAACTGTTCTCATTTTATACTACATTCTCGGTAATCTGGCTCTTCAATATACCGGCCCGTCCACTAATCCGGTACAGTACAAGTCCGCATTTTTTTGTATTGCTAGGTCAGTTTCCTTTGGGGCGATAACGCGAGTGCGCGCCAAAACCATAGGCACGAGACCGATATAGATTGATTTTTGCTGATAATTCAGTTTCATACACTTGGGCAGAAGAAAATGGAATTACTACACAAGAAGTGATGGTTCTCAGAAATCTACGTGACAAGGGCTAGTGTAGTGGGCAAAAAACAAAATGTTATATTGATATAAATTATTTCAAGACACATTAAGTTTATTGTTTTTGAAATAAGAAATATACACACATGCCCCAATATTTGGCATTATTTTCCCATATTCCACTAATCGAAATTTTCCAATAAATCCTTGTGTTTGAGTTAGTTTCAGATTACCGAGATTGTTCTGTACTTATATGAAACACCATATCTTGATTGTCACTGGAAACCATAAAGTGGACCCACCAAATTAATTTTATTTACCACTAAAAACAACAAAAAGTTATATTCACAAACAAGCTTACATTTCCCTACACAGACCTATATTTTCACACACGTTCCAATTCGCCGTCACATCCAGTCGCCTACATCCGCGTTCGGACTGTGCGAACGGAAATAACGCGCTTAATAGATTCGCTTCGGCTCACAACTACGCTGACAACTGTATAATCTATTTATGAGGAAAACTGCCCGACGCCACTGTTTCGACGCTATGTATGTGTATAAATTGTGCACGAGTATAAGAGTGTTAAGTTATCAAGGCTCGTAATAACAGTTGTAGTTTTTGTTGCTTTTAAGCGTTTTATAGCTAGGAAGCTGCAGTTAAAGGGCAAAGAACCAAAATGGCATAGTCAGAGTCACACCATCGCCATTTTGATTTTTCTGCAAAGTTGTGGTGCGTGATGAAACTGGTAGATCTGGGTAGATGACACAACAAACAAAAAAATGTCATGGGATATAATGTAGTAATCTAAATTGTCACGTTGCCGAGATATTCCGAGAAAAAGATCGCTTTATGAGATCCACCATTCCACCATAGCATAGCACGATGTTTCGGTTTTTTTTTGTTTGTTGAAGTGTCTTCTACCCTATACCAGATTCATCGCGAGCTGAAACTTTGCAGAAATGTCTAAATGGCGATGGGTGTTTAATTTTTTTTTCTTTGGAAGCTTGCATAGTCTGCAAGCTTCCAAAGAAAAAAAAATAAACACCTTTATTTTGGGTTATGAGTTAATCTAGAATGCGTATTGTATATATATCTATACCCAAAGTTTCTAATTCAGATAATTTATGTGAAAAAAAAAAAGAAATGAATGACTGTCAAGAAATGTCACTGTCAAAATGACTGGACAGTGGTGCAAAACATTTTAGCATATTTTTTTTGTAAATAATTATCAATGAAATTAAAGTGAATACAAACAAAATACCGTTGCTAAACAATGTTTTATGTAGTGTGTCGGAGACACGGACTATGAGGAATACTACGGTAGGCCTCCCAAAATCGATTTCCACTCGAAACATTTTACAGTCGTTTTCATCCAAAATGTGACTAGATATGCTACATACAATAATATGAATCTATGAATGAGAGTTGTAATATTAGTGTTGTTGAAGATGTAAAAAATGTGAAAATGTTTGGATCTCCTGCATTGTTACCAGTATCATAAAATATGTTATACCAGAAAATCTCTTTTTGTTAATAACTTTGTTTAAAACCGAAAAATAAAAGTAATTACGGTATGATTATTTTTTATTTTTATTTCTTAAATTCAGTACTTAAAAGAAAATGGAACCTTTTTTCGCCATTTTATGTGAATTACAATTACAAAGATATTTTTTTAATATGTTATCCACTTTGTTTACATAAATTATCTGAATTTGAGACTGGGTATAGAGGCTCACATTTATAACAGACATTATATTATACGTTTTGAGTTTTGAATGTCTAGTGCTTAAGAACAAGAATGTGTATATACCAGCATTTGGGCATGACGTAGAAACACTTGCATTTTTTCGTGCGGACTCTAACTTAACCATAGCTAGCTCAGCTGTTAAATTTCAGCTCGTAAATGGAACGGCTTGACCGTAGAAGTGCCACGTAAAGTAGCAACATTGTAGCATTTTTTGCAGAATTTAAAAATTAAGCGAGTGCTCCTTAACTTTCATAATTATTACAAGTTTTACTTCGTTTTTAAGTCAAGAGTCCCTTCACAGCATTTAATTAATTTCGGTGTCAATAAACAAATTTTTTTATTTGTGCTTTTCGAGGAACTGGCATCGAAATACCACTTTAATACAATCCAGTCATTTCGAATAAAATCTGCATGTTTTTATAATCAACTAGGTACCAAAATACCATAATATAATTAATTATCTAGGTTTTAAAAGATCCCTTTTAGCGATAAGTCCGCCCATTGCGTCATCCTATGTAAGATATCTACTTTTTAAACTGTCATTTATAAATAGTGTACATAGTAAAAAGTATTATATCTATTTAATTAGCTTTTGCCCGCGGCTTCGCCCGCGTGGATGTCGAAAATTATCCGACGGGAACGTACTACCGGGATTAAAAAATAACCGTTAATCCAGGTTATAAAAGCGGGCACTAAAATAACCAGGCTAGTTGGAGAGCTAACACGTGAGCAAGCCACATAAAATTGGCCGTGGGAGAAACAGTCTTGCCGCAAATCAACTCCAGCAACTTTCAGAGTTTGTCCCTGTGACTTATTAATAGTCATCGCGAAACAAACCTTGATTAGGAACTGCAATCTTTTAAATTCAAGCGGAAGGTCATTTGGTATCAATGGTATACGCGGCAAAAAGACTGTTTCTCCTCTGGCTGATCCAGTTAGTATTTTGGCATATAACAATGCGGCGGAGAGCTGTTATTTGGAGTCTAGTTCCATTGCACAATTTTGGAGGCCGTATATTTCGAAGCAACATGACAGGAGCACCTACACGCAACATAAGTCTTTGACACGGAAGACCCGGCGGATTAAGAGAGTTTAAAAATTCTAAAGGATAATTAACCGATTCGTCCATATCGACCATGATGTGAATAGAATTATAAATAATTTCTTCACCTTCGAATATATTTATCAACATTTCGTTGATCGCAGCGGCTTGATCGTACACGTCTACTTATATAATTTTTACTTGAATACAAAATTTAGCGAATGAACAACTTCAATACAAAACTTCAACCCCCTTTTCAGACCCTTGTGGGTTGAAATTAAAACTGTGTTAGTTTCCAACCATAAGCCGAAATATTAGTGATTTTAACTTAAAAATGAAGAACTTCATTAAAAACCAAATTTTATCCCCCTTTTCACCCCCTTAAAGGTTGAAATTCTAACCACGCCGTTGCATTACTTCCAACCATAACCCTAGATAGTAAATTTAGTGATTTTTCTTCGAAAATTAAGGACTTTTCAACTTCATCCCCCTGTTTAACCCTTCCAGTTAAACTTTTAACCCTACGGGTTAAACTTTTAACCCTTTTTAATCCTTCGATGGTGAAATTATCAAAAACGCTGAGACAAGTAATTTTTTTTTTTGCTCGGGCATCTCTTAGTTAACCTTGAGAGGTTGAGACTCTTTAACCGGTCTTTCCTGTGGTTGCCTTAAGCTCCTAACGAAACTTAAAGCCTCCAGCCAGGGCATAAAACTTATAAACTAAATGACTGTGCGCTAAGGGCACCCCCTGTGGGGTACGACCCTCGGCTTATGGCAGAGTCGGAGGGAGGATGGCAAGGGACCGACGGTGGCTGGATAAATCAGGGTTATGATTATTATCTGGGGGATTTAAAGCTCCAGGCTCATATATGGCGCGGGCTGGCGCTTCGCTTACGAGCAAGGGTCGGGGAGGATTATTTAGTTGGGGATTTTGCGATGGGCCTCGGCGGCGAGGTCGGAATGACGGTCCTTGTATTGTGTATTCTTCGAACTGTACTTTTTTCCCTACTACTCTCCTGGAGGAGAGTCGTGGGGTCGTCTGGGTCGGCCAGTACATGCCTTGGACGGCGGGTCTTACTCGTACTGATGCGAGAGGGGGTATGATTGGCGGCCTGCACAACTAGAGTGTTGCGATGAGTGGCTGCGGAATCGAAGAAGCGCTTTGAAATGCGCTTCATAAATTGGGCTATCGTAGGGATTTTAGTTCTAAATAAAGGTTTTGGTTTCGAACGAACCAGGGCAATCCCGTGGTTTTACGGAGGAAACGGTTTTGAAGGGTCTGCATCTTATGGATGAGATCGGGTTTTGCGTGTGCAAATACTGGACTCGCATAGGTCATGATCGGGCGGAGGGCCCAGCGGTTTGGGCTGTGTGTTGATATATCAGTCACTCATTCATTCATTCAGTCAGTTAGTCAGGTCTTTGAATTTTATATATATAGATAATCAATAATAATATAATATTTATCTATATAATATCAATTGTAATAATACATTTCTATCCAGGTACAAATACGCTATGAGTATCCACATTTAGGCATAGCACGCACTGCAATAAAAAAAAATCGCGCGAATTTTATATACAGCAATTTTGTAGCATATGATATCTTACGTATCTACAGGCACTGGCGATTTGAAAATCGCGTTAAAACGTACACCGTACACTGAATATAAACCGCTTGAATAAAAATCGCGCGGTGAGATTTGCAGTGCGGGCTAGGCCTTAAACAACATACTATTAAAAGTTCTAATGGTCAATACAGCAACGAATAATACCTGCATATTATTAGCCTAACTATCTAATGTTAGTCCAACTGCGTAACGTTAGTATCGGCACACATTAACGATTAAAATTATCGATGTTTCAAATATAATTTATGAGTAACAGTAACTACGGTCATTGATATTCAATGCGTTTAGTCCGATAATGCGTTTAGCAGTTCAAATGCGTAACTTTTAGTCCGTTAGTCCGTTTATTAGAGATAATTTTGTATGTTTATTTATGCTATTCATTAATTCATGATATAGGTTAGAACGGTTGTTTGTAAATAATTGAGCATTGGTTACAACTTGATTATTAAATTAGTATTGTGTTAGCTATGTATTTAATTAAAATAACGCCCAGTCAAAGTGGAAACTAACATTGTTCAAATTAGACTACATTTTAATTGATGTTGTGGCCTGAAATGCGCTGTTTATTGCCTTAATTTTTGAAACAAAATACTCTATCTCTTTTTGAGTTAATGATCACTTAGCCCTTTTATTCATTAACGTTACTTAAAGTTATGAAACGTTTAAATGTCAAAGAAGTGTGTTATAATCAGGACAAATCAGGTGATATAATGGCAAAACTCAAGCCTATATTACACAAAACAATGAATAGACAGTCATCTAATTTTTAAAAATCTAAGTCCAATGAACTTGATTGCAAAGTCTAAAGCAAATCAGTTAAAAGTGGACAAATGCCTATCAATAAAGATGCAAACTCGGGGTGAAATCATGGCTAAGCAGTGGATAATATGTTTCGATCTGTTGTCTTTCACATACATAGAGAAACAGTCGCCAATAATTACTAAACTTTATAGGTACTACTACGACTACAGTACATTCGCGTTAAGAATGCAGTGAGTGCAGTGTGACTCACTGCACTCACTGCATTCTTAACGCCCTACCCCTAAATTAAAGAGATTAAATTAAAGAGCACTTTTAGCTATTTTAGTACGTAACCCTAAAAAAATGTCATAATAATATGATTTTTCAAATCAATCATTTGTAACTATAAATAAAATCCAATAAATAATTCGAGGTTTTTAAATCCCGGGATTTAAACGTCGTTATAATTATTCCGGGATTTTAAAGGAGGTATTATCCACTCTATGTTAAATCCATCCTCGAAGTTTAGGTAAATTAGCTCTACCTATTACGATCTCTGGTTATGACATAGAACCACAAACAAACTTCATCTTATTAAGGGAATCCATTATAATCCGACCGATCTGATATATTACTGGCTTATAGGTACATACTTAAGCATTACCTATCTGGCACATAATAAAGAAAATATCGCAAATTATACTATTTTCCTTTCCCATTACTACTTAAAATAAACAAACATAAAAACAACTTACATCATGATGATTAATAAAACACTTGTGAAGCTCCAAATGTACAGGTGAAAGCACTTACCTGAAAAAAAGAGACGTAAATTAAAAACTCGCTCAATCATCAATCAGTTAATGGTGTGCCGGCATTACCCTGGCTGTATTATGATGATTTATATCAGCCCCCGTAATGGGTTCATTTGGGTATTTCGGTCCACTGTTTTCCAACTATAAACACTGTGTCACAATTCTCCCGTAATCTGCTAGTGTTTGAAGTTGAATGCAGTTCTGTGTCATTGTGTGTGTGGCTTTGAGTTGTGTGTTGATCCTTTTTTTGTTGCATCTGTGTAATTTATGGAAGTGACACTATTCAAGTATGGCTGTGTTTGTGTTTTTAGTGGCAGTAACCGGAGATTACTGCGCTATGTAGTACTTACAACTAGGTATGTGATTTTAATTAAATGTGTATAGTTTTAGTTACGTTTCAGTTTACAGAACGAAAAATATAAGTTATCAAAAGTATTTGCATTCTTGCAATTTTTATTTTGTATACTTGGTGCAGAGGTATATATAGTTTACATAATAGATTAAACTATTTACGCTTTCTTCTAAAAATAACGAAATATAAACTATTGAATCAAAAGACCAAAAATACTTGGAAATGACGTCACAAGGCCCACACTGCTTAAAATATAAACTGAAAATATCTATTATAAGTCATCTATACATAATATAATAAAATAATTAATAATAATTAAAAAAAACATTATAATCATATTTAAAAATCATTACGCATATAAAATGTACCAATAATACACTAATAAATAATTTTATCTACTCTCATGTCTCATTCGATTTTGACATACTTTATGAACAAAATAAATAGATTTAAAAATAGAATCATAATATAACATTAATTCTCTAACAAAATAATGTTATAATTATTATTTTTTTTTTTTCATTTCGGTACAGGGAACCATAGACTACTACATATATCAGGGCACATCCACAATCCAAGAAGTTAATATCACCAAGGAGTTTCGATATATATTATTTTTTTTCTAATGAACGCGTGCCTATGCGGGGCGCACCGTTTTTATAGCATTACAAAAAAGTTTTGACTCCATTTTTTTTATATTGTCTGTGATAGCGCCCGCTTTAGCGCATGCGCGGTGATATGCTGGCTTTTACCACCAAACGTTTTGCTGTAGGAATTTCTTACGCTTTTAACTTTGGTCTCTTATTTAGTAGGTTCAATCCCAATGTATGAGAGTAAATAAAGTAGTGTAGGAAACTGCACATAACTAGGTATTAAAACACTCGTGTGATACTATTAAAAACCTGGCCTACGGCTCGGTTTTTAAACACACACTCATGTTTTAATACCTCTCATTATACAACAGTTTCATAAACTACTAATATGTCAATAATTTAGTAACAATAATCAAATAATTACCAACATTGTATTTAAATTTCAATTATAAGCAGTGCCTAGCACAAATATCTTTATAACAGGAAAAAAAACATGCAAAAAAATTGTAAAACACAAAAAAAAGTCAAACAAAATCCCCTGAATGCAAACCACTAAAAGTGTGAAGTCATAACTCGAAACGCCACCACCTCGAACAACACTAATCACATTGCCTAAACAATGGCAACACTACAAATTCGTAATGAAAGCCGACGACCAAAGAATTGCGTGCGGAGCTCTGATTGAGCTGAATTATGTTTTGAGGAATGCTATTGCATTAGTTAATGCACAGTGAGGTATGAAAAACGGGTCGTAGATGTAGAAAGATTAGATGTGGTATTTGAAGGTTTAATTTTGTGCGATGTTACCAACTTACTGTTTATGTTCACTACGATCGGCATAAGCTGTATTCGTTAATGGATGCTGTACGTTTCGAACTATTATTTTTGAACTATGGTTGATTCATAAATATCATAATATATCTACTAAGCATGAAAGTGATAGGTTGATACTGATATTTTCATTTGTTACTCGTAACTATTGTTTTAAGTATTAAACAATGAGGCATTTGGTTAGGTACAAGTTGACTCCGATATGACGAAAAAAAAGTATATTGTCAGGTATTTTGATTCATAAATATCATATATAACCTGAATAATAAAATAAAATATTAATAATATAATATATATATTTTTTTATTCTTTTGAATAAACTGAATGTGATGAGTCAATATTCATATTTTGATTTGTTTGCTGTTCTTTTAGGTAAGTAGGTATCAATATATAATTCATGTTTAAAGACAAATACCTACCACTATAAAAGGAAATTAGTAGCAATGTTACTTACATTGAATGTTGATTACCAATTTACTTACTTACTTTAATTATTTTTATTTTTCTGTATACCACCTACTCAAGTTAATTATCTTTTTGTACGCACGTGTTTCTGTGACAAATAAACCTATGTTTCTTTATTTCTATTGTCATAGATTAGACAGAATCCTAGGCACCAAAGACAAGGCTGAAGTTCAACATGAGTGACATTATATAACCACAAGATAAAAAAAAAACAATGGCTTCCAGTGCATATCTAGATCTTCGTCCAGCGCATTAGCCGCGCGCTGAATAATGTTCAGTTTGGTCGAAAATTTTCAGATTCCGTGTAATTGTGATTTAGTGCGGCATTAGAGTTTGATACGCGATAAACTTATCGGCCGAAATACTGGCTTTAGAGGTGCGCTCAAAGCGTGTTTTAGGAATGGAGTAATTTTGCTGTTCAATTGTTTCTACTGTTGAAATGTTTCGATATTTTGCAAATGATTTCAGATTTTATTTGAAGAGTCGTAGAGTTCCATGATCTTTTTGAAATGTTGGAGTCGATCTGTAACCTTCAGTAGGCTTTGTCGATGGTATGGCAGCAGGGTGTGGATGAGGAGCTGTGGCGCATATGTCCCACCACCTATCCTAACCATTTTGCCCCAAAACATGCAGCCATAGTAACTTCCGCACTGCCACTGACGATCCGTGGAAGTGGCGAATTTTTGGGTCAATAAAATTTACCAAATAATGTAGCTACTATATATACTACGTACCACTACTACTATTGTATCTTATGGTGCCGGAGTACCGTGTGGTCCCGGAGTACCAAATGGTGCCGGACGTAAAGAATAGCACCACCCCCTTTCCTCCCATGGGTGTCGTAAAACGCGACTAAGGGACTTACTAGAGAATGGGCAGCAGCGTTCTCTATGCATTTTTAACACCATACTGCGATCGCCAACCCGCCTGCCAAGCGTGGCGATTATTGCGAACCCCCCCCCCCAATCGGGGGAGGCCTATGTCCAGCAGTGGACGTCTTTCGGGTGAAATGATGATATATACTACGGAAGGTATACCTATACTAGATAAACAAACTATAGGTCCATCAGTGTTAAATATTTTACTTAATTTACCATAAGAGTCGGGCACGCCCTTTATGCCTGAAGACTTTTATTTAAATATTAAGTTTTGTTTACATTTTTAGTTTTTTGCTTGAGTATACTTATTTTCTCACACATCAAAAAAAGTTTGTGATCACTAGCATAAGCTGATATAATTTTTTAAATTGAACTTTATCAAGAAAAATTCTTTGTTGTGTGGTTTCTTTTAATAAAAATACCCTGTTTGAAATTAAAACATAAAACAATTTTTTGTTTTAATTAAAAAGAAAATTTGTAATTAATCATAATGTAATTGTAACAGAAATTTGATAGAAAGAAAACGACTGTTTAAACCAAACTTAAACAAACATTTATTAATTAAAGGTTTATATTCAATATAATATAACTCCTCTCCTGGCTTGAACACATGCGGTGATCCTCCTGGGCATGCTGAGAATCAAGTTATCCAGCATTTCTTGGGGTAACCTGTCCCATTCTTGAATAGCGGCTTCCCTGAGCTCTGGCACTGTCTGGGGACGTGGCTGCCGGTTCCAAACAGCTCGGTTAAGAGCATCCCACGCGTGCTCTATTGGGTTTAAGTCAGGCGAGCCGAATCATAATATAATCTACCGTACCTAACAAAAAAGATTTCGATTTTTCAAAGCGATCGCAAAAAAAATGTTGTTGTGTGTATATTGGCGTGTGGTAACTGACATATTTATGGAAATTAATTTAATTTGCTGTTCTGTGTCTCGTAATGTTAATTACTTTGCATACCTACTATTGTATAGAATCAAGTTTATCTAATTGAACAGGCAGATGTGCTGCTGGGGAGTTTGTTGCGCCATTTCTTCTTCTTCCCAGCTAAAGTACTAGGAAGTGGTGAAAGGCGCGGTCGTGCCGGGGGAATGTCTTACGTATGTAATTTTGACGTTAAAAAATTGCAGATTCTCAGCCTAATTTGAATAAATGACTTTTGATTGTGATTTACTTAGGACAGCAGCAAAGCAAGGCCCAGTTCAGTAAATGCTGGACAATGGAAGAATAAGGAAGATAGAAAATACCATTTTAACCTGTCACAACAATTATTCGAAAGTGAAAAAGAGAACTCGTAACAATAATATTTGCCATTCAACGCATATCTACCTACATTACTCCAACGGAAAACCATGAACGGACACAGTGCCAAGTACTGGCGCAGCACTCAATTAAATATCTCCGCTTACTAACGGACATAAAGTAGTGCTCCGTACTACAATATCCATTACTGGAACATCGTGTCATGCTGTGCTGTTCTCGGGTAAGGAAAAACTGTAGGTTTTCTTTTGTAAGCCAAGTAAGAAAAAACCGGCCAAGTGTGTGTCAGACTACGCACAATGAAGGATTCGGTAGTTGGGATGAATTTACCCCAAGAACAAACTTAACAAAATTTTTCATTAAACATGGCAGCTAATAAAAGAGTAGCGCGGTTGTAGGCCCTGTTAGGGAATGCGCCAGACTGTCATCTAACAGAACCAGATGGAGGGAGATCGTGAAGCGAGTTACGACAACACCTGCGATTTTACAAAACTTATTTTGACTACGACCGCTCTGTCAAGAGAGAAGCGAAGAAGAAGAAGAGTAGAAGACCAAGTCCATCAGTGGCCTTTGATTAAAGAAATTTGTATCACAGTCTTGCTTCTTATTTAAGTTAAGGACATAGAAAGCTTTAGCTTTGTAAAATAAAATACTGTTTTTACTAAACTTCGCGTGAGCCCATATCTCATTATGGGCTCAAACATACAATAAATCATACTTTATGCGTCAGGCGTCGACTGAACACCATATTAACTAACGCTTATCATTTAGCTGTGGAAAGTAATTACATTAAAAATTTTACACGTTATTATGAAAACGGCCTCCATTACTCTTCGGACTAATTCGAGTGTGCGAGGAAATTAACGAACAATTCTTTCGACTTCGTTAAGTAGGTTTAATTATAATATTCTGTAGGAGATAATTAATGTAAAATCCTTATTTTTTTATTAAAAAAATTACTATACCACAATAGGTATTTTGGTATAATAATTTATTTTTTATTTCTTGCTCGTTCTTCTTCATACGTCCAACTACCTTTTGAAAGGGGCAACTAGAAACATATCATTTTTTTTTGTAATTTTTGACGTTCATAAGTGCCGTTTATGTCCCTATTTGAAATAAATGATTAGACTTTGACTTTGACTTAAAAATATTTATTATTTTTTTGCAGCCTTTGTATATATTATATTAAAGGCTGAAAATAATGCCATGGTAAGTACCTACTGTTTTAAATAATTATTCATCTGAACAAAGGTTTAAATGCTTTAATAACATGCTCTTCTCAATTTAATTTTCAACGAATAACAAAAAAAAATATCCCCTTAACATAAAACCAACAGTTTCATGTTAAAACAGTGAAACTCAACAATATTATTCTTCACTTCGAAACCAGAATCGAAACACAATATTCCTTTAATATTAATTTGCTTAAAGCTGACATAAACAACGAAACATTGCTGGTAAATATATAATATTAAACATTAAACGTTCTGTAATTGCAAACAAAAAGGCCACTGTGTGTATTGTACTGTCCTCAGAAATGTATATTTAATGACAATTATGTGGAGAATTAAAATAATAAAGACCGGTGATCTGTAATACGCGAAAAATCCCGCGCGGACTGCACAAACGTGGAAGTTTATTTCGAAATATTGCCAATTACTGTGTCTGCGTTTCTGAAAACTGAATTTGTTACTCAATGTTTACTGTAGATATCACATATAAATTAATATTTTATTGATACCTACAGTAACCGACGCAACAAAATTCGATCTAAAGAAAAGCGTCCACATTCCTCTAGATCGTATTTCGTTGCTTTGTGTCTCAGTATAAAATTTTATAGAAGGTATTAGAAAATTCTAAACACACTTACCGAGGGTCGTTATTGAGCCGTTATTCATAATTCCTTCTCAATCACGAGATAATATTGTTTTTAAGGAGTGGCACTAGTGGACCCTGGTACGCCCTCTTAAGAGAGATTATTATTTTTTCTAAGTTACGTCAACCTTTTTATTACGTTCTAAAATCAATTCAACTACTTTAAAAATGTATGTAACTCATTTTAAATGCCCAACTTGTTACTAACCCGATACACAGCTCATTGGAACGCAAATAAATTCTATTAATAACAACAGAACGTAATGTAAGTAAAGAAAAATGAGATCACGACCGCATTTCAACGGTCAGTCAAACTTTTGTGATTTCTGATGTAACTAACACGTTTTCATTGTAAACCGTTGTTTCTAGGCGATCTAAGAAGAAGACAAAGTAAACTTTCTTCGCATGTCTTCGACTGTCAAAATAATTTCAATAGACAACCCCCAAATGATCTCTTTACTACTCTGAATATTCCTAATTATTTTCTGCCAGCGACTTCGTCAGCGTGAAATTTCTTGTTTACACTAACCACCCCGTCGCATCGCATCGCCCGCCCACGCTATTACTTCGTTTTCGCTTAGCGTTCTTTCTGACTTTTTTCTTTTTGCTCAACTCCTAACGGTCAGCGTGATGGTCAGTAGTATATATGTAGCCTTCCTTAAGGATTGTCTATCAAAAGCAAAAAAAAAAAAAAATATACGGCGGTAGTTCTAGATATTAGAGCGGTCAAACAAAAAAAAACTCTTCAGCGTTGTTATTAGTTGTTTTTATATAAATGTCTTCTCGAAGTTCAATCTAGGAGGTTGTCTACTGCTTAACCGGACTTTCCTGTGGGAGCCTCAATAAATTAAGGCCTCCAGCCAGGGCATAAAACTAACTGACTATGATAAGGGCGCCCCCCTGCAGGGGTACAAACCTCGGCTTAGGGCATCGCTGGGGGAGGACAACAAGGGACGGGCTGGATCGGATTATGATTATTTAGGGAGAAATTTAAAACGACCTGGCTCGAGCAAGGGTCGGAGAGGGCTTTGTTATTAGTAATTTGGATAATATAAATATAGATAAATTATTGTAGAAGTAATACATTTTTATTGCTACACAGTAAACAATTTAAAGGTCCTAGGTGGTATTGATACTGGTGGTAGTCGCCTCGAGAAGGTCAAGATTATCTATGAGATTTGGACACAACGTTTAATGCACATTATGAACGTAGTTTGTTCAGAATCTACTACTACACTACTACTATTAGTTTACTGAAACGATTTCTGAAATTTTTAATATACTGTAGGTAATTTTTTATCCCAAAAGTAATGAAAGCTACGTAAATTACAGTCACACTTTCGCTGTACAGTCAAAACAAATTAAAATGGACGAAGTACCTACTATGCTAACTGGTGCATCCTTAGACGTATGCAACAGTATGCGTGCGTAAAGTAACCACACTTTTCTCCCAAAACCAGTTTAATTAATTGAATAAATAAAAAATGTTTAATAATAAAAAAATCATTGCATGTATTATAATTATTACATAATATTCTAATTGGGGTGTTTGGTGATGTGCACATTCCGGGACATATACACACGAAGTTTTCAAATCAAAATGGGGTAATGTTAAAGTGTAATTATCTACAGAAAATGAAAACCTGTCTTTCAGACATTTCTATCTCTACAATGCTCTATGTTCTCATCGTTACTCCACGCTCCATATAATATTCTAGCCGCATCGCCACTATTACTTCAAATAACCCTTAAATTGCCGTGTATAAACTCATATTAATACGCTACAACGTCATACGATGGACACTAGCACGCTGTCTCATCGCGTTATATTGCAGTAAAATGTAAAATATTCACTAAAGGTCATCTCAAACGGGTTACGACGAGGACAGAAGACTGTTTTGCAAGTAATTGCTTGATGTAATATGGACGGACGGCAATGCGGTGACATTAAAAATATCCTCGTTATAGCCATTTTATTGGTGGCGGGTTTTATTTTTTGAATTTTCAGAGACTGGAGTTCGGGGTGATTATGTTTTTAGTGTTTTGTGTCTCTTTTGTAAGGGATCTTATGTCGGGCAATTTTTGGTTTTTCATAAGGTATTTCCTGGTAACGGCCCGGAGTTTGGAAGTTGGTGGTGTGATAACCCGTGCCTCGGAAAGCACATTAAGCTGTTTGCCCTGCGCCTGATCGCTCTCCGGTCGAGTCCGATTAACGTCCCATCGGACTATGAGAGTGGGAGAAGAGTAAGTGCACCTGTATCTGCGCAAACACTGGTGTACTATAATATCTCCCGCGTAGATGGCAAGTCTCCGTTAACTGAAATTTGGTACAGAGGACTATCATCATTATTATGTCCTAGACAATGTCGGGTGTCCGAAAGTGACAAAGAGATTCCGTCAAGAGTTTTGGCAGCAATGCCTTCTTGTCTGATAATAATAATAAACTGCGGTCACCAATTCGTCTGCCAAGTATGATAATTAAGCTAATTACCATTTCAGCCGTTAAATGTTACGATATTTAGAAGGCCAATGTGCAGCAGTTGACGCTTACAAACTATAATAATAAGCCACAATAGCCCAAATTTTTCCATTCCTTAGTTATCCAAATCTCTTCACCACTAGAATCGAATCTCTGTCTAACGACGAGTATGGTGGTGTTCATAACTCAATTCGGTCAAAAGTGTGGCTTAGCTCTCTTCACCACTAAGATGACGAAATGTTAACTACCTGCCCCATAATACAAGTCACCTAATTAAAAGCTACTTCAACCAAAACATCTACCTACATATATCTACAAACTAACGTGAAATCTCAGAACACATTGCAAGCCTACGCTCCTACACAACATGCAACGTAATTACGCCTCGCTGTTGACCCACACTAACGAAGGATTACGGTACACAAGTCCTAACTTGAGACATTTGCAACATAAATGGGATAGGAAGCTCTTCTTTGAAAGCCGAACGACGCCGGCTAAGATGAAGTTGAATCCTCTTGAGCTACGAATAGAAATAACGTGTTAAAGAGAACCGGGGTGCAAGTAGTGTTGGGTGTAGTGTGCTGCAAAATGTTATATGGATATCTCTGACGGTTCGTTTTAATTATGATTAAGTTTAGGTTGCTATTGAAGCTATAATGAGCGATATACTGGAATGAATATGCGAGTATACGTTGCTTATAGTACATTAATGCAAAAATAAAAAAAAAACACTTGGTATCTAATCCACATAATCCATACCATATAATATTATAATTGCAAAAAACTTTGTTTACAGAAATTAAACAACCGATTTCCAAAAAAAAAAAAAAAACAATGAACAATACATAATTTTAATTTCGAAAGTCAGTGCCTCTATTGATCTATTTTAGTTTAGCGTTATGGTACCTACCCCACACCAATTCGCATACCACTACTTACTATATTAACAACAGTGGCAGGAAGTATTTTAACATCAACAAGATACACAAAGTGGATTAAATAATTATTATCGAAGCTAACTCAAAATCTACCCAATTAATAATTAAAGTTAATAAAATGTATATGGGACCACTGCGCAAGCTTCCTCTTTCAAATTAAAAAGGTATTTTCAAAATCGGTCCACAATTGACGAAAATATCGATAAAAATACATACATACGAACCTAAACTGCTCCTTTTTTGAAGTCAGTTAAACAGTGACTAAGAAGTATTTTCAAAAAGTCTGTCTGTTACCTTTTCACGCCTTAACAGCTGCAAGGATTTAGATAAAGGCACACAGGTAGCCCGTGAACTGGATTCAATATACAATGTGTAACCGAATTAATGCACGTTATGAGAGTAGTTTGTTCAAAATCGTTTACTGAATAGATTTCTATTGTTTTATCCCAGAAATAATTAAAACTACGTAAATTACAGTCACACTTCCGCTATACAGTCAAAACAACGGACAAAGTACTTACTACGCTAGACCCTTAAGAGGGCATACATCGGTCCACTAGCAAGGAACTATGAAAAACGGCTCAACAGCGACCTCGGTAAGTGTGTCTAGAATGTTCTAATACCTTTTATAAAGTTTCATATTGAGATACGAAGCAACACAATTCATTCTAAAGAAAAACGGCCACATTCCTCTAGATCGTATCGTCTCCAGCGATTCCTCGCCGGCCAGTTCTCTGGCCCGCAGCATCTCCACTCGGAGGGCGGTCTTCGCCGCTCTGTACCCCTCGTACAGCTCCGCTTGAATGGCTTCCGTATCCGGAGGGTGGATACGGAGCCTGCGGTGCCTGGTGTACCGGTGTCGCGCAGCAACGTAAGCTTCGCGTAAAGCACTTGGCTCCGGCGACCACCAGCACACCTGGCGCCGGTCGCATTCGGGCTGAAGCCGGGGCGTTGCCACGTCACATACTTTGGAAATGGCCTCCCGGAAACACTCTGCCTCGTCGTTAATGTCAGCAGCAGGCCTGTCCGGTGATGACACCCAGGCCTGCACGATCGAGGCTTCCAGGAGGAGCTCCCGGTCTAGCTGCTTCAGCGCCCACCGCGGACCACTCGGGGCCTGTCGGACCGGAGCGTTCGAGGTCTGGACGGAGACGTCAAACCGGAAGTACGGGTGAAAGTACAAAAAAAAAATTTTGTTTGAAAACCCTAATGACACATTGCATGATCTGGAAATTGAACCCAAGAACTTGCGAACAAAAGACCAATACACAGACACAAATAAAAATATACTGACAATTACATTTAAGTTCCAATTTGCCCCTTTCGCAATCCGAATTGCATTTATATCGAGTGAATAAAGAATTCATTTTACAAAAATAATGCGTCTATATTTCAAACAATGTATTTCATTTTATATCTGTAAACGGTTTCGTATTTACGGCGTTCGCACGGACGCCAGATGGATGTTATGAATGTACCAATAATTTTATTCGTACGAAAAATGTGTGAGAATGTGTCGATGGGGATAACTATTGATATCGGTTTGATTTCTCGTATTTGTAGAACATGTTCATTACAGGTAAACGATTCCACAACGTAGATACGACACTTAATTAAACTTATACCTTATGACATTCCCATTATGATTACAAAAAAAACAGTCAACTAAACAAATCCTATATCCAATAGTTTACTCATTATAGCAGTCAGTCGCCCGTCGATGATTAGCAAAACCCAGAATCAGAATTTATTTAATTGTAAGAATGTAGTTTTACTTATTAAGTATGTTGTTAACATTTTTTTAAGTTCCGTGCATTCTACCACAACATTATGGTGTATGTCATTCTTAACTATATTCCGTTTAAAGTAAGAAGCTATAGAAGTCAAAATCTGTTGAACGGACAGCAAAAAAGGTTTATTTAAATTTCTAATCTTATTTCAAATGGAGTATAAGTAGAATTCATTTTAAGATTTGTGATTTACAATCGGCCCATCTATTTAGTTAGTTTTTAATAATCACAATTTGTATTTCGATGTTAGGATTTATTTAATAGTTTCAAAATTAGTGTCGCCGGTCTTTTAATTTTTGTATTGTCTTCCCCACATTGTAAAAGTGATGTGTTATTGTAAGTAAATAAAAATAATTATTATCCTCCGGTTTATAAAGCTTAAACACACACGGACAATAAAAACTTTTTCTTTTTTGCTTGGGAAGTTATCAAAGATCTTATCCCGCTCTGGGCAGAGCGGGAGGCCGTGTCAGACTTTTACTGACTAAATCCCACCCGTGTTCCTTCAGTTGCCTGTGTGCCAGGGCCACGATATCTCTTTCGGACAAACCCGCAACCCTGGCAGGCACCGGTTTTAGCGGACCCCGTCATGATGATGATGATGATGCGTGCTGACATCTCTTTGAGGCGCGCGTGGAACACAACGCGCCATCGACCTGGTTTGCCTGGTCCTTACCGGACGGCGAGCTGAGGACCAAGAGCCTGACTAATGGTCTCTAAATCTGTCGACAAATCGAATGTTGAGTGATTTGATTGGCTATACTTATTTTAGCATGTATTTAATCGAACCTTTTATAAATATTAGGGAACTCTCTAATATAATGATTGCGCCTCTTTTAATGAACCTCAAATTTTATTATTATTCGTTATTGTTTCGCTCGCTTAACTCGCGCGTGGTTGGTTACGTTTCCAACCTAACCTATCCCGTTTGGTTGGGGTATCCTAGCTTAATTACTGAGGCCAATTGGGAGAAAAAGACAAAGTAAAAAAGTGTCCAATTATTAGGAGCGAAAAAGTTATTCAAAGTTCATTAATTTAAAAAAGTGTCCATCATTAGAAAGTCCTTGTTTTTACCCTTAAAAGTCATATCGATCTTTCAACTACCAACACTTTAATGAACGCTTGAATAGCCCAGTACAGAGGAACTAAGTTAACCCATCGTTTTGCATTTAAATGACAATTGCATCGTCAAACAGTTTACTCGATTACTGGCGTGGCTCCATTCACTATTCCAATTTCGAATTCGCATTTATAAATGGATCCCTGGCCGTATTGGGACGCTTCTATCAAAAAGGAAACGCGTTACATTCAGGTTTCTAAATGAAAACCTCAAAAGGTGCCATTCCTGCCATTTATTCGTACTAACGTTTCTATGAAAATATGATGTCAGATCAAAGCTACAAGAGTTGCATTAAAGAAAGAAAATAAAGAAAGAATAACATTTATTTGAACATAGTTCGTCAAACACAAAATACAAATAAAAAAGCGAAAATAATGTTTTAACAACCATAATGTGTGCCTTATCGCGGCTGCGCCACAAAGGTCTATTTCAGTATGAATACCAGACAGATGCTGTCTGACGATGGTTTTCTAATGAACCTTTAGGAAAATGTGATGGATAAGTAACAAACCGTAATTAATTTTCAATGCCAGTTCAAGTATGTAGGTGTAACTTCTTTATGTAAAACTTTATTTTTCATTTCTCATACTTGGAAAGCACGCTTGAAGTTACGTGATCAGAGGGATGAAAATAATACTTTTCGTCCCTGGGAAACGATTTTCCCTGGTGTCAAAAAATTTCAAAATAATGCAAGCCACTCTGTTAAATCGCGGCGTAACTTTATACTTCTTTTCACTTCTCATGCTCTAAAAGTTCCTTTTTATGTTGTGTGTAGGCGACATAAACTCGCTTTTTATGCACCAGTGGATATTTTTTTTTTTCTAAGACTGATAATCAGGCCCAACAGTCATACGCACAATAAATCATATATACACGTATGTAAACGTATATACATATCTACCCTCGTCTGTGGCTCGGGTAGATATATATGTACGTCTCGGGGTAAAATGGTTTCTTTTATGCACTAGCTGTACAATCTACTATTTCATTAATAATTAATTGACATAGATTTGAGCCAAATATTTACCATCATCAATGATAAAAATATTGGCTGGTAGAATGCCACAGGAAAACAAACGGGCGGGAATGCGGCAATTCGATCTTCAGTTGTTTTGTCGAGTGCAAATTATTTACTTAAAAAATGAGTTCATCAGATTTAGATATGTATTTATTTAAATAATCAGGTTTTTATTTACTTTCCTCATATTGAAAATGAAAAGCAGAGTGTTTACCTCAGGTGAAAGGACCTATTTAGGCACTCGAACTATTGGCGACCTCGCTAGCCTACATAGGTCCCTTACATCCCTTGTATAATAATCTACTACTAAAATGCCTATATTCATAGCCATCCAGGGATGGACTGAAGAATGATGAATGAGTTCAGTAAGTACCTAATTGTTAATTCAAGTTCAGACATCTAAGTACAACTCATATTTTATGTTTATCCTTATTACATAATAACCTGAGCATCTTCATTTTACTTATTTAAGATCGGCTCCTAACCAAAGAAAGGAAGAAAGATAGAGAACCTATTTTAGTCCTAGTAAATAAAAACATATAAATAAAATAATGATGCAGAGCGAATCATGGACCCAATCTGACAACGCAGCAGCAAAAAGTTAAGTCAAATTCTTCTTGTTTCTCCATTTTTCCGCCCAACTGCATGCCCATAAAACAAGACCCAATGATATATGCGATCGAAAAACGTCATATTCATTATATCTTGCTTACGGAAACAATTATAGGTAGCAGCTGGCTCTCCTATAATTCATCGGATTTAAACCGCTTGCGACTTGCATGCGTTTCTTTTTGTGTCTGGCTTTAAAGTGAATATTTGCATCTAGAACACTCGTTTAGTATGTGATTTACATTGTTTGAGATACAGGAGGCTGTACATATATAGTTACTTGGAGAATCTCAAAAACTAGCTTAACTAAATCTGCCTAGCGGCACTTGGAGGTAACTTATAAACTATATCTGTCTAACCTGCTTTGGTCAAGTCTTGCTAAAAGTGGATGTTTGTCTGTGTTATCCTTAAGAAGGAGATTAATCTACAGGATGTAAGGGACAGCCCTCCAAAAACTAACAGGATGCATTCAGCTTCTTATTTTTAATCATATTCCACCGGAAATTTATAGTTTTTTTCAGTTACTATTATTCTTTTATTTCAATGTAACATTACATTATCTATACGCATCACTCCATTTATGTAAATAAAACAGCTAAAATAAAAAATAAATCTGCAATGGATCTTGAAATACTCTAACGAACGACGCTCGAAATCAGCTGTTCACTTTCTGCCTAGCTACAGATGGTGGCTGAAGGCTCGCTGTGCTGCCGTTCGCTACGTGCATTTTGCCACGGTAACGATACATTGCGCGTGAGATAATAAAACAAATCAGGTTTATTGGATTTACATAACGTTTTTGAAATAATTTAATGTACCCGTCATCATAGTATGCTATATTGAATTCATCCCCTAAGTCTGCGGAGGGCTGTCCCTTATACCCTGTATAATATTTTAATACGTTATTTCTCTGACAATGAGTTAGGATCAAAGCCTCTATGAGTGGAGGTGCTTGTTCACTCGGGACAGTCAGTCGTATTGCCAACCAGCTGATTGGCTAATCTTTTGTCACAGCATATAAATATGCATAATCAGTCTATAATGTTCCCACTGCTGTAACACAGGCCTCCATTCTTCGAGAGGAAGTGGGCTATAATCTACTACGCGGTCGGGATAAGTTCGGGTTGGTAGACGTCACATGTCTTCGAATTTTGTGGTTCTAGGACATACCAGTTTCCTCACGATGTTTTCCTTCGTCGTTTTGAGAGCAGTGGTGATGAAATAATTTACGCCTGTTAAGGTTCGAACCCTCGACACTCGTAAGTCCAGTACCACCGGGCCAGCACTGCACTGCTTATAACAACATGAGTTACTATTCTCGGTGAGCGCTTGCAGAGGAGAAGATCCCTGACAATAGACATTAACAAACAAACTATTCTCAGAATTAACTTAACACTTACAAGTCAAAAATAAATTATGTTTTGAAACTAGATGAGTTCGGTGTTTCCTATCTGACTACTCTGAGAAGGAAGACCGAAACAAAACTAGGTGAAACTAGGTATGTACAAACACTTTTACACACGTCATTCATATTTTAAAAAGTAGATGAGGTCGGCTTTTCCTATCTGACTACTCTGAGAAGAAGAAACGAAATACACTCAGAGGTCACAGTCTATTTTAAAGTCCAGACATAATCATGGACAGATCACGTGAAGCCCATGTAAATTAGCGTCTGAAATGGTCTTTTGAGGAAAGAAATACATAGATTTGAGTGGACCTGTCTAGTCCGTGCAATCATTTGTCAGCTATTTTATTAACAAAAGCATTAAATGTGATCTTTACCACACCATCTTACCCCACGCTTAGTAACAATTACGTAAAAGTAAACCTATACGAACTCGTACATGGTTAAACGGGTACTTATGTACTGATCCAACCCTCAGGAAAGTTCCAAGGGATCGCGCCCAACTTCATTATGAATTTATATTCACTCAATAGCTCTTACTTTTGGGACTGAGCTGTACTTTGTCAATCCCCGAAATGTTACGGAACAAGAGAAGGTTTTGGGTTTCAGAATTTGGAGGTACATGTTGGGGGACAGTTCGTGTATTAAGTGCAAATTTAAATGGTGATCATGCGTTCATACTATCACAGCTATAGTTGGCTGTGGTAACCGACGACTAGTTTAGTTTTTAGCTATGTCGTAAATGCAGAATGATTAAGTTTTTCTTTGCAAATATGGACATCAGTAAATATATATTTTTCTATGAGTCAAAATTTTGTCATATTCTGCCATACAGGACATTCCTAAATCACCTTCTATTTCGTCTAAGGTGAGTTGCGGAGCTTAAAGCATAAATCCAATAATATCCTGATCTCCTTTCCACCCAAAAGTCGAGCAAATCCGTAAAAATGTCTTAAATCATAAATGTTGTTAATACAAAGAGTATCAGGAAAAAATATTCATAATTACTTTAAGTTTGAGAAACAGTACCAAAAAAATCCCCCCGAAAAATAATAACGTATTTTCTTAAAGTATTCCCTATTACTGCTTTTGATGTAATTTTACAAATGTTGTACTTTTTCTGTATCGTCTTAATGCCTTTGAGATGCTTATAAACCAAAAAATTACAGGAAAAAGTTGCTGCTCTTATATTTTGATTCTCTTTGATTCTTTATGCATTGTAACGTTACATTTTTCCGGGAGGGGAAAAATGTAACGTTACAATCTAACATCACCCGGGTTTCCCTGGCCTCTTATTATCCTTCAGTTAGGACCCTCCAATACCCATTCGTTAGGGCCTATTAAACCATCTAAATTGTATTTTATTAATTAAATTGTTTACTCTTTAACTTGTTTATTTTCTTCTTAAGCTAGGACTCCTCCAGTTCTGATGATAGGTAGGTGATAGTTTTATCTCTGACCTTACATTCCCCCCCCCCCCCCCCCGGAAAAATGTAACGTAACAGCATGTAGGTGATTTCTTTTCGGAAGATTGGTTACTTGGGAATAATTACAGCCCGCATTTATAATTATACTCGAGCAACCAATCTTTTTTTTACACGTTGCCCCTCACTAGGAATTTCTTCTGTATTGTGAGTGCGTTTACAAACATTTAAACTCACATATACTAACAGCCAGTCCCGGAACATCTACTTTTAGGTCATACAAATATTTTTTCCGTGCGGGAATCGAAACCGCGACACGCAGCGCAGCAGTCAATCGCTTAACCACCGCACCAACTGTGCCGTCAAATCTTTGGAGCAGTGGTGGACTAGCGGACTAACGGCCGCGAATTACGAGTTAGTCGCGGGTTTGAACCCAAGCAGGCACTTTGTATAAATTATTAAATCACCACTACTCTCAAAATGGTGAAGAAAAATCTCGTGAGGAAAGCGGCATGTCCTAGAACAAAAAATTCGAAGACATGTGACGTCCACCAATCCGCACTGGGCTCACGTGATAGATTACTAGTGATTATTTAGTGGAGGCCTGAGTCCCAGCAGTGGAAACATTATAAACTGGTTATGCTTTGCTGAACTAATATTTAAAATTTGAATTAATTTGGTCTTTAACATGGCTGTTTTGTTATGCTTTGAAAACATAATAACGTACTTAGTAGAATATTTTTCATATCGGCTTTTTAATATACAGGGTTTCAGGGACATCGACGTGCAAACTGTAACCATGAGCTCCTGATTCTACATACACCATCTATTAAATATATCGTCGTTCATTTTTAAAAAAAACCTGCCATTTCTTACAAAAGCGCAATACCTACACGATCAAAATGTATGGAACAGGAGATTTTTTTAAATCATTGACGAAAAATTTCAATCATATACTAAATTCATGGTAACCGTTTGCACGTCGATGTCCTTGACACCCTGTATACAAACCTTAGAATCGATTTTATATTTCTTGACAATTCATGATATTTTCTTGATCACTTCAAGAGAAAAACTTGCAAGTCCTGTCACCAAAACCCTAACATAGGCAACAGAAAATTTACAAATTTGAAGACACATTAATAAATGTAAAACTCAGTCTTAAGTTCCACGACTAAGTCTTTTATCCGTGTCAACTAACCCTTTTACTCCCACATCACGCTAAGAACTTACAAGTCTAAAATTCCCAACAACTTTTTTCTCCAATTAATATTTCGTAAGCAAATCAAAACGGTGCCTTTAAACGGCCGCCAAAGGTTTCTGAATAAATAAACATCCGTTAAACAAGTTTTTTCTCTACTAGTGAAAATTTGATATTTCGCTGTCGCAGTCTGGAACGGTGACAAAGTTGTTGTTTGTGACACACGGTTGTTAATGTTTGATAAACAAATAAAATTGCTTTCAATCTAAATGGGCCTTCCGTTACAAAATTGTGGATAAAAAACGCTTTAGGTATAAATAACAGTAAAAAAATATTTCGCAAATAAAAAATAATAATTTTTAATTTACAGGTTTTTAAGGTTTCCGAAACAATAATTTCATTACCATAAATATGCGAACCATAGCAAACCATAGGTGCAAACCAATAAAATAAAATTATATAATTTATTTATTTATTTATTTAACACTTTCTCACACAAATGTACAGAGGCAGACTTAATGCCATAGGCATTTTCTACCAGTCAACCCTTGGGTGGTGCAGAGACAAACAGTGGTAGGTGCCATTACGAAAATTGGGGAATACATTTTACCTTAACTATAAATAAGAGATATATACCTAATTATATATAAATATAAGAACAAATAAATATACATAAATACACGAATATACTAAAACAAATAAGACAAACAATGAGATAACATTAACGTTGTTGTGATACTGCCAGCTTCTTACGAATGTGCTCGCGAACTTTAACTTTAAAGTACTTATAATAAATTACCTAACTATAAATCGAAAATTAATATCCAAATGAATCATCCCTTACTTAAAGTTCATAAATTGATGTAAATATTTTGATTTATTGAAACATACCGCGAGAATTTTGATGTGTCCACGTAAAACACTCATTGCAATTATGTTTTAATTCAACATTTATTTGTGTAATGGTCGAGTGGTATGTAAATTATGCAAGCATTTGACCGCAATAAAACAATTAAAAACATTATATACATTCATGAAATCACGCTTAGTATTGTTTTTGAATGATAACATGCAATGCAATAAAATTGCTGTTCCTTAATTGTCACATTACATGCAAACGTACCTACACCCAGAATTTAGGTAAAAATAAAAAGTTTCAACCCAAATAATTTTCTTTTAAAAAACTCCTTTAGACGTAGTTGTTAGCAATTGCCAAATAAAACTTTTGATATCTCCCGCCCATACAGAGTTCCTGTTATGTGCGGGAGAAATCAGTTTTATTTACCCTTTTTTTCTCGGTGGGAATTTATCAAATAACTTCTTCCGCTCTGGGCGTAGCGGGAGGGCGTGTCAGACTTTTACCGACTAAAACCCACCCGTGTTTCTTCAGTTGCCTGTGAGGGCCACGGTATCCCTTTCGGACAAACCCGCAACCCTGGCAGAACAGGAACTACCCTAAAAGCCGTTCATCACTCCAAATTACAGAAACAAATAGGGAACTGAACCCTTAATTTAGTTGTCCATATTTCGCACCCGTCTATCACAGCGGTTAGCCAAGCGCCCTATTTCTAACACAAAATTATTCATAGCCTTGAAGGCTTCGCTAAGTACCAACCGTCCCGTCAGCAGGCGGGGGATTGGATCTCACCTTGTTATAGAACGTTGTTTTCTTTTTACTATCATTAAAATTAAAATTAATATAGTGTTAAAATTAGCCCCTTGATAGCCAATATTGGAAATTTTGAGAGGCATTTTTCATGTTAATGTCGCAAACGTCTAAAAGACTTTTAGGTACTACATACCTGCTGTTCTCACCGTCATTGATATACAGTCTTTGGTTTTATTAAATAATCACAAAAACCATACTTTTCACATCAAGTTTTCCGCCAAACAGGCAAGATGGTAGAATAGACATGTAATTTTTTTCATCATCATTTCATCTGAACTCGTAGGATATAAAATCTTATGAAATCCTAGAGATTAGATAAGATGTGAGTAGAAACGTTCAAGGTAAAGTTAGGTACCTACCTCATACTGTGCACACATGGAGGAACAGACAAAATAATTTGGCTACTGGACCTCAGTCGTTGAGTCTCCTTAACTTCAGAGTTGACCTACCTACATGATTACTGACAAATGCTGACAATGCTTGACCTGTCCAACCAAATCTTTGTGTTTCTTTCCTCAAAAGACCATTTCAAACACTAATCTATATGGTCCTCACATGATCTGACCAAAATTATGTTAGATTTGGACCCCTGAATTTGTTTCGTCATTTCTCCTCGGGGTAGTCAGATAGGAAATGTCGACTGCATCTAACTGACTTTTTTTATTACGTGTCAATGTTATTCTGATATCCTATTAACAGGAAACCGCCTCTGTGGTCTAGTGGTAAAACCACATGTCTCAGATCCAGAGGTCTTGGGTTCGATTCCCAGCAGTGGCAAAAATTTCTGCTCGGTTTGGTTGGTGGTAGGGCTTGTTCTAAGACCGCCTGGCTACCTACCACCATCTTATCTAAGTCTGTCGCCAAAACAACAATGTTAACAGCATTTGTTGTGTTTCGGCAGTTTGAGGTAAGATAGCCAGTTCGTCTGTGGTTGAGGATTCCGGGTGAAGCTCGCTTCCACTTTCGGCCTTATCATCACTTACCATCAGGTGAGATGAAGGCCAAGAGCATCACTGTAGTATGTAAAAAAAAAATACGTTTTCTGTTTATTTCATCGTGCATCAATTAAAGATCTTCATTTTCTAAAAGGAAATTTATCTGCTAGATATAAGACTGACGTCGGCCTTCTATCTAAACAGTACAGAGCTAACGTGTTGGGTATAAAACCGCATGTGGTTAAATTTAACAACTGAGGCCAAGGCATTTTGAGGTTGGCTGTTGGTGATGCTCGCAAACATTCCAACGGCAAACATTGCTTTGGTGATAAGGTGGCAAACATTGCAATAAACACGTTCTTGCTGTATGTTGTTCTAAGTATTGTTGGGACAGTTCTTGGTTTTGTTTCGAAGTGAATATCCATGTTGGTTTCTGTATTAGTTTCACAGCAAACGTGCAGATAATGCCATAAATCCACGGTGGGTGAAGGATTTAGTGACCGCTGTAACTTGTATGGGTCTGATATGATTCCCAACTGTGTAATAAATATTGTTATCTCTGAGTTAGTTTAAAATTATGTATACCTTAAGGGTGCCAAAAACATTGTTTCAGAAACCAAGAGTGGTGGTAATGAATTTTTTTTTCAGCCATTTCTTAAAAGAAGGTTACCGACTATGAAGTTTTTATATACAAAATTAAACTCTTTTTCGAGTGTAGATGTCATAACAAAGTCAAGTACACAATTATAAAGCTTCAACAGAATCTAGATACAGTTTCCTCAAATTACTATACAACTTTGTAGATTATGAAAAAGCCAGAAGACATTTTAATGAAGTTAATGTAAATTAATAAATAAAAAGTATATGCCAAGAAGGTATAGATTGTAACGACGCAAAGAAACGAGTTAAAAAGGCTCACAAGGACGTGTAACTATCCAAAAAAAAAACTGATCAAAATACTCAACTAACGATGAAACTCGCATCACAATCCACTCAATAGTTTCCAAACTGTTCGAGCTTGAAACAGATAGACGTAATTGGGAACTTCGCTTCATATTATGTAGTGATTACAGCGAAGAGGAAATTGCTTCGCAAACACGCCAGGTGAGTGTGTTAGGAGCTATATTTTAGTTCGTTATTCTCTCATATCACCAAGGAGGTCTATAGAACTAGAGCCTATAGAACAATAATCACAAGAAACATTTACACAAATTAAAGTACCTGATTGGGTTCGAACCCACGATCTTACAACTCATAAATCGCGGCCGTTACCACTAGCCGCGTGGAGGCTATTTTAACTCTTTTAATAACGGAGAATAGTAAAAGATTTAACTGTCTTTTTCTTTAGCTCACTAATCGCTTTACAAAATAATTAACTTTTGACAGTGATTTGAGCCATTTCGTTTGATTGTGAACTTTATATTTGTTTTTCGGGGTCTGGATTTGTGCCTTGTAGATGGAAAATGGCACGCCCCCTATTATATGAGACTTTAACATAACTGGCGATATGCAGGTGTACGAGTACTATAGGTATATATGTGCCCAACCCTTCGGGGAAACGAGGCGTGATCTTATGGTGTATGTTTATATATGTTTTATTGGCACTAATGTTATCCGTACCGGAAAGCAGCAATATTCTTGTTTGTCACGGTAACATATCTGGTATAAAAAAAAACTTATTTATATTAAACTAGCTGCTACTCGCGACTTCACCGGCGTGGCTTTTCTAAAATAAAAGTAGCCCTAGTTATTCCTTATAATATCAGCTATCTGTAAGTGGAAGACCTGTCAAAATCAGTCCGACCGTTTCGAAGTTTAGCGGGAACAAACAGAAAGACAGACTTTTTTTTTTTTATAAGTACCGTATATACTTTCATACGAATTTAATTAGAGCTGTTATTTTGACATTACAAACAATTTACACACTTCAATTTTATTTATTTGTATTGTTTAAGTAATCCTACAAAGCAAATCTCTGCTATCACTAACAAACTGCGTGGGCCGTGCCTTAAATAATTATTTGGAACTAGTGATAACAAAATTAACATTAGTTCCATTATTTTTTAAATTCTTTTAAAATGGAACTAGTGATTAAAAATAAACATCAGTAGTTCCATCATGGAACTGTTAATGGTACTAGTGGCAACGAAGCAAATATCAGACACTGTTTATCAAATTTTCAATCCCAAATGGAAATAACAAAACATGTTAGAACTCTGACCTTTAAAACATACTTACCTTTATGTAGACCAAACAATACGAAATGATAATCAGAATCCATGAATACGTCATGTTCACTGCATAGAATGGTACAGAAGTTCTGCTCCATACTGTTAAATCACTGGTTAAAGTAAGTCCACAAACAATATTTACACTCATAATTAGTCTCTATTTCACTTAAGACGCAGATATGTGCCAGTGACCTTGAGTGGTTAGCTTGCATGTTCTGTACTGAGCTCACGCAACGCGTCCTACGTCCAGCCAGTAATAGGACTTGTCCATCCAGGAGCGCTGTCCCGACGAATGATTAATTTATTATACATAAAACATAAGGTATTTTAATAAAATACATATAATAAAAGATCAATAATTAAATTATCTTTAAAAAAGTAAAGGTTTCAGATAAATACACTGGATAGATTTTGCGTGATTCTCAGTTTTTTATCCGCGCTAGATATAACTTTACAAATTAATTTCACCGTCATTGTGGTATACCAACCAAACTCCTTAGATGTCATTATAATGGCATCTCCGTAATATAATGTCATAACTTATTCTATCAAATCGTGTTTTTCGTCATTTTGTTGATTAAAACCACTATTGTTAGTTTTATCTTATTACAATTTAATCAATAAAAAATTTAAAATTTTGACGCCATGGACTTTTTTAGATAGTTCCGCATCAAAGATTGACAGGAGAGAAGTTACAACCCGTACCAACTTCCTGGAAACTAGATCTTTTCATAAAACATGTTTCATCAAACGTTTTCACGTATATCAGCGAGTGTAGGTACTACTTTTCCATCCGCAATCGACCGTAGAGTTTTCACTTCTGTTGGCGGTTCTTATGACTGCCAATTTTTTTTCTCGTCTTTTTCGCGTTGTGTGGGGTATCATTGGATAGGCCGTTTAAAAATATTGCGGGTCTGTGAATACCATTTTTCGATTCAGGAATCCTTTTGTGTAATATTAAGCTTTAGTGCTGTTTTTTGTTAGTAAAGAGTCAAGTGGTCTGACACGGACTTGGCCGGTTTTTATTCATTGTGATTAAGGTGTTGCATAATATACATAGGTGTTTCAAACATGAATCCTGCATGAAAGCGTTAGATCAAGTAACCAAGTAATAAATTGAGCCGGATATACTGCTAAGATTTGCGGACATGGTAACACTTGTTGCCAATTAAATCGAAGGAATGGCTCTTGATATTCCTTAACAGCGCTATCTCGGGTCCACTAGCACCACTCCTTTAAAAAAAAGATTATCTCGTGACTGAGAAGGAATTATGAAAAACGGCTCAATCAGCAACCTCGGTAAGTGTGTCTAGAATTTTCTAATACCTTTTATAAAGTTTTATATTAAGACACGAAGCAATAAAATTCGATCTAAAGAAAAACGGCCACATTCCTCTAGATCGTATTTTGTTGCATCGTGTGTTGTTGTGTGGGTTGAACTGTTAAGTCTATAAAATGTTTAATTAATAAATAACACTTTGCCCAACCTGAGAATCGTACCCGGGACCTCATGATCAGCAGTAGCGTACCGCTTGCGACCTTAGACCAATGAGGCACTCTAGGTCTAGTCTAGGCTAGCCAAAACCTTTAAAAAAATGCGATAAATAATTTAACCGTATACAGACGTGTTATTTCTCTGCTCAGAGTGGGTACTTCGCTCATAAAGGGTGCCAGATACCGAGTACGAACGTTAAAGCCTATTTAACATAAATAAATAATACTGGAAGCAGTTACGGCTGATTTATGTGTCCCGCAGTAATTTTTGTAGAACCTTAATTGAATAAAGAAGTTGGTTCTGAGGCGGTCGAGCCTTACCGAGCCTATACATACTTTTGCTGTGTTGGCGAGTGTTTTTTTTTTTTTTTTTTTTGTCATAAAGTACTGAAAACTTTGAGTGAAATTTTCTAAAGTGCTTTTGGAAGAGGAATTAATGGTAGAACTTACATTTACATTCTAATAAAAAGGGCTTATAAATTTTTTCTTAGTTTTATGCAATATCCAATGATAATCACAGCTCCTACGCTCGTTGATATTATCCTGTTCATGTTTTTTTTTTTTTATAGAAGCTAATATTATCTTGTCTCGTTCTATACTCCATTTACTATAGCATTAGACAAATAACGGCTAAATAACGATAGTTATTGTATAATATTGTTGAAATTACTGCACTTTAGAGTTATTTTTTTAATGTAAATGGCAAATAGATTACAGTGCTTTGTATTTATCGTGAAATAACGGAGTTTATTAAACGATTACATCGAAATAACGAAAGGGTGAGAACAGTTATTTGTCTAATGTCATAATAAATGGAGTATAGGTGTTTTTATTCTTATAAATTATTAAAAGTTTTAAAAACTAAACGGTTGAATAACAGGTAGGTATGACCACAAATGGTATGACCAATTTTCCAGAAGTGATATTTATATGTTTATTTATTTATATATTTGTACACCAGATTATACATTAAAAAAAACTTATACACTACAAAATATACAATTGGCGGCCTTATCGCTTACTTTGATCTCTTCCAAGCAACCTTGGAATGGACAGTGATTTCTGGACATAAAATGGGGTTGTCATTGGTGCAAATAAAAAGTATAGAAGAACATTATATCATATTAGATACACAGATTTAACCTAATATATAAAATAAATTCGGGTTATTTACACCATTTTATAACTCAAGATCGGCCCGACCGATTTTTCTGATCTTGGATTTTTTGGATTACTTGGGCAGAATAACTATTAAAACATGAAGAAAATTCCTGAAAAAAAAAGAGATGTAGAAAATTCACTTTAAAAACTAGAAAAAAACATGATGATACCTCGGGAACGGATTTGGTAACGGGGGAATAAGAAATTTCACGCAGACGAAGTCGCGGGCAGAAGATAGTGCTATATAATAGACACATACATAATAACTATATAAGCAACGGAAATTAATGAAGACTGTAGATAAAAAATCACAACGACCAATAATATTGCTTCACGAGTCTTTTAAACACAGGCAACAATGGCAGGCAAGATGCACCTAATGTTAAAGAAAATTACATAAATATCAGTGATGTAAGTAAAGTTTCATAAAATAGTTACACAGCGGCAGCTTCCCGCTAACAATTGGACCACCTTATCAATTCCCCGGTGTCTCATAAAGGCAGTGTCCACTCAGAAACTCATAACATGACGATTAGTATGCAACTATGCACGCCGCGTCTGTGACTTGAATTGATTACAGTACATTGTACAGTCAAATTTCAATAATTGCCAAGGAAGCTTTGAATAGGACAACGGAAATTCTTAATACAGCTCCTATAACTGAAGACCTTTTACCTATATTCCTTCTTTCCGAATTTTGGTATTAAAGTTAAAAAAAGAACCTAGTAGTAGGAAATAGTAGACTGTTATAAAAGGGTCAAAATGAATTAATTCCCATACGAGGTATTTAGACATCCGAGCCCAGCGAGGGCGGCTATAGTCCGAGTAGGAATTAATGACTTTCACCCGTGTTGAACACTCTACTTTTCATTTAGAATATAAGGATAGTAAAAATAGTATTTTTTATAAAATATTTATTGATAATAATCACATATTGCTCGCCATTTAAGAAAGAAAAGAAAAAGAAAGAAAAACGTTTATTTGCGGTAAACATGACGCAATAAAGAACATAAACACAAAAAAATAATACGAGAACTATGGGGGAAAAATGCGTCACATCCATGCAAAACGGCTATCGCTCAGCATTATGCTGCAACCCTATGCAAGACAGAGCCCCAGCGCTGGTTTTCAGCGACAGCCGGCGTTGACGTAATGACGTCGTCCGGTGCAGCAAACAATTATTAAGACGCTGTACCAGCACAGCGTACTTAAAGAAAATAAGTATAATTTAATTCAATTTAAAATGTGATTGAATAAAAAAAGAATATAAGAAAAAAAGAAAAAGGAATTGTACATGCTATGAGAATATCATCCTCAACAAAACGTGTTCCGCTTTATATTTAATATTATATATGTACGCTTTATGAAGTGGCAACATTTCGAAGCGTCCTATTTGACGTATTTCATAAAACCATTGTATGTATTATATGTATCTTACCTTTGAAAATTCTGGCAAAAGATTTTTGATTATTGTATATTCCGTCTTTAACGAAATCTGGGGTCAACATTTCAAAATTGCTTGAACTCATTTTTAATCAAATTTAGTCTACAAAACCAAGATTTTTAATTTCGGTATAGAATACAGAGTTAGTACCCTGCCAAATTATATAGTCTTTTTAGGGTTCAACTAGAAATAGTTCTATTTTTCTGAAAATGTTGACGATCAAAAGTGTCTTCTATGTGCCTATTTGAAAAAAAAATGATTTGAATTTGATAATGACTATGAAATTATGTAACTTTAATTCGTTCAGAGAATTTGGTATTAAAGAATTTTGTAATCAAACCACACAAACCCCCAGATCAGAGAAAGTGGAAGAAGCTAATGTAAGGATCCACGTCTTAAATTTTATGTGGCTTTCTATATTTAATTTCAACCGGTTCTTGACTTCATTATTTACTAGTTCATTTAAGCAATTCCATAACACTTGAAAATTACCCTACCATTACTTCTAACCCATCAAACTGGCCACAAAGAATGACCATAAGTTGACCATGTAACGTCACAGTCCGCCGACAAGCCACAGCGGCGGCTAATGCACTCCGCTACTTCAAAGTTTTAACGATCTTTACTTAGCGCTAGGGTTGGTTGATTTTAATCATGATCTAAATCAAATGGTTTTTAATTAAAATCAAAATGACCAGAAAAACTATTATTAACGTGGTTTCTTTTAAAACAATATGAAAATGCAAAGTATGAGCAATATTTTTTTTATTATTATTTTTTCGTTTACGGGATTTTGTCTCAAAATCAATATAATATTTTTGAGAAATATGATTAAAATTTTCAATGGTCCACATAGAAAATACAATTTTAATCGCATATTGCTAATTTTACTACTAAAACATATCTCGGAAAAAAATTACAATTTTGAGGGAAAACATCAAGACTTTATTAGGAAACAAAAAACCGGATTTAAAAAAATAAAATAACAGATTTCGCACATCCCTACTTAGAAGCTAATGCTGCTTTACAAAATGTTCACTAGAAAATGGTTCGTACGTAAAACTTGAAGCAAAAACAGCATTAGACTGAAAAAAGTAGCGAAAGCATTACTTGGTAACATGATGTACTTGTAGAATGCATTAGACTGGGTGTAGGTTGTCGCCTTAAGTGATATGTTGTAAGTGTTAATTTGTCTAGACTTTGCGAGCAGGTTTTTTTTAAAGAGTTGTAAAAACGAGGAGTGTTTTTATGAAGCCATTTTGGCTATGAGACATCTTTATTGGTCAAACCCGGTGCTTCCAAAACTGCACTCGGATCGCCGATCATGCTATCAAGCGATGCGATTTATGAAGTAACAACCATCACCTGCAACTATGTTTTGATCATGTTCTAAAACGGCCTGGTTAAAATAGTGCCGAGAATCCTGTTTAGAACGGACAATAATAACCAAGATGATTATAATCTAGATCAACATAATATCATTTTTTAAGAGCAGAGCAGAGGTGGCGTAGATTCGAACACAGACAGGCGCTTTACTTTGTGTAAATTATTTCTTAACCACTGCTCTCAAAACGGCGAAAGAAAACATCGTGAGGAAACTGGTATGTCCTAGAATCACAAAATTCGAAGACATGTGACATCCACCAACCCGTACTGGGCCCGCGTGGTGGATTATGGCCCACTCCCTCTAACAGAGAGGAGGCCTGTGTCCCAGCAGCGGGAACATTATAGACTTATTATGCTTTATATTCATTTTTATTTCCTAATTCATCTTTAGCTTGAACCTTGAAAGTAAATAAATTGGACACAACTTCACTCTAAATTCAGGCACCGTATACAAAAATACATCACAAATGCCAAAAAGTATGAGCAAGTCAATTCTCAACAGCATACACAGACACTAAAAATAAACCCGAATTTTAAACCTTCGAACAAGTATCCAGAAGAATTCAGAAGAATGTTCGAAGTCACGTGTTCGCAAGTAATTCAGTAGGCGCAGGAATACTTGGGAAACTTTCCTGTCGCTTTAGATAGGCAAACTTCGATTAGAAACTAAGCCTGGTGCTTCAGAGTTTGACAAGTGTAGTCCGACTTCATGTTGTAAAGAGTAATTGCATGTGCCTTTTTATAGTTGGAAACTTTGAAGCGGTTGCCAAAGTTTGTGCCAAAGGTTACTTTTGGGAATTTGATCGATGCGGTTATTGGAAAAAGTTTGAGAAAAGGTGAGTTGAGTTTCTTACCTATTTTTACAGGCATTGGACGTTTTAAGAAAGTTTTTATGTAGATGATTTTGATAAGTTATAGAAAACGCATTATATTTACATTATATTTCCGCAAACAAGACTTAAGTAATTGAAAATAATATAAACTGCGTTGTTTCTTACATCGACATCAAGACAATATTTTAAGCAAATGGGTATTGCAATAGTACCTACAATATATATTTTCAAGTTTTATATTTGAATCCAAACACCATTGCAATACATTTCGTGCTAACATTACTTCTATTCTATATCCAATAACAGAAAACACGAGACGATACATTCATAAACACTCTAACACAAGCATATTGAATCCATTCCAAAGTACTAACTTTACCAGTTTATGCTAGCAAAATACAGAATCCAGTACAAAGTGATAGGTATTCCTGTAATAAATTACATTAGAATATACAAGTATCTCGTGGACTGAAACCAAACAGTCCAGCTGATTAATTACCCATCTCGCCTTGCGCTAAAATAAAAAGATGTATAAACAAATTCAGCTTGGTACTATCGGTCATTTATTCTAGAATGTTTCTTCATTTTGACTTAGTTAATGAGCTAGATGCTAAGAACATTATATTTTAGCTTTTTAATTCCAGTCAGGTGTATATTTTTCTTGCTTTTCACAAGTTTCGCGTTAACCCTATTTCACAATTTCATAGAGAGACGCCATGCATTTGCTAATGAGCACACAAACAGTTTCTTTAAGCAAACAGACCACAGCAAAATCCGGCCAAAGGCTACAAAGGCGAAGAAGATCAAAGTAATCTTTTGAACCAACATACTGGTACACTACCTACAGTGTAAACCTATTGAACTTCACAAGGAATACAATACGAGTAATATACACCTTCAAAGATACATTCAGCTATTAACAACCCGAATTTATATTGTGTTCTCAATCCTTCACCTCCGAAAGTAAATAATGTATTCTAACAAAGGCATAACGAAATGGTAATCGAATGCCACATCGATTTCGTATAAATAAATTTGGTGTATTGTAAATCTCAATTAAGTCTTTGGGAAGCTCTTTCACGCCAAAACATTAGTACGGGATACAATAGACTCTGGTGTTAGCCTTGAACTGAGAATCAATTTCTCAGGACAATAGTCATCATAGATAATGAATTTTTATTGCTTCATTTCAAAGGGGACGATGTTGACAATATTAGTAAAAGTAAGTGGAAAAGAATTGAAATTTTGTTTGCTGAATATTTAAGAAAAGTGAACGTCATCAATAATTGTAACTTTCTCGACACATTCTAAAATATTATAAACTCAGTTAATAAAGATGTAGGTATGCTAGTTGTTATTGATTTACGATGCGAATCCTAAGTACATGTAAGAAGGGGTTTACCGAACTTGACGTCCAAAAGGTGAACAGGGAACGGAAAGACTTAAGGTTCGGCATAATGTAGGCACGTGTATAATAAAAGATTAAAAAACCGGCCAAGTGCGTGTCGAACCACGCACAATGAAGGGTTCCGTACTTGGAAAGAAGGAAAGAATTTTTCCTAAGAACAAACTTAACATTGTAGTTGGTAAACATAATCTCCCATACATTTCAACTGCAAATGTAAGTTTGTACGCACAATATCGAGAGATTTACCATGTAATTTTAAGACCATAGACTTCTTATAGATTTTCCTGTAATCTATAAGTATAGAACTATTTTCTGTATGTTTTTCAAAATTTTAGGTTCAGTAGTTTCGGAGATAAGGGGGGGGGAATGGTCAATTTTCGTCTATTTTCGCTTATAACTTTAAAACAATTTATTTTAAAATTATAAAAAAAATATATTTGAGACTCTCACAGTAAGCCCTTTCATTTGATATATCACACGGTACAGTCTACAAAACTTTTTTATTTTTTATTTTCTTGTTGCACCCCAAAGCTGACCCCAATATTCTAAATTCATTTATTTACGGTTCACGTCCGTGTTTGGGTCACTCAAATTGATATGTGTACCAAATTTTAACTTAATCGGTCCATTACATAGATAAGGGAGGGGGAATGGTAAATTTTCGTCTATTTTCACTTATAACTTTAAAACAATTTATTTAAAAAATATTTTAAAAAAATATTTGAGGCCCTCATAGTAAGCCCTTTTATATGATATGTCACACGGTACATTTTGCAAAACTTTTTTTTTAATTTTCTTTTTTGCCCCCCAAAACTGACCCCAATATTCTAAATTCATTTATTTACGGTTCACATCCGTATTCGGTCACTTAAATTGTTATGTACACCAAATTTCAACTTAATCGGTTCATTACATTCGGAGCAAATTGGCTTTGAATGAGGGACAGACAGACAGACAGACAGACAGACACACGAGTGATCATATAAGGGTTCCGTTTTTTCCTTTTGAGGTACGGAACCCTAAAAACCAGCCAAGTGCGTGTCGGACCACGCACAATGAAGGGTTCCGTAGTTGAGATGAATTTATCCCAAGAACAAACTCAACATTGTAGTTGAAAAACATGTTCTCCCATACACAATGTATCGGAGAACATGTTTTTTAACTGAAAATTTTAGTTGGTTGACTATTACTCGGTAACTTGTAAAGCCTACTTAGCTGTGGTAGTTTTACTTTAACTTCGTTATACAGTGTGAGTCTTTATAATGTGCACATATCGAAATGAGGGAATCTATGCTTAATTTTATCTACGGCAAAAATATATAAAAAAACCTAAATATTTTATTTTAAGTTTTATGGAATTTAAAAAAAAAATGTTCTCAGTGTAAACAAAACGGTGTAACTTTTAAACTAAATGATCTATCACGATGAAACAAACTTCATAATGATTGGAAGTAATTAGGCGTCCAAAAATAGGGGAAAAAACTACCCTCAATTGAAAAGAAACATATTTATTTTTAGCAAAAACCGGTTTTTTTTTGATAATTTTTTACAATAATTGTAAAATTTCTCAATAAGGTCTTATTGAGAAATTATGAAAAAAAAAAATAACATAAATTTTTTTTTTTTTTTTCCGTAGATAAAATTAAGCACAGATTCCCTCATTTGAAAAAAGGCAACTGCCATTATAAACTGAGATTTAAATTAAGGGTGATATGAACGCAAATGGAGTAAATGTTACAGTTTATAATGTCATTGCTCGCAGTAATATATTACGCTATTTTCTACCTAAAGTAGAATAATAACCCGGTTTGTTGTTTTTCATTTTTATTATTATACATGTATAAATGGATTTCTTTTTGTTTGTAAATATTGCATGAAACTATACAAACGTATGCAAATATGGTATTAAAAAAACTATATATACTGATATAACTTTTAAAATAAATTTTCTTGAAGAATATATTCATCTCTTCAGAAGCATCGTTCCAAGATCCAGCTATCACAATGGTGCTTTGTCACCCGATATCTTTACGACTTTAGTCACCTTTCCATTCAAAGTTCATTCACTCTCATGCAGTGGCATTTATTATGACGTCGTCAATGTAGAACATTGAACCACCGCGATGATACTTGAGATAAAATTAAAAATAGAGGTTTCAGCGTTTCATAATCGGTACATCTCGAGACTCGTTCGGGTGGAATTTATAATGACACTTGGCATAAATTGAGGGCACCACTCGAACCCCAGGCTGTTCATGTGAGATAAAAGTATATGACAGTATCCAAGACCCAAATCGTCTAGGAGAAATATGGCATATTTTGGGTTGCATCCCTATTTCTTGGGGAATCGGGTTACATAGATATCGGTAGGCGAGGAGCTAGTAAACTATGACAATTTATTCACGAATATGGACCTTTTGCCCTCATATATTAAAGCCAACTGTGCCTTCAAATACCGTTTATGAATCTCGTGTTGATATCACTTGAGAAGTTGGCTTTATGATATCTTCACCATGGAGAAGCTTAGAATTTATTATTACGATCTGTTGTTATGTTCAAATTACATTTGCAATAAGGATTTTGAATCTTTGTTGTAAAGTCGTACATACATAGTTACCTACATTTCTAGAGATAGTCCCACCCTCTCGCCATTAACGAGTGCGTATCGAATGTCTAAACACGAGTTCATTTATTTTCTCTTCATGCCTTTGTTTATTTTGCTTTTATTTTATTTTCTATTTTCTAAGCAGTTACGTTAATAACAGTTACTTTTGGAATTTTAAGGCAGCGCGCGTTTTGATGAAACTATGGTACCGAATCACTTTAATAAGGACCTAATAATGGTACCTATCTATAGTATATATAAATAATCTAATATCTATTATTTCCACTTTTCATTCCACAAAAGTAACATTTTCTAAGCCTCAAATTCAATAACTAATTATCAAAATCAATAAATATCATACGCTATGGCCTATCAAGGAACGTAGAAACGGAGCACAAATCGAACACATTAATCATTATGCCACTTAATTAATGCCTATTATTCATCCGTGTAACATTAGTTTGATAATACATCCACTATTTCATCCAAGTTATTATTTACACGTTGAAACGGCCGAATGCAAAAAAGGCCGATGGCACCCGAATATCCCCGAACGTGTAAACACAGACGATGCCAGCAAAACACAAACAGAGACCGGCCAATTTTACTTAGTAGTTAATCTGTAATTCGTGATTCAAATCCCCGGCGCGGTCGATGCGACACCGCGCCTATCCGTTTAAATGGACAGAAAAAAGACGAGGTGTGGCCGATTCGACCGTCGGGAATTGGTTATGTAGTGAGCGGTCAGCATGCCTCAGTAAGTAATGGTTGAGGCGCCTAACGAGGAAAAAGTAAAAGGGCTATGAGTAAATGCGTATTTCTAAAAGGGATGGAAGCGAAACTATTGTAATTAAATAAAAGCGATTCTATTTTATAGACCTTCTGCTAAGAGACTTGTACGTAATTTAAAACTTGTAATTCAACCCTATCCGTTGTGTAAAGCTAAGACGAAAAAAGTCTGGTATAATTTTGCGTTCCTGTCAGTTTTGCGCTTACTCTTACAATCTCCGTATCTCTCTCCCTCCCTCTATAAGATCACACATTACTACAATACAATACACTTCTCCTAGACGTCTACTTTTCCAAATAACAGAAGAGCACATCCACATACACTATGACAATGTTCATCACTTGCCCGCACTCCCATTTGATCGACACCACACAAAAGCCGCAACAATTTGTCGCTCCATATCACACCAGGCCTTTACGTACATTCAGACTGCACTTTGCGGGGTTAGAAGGACAGAACACGCCATTGGGAATCCGCAAAGCTAAATTGGACTTGGGGACCGGTCACTTGCGTCGTTCCGAACGAATTGTTTCTTTAACACAAGAAAATGTTTTAGATTATATCTATATGCCAATAAAGAGATAACAAAGCACAATGGAGCAATTTAACAAAACATTGTATTCTATAGTATCATCGTGAACGTTTGTTTCGGCGATTACTTTGGATGTGTTTATGGAAATGAGGGTATTTGTTATGGCAACGTTCCTGCAAGTATTGAATGTTTCTAAATTGAAATTCTGCGTGTGTAATTGAAAATTCTCAACGTTATTGCTGTTTACGTCATTGTGAGAGGATGTTAGTTTTATTGCTACGTACTCTGTTATACAGTAATTAAATTGAAAGGCTTACAATTTGTTTTATTGTAATAAAACAACATTGAGCAGCGATAAGGCCGCCCATTGTATGTTTTGTAGGTTTTTTTTTGTTATATATTATTTTATTTCACGATTTCAGTCTGCCAAATGACTCATGTAAATAAATAATGACCGGGTCATAGATTACTCTGCCAGGGTTGCGGGTTTGTCCGATAGGACACCATGGCAAGGCAACTGGGCCTCAAGTCGCCCGTCTCTTCATTGTGAGTTTTTGACAGATTTGCCATACAAACACTGTCAAATACTCACAATGGCGAGACCATTCTGACACTATTGTAATAGCAGACTTGAGGCCCTGAAGGAACACGGGTGGGTTTTAGTCAGTAAAAAGTCTGACCCGCCCTCCCGCTCCGCCCAGAGCGGGAGAAGTTATTTGACAATAACACAACCAAAAAAAAAAAATTAAGAAAGAAAGAAAAAGAAACATTTTTTTTTATTCTGCACAAACAAAACGCACTTAACATAAAATAAAATTATGAAATACACACATTCAACTAGCCAAAAGTCTCTTATACAAGCAATAAAGGTTTGACAATTTAGACCATTGCTTGATGTCAGGACCAGGGACCAAAGACAATTTACATTGTTACACTGTATTGCGTCACTGGCAAAAATGTCAACAAACAAACGATCAAAACAAAAACAAAATGCCTATTACAGAGTGGAAAATAACTACTTTAGTAACAAACAAACAACAATAACAAGAACAATTAAGCTGTGCGTCGCATCTGTGCAAAAACAGGTCCGTTGCTCAATAAAATGCTGTGACTTCGGAACAACCTAACATCAAAGCGCCGATTTTCAGCAACTACCTTTCGGAATGACATAGTACATAGTATGACCATGTTTCCGAATTTCGTATGAAGCTCAAGTGGTTACCAATTCGCCTTCGCCGGAATGCTCATATTCTTTCCCTTTTGTATAATGTGCTCTTTTCCCCTTCCACCCCTCTCTATCTTAAAAAACGTTTCCAGTTTCTTTGCGACTCCTCTCGAAATTTTTAAGGTCATCTGATAACTTGAAGCTTAAATTGCCCATGCATTCCACAACTTTCCTTGACAAATCCTTTACGGTCTAGGCCGCTCGTTTGTGGAATGCATTGCCAGATCCAATAAAACGCGCGCAATCGTTGCCTGTGTTCAAAAGACTTGTGAAGGAACATTACTTGTCGTTGTGATTACGTTCTCGTTGATAGCTGTGATAATCTATACTTACACTTCATTTATTTTCTTTACTTCTATAGTTAGTATGTATGTATCTATGTATCTATTATATAGCATATATCTGTGTATCTATTATAGGATATTGTGCTGTTATACTTTTTATTTGCACCAATGACAACCCCATTTTATGTCCACAAATTCATTATCCATGCCAAGGTTGCCTGGAAGAGATCGCAGTATGCGATAAGGCCGCCCATTGTATATTTTATAGTGTTTATGTTTTCCTTTTTTTTTGTAATGTGTTATCTGATGTACAATAAAGCATATATAAATAAATAAATAAATAAATAAAATAAATAGTGACATCCCCCTGTGTGAATAATAAATCAGGTAAGTAAAACTTTCCACAGAAATAAGTGTGATTCTAGCTGAACATAGCTTGTAGGTACATACAAATAAAAATAAAATATATAGATTTATAATAATAAGTAACTTTATACAATATAAATATATAAAATAGGAACATATTACAATGAAAATAAACAATAATAGGTGATTGGTGATTACTTTATTTGTTGTGTAGTGTGGTGTGTTTAACTATAAATAGTAAAAAAAAAAAAATATTAAGCTATTTGAGTAACAACACAATGTCGATACACTAACAATACTCCATAATGAAATAATTAAGTTTTCATTTTTACATCATATTTTCGGTTGTACGTTGTTTCATAGCTTATAGTTTTATAGAATTTCGTTTCACATAATTTCTTTCTCATATTTTCGTTTCATAGAATAATCAATACGCAGAATACTTACTTCGAAGATTTTTAAATCATTGATTTTTGTTTCACATAAAGTTTAATGTTAGAATAGTCATATCATAGAATAACAAATCACATATTCTTTATCCATATATTGTTTATTTAATATAAAACTTATTACCAAGAATAAAATTTTATTCATTTTAAATTTTTCAACAGCATATTATTTTTTTGCATTTTGCAGCATGCAAGTAAGCAACCAACATGCAGCGTGCAAGCAAGCATGCAGCGTGCAAGCAAGCATGTAGCATGCAAGCTAGCATGCAACATGCGGCAGGCATGGTTTCTGTCACGGCTCCGGCGCTGCGGGGCTCCGGCGGTCCCACGCGAGCTTATCGTCGCAGATAGTATTCACGCTCACCACCGCAGCTTCGGCTTGGCGGCGTCGAGCGTTAAAACCACCTGCTCCTCAGCTCGCGGGCCGCCTCGCCCCTCCGCGCCTACGCGGATTTAAATTACACTCTAGGGGTAGGGCAGACAAGACTACGTAGAGTCGGTTTTGCAGCGATTCGTTTCTGTCACTAACTTATACCGAACAAACAATATTCGTTAAAAAATAATTCTACCGTGTGAAAAGTTTGTGAAACAAAAAAAAAATATAAAAAATTCATTGAATTGTGTTTCTGTGAAATATTTTTCATTCAAGTTAATAGTCTTTGAAACAATAATATTCGAAATAAAAATACAAGAACCAAATATTATGTGAAACATTTTCTGGGAAACGAAATTCTATGAAATTTCTGTCTGTGAAATAAGGGGACACCCATACTTTCATATATGCACCATGGGAATTTATATGGCGGCCATTTTGCAAACGACATGAATCAAGCAAACGACAAATATGCTTTTTCGCTCAAAACGAAAAAGGGTCTTAGATCACCCAACTATCTACTAAGCTTAGTGTACATCGGTACTTAGCGGTCTTTCTTAAACGTCTTTAGCAAAGCAATTTCAATCAGTAGCATCCTCAACAAACATTTCATTTGACTTCTTTAAAACCTATTTCAAAATTCCAACTCCACTAGAATTCTTTTTCATAATTGAAAACGGAACTGTTCGACAAGTTTTCGATACAATTCTCAGGAACATGCGCTATACAGACACACTCTGGGGGCTCGACACCGTAACTCTATACTTCGAAACGACTTGCAGATACAAATGTTTCGCCGGCACCTCTACAATACACTTTTCCTGTTTTACTACCCTATACTGTCCGATTCTAGATCTCCGTGCCTTCTTCACTGAGAATCTTGTTTCTATTTGCTTGCAATATCTTTTATTGAAATTTTGGTTTGAATGATTCTTTTCTGTTCGTCGAATGAATTATTGGCGTTCAATCGTCGTTTATGAAATATTGTTAACGCTTGATTTCTTCTACTTTGTTGCACCTACCATGTATTGTTTCTGCATCATCCTAAGTTAGAGTGGAAGGATATGTCTAAGGCATTTCGTTTTTACTAGTGCATAAAACATTAAATAAATAAATAAATAATATTTATTTTGTTTCATCGTCTGCTTTTTCTACGGATATTTTAAATGATCACGTATTTTTATTTAGTCAGCACAAAACCAGAGCGCACCAGCTCTGGTTTTGTGCTGACTAAATAAAAATACGTATGCGTGGGCATATCATACAGTTACAATCAAATTGTCATTGCTCGCTGGGCAAGCAAATATGCAAATCGAGAATAACCTGCCATGATGACGTTTTACATACATGTGACTCTTGTTTATTTTAATTCATTTTGATGGACTGAATATGATTGTATGATTGTTTGGCTCATACATAGAGATATAGGATACAAAGAAATAGGTGGTATAGCAATAGATACATAGCCCAAGGCATACAATCTTCTGAAAAACATTCCAGCCCGCAAACTCCTACAACTTGAAAGATAAGCAGTTCCATTTCAAACAAAGAAAACAAAAACTAAAGAATATTCAAGTGTATACAATCCGCGATAGATAAGTTCAAACAAAAAAATGATGCCTCTTGTAAGACGGTCCTTCCATCTGTAGTTTCCTAACATCTGGGACCGTGGCGGTAAATTGCACCCTAGGGATGTGTCGATTCAGTTATACTACATTTGTTGCTTACCCAGTTGCGGCACTGAGATAAATAGGAAATGGCTTTTTACCCGGCTTTCACGGTATATCTATTGTGATATATAAAAGTATCGGGTGGTATAAATTGGCGCATTTTTCTTTAGAATCCAGCTTTGTTGGCCTTAAAATTCTTACGTACGAGTATTGGTCGTTATTTTTTGTCTGTGTTTCGGACTTTGATAGTAAAATTGTTTTTAAGCTGACTGAGATATTTGAGCAAACCAGCAATTTCTAAACGCATAAATACTATATCCATTTAAACAATGCCAGTTTTTTTATTTTTTATTAATACCATGTTAGTTACTAGAATAGTCTATTATAATGGTAACTGTTTGATCTTTTAACATCTACAATTGTAGTCAATATTCTCGCCTCTAGCTTCATTTTGCAACAGTACAGATGATTGAAGTCTCTTTTGTAAGATGTTCATGTTGCAATGAATTGATGTCACTATTGTGCACTATTGCAATCTTCGAATCCAACAAGTATTGGCAAATGGTTGGAAAAGAGATTATCGCTTTTATACTTTTCAAAGCTAGTTCTTATCGGTTTGTAACTATTATTTATATTTTATCAGACTTTCTTCAATTCAGCAGGCACTTATTTCTACAGAAATCATTAAGTCTTTACACTTGGTACTATTTTGTATTCATATTCGCGTGTTATTAGAAACATTAACGCTTGTACGTAACTTTTTCGTTCTTAGACTCATTTAACATCAACCAAACACGTAGAAACACATGAAAAAAAAAATATTCCGAGGCAAAATTACCCAAATAAATGGAAACACTAACATACATATATATAGAAATAAGCCAATAATTCCTCTATTAAAGCAATAAAGATATCACCACAATATTATATGGCATTTTTACGTTCATCCCCGCACTTATAATATTTACATTTCATTTTATGGTATCGTCCTAGTTCGTAGACGGAACGTGTTTTTATATTTCCCCTCTAAACACGAATCTATACTAATATTATAAAGCTGAAGAGTTTGTTTGTTTGTTTGAACGCGCTAATCTCAGGAACTGCTAGTTGGAATTGAAAAAATATTTTAGTGTTGGATAGCCCATTTATCGAGGAAGGCTACAGGCTATATAACAACACGTTACGATCCTTAGGAGCCAAGCGAAAATAACAAAAGTCAGAATGAACGCATAGCGATAACGAAGTTATAACGCGGGCGAGCAACGGGATGCGACGCGATGGGTGGGCCGAAATTTCACACGGACGAAGTCGCGAGCAGAAGCTAGTTTTATATATTTGTACTTGAGAGAATAACGACAGGTGCAGTGGACTTAAAGTTTAGGTCTGTGAGGACCTAAAATGTTGCCTTGTGGCATCCAATATATATGCTGCGGCCATAATACTTCGTTTTCCTAAGTTTTTCAAACCTACCTACTTTTTTCGATGAAAATATGATTGCGCAGTGCGCGGCTTGTTGTGTTAAACTACATTACTGTTCAAAGGATATTTTGGTTTTGTTTTAAGCTACGTGAATTCTGTTTTTCCCCTGAAGCTTTGTTAAAAACAGTTCATATGTTGCTAATGTGTCAAAACACTATGTTTTAATAGATTCTTATAAAAAGAGTTTCGTAGGACGGAGTCAATAAATACAGGGAACGCAACCGACTTTTAATGATTTCATACTGAACATCACGTCTAAACGAGTAGTGTTAATGATTTGGAAAAAATATATGTTAAATAAAAACATTTTCTTAATAACTTAATATATAAATATTTTGGATTATGTTTATATTACACAGTGAAATTAATTTGTAAAGTTATGTCTAATGCGGATAAAAAACTGACAATCACGCAAAATCTATCAAATGTATTTTTCTGAAACCTTCACCTTTTTAAAGATAATTTAATAATTGATCTTTTAGTATACGTATTTTATTTGTTTTATGTATAATAAATTAATAATGCGTCTTATTTGGGACAGCGCTCCTGGATAGGCGAGTAATATTACTGGCTGGACGTACGACGCATTGCGTGAGCTCATTGCAGAACACTAAGGGTCAATTTCCACTGAAAGAGCAGCGGCCGGCAGCGTCTTTTTGAGGCAAAGTATTACAAATAATGTTGAATCTTATCTACGTGATTAAAAAGTTCATAGTCATTTGAAGGCAAAGGAGCGTGGCGCCGCGAGGCTGCACGAGCCTTCTAGCAACTAGTCAAAAGAGGCGACACGCGGCTGACCGCGGCGCAGCTAACTGACGTGCGGCCGACCGCGGTGCATCTAACAGACTCGCGGCGACGCGCGCGCGACCCTTTTCTACCCACTTTCAAAGCTACCACGCGGAGGCCCACTGCGGCGACTCGGGATGCCGCGTCCGGAGGGGCCGCGCTGCCACTCGCGGTGCCGCGATCAGTCACTTGCTCTTACGGCCGCTACGCACCGCTGCTCTTTCAGTGGGGATTGACCCTTAAGGTGGTCACTGGCATATATCTGGGCCTTAAGGTTTTATCTGCAAAGCGCGACAGATATTTATCGCGCTCTTAAACCGTGTACAGACGCTTGTAGTTTGTAATGTAATGTAATGTATCATCTAATGTAACACGAATAGTGTGGACGGCATACAAACTCAACGTGAATTATGTAAGTGTTCGACTGCAAGAGACTTTGTGTTCACGCTAAAAACCAGCCGATGGATCAGCGCGAGTGTTGCATTTAATGGTCGTAGTCCCGTCCACCAAGAACTAGAATTCGCATTACATTACACGATAAGTTACATTACACATTACACACGTCTGTAAACGCCTTTAGATGATAGAATGTCAAATTGTCACTGTTTATTAGAATCTTTAAACCAATATCTCAATATTTCTAGTATCTCTATGTATTTAACTGTGTGTACATAAATAATAATAAATAAAAGAAAAATAATGAAAACTTGAAAAAGAGACTGTGATTGTAATAATGATGATAAAATTACTACTACTAAATACTGAAGTACCGTACTTATAGGCTGTCATCAACATCTAAACTTAACGCTGGTATTCAGAACATTAAAAATAGTTAGTAAATTAAGATCTACTCTTTTCCCACTAACTAAAATCCCTTTAAACATATTTTCTTGCCCCCTTGTTTAATAAACTCGGAGTAAAGTTATGCCCAACTTAAACTTAAAAAAATGAAGGATTAAACTGAAGCTAATACTGGTGCAACTTTAATTTTTCTTTTAAGGGCAGTACAATACAGTATGTACACAGTATGTGTACAGTATGTTTATGTACTTGTGTATCTATTTTATTTGTTATCTTTTTAAAAAAAAATATTATTATTATTATCTCCTCTTAAATAGAGCACCTGCCAATTTATCTCTTCACTACCCTTGGTTGACTGGTAGAGAATGCCTGTGGCATTATGTCCGCCTTTGTACCTTATTGTGTGTGAGAAGTTTAAATAAATAAATACAGCAACAATCCTAAAATGTGCCAAAACATTAACCAACAAGAAACTCAACCAACCAACATAAAGGCTGCAGCACACGACCACGAGACACTGCAACTTTTAACACCATCCATAAAACGTGGGAGTACTGTGGCCCACTTCACGCGATCCGTTCAGACCTTGATGCGGCCGTAAACATTAGACCGAAATAAGCGAACCAATATCAATCAGCCGAACGAACAAGGTGGGGCCTGTTTGTGATATTGAAAATGTAAGGGTATCGGCAGAAATAAAGGTTAGTCTTTTGGGGGGATCTTTATGCATTTTTGCTAATATGAAACGATTATTTGAAAGTATGTTGCAATCGTTTCATGTCTGGTTATTTTTGTTGAGTAATTGACTTAGTAAATAAATTCATTTATTTCAAAACCAGTCCATATGCAGACATTTGTGAAATTAAAAATATTAGATACCTACATTATGAATTAATTAAATGTTTACAAAAAGATAAATAAAATTGATTACAAAATTCACATTAAAAAAACAATACATTACAACACACACAAAATAGTGTATTTAAATATTTCTGTTATTGTAAAATAACATAAAGATCTAAATACACCATATCCTACTTAATCCATAATTGATCTTTTTATTAAATTGTCGCTGAATGATTAAGTGATCCGTTTTTTTAAGGATTTACTTTTTTTATGGTTTTCATTCTAATGTACATAATTTAAGTTTACTTCAGTAAAATAAAATTTAGAAGAAGATTCTTGTCTTATTATCTATCCCCTCTTACTTCAGTACTGACGAAGTAGAATTCTTCAAAACTTAAATTTTTAATAACCGAAAAGCCTCAAACACCTTTCAATCAGTTGAAAGCTGCTTGAAATTCTGCTCAGTTTTCCACAAACAAGTTAATCGCCAATATAGAATTTTGGTGTAACATCTAAACGTACATGTCCGGCCAAGCAATCTATATTTCCACTTACAGCTACAGCTTCTATGTATATAAGCTAGTAGGTAATTTGCAAATTGATTCTAGATGCCGGCTCTTGGCAGTGTTCGGACGAAGCTTCGGTATATTTACATAAACCCAACTACACATACGTTGCACACACGATCAACGTTTATCTTAGGCTATTACCTATCCTCTAATTGATAACGTCTACTATGTTATTTGGTTAGCCAAATTGTATGGTACTAACGAAATAAGGAGGGCACAATTGAATACTGAAGTAGATGGTAATTTTTGGTTTGATAAACTGAGGAAATTTGCTTATCCTCAGCCAAAACCCGAAATTACACTATAATGTCGAGTTTTGACTAAGGATAAGCAAATTTCTTCATGTTGGAGCTCGATAAAGTTAACTTTATTAAAAACTCAAACTTGGACTTAGATCATACACTTATATTAATATTATCCAATAAAACTACTAGCTACAAAATTCGTGGTCTCAAACAAAAGTATAAGTAAGTATATGTAAGAACCTAAAAAAAACAATAAACAATCAACAAATTATCTTCGCAACGAAACAGCACAAAACCTTGTTTACTCCACCAAAAAGCTCACAAAATCCACAAAGCTTAAAAATAATATGAAATAACTCAAGCACACCCTTCGTTAAGATTGAGGCTCATTTTCTCGAAAACCAATACTATAGCAATATCAATAATCAATTGGTGCATTCTTGGCATCCGTTCAAGTCTATTATAGAGGCGATATAGGCGTTGCATACGCAAATGTATTGAGATCCTTTTGTGAGTCTTGCATCTGGCCTGTATTTTACTTTTATATTTTATGTTTAGATTGGATTGTTTGGATATAAATTGTAGCTATAGCGGATGTTGCGGCGAAGTGTTTCGGATTTGGTCAGATTTGTATTATTTCCGTTTATTTCTGTTGTGTTGCGTTTTGTTTTGTGTCAAGGTTTGCGAGTCTTGGAGATGGTATTATGTTGGGAGTTGGGTTTGGATTTTGAGTTACAGAATTAGCGTGTTATGAAGATACTGATGGTAAATTTAAAGGATAAAATGATTTACATGAAGTTGATATTGATGATATTGACGTTAGAACGGTTGAAGAATTTCTTTGCATATTTGACAAAATAATCTTGCAATTAAAAATAAATAACGATTGTGTTACTACAAACTATAAATTTTACCACACACTACTAAACTGTCTACAAGTTTCCTCACAGCCAACAATTTTATTGATGAGCAACTCAACAGAAAACCACGAATCAACCAAATATTTGAACAATGTAACACCATGTCAATATAATTTGTCCCACAAATTCACTATCAATCAAATGCCGACATAATTCCAGACATTCTTGAGCTTGTCGCGTCAAACGACAAAGTTTAGTCAATTTCATGTAAAATAATGGACAGTTCATGACCTCCCAGAATTAGTCACCATGACTCACAGAATTTGCTCGTCATAACTTCACCATGCAAATTGGAAGTTTGGTACCCTTTCTTGCGTTCATAATGGAGATACAACGGTTTAATGTACTGTTTAGGAAAATTGTAGTAAAGGTCTGCGAATTTGAAGAAATTACCTAATCTGCAAATTTTATCAGTATATATAAAGTAATTAGAAAAACAACGGTAAGAATTAGAGATTGTGAGAATGAAAATATTTTTCATTGAACCAAAGTTATAGCAACCTAGTATACCTGTAACACTCTACAGACATTATGTCACAATACTGTAGAAAAATTAAGAGTCAAGACGTAATTTATCATTCCTTAATCATGTTACGTTTTCAAGATAAAAATAAATTGAAATAATACAGAAATAGCTTCTTTGTTTGAAGACACAGCTGTGATTTTCGTTTCTATTAGAGCTTTTGAAAGTTTTTGTATTTATAATTAATTCATTCATACCTAGTTACTAAGCCTATTAGTAGACACTGAATCAACCTTCAGTGTCTACTAATAGGCAGACTGTGATTTTTTTATAAGATCTCTGTAGGTTTTACGTCAATTGCATTTGACAAAACAAAAATAATAAACAATAACGTCACCAACCATTATTAAATTAAAAATTACGTAAACTGAATTTAACTAAAATAATGATATTTTAACCGCAATATTCCCTTGGGTTGTGACTTAATAATTTAGGTGTGTGATCGCTAATATCAAAATGGATACGTGCGTGCCCGCCCTTCGGGGAATAGGCCTATTAAGAATCGAAATAGGTATCGTGACACATAACCACAAAGGTTGATAAACAGTTATCGTTAATTCCCGAAGCTACTTTCTCTAATATTAATATAAATTCCAGTTTTATTTCGGCCTATCTCAGTGAAGGCAAATAGTAATAAAATGGTAAAGTAAATGAGAAAATATTTACGTGAAAGAAAATTCTGGTCAAATAAATGAGAATGGAATGAAATGTCATCATACAGTTGACATGACTAATAGAATAATAATTTAGCATCAACTGAAATATAATAATAAAAAAATAAAATATAATATAATTATAATAATTATAATATAATAAGTATGTAACCATATTCAAAGAGTAGGGAATAATTATTATCCTTAACAATTGTGTTAGGAATGCTCTGTCTTGAAATGTGCTTTTGTTTTTTATTATTTTCTTCTTATTTCAATATTTATTGTAACTGTTTTTATTACTTATTATCTTTACCACGTCATCACGTCAACGCCGGCTGTCGCTGAAAACTAGCGCTGGGGCTCTGTCTCGCATAGGGTCGCAGCATTATGCTGAGCGATGGCCGTTTTGCGTGGATGTGACGCATATTTACCCCAAACTTATTTTTTTTTGTGTTGTGTTCTTTTTTTGCGTCATGTTTACCGCAAATAAACGTTTTTTCTTTCTTTATTTCTTTCTTATCCTGTTAACACCTAGTTATACATATGCGCATGATGTGGTCTTCTGTAATTGAACCTTTCGTATTGTTGTGATTTATACTGTGTCTGTGTATCCTTTGTAGGTGATCCCAAATAAATAAATAAATATAAACTAAAATTGAATGCCAAATAACAACAATTATAAAGCCTGTCGATTTGCCAATGATGGCTGGTACAGAATCCCATGCGAGACTAGTAATCGGGCACAATTCCAATTTCGGTCCGTACCAACCTGAACATTTTTGTGAAAAGGAAATCCAATCATAGTTTTTGGCTAACCTGTGTAACCAAGTAAAGATTTGTAGATCTGCACCGCGGTTAGACTAATTAGGCCAAGAGTTAGAGTTTATAAAATGACAGTTGTAATGGCTCAAATGTTAAGGGATGGGAAGCATCAGGATTCGGTTTCGGAACCTAGCCATCGCTTATTTTATGTGACGCTCAATTTTTACAAGCCTTATATTATTTTTATTTGATGTTGAAACCCTCGGGCCATGGGGTCCTATTGCTCATGGTTTGTGCAACGAAATCTCTAAACGGCTGGTTGACATGACACTTTCTATGACCCAAGGGCTGGCTTTTACCTTGGCCAGGGTAAGCGTTGCTATACAACGTGACAATGCCACCAGTCTCTCTCAGGGAATGCGACGCGGAGGAATTTTTCGATTTTTCAAGTACATATTTTAGTATGTTATTATGTTTTTATTTTAATAATCTGTGAGTTAATTTAGTTTAAGAAGCAATCTATTAAAGATAGACCTTTAGAGAGCTTTATATTACCTTCACTTGTTATAAACGAACAATGTGATAAAATCTTGGAAGTCTATTTTAACTTACTTGTAATTATCATATCGAAATGAAACTTTGTATGTATATGTAGTTCGGATGACAATTCTTTAATTTGGTATCTTAGAGCTTATCTGATGATGGAGCTAGGAGCTGGATAGTGGAATTCTACAGTGGCTACTAGTTAACCCTTTGGGTTTCGGGTCACATGATTTGTTTTGATGAGTCCAACAGATTGCACTTAGTGTTGAGGGTCTGATGATGGAGCTGGAAGGTGACCATTGGAACTCCTCAATAAGTGAAGGTGAAAGAACAGATATTTAAATAAATTGTAATGCTAAAAATATTTAGCAAAATCTTTTTAAAAACAAGCTTTTAATGAACTAAAAACTACAAAAAAAAAACATAGAATTTTAATATTTTCTTAAAAGCTTGAGGCGTGAACATCCTTCTAACATTTAATGAAAAGCCTCAAGTATTTAAGAAGATATTAAAATTCTATGTTTACGTAAGTTTTATTTAGTAGTTCTTATACGTACATTACTATCTAAGACTATCTTGGAACTCGTGAAGAAAAATATTGAAACGTGAACTTATGTATGTGTTATGCAGTCTTCATATAATAGTTTGATATTTCCATATCGCAATACGCAAGCGTAATATCCATGTTAGTTACTTCTCTTTGTGCAAAGACGTTTTTTTTCTGTAGTTGGATTTATTACATGCCAGTTTTGTTATTCTTAAATACATCATTATTTATATTAATTTCTACCACTGTAATAATAAGTACTTTTACTTGTGTTATTCTCGAAACATTTTAAACAACATTACAGGCACTTCCGGCGGCCATCACAGTAAACGCGACAGGTGACGATTGCCGCTGACACACTCGACGTAATCGACGCTAATAAGTCACGAAAGCTGTATTATTTGAGCACGTTTTAGCAGGACTTTCTAACATTATAAATATGGTTAATAAATACGTAAATGGCCGTAGTTTAGCTGACTTTGCTTATAATTTCTTAAAAAATATACATTATTTCCTTTTAAAGTTGGACAACTGCCCCTAGTAAAGACCCATTTTTTTTATTTTTTTTTCACGCTGGGAAATGCATTACGCATTCCCGCTCGTCGGGGGACGAGACGGGGTATGTGAGACTGCCTGCCAAAATGGCAGTATACCCACTAAAACTCAGCGGAGTTCCCTCATAGCCTTGATGGGAGGGTCATGGGAAACCGGCTCAGCCTTTACATCCACATTCCTCCCGGCGCATGCCCGCCTAGCCGGCGGGCCCCGCATGCCCCCCCGGCTGGGGGGGATACGGGAATGGCCGGGAACACCTGGCCATTCCCGTCCGACACTGGTGGAGGCCTGTGCAATACAGGCAAGTGAGCCCCCGCACCCGTTGCCTGCTGGTCTCCTCCTGGGAGTAACCCCCCATCACCCCAGGGACCAGACCAGCACAGGGGCGCCAGACGACCTCGCGTCCAGGCGCCCCTGGTCCCCCCGCGACGGGTCAGATGATTGGCCCCGCCGCCTACCACTTTTCGGCCGCAGAGGATAGGGAGAGCGGCCAACGCAATACCGACACTCCTCTTCCTCTGCGGCTCCATCGCGCCCGCTTTCATACGGTGGCAACCCCGTCAAGGCCGCGGAAGGTAGGGAGAACGGCGCACCTCAATACCGGCACTCCTCTCCCGCCGCGGCCTCCCGCCCTCAGCCGCGATGCCGCCCATTCGACATCACGGCCCGCCTCAGTTGCGATGTCGCCGAAGCGGCACCGCAACCTACTGCTGCTACGTCGTCGGCTTATCCGCAAAAGCCCTGACGAGCGGCCCCCTTCTCGGGTTCCTCTTAGCTTCACCGTGACCCTCCAAGCCACGGCTACTGAGCCCCCCGCCTCGACAATGCGGGAACCCACCAAGTTGGACAACTGCCCCTAGTAAAGACCCATGGTCCAACTAGTTGTACAGAGCAGTTGGACCACTGCCCCGGAATGATATTTACATCTTAGTAAGCCAAAAAAAAATCCTTTTTAACCGACTTTCCAAAAAGGAGGAGGTTCTCAATTCGGTTGTATTTTTTTTTAGAACTCCGTCGTTTATAAACCGATTTGATTTTTTATTCTATTTGTTATTATATTTGTTTGTGATATTTTATTTGTTTGCAAGGGTTTACTTCCAGATTGGTCTCATTTTTATCAGAATTAAGTTCTGATGATGGGATTCATGAGGAATTGAGGGAACTCCTCAAATATTAATATAAATAGGTATACATATTGCGATTTATCTATTTTCATCAACAACTCAAGCATTTGCATTCAGAAAGTATCATTTGATGAAGTGGAACTGATGAAGAAGACCACAAATGGCCACCGGAACTCCTCAATGATAAGTATTTCACGGGTAGTGATATCTCGATTAAGATAGTTAAGCGACTATGAAGCAAATTTTAATAAATCATTCTGATGAAAATGGTACCATCGAACTGATCTGAAGATGAAGCCGGTGGGTATGCACCGGAACTCCGTAATAAAACAATGTATCCTAGCCGTGTTTGGATTTATTGGAATTGTCATGAAATGCACTCGGGCTATAAATGATTTTTAACCGATTTTTATTACCTTTGCTTGGGTAATTTTTGAGTTAGTTTCAATAATACGTATTTAATCCACTTCGTATATCTTGTGTCACTATTGTTTGCGCGGTGTAGCAAGTAGTGCTTAACGAATTGTTGTGGGGTAGGTACCATAACTTAAAACAAAAGTGAAAAATTAAAAACCTGGAAGTCGGTTATTTTTTTTATATTATAACTGCACTATAAGTTATTCTTTCTGTAGGGTCTTTTGAATCTTTTTTACATATCAGGTATTCATAACCACGCTTGTTCACTGCGTGCTAGAAATACCTCATTTAAGTGAGGCATTCTTGTGAATCAGAAGTGAGTAAGATTGAGTTAGAAAGTACATGTCATGTAAGGTCGCGGTCACACCAAACGTGACCTACTTACCTACATATGCCTATCTTTACCTATGTATAGTCAATCGCCGACTAGCGGCGGGTTTGGCTGTAGTAGTTTTTTAACGCTCACAATCGGCCGCCGACTATATGTTTCGGTGCGAACACGTACACTTTACATTCGTACTTGTCAAGTCAATTTCGCTTTGGAAATAACTTCTGAGACATTATTACCGCCATATTTAAATTATCGATTTAAAAATAAAAACTAAATACAATAGCAAAATAATGTGTTGAAAAATTTGCAAACGAACATACGACTAACAATTAAATATTAATTAGTCAGCAAATGGTATGAAGCAATTTTTCTAAGTGCATAATTTGGGTTTGAAATATGAACCTTCCCAGTACGTTTCAAGTACAAACTAGAGTCATTATAGGCGGGGAAAAGAGTAATAACTCCGGGGCTAAATATATGGGAGGAGTATAAAGGAAATGAGTTTTTATAATACACAATGGTGTGATAATAACAGAACGATCAAGGCGTTGCTTTTTATACGAGTATGTACCAAAATAATCGGAGACCAAGAAATGTGATACAAAAAAAGTATTTCTACATTATTGGTTTCATAATACGTAGCTATATTGAAATGTAAACTTTTACAAAAAACATTTTTTAACCCTAAACAGTTCTACAAAACAAAACATCCCACCACACGTTCATATCTCAAACGCCACTCCCCCGTTGATCGCAAACGGACTCAACAACCCCACATTCAGGATACATATAATTATAATATTACTGCGCGATATCTTCGTCACCGAGTCCCGGATTGTTCCCGGATCTCCACGGACTTTTGTTCGCAGCGAGGTCCTTTGTCGATGCCTCACAATAAAATTTTATCCCGGAAACCTATTCGCAGTTACCTTTTATTATAATGTTGCAGCGGGTATCCGGGGTACTTTTCAGTCGGGGCCATTGTTGTCCGCATAATAGGGGCCAAGCTTTTTATTCCGCTACAGATTTTTGAATGTACCGCCGGTATTAACGCTTCTATGAGATCCGATCGATTGGATGTCTGAAGTGGTTCTTTATTCCGAAGTTTGGAGTCGAGTTCTTTGTTTGTATGAAATGTTCGATGTTGTTTGTGATGCTTTTCAACTTTAGCTTCGAGTACTTCTTCGAGTCTGGTACGAATAAAATTGGTCTGAATCTGACTCGTTAATGTAAAGATACAATTACTTTGATATCTAGTGGTTTTATGACTGACAATAAATGTGAGTATTCAACGATAGGTACTCATTTTGTTATTTCGGGAGTTTCTCAAGTTCAGACACTACAATTTAAAATATTCCTAATATCAACAATCGGCCATCACTAATAATTCTATTAACAGTTATGATTTTGATAACTGTCCCAGATGCGTTTGAACTAATTTATGATAATAGCTGATAAGAATTGCAGCATTAGGTATATTCATTACAAAGATTTTTGCAGAACAACAAAGAATCGCAGAGCAAAAACTTACAAGAGGTATCATGGAAGAAAAAGGTTTGCATGCATAAGTTATGTGCATATCGCTTTAGGCCTGAAAAACTCAAGTATAAAACAAAATTAAAGTAAGAAATTCATATAAATAAAGACTATGAAGTTGAAGACTACACAAATACAGCATTGTCTGGTTTAAATATTTGATAGTAATTCAATATTGACAAGATAGGTACACCGTGCACGAGCCTTAGCCAATGAGCCTCAAACTAATATTGTATGAGGAAACCGTAGCAACTGTCACGAATGTCGTATATGTGTGATCATGTGGAAGGTAAAGACAATGTTAAAATGTAGTGAAGAATAGATTATTCATAATGGAATGAAGCGTTTGAGATGGTGACATCATCTGATGATGTGAGCATCACAAATGCTTTTAATGACAAAAATACTGGTGACTACACCTACTGATATGCTATGCTAATGTCTCAATGAGTTATTTAATTTGTATGACATCAATGAGTAATTTAATTTTAATTTTAATGAAATCAATGAATAATTTAATTAGTATGAAATCAATGTATCTATTATTTAATTTTTAAATCTGTTTTTGTGAATGAACAACTATATTAATGCACGATGAATGATGGACACTGACTTAGGACGAATAATGATTTTAAGGTTAAATGAATATGGAACCAATATTAAATATTGTACACCTTATAGGTATAAACAGCGATCCTTTATAATAATCATAAGAACTGATATTTCACCTGTGACAAACAATAAATAAATTTTAATTTGAATTCATTCCACAGATTCTGTGTATGGCTCACTTCAGAGCAAAAGATTATTCTCAAATCAGTGAAAGAAGTTTTTCAATATTTTTTGCACAATAAATTGAATAGCTGTTTGTTAGCTCATTATTGAAAACAATTGATTGAAAATAATACGTAGAGCCTAACTTTAATTTGATTATTGAGTCGGTAAAACTACATCATTTACTTAATTAGCCGTGGTTATAATTAATTTATTTACTTACCTAAACGCACCTACAGTGTTAGGTAACATGAATCGTTATCGTCATCAAAACAAACGGAACCGAATGTGTACCGCGTGACCAGATATTTACCAAACCTTATGAAGTAGGTAGGTACCTAATTAACGCGATACGGGGAATAATTAGCATCGTTCCACAGATATTTGGAAACGTGCTACGTAACGACCCAAATATGTGACTTTAGTACTTGCACGTTGAGTTAACAGTCAGTTTGGAATTCGTGAAACAGACATAGGTATGCTACAGTGTACACTGTAGGTACATTTATAGTGGGCTTGTAGAATAAATATCGATGTATCGATATATCAATATTTTTTGGCGATATAAAAAATCAAGTATCGAAAATGTATCAAATACGACATATCTCCAAAAATATCACCGTTGTCGCCACTGACTAAAACCGCTGGAGTTCAAAGCCGTAAAAAAGCAGTTTTTTTTTTTTATTGTCTGCGGCTGCTTACTCGGAAAATAATAACTGTGAAGGTCAAGAGCTACGCTGTTGTGGATAAAAAAAAACAACAAACAATTGAATTTCATAGAGTACAAATATTTTATTGAAAACCGATATATCAATTTTTTTTTTCGATGTATCGAAACCGATATTGTTTTTTTTTTTAAATATCGTTACGATATAATATCGATACTTTTTGGCACTTCTTGTATCCCTTTTTAATAGGAAGATAAGTCAGTAATGATAGGATTTAGTTTTTGGATTGAGTGAATAAGTTGTGAAATTCTATATTTCACAACTTATTCACTCAATATGTAATTATAATCATAATGTAATTGAAACATACACAAAAACTCAAAAGACCATTTCAGACACGGATCTACATGGTCCTCACATGATCTGACCAAGATTATGTCTGGACTTTAAAAGAGACTTTGACCCCTGAGTTTGTTTCGCCATTTCTTCTCAGGGATAGTCAGATAGGAAATGTCGACTTCCTCAAGCTTGTTTTTATATTTTTTATATGACGTGTAAAAGTGATTCCGATATCCTATTTACAGAATAAACGATTTCATTTCATTTCATTTCATTGAAATAGAAATTTGATAGAAAGATTAAGACTTTTTAACCAAACTTAAACAAAAATGTATTAATAAAAGGTTTATATTCAATATAATATAACTCCTCTCCTGGCTCGAACACATGCGGTGATCCTCTTGGGCATGCTGAGAATCAAGTTATCCAGCATTTCTTGGCCTGACCCATTCTTGAATAGCGGCTTCCCTGAGCTCTGGCACTGTCTGAGGACGTGGCTGACGGTTCCAAACAGCTCGCTTAAGAGCATCCCACGCGTGCTTTATTGGTTTTAAGTCAGGCGAGCCGAATCATAATATAATCTACCGTACCTAACAAAAAAGATTTCGATTTTCCAAAGTGATCGCAATTTTTTTTTTGATGTGTGTATGTTAGAAGGTCTTGACTTGGTATAATAACAAAATTTTCAATATCATCAAAAGCATAAAACATGCAATGCTAATGCATGTTTAATCAACCCCATCACACACGTAAGACAGCTACCCACCATAATAGGTCAGCCAAAAGCTACGTAAGAAGAAGAAGAAGAAATAAACACATATGCCCATGGGACTCGTACCGTAGCAACGTCCGTCTTTTGTCCGGATGACGTAATGAATGGACTGGACATGAAGTTCAGCGAAGGGATAATGGGTTTATTTTGTTAGCTGAAATGTATGGGTTTCTGGAATGGATGGTAAAAGTAAAAAGGGATATACGCTGGGGCTTATATTTCCTTAGCTTGAAAGGGTAGTAAAGTTGGAGATTTAAATGATCACGTGAAAAACATAATTTCGGTCTAATAACCCTTCTAAATGGTAAAAATCATTAATTTATGGAATAGTTTATGTAGTTTACTCCTTAAGAATCGATTTTCATATAAGGCCCCCGATATGGAAATTTTATGAGGAGTGAAATTAATCGCAACGTACCTTGTGCCCCTTTCACTTTGGTAAATCATGTATGTGTATACAGCCGACGTGTACAAGGTATGCTGCGCGACAGCTGAGGCAAAAATCAAAATCAATCAAAATCAAAATATTTTATTTCACATAAACCTACATGTGAACTTATGAAACGTCAGAAGCTAGGTGCAGAGTTCCAATTGATCGTTTCCTATAAAGAAGAGCCGACAAGAAACTCCACGGTTACTCTTTTAAAAATAATTGGTTTTTACAATATTTTCAAATAACAGTGTTAATAGGTATGGGAGGACAGTGTAGGCCTATCAACAAGTACCAGGTACATACGGCCACAAAAAAAGCTGTAAATTCCCAGTATAAGATGACCTATCATTGTATGGAAATCCTATATAATGCGAGATCAGCCTAAACTGGAAATGTATAGTTTGATTTGTGGCCGTGTGAACTTAACAAAATAGAAAATTGTCAACAACAAATCTACAGTCTACTAGGCCTACAACGTTCTCACATTCACAAAATAGAAAATAATCTCTATAAAAAAAAAATATATATATCATCATCATCATCATCATTTCAGCCAAAAGACGTCCACTGCTGGCCATATGCCTCCCCCAAGCACCGCCACTTCGACCAGTTTTGTGCTTCCCGCATCCAGCGGATTTCTGCGACTTTCATAAGGTCATCGGTCCACCTTGTGGGAGGCCTTCCAACGCTACGTCTTCCGGTACGCGGTCACCACTCCAGAACCTTACGGCCCCAACGGCCATCTGTTCTGCGCGCAATGTGCCTTGCCCATTGCCATATATATTATATATATAAATGAAATCCTATTTAAACGCATGTAACTAAACTCCAGTCGTGCGTCGGAGCTGACACAGATACTTTTTTTTTCTTAAATTTCTGTATTGGTCAACCTACATAAAAGCTTAAACTCATATATGTTAACACTGGATAAGTTATAATAATTCTACTTTGGAGTCGATTCCGCTTAATTCACAAGCATACCAAATATCAGAGGTGATGTTTTCTCGTAGGTACCTACTAAGCCTAACTTTTGTCAGAACTAGCAAAGATTTCAAGCAAGTTCTAACCACATTCACAAGCCATATCTCCAATCCTTAGGTAAGCTTTGCTTCCCCTTGACATCGCGCCTGCATCGTGCCGAACAAAATTTTAAAAGCTATCGCGGTATGCTACCGTCGCCGCTGTAAGCTGAAATAGCAAAATATAATACAGTCAAAAGTTCTTGAACTTCTCTCTAGCACTTACATAAGAATCGAATTTTTGAACACCTCTGAGAACGCTGGTACTATGTCTTTTGATTCAAAGGATGTGTTTATTCTCTGAGAATAGACGTAATATTCAAAATCATTTTAGGTGTTAACAGGAGATAGAATTGTAATAGAAGAATATGATCTACTAGTTGCTTCCTGCGGCTTTGCCCTACTTAACGAGACATTTCCTTAAATAAAAGTAGCCTAAGTTTACTCCTTATAATATCAGCTAAGCTATCTGCCAGTAAAAGTCCCGTCAAATCGGTCCAGTCGTTTCGGAGATTAGCCGGAACGAACAGACAGACTTATACAGATTTTTTATAAATTGATTTTTAGTTTTATTAGTGGCCGTATTTACTTTCATAATTATAAATTAAGTAGAAAGCTCTTATTTTGACATTACAAACAGACATTTAAATTGTATTTATTTGTATATATTCAATAACCAATCAATGCACAAGCTAATCTCGCCAATGTATACTACCTACTTATTAAGCAACTTGATAAAGTAGTCATCAAAATAAACACCGACGATGGGATGGCTATTTTGAAATTAAAAAATTCACACCTACGTTCGACCAAACGGGGTGATCTTCAGTATACCCCATTCCTTGAGTATCACGCTATTTCTCCTTCTGAAATAATTTTCCATTATTTCCTTAACAGGCGGGGAAAACTCCAACCAAAAACCATTCGATCAATTAACACAGCTGGAAATCGAGTGCTTTTATACAAAAATCCAATTTCCAGTGGTGGTGTTGACCAAGTGTGGATCTAAACAAAACATCGGGGGCAACCCGTTGGACGTATCAATCAATTACAAAGGCCGACGCCTCCGATATACGGTGTAGATAGACGGGCCCCACCCGAACCAACTGTGTTGCTGCGGTACAAATTAGTAAAAATAGCGAGCTTATTTTACGAATTATTCGTTTCTTTTTTATTTATTTATTTCTAAAAAACAGCCTATTTTACAATTTATTTTAGCCACCCAACGAAAACCTGTCAGGGTTTATCTGTGTGCTGGCTAGCCGTTCATTAAAATTTTACAACTACTACAATGATACATATAATACTTTTATAATGATGATAATAATTTATAGGTACATTAATACATACATACATACATTAGGAGAAATTTTGTGTAAGGAAACGTTTTGATTTGTACTTATAACTTTTCGAACTCGTATTGTATAACGATTGCAAGTCTTATAGAAGTTTATTTAAAAAAAAAAGTACTAAATATTCTGCAACACTCATCCCATACAAGATTTTGATCTTTTAAGGCAAAATTGATCCAAGTAGGTCAAAACATCATACCAAAATGTTCCACTTCACTCGGTTTCTATCCAATAATACTTCAGAAAGTTTTTTGGTAATTTGTGACAGTTTATTTAATTCGTAACTGCTTCTACAAGAAGACAAGTACTGCAATGCCTCTGTATTCCAACGTGGACGCACGCATTATTTTGATTAGGCATTAGACAAGAGCAGTGGTGGACCATTGTTAACCACCGCGATTCACGAGTTGTAGGTCGTAGGTTCGAACCTTGACACGCGCTTTACTTTATGTAAATTTATTTATCACCACTGCTCTCAAAATGGTGAAGAAAAACATCATGAGGAAACTGGCATGATCTAGAACCAAACACTCAAAGACATGTGAGATCTACCAACCCGCACTGGGCCCGAGTGGTGGAATACGGCCCACACCCTCTCACAGAGAAGGCCATTGTCCCAGCAATGGGAATATTATAGGCTGACTAGCTGACCCGACAGACTTCGTTCTGTCAAAAGCTGTGGCAGATTGGCTACGCGCAAAGGAAATATAGTATAAGCCCCACTACTCTACTCTACCCTACCCTACCCTACCTACCTACCTACCTCCCCTACCCTACCCTATCCTATCTTACCTACCTACCCTACCCTACCCACCTTCCTACCCTACCCTACCCTACTCTACCCTACCTACCCTACCTACCTACCCTACCCTATCATACGTACCTACCCTACCCTACCCTAGACTACCTATCTAAAACCTTAAAAAAAAACCTATTCTCAGACCTACCAAATGATGACTGACACGTTATGTCAAACGCCATAAAGTAACATTAGAAGATAGTTACATAAGATTACATTAGAAAAGTTAATATGGTTGTTTTCTTATTTTTTTTTAACTTTGAATTTTTTTTCTTACATAAGAACCTTTTCCTGACAATACGAGTAAGAAACACAAAAAAAAAAATAGGGATTCAATTTTATACATATAGATTATTGGACAAATTCTTGTAACTGAAAGCCGATATTTATCACAGCTCACACAATTTATCCCAAAAACTACTAAACCATCGAAAACCCGCTGTAGCCCCTCTCTTGTAGCACACTAAGATCTATTGCTTGCAACCCTAATCAATATCCCGACGTTATTTGCCAACATGACGTTTTTATTTAATAAACGCCGAACAAACTGTACTCGAAGACGATTGGATGTTACGACATATAGAACATTCTGACGGATTGACAGATAAACAACGCTATTGACGTCAGATGATCGAATATAATGTTTTGTTTGAGAGAAACTTGTCGGTTGAGGATAAATAATATTGAGGAGAGTGAAAGAGACAGAGAACCAATATTGTGCTATATCTAAATACCTATTTATAGCTGGCATACAATATTGGTCCTTTAAGTCGCCACGCCGCACGCACGCAGCCACACGGATCGATCGATCAGGTTAAGCTACGCTTTCCGCAGTTGGTCCGTGGATAGGTGACCATCTTTACATACCATGACCCCTCCGTGCCTCGGAAAGGACGTTCAGCCGTTGGTCCCGGCTGTGTCATATGTAGATCTTTAAGAGCTATACCTCACCGGGACGTCATAGCGGCGCAGCTAGGTCGCGTCTCGAACAAAATGTATGGTTAGCTGCGTAACCTAGCGGACGCCAGGTGAGCCATCCACTATAAAGCTGTATACATTTAGTTGGCAGCGTGACCTGGCGACGTTGCTATGACGTCCCTGTGAGGTATGGCTCTAAGAGCTAACCATACATTTTGTCGGCGACGCGATCTGGCTGCGCCGCCATGGCGTCCCGATAAGATATGGCTCTAATAGTCATTACGGGTAGCGAGAAGCCCAAAAGTCTGTCACCCAGTCTTACCAAGGGGTATCGCGTTAACCAGTAAATGGGTTGTGGAGGTCAGATAAGCAGTCGCTCCATGTAAAATACTGGTATTTAGCTGCTTCCGGTTAGACTAGAAGCCGATCCCAAGTAGTTGGGAAAAGACTAGGCAGATGAAGGAGCTATAAATAGTTATAAATACCTACATCGACATAATGAAGTATACGATTTATCACTGTTCAAAATTACGGCTACTTAAGAACAAACAAAATCTTCTGCTCGAAAGACCAAACTTGTAGGTAGGTTATTCGAGTGATAAGAATGACTATGATATGATTATTTATTTATTAGGCTCTTCTACAATGAGTACACAGACTATTGCTTTACAATTAGTACATTGCAATCTTAAGTCCAAGCGCCTCATTACATATAGAAAAGCACAGCATGTACTACATTATGCGCAGATAATAACACAATTAACTAATTATTAAACGCTAAATTGATTACAATAAATTAAATTAAATTAGAATAGATTAGATCAGAATATTAGACCAGGTTTTATTTTTGATAATTTTCATATAAGATAAGGTTATTAGAGACACCCATTAAATGTCATGCGCGGCTATTCTTTAGAGCAGGTACTGATGAGTGCAAGAGGTCCGCTTCGTGCTCTTTGTACGCAGCATACATTCTAGACATGGACAGTATTGCCTTAAGTTGGTATGACATCTTGGCATGCAGAAAACGCTCATATTAGGACTTCTTGGCAGATTACGTGGCACAGGTGGTGATCAGGACAGTTCAGGGAGCCTGTTACTAGCTTCTTAAGAAAAACCAAATCTAGCGAATTCCTGCGTTTCTCCAGCGACACCATCTTAAAATATTTCAATCTCTCTTGATACGAGTTGAGTTGTTTGCCCATATTACTTGCCATAAGAAGCGTTTCTGTAGCCGTTCAATGCGCTTCTTGGGAACCTTATACTCAAGTGACCAGACCAGAGAATTGGCTTCTACCTAGCGAGTTGTACATTTTTTTTTTTATGCAGAGCTGTTAAACAAAGGAAGCTAAACGGCAGCTCAAAGAGTTTATGTAGGCATTATTATTTATTATTGTAGTTTACTTCTTCACGGTTCTCATAAGAAACCACAATAATTACCTAACACTTCCGCACCTACTTTCCTAAAACTATCAATTCGAAAATCAGCACGTTTTAAAACTGCAAAACCGAAAACAAGACTACTGTTTTATATTTTGGGCTATAAACTTTATTTACGATCTGTTTGCCGAGCAGTTTTGGAATTAAAGCTTAACAATAATAAGCATCGGGCGATAAACGTGGAATTTTAGCTTTCTGAAGAAATCAGTCTTCTTTCCAGAAAACCCAATAAATTGGGTTAGTCATCTCTAGTGAGTTGTGAGGAATCAATTTAAGGGAATGTCCTGTGTGATATGATATACTATATTCTGCCCGCTCCTATGACACTCGGCAATACTGTAGCTTCCCATTGGTAAAACAATTTTCAGAATCAGATCAGTAGTTCCGAAGATTTTCTCTTGCATACAAACTCAGAAATTTAATAATTTATTTAATTCAAAGTATTATATATAATGGAAGACAAGTCACAGTTCCCTTTCTTCTAATTAAGAGTTAGATCTTCAACAACAATTTGTAGATATGGCATTTGACACGGGACAGAGGATTGGATTACTCGTCTCGCGTGAGTGATCAACTTCTCAAAAACCAAATTATGCCATTCAGGCTTTACCAAATAAACCCCATATCTATGATTTTACGTTTAACGGTATCAAATTGGAATGCGTGGATACTTTTCTTTGCTTTGTTGGGTCTAGACTTAGATATTCACATGACCTGGAAAGCGCATATACAGAAAATCAAATCAAAACTATCTATTTTTATATAACACTACATGAGCTCATAAAAACGACAGATTTAAAAACTGCCCTATCAACTTACTAAGCATTATGCATACGCATGGCTTAAGTACGGTATAATTCTTTGGGGAAATTGTGTAGAGAGCAAAGACTCGTTTATCCTACAGAAAAATGTATTAGGATAGTGGTTTATATTGACAATGACGTAAGTTGTAGACCGCATTTTAGGAAACTAGACATTTTAACTTTCAATTTATATTCTACAAATCTATAAATTCGTCAGATAATATCCACACTTCTACTTTAAAGTGACAGACCAACCTCGCCGATATGCACCGCATTCACGGTTTGCAAACACGCTCGTAATAATAATCTAAGCTAGAATTACACAGCAGAACTACGTGAGGACTTCTGCTGTGTAATTCTAGCTTAGATTATTAAAATATCAATTAAAATATATAATAAAAGACCTAATTTCTAAATAATTTCTATTTAAGAATTCAATTTGTGATATGGTAATACTTAATTTGTGTGTTAAATTTATTTATTTTTAATGAATTATAATATATATGAAGGTATAATTTGGAAAGACCTATGTATATATCACCTATTTAAATGTGATATTACTTATTGTAATTTTAATAATTCCTATTTATTTTGAATCATGCTACTACTCACATTTTATTGAATTGTTGTACCCGACAGGGTTCATGTGAACTTTATAATTATTATTAAGACCTTGTAAAAACATGTGTTACGCAATAAAAATTTGAATATGAATTTGAACTTATGGGAATGTCCTGTGACTAATTGGTTATACGATTTAAGACAAATCATCGTTCCCTTTCTTCTAACAGTATTCTATTACCTAAGAGTCAGATCTTCGACAACATTTTTTAGATAACTATATCAATGACTTTGACACTGGACGGTGGATTGGGTTACTCATCTTGCTTGAGCTGTGAGGAAATAGGAATTTCCAATGACAATGAGTCATTGGCTTATAATCTGTAAGATAAGTTATCGTTCTTCTCCCTCAATTAAATTTTAGGCTGTAGGTCTTCAATAACAATAGCACGTTGATATAACAATAACGTTTATGATACTGGACGAGACCAAGTTAATGTCGCCAAAACATATGATTGCTTTCTTGAATTACTACCTTAAATTCATGTTGCCTTGGACACAACAAGCTGCAATAATCTATCAAAGCAAAACCAGGAATATAATCTCCAACTCTTATTAATTACTAACACACTACACCCCAGAAATAGCCATATTATTTTCCTACATATCCATACTAATATAAGTATATAGCAATATTAATAAAGCCGCTATTGCTTGCCCTGGTATGCCAATGTAAAGAATGGGAGCGCATACCAAAGTCACGCCATTACGCCCGACTGTCATATTAATAATTTCCCTCAATGCTCTAGAATTATTGTCGTAACGCAATTATGTGGAAATGTGATGAATTGTTTGTTCGTATATTGGAGAAGACATGATGAATGGGTTTTTATGTTAGTAATTTGGTGTAATACAAGTTTAAGTGATAGTAAAAAGATTAATGGGGTAAGAAACCCTGAACTGGAGAAAAAAAAACTCAGTTTGATTTTGTAAATTGACTGTTTGTTCTTTATTGAGATTTTAGTGAGATGTTTGTTTTTTTTTCCTTCTAGCCTTTTATATGAGACTCTTGAACATGAGGACTAATAATTGTTTGTTGTTGTTTTTAAAATACTTATTTTATTTTTTATAATACTAGTGTAATTGTCATGCATGCATAGTTCACCTCCTAGTGACTTTAAGGTTTTATTTATTCATGGTAATCTGTGAACAGCGCTGTGAGCTACATTATTCCTTGAGTTATTTATGTTTTTATTGTTTGTAATAAGGTATAATTTAGCTGTTTATTTTATATATTTAATAATATAAATAATATTAAAATATCATCTATTATTTTGAATTCGCTCTGGCAGTAAAAAGTAGAAATACTTATTTAATTATATGCTAGGGAATAACTTTTGACCTTATCTAAATATTGTTGATTCTTCAATTGCATTAGGACGACGCTTATGGTGCCTAACAATAATAATCAGGCATACATTTTGTTCCTCAAAGAATTGTATAGACAGTAGCAGCATAAAATGCCGAAATCTTTTAATTTCATACGATTTGTTTTATTTATACCATTTTCATATACACAAAAACGTTAATTTAATTGCGTGTGCAACCAACGTGTCCCGAGCGAGCATTTTATTTTTCAGAACGGGAACAGCCTACCAAAAGAACCGTACAGCCTACCAAAATTGCAATTAAACTCAAAGGGGCGAGTCTTAGAGGGGCAATGTAGCGTGATCTGGGGCATGTAAACGTATTATCAAGTCGTTTGTGATAGGCTGTAGCGGGAAGTGGAATATAATTAATTTAGAAGAAAATAAAATAGATTTTTATTAATTTGTGTCACAATAGTAAAAGACAACCGTTTTGTTCATGATAAGTATTTCATTTATTTTTATTTTATTTTATTGTTTTTAAGAAGGCTTACAGACTTATTACAAATAATAGGTAACAACAACAAATTATCAAGTTGCTAATAACAAGCCTCCACAGGTATATAACATCGATTACTTATCTAACTCTGAACAATTAAAGCACAATTGTGTACAAAAGTAAGCAGGTTAGATTAGTTTATTTACTTACATAATTTAAGCTGCTACATATGAGTTTAAGAACCACTAGCCGGCGCATCATTCACAAAAAAATATTTGGCTAAGAGCGTCCTTACTGTGCTTATCTTAGTGCAAAATAAGTCAACATCATGTTCAGAAGATACATCATTGAAACTTCGAGCGTCTCTTATATGAAAAGCATTACGTCTATAATTAGTAGTGGCAGAAGGCACGCCTAGAAGCGGCCTTCTACGTAATCCACTAGTGTTAGTACGAAATGCTAACTTCGCTAATAGTTCAGAGCAGTCACTTGAGCCATTTGCTATGTTAATCAAAAAACATACATCATTAATGAGTCGCCTACTATCCAATGGCAGAAATTAGTACCTCTTGCAACGGTGACTGTAATCTATGGATACCTGGTGTGCCTTATAATCTAGATATCTCAGAAACTTTTTCTGGATACCCTCAATGCGCGAATTGTAGATCCCATATTGAAGGTTCCAGACTTGCGATGCATACTCCAAGCTGCTGCGCACGAACGAACAGTACAAAATCTTGATCGGCTTCAGAGAACGGTAACAGGCTGAGGCTCTGATTACAAATCCTAGTGCCTTCGAGGCCCTGCTCACGATACTATCAATGTGTTGATCAAATAGTAATTTACTATCCTGTATAATACCTAAATCCCTAATTCTGTCAACTTTGCCCAAGGTTAATCGGTTGAGACTATAAATTTAATTTATTATAGACTTCTTACGCGTGAAAGTCATTTGAAAACATTTAGAGACATTCAATTGAAGCAAATTAAGTTTGCAATATTCTTCAAACCTATTAAGATCAGCTTGCAGGCTTCTCAGGCTTGGTATCCTTAATCCGCAAAAAACTCCTGGTTGGTTCGTCAAACCATGAAACAACGCACTTAAAAGCGGTGTAAGCCGCCAGTTTTCAATAAACCATTAAACTCGTGTAAAAAAAAAACAATAAAATATTTAAGTATGCATACCTTTACACAACAACTCAGAAATAGCAAGAGAAAAAAAAAAACGTAACAATAACCTTACACGAATGTATTACTAACATCATAAAAACCAACTTTTGTTCTATGACTTTTTACAAAACATTTACCAAAAAAAAACCTTCAGCTCTAAATGGTGGTGGAAAACCACCATTTAGAACATTCATTCCAGAAGGCTTTTATTTATAATACATTAATATTTAACTAATAAAAGAAATCTCGATTTTTTTACATATCGTCACTTCAGTACATCGTCGCACCCGTGCGTAACCGAGACGGGTTGCTAGTACTAAATTATAGAGGTACTCATACCTCTATAATTTAGTACTAGCAACTAGAGTATGAGTGAACTTTACACCCTGTTCCTCAGGAACAGGGTGTAAAGTTCACTCATACTCTATGGTAAAAGGAGGATCCTTCGACCAGATCGGTGTTGTGTCTTGTGGGCAACTGCCGGACGGTTGTTGTAGGGATGTTGTATCTATGCCAGTCACGCGGTAAACTCTGATTGCGCGATGCAGGATTTGTGTGATGTCAGGTCTTTGATGCGTAGTTCGCATGTGGCTTTTTAGATGCCACTACAAAAAATCTAAGTAGGTACCTAATAATGTAAACATTAAGCTCATAAACGTCCACTTCGTGTAACATTTCAACTAAAAACAATAACATTGAAACCGATGACTGTATCAAATTAAGTGGAAAACCATTTTTGTTTCATTTTACCAACAAAAACGAGTGTTTATTTTGCGGCGCTCATTTTAAATGACCGTTAAAAAGTTGAAAACTTTCATAAAACCCGTTTAATTTACTGAAGCGGAATAGGATAGCCATAATTATATTTAACAGTTAACTGTAGGAGCACTGCAATTAAGTCAATTGCCTTTTATTGCATTGATAATGGCATGCGATACAAAACTCTTTAGTATAAAATTATTGTGTAGGGTGATTTTGCGAAATAGGTAGATATTATCGAACGGTGTTTCTGAAAGCGCTACAGCAATTATGTGTTACTGTGGAAGTATTCATGAAAATACTATTATTATTAAACGCTATTAGTTACTGTCTGAGTAAATAGACAAAACGGATAAGCGATGAAACGTTTCATGGACTCATTCTCTGAACATTTTTGTAAAAGTATTGTGAATGCGATAAAAATTCCAAGAGGAGTTGGTCCTGAGATCCAAAAAGGCAAAAACGCAAAAGCATATTTTATGATTCTTTTGACCATTAAAAGACATTAAAAAAAAACAGTTTTTTCGAGCGCTATGGGCCGCTGTCGCGTAAAACTTATCCCACACACCAAAATAGCAAGGTTATAATAATACCTAAATACCTCATACTGTATACATCGCAAGGGTATTGCTAACCGAACATCTTCGCTTCTGTAAAGTTAAGCGAGAAATGAAAGAGTTGAGATGAACAAGAAATAATAAGTGTTAGTAAAGCTGACGTTACGGAAATGAGAAGCTGAGAGGGAAACGAAAGAAATGTTGAACAAGCGTAAAATGCTTAGTTGACATATGATAGAAGATATATAGTGTAGATATCGTCATCTGAACGACTTTTCAAGCTAGTTCCAGTTGAAAAGCTGTCCATTCTTTCATCATACATTCTAAGTTACTTATTATGAGTGGAAGTACCTAATTAAAACACCTTCGACAGTCAAATTAAAAGATAAGAGGCGATTACATAGGCACGGAATACTTTGTGGTGTTCATCAAAATAAAAACTGGCCAAGTGCGTGTCGGGCCACGCAGAATGAAGGGCTCCGTAGTAAGGATGAATTTGTCCCAAGAACAAACTTAACATTGCGGCATTGTAGTTGAGAAACATGTTCCCCCATATATTCCAACTGCAAATGTAGGGTTATACGCACAATATTGACTGATTTACCGTATTATTTTAAGACCACAGATTTCTTATAAGTTTTCCTGTAATCTATAAGTATAGAACTATTCTCTGTATTTTTATTATATTTTAGGTTCAGCAGTTGCGGAGATAAGGCGACGGAATTGTCAATTTTCATTTATTTTCTTTAGTAAATTTAAAATTATTTATTTATTTAAATCCTCTTATCAAGTCCTTTTATTTGATATGTCACACGGCACGGGTTGCAAATCTTTTTTTTTAATTTTCAAAGTTTCTCCCCAAAAGTGAACCATTATTCAAACAAATACCAATACCAATATTCAAAATTCATTTATTTACGTTACACGCCCGTGTTTTGGTCACAGAAATTCATATTTGTACCAAATTTCAACTTAGTCGGTCCAGTAGATTCGGAGCAAATCAACTGTGACATAAACACAGACAGACAGACACACGAGTGATCCTATAAGGGTTTCGTTTTTCCTTTTGAGGTACGAAACCCTTAAAATTAACAAAAGATGGGCAAATCCTACAACTTATACCGCATTTTCGGTGCAGTCATTACAACACAATTTTTTCGGCATGTTTCCCCACCCCTATTTTGCAGCAAACCCACTTTCGTACCCCAAAGTTTCTAGTCAAAAACTTAAGGGTTCTGCCCCAAATAAATAGGAATGACTGCAGATAGTCCACATACGGCGGAGCCCTCTCAACGCTACCCTAGTAACTAGTAACCCTACCCTACGAAGATTGGCCACTGGGGGAATTTAGTTTCTTCACGCCACCTAACTTCGTGGCTACTAATGGATAGTGGGCTTGCTTACGTTAAATTCTTATTTTCTGCTTTTCTGGGGTGTTTTGGAAAATTTATGTATTATTTACCTTTTGTTTTTTGTTTGAATTAATAAAATTATTTATAATGCTACAAGCATTGTACATAATTTTATTCAAACCTAATGCATAAACGTATAAAAATAAAGTATGTTTGCGAGAATTTTCAGAAAAGAAAAAGATGAAGAAAATAACTTCTACGTAAGTGGGTTAATAATTTGGGATTTAAATTTTTCAAGGCTATGTATGGCATGTAATGCATAGGCTTGCACCTGCAAGTCTATGCACGTATGCCTAGGTACATACAGTTTGGTAGGTAGGTAGGTACAGGTAAGTTTGTATAGAGCTGTTCGATAATTTAGGTTTCAAAAAAATTACTAAAGCTGTTGTTGAAACATCCTGAAGTACGGTAATTCCGCTGAAACAAGCACCAGTAATTCATTTATCAGTGCTAATGCACCCACTAAGTGCATGGCCGCTGACCGAAGCTGTGCAAACCACTTGGTTACAGCCGGCCATTTTGAATTTGGTCTCTTTTATCCTAAAATAGTAACGAAAACTTTGAGTAAAAAAACCCATATTTACAAAATAAATTATCGTTATCATAATTTTATCCCAAAAAAGCTCTGAATTAATTAGGTAAGATAAATAAACATTAATAGAAGGGGGTGTGTGCCGACTACACAATAAAAGTGTAAACTTAACATTATGAGCCAGGTATACGTGATTCAGAGCAGAGTATACGCGATTCAGTGCAGAGTATACGAGATTCAGCGCGGAGTATACGCGATTCAGCGTCACTGACCGACTCGAAAATGCCCGATTCAGCGTCACCGACCCAAGCGTGACGGTTCAGTTTCGTTCACTGTTCAGAAAAAAACACGCCTTAAGAAGTTTCCACTTAAAAAACTACCAATCACAACCACCAATTTTCCAACCTATTTAATACCTAATTACCTACCACCAAGCACCTTTTCAATTAAAACCGATACCAAGTATGTACTTGAAGAACGTACTAATAAAGGTTTTTAAAGTCGCGTCGCGATCATTGACTACGACTTTATTTCTACGGGAGTTTTTCAATTGGACTTAATTAAAAGAAAACAAACGTACGTGGTCTAGCTTGGAGATAGCGAATGCAACGTGGATGCGAGGAATTTAATTGGTAGGCGAAAGCGATTTTTGTATCCGAAAAATACTCAAAGTTGTCAAGAGGCGGCCTTGAATAGAACGGAAAAGAGTGGATAAAAAAAAAAATTTTTTTTTTGAACCAAAAACTTTTACATATTTTATAAACCTGCCAAACTGCGTTACAGTTTATAGGAAGGACTGGTTGCCCGCGGCTCTAAGCGCGTGGCTTTTTCTAAAATAAAAGTAGTCTAAGGTACTCTCTAAAACATCAACTATCCGCCAGTGAAAGTCTCGTCAAATTCGGTCCAGCCGTTTCGGAGATTAATCGGAACAGACAGACTGCTGTCAGTCTGTCTGTTCCGAGGCAAATTTAAAAAAAAAAATGTGTTTTTGTTATAAGTATCGTATATACTTTCATATGCATTTAGCAAAAACCTATAATTTTGACAATTCAATCAATTTTATTTATTTGTATAAATATAGATGAGCGGTCGTTTTAAAACATTTGCTAAAACAAGCTAGACTATTTTATTGAAACTCTGTACTATGCTAGGCCAGTCTAAGGTCAAAACGTTACCAATAAGTGCGGCTGACTGTATCTACGTGATTTTTTGCATCATATATACATACATAAACTCTCGCCTTCTTCCTATGCGGGTAGGTAGAAACTATAGAACGCCACCTGCTTAGCTCCATAAATACTCCTTTTACTTCGTTTACGTTCATACATCTGGTCATACACGCACGCCCGTTGCGAGTAACAACAAGAGATAATAACAAAAAAAAAAAAATACGATTTTGTCTAACAACCACAGATAAAACTACTAACGAGTTGGTACATTGTTAGCTGTCTCCTAAATTAATCCTTGTGAAAAGTTTTTTAATTCCTATTTTTATATTGAATATCATTGGATTTAGCCAGGCCGAGCCCTAACCAAAGTGATCTTTATACGAACACACGACCGTAGCGTTCATTTTGCTCGGCAAACCCGAACGCGTCTATCGATTTTCCGAACAAATGAGTGACATATATGAACGCGATGATCGCTTTATCGCGCGACCGATCGCTTTGGTTAGAACACGGGGTCATAGTTGTCATATCATTTTTTTTATCGAGGTTTTATCAAACGTTTAAGTAATGCAGAATCAAGTTCTGCTAACTGAACAGACAACTGTTCTGCTGCTCTGGAGTTTGTTTCACCGCTTCTTCTTCCAGCCCTAAGAAGTGTTGAAGGGCGGGCGTTTTGAGGGACTTTCTCATGTAATTTTAACTTTCCAATAGTGTTGATTTTCTGCTTAGTTCGAATAAATGCATTTTGATTTGTAATAGAAATCTATCTTTATCATTTTTGTTTTAATCCTAATCCTAACTAATATTATAAATGCGAAAGTAAGTTTGTTTGTTTATTACCTTTTCACGCCTAAACCACTGAACCGATCATCCTGAAATTTTGCATATACGTTGTCAGGTGTACAGAAATGGACATACAGTACCTTACATCCCGAACAAAAGTACTGTTCCCGAGTAAAACAACAATAACGTTCTTATGATGATGATGATGGGGCTCCCTTTTCCACACTTAGACTCCACGTTCTTATGATGATAGATGGCGCCACATGTCTTTCGAATCATGATTGAATTATATTATTGCAGAAGCTTTAGTGTGTTAAGTTTATTTGATTTTATTTAAATACCTAACTAAAGCGAGCGAAGCCGTGGGCAAAAGCTAGTTTAATATATTATTAGTAATTTTATTTTCGCTCAGAAAGGTACAATTTTAATTCTTAGCATCAAGTTCCATTTTTCAGTCTATACTGGGTTCGGGACCTGTATAACAGATCTCCAGGCTCACACCCTTAAAATTACAATATTTAATTGCACTAACGTACTACAACATTACAAAAACTAATGAAAGCAATGAAGCTAGTGAAGCGTAATGAAAATCTCTTTTCGCTTATAACTTGAGCTCTATTTATCTGATCTTCATGTGTTTTTCAAACTACATTATTTAGTTTCATCTTACACTGGTCTCGGATTAAAATGTTTGTTTGCCAGAGTAATGGGAAAAATGTATTTTTCCACACAGGCGGATATTATCATGTTAACCATCAAAGGGTTTATGGTAATTGGAATACGGGCTATTTTAAAACAGGGATAATGGTTTCTATTGAGCAGTATATTGAAGAAGTCGATGACCGGATTCAAGTAGAAAATGTTCTGGTTTTATTCTGTCATGAATACATTCATCATCATCATTTCAGCCGATAGACGTTCACTGCTGGACATAGGCCCCCCCAATTGGGAGGTTTTGCCATAGGTAATCGCCACGCTTGGCAGGCGGGTTGGCGATCGCAGTATGGTGTTAAAAATGAATAAAGAACGCTGCTGCCCGTTTTCTAGTAAGTCCCTTAGTCGCCTTTTACGACACCCACGGGAGGAAATGGGATGGTGCTATTCTTTACATCCGGCAGACACGGTACATGAATACATTATAATAAAGTTTTATCAACTATCTTTGAAAATTCTGCAATTAAAACAGTTTTTTTTTATAAGCGCAGTAAACGTGTGTGTAGATATTATGTTTGAATATGTCACTGATGGTTACAAAAACTAAGCTTATTCCGTAAGCTAAGTTTCCATTCCGTCAACTAAACGTAAAATCAAAATATTTTATTTCACATAAACCTATATATACAGTGGCCAGCGCATAAAGCTACACGAAACTGTCAAATATCTCCAAACGATTTTAAACTTTAAAATGTTGATGATTCAGATCAAAATCGAACGAGAAAATTTGACAGTGCAACTTGATGTGCTGGCCACCGTACATCGGCACTTATGAAACCTCAGATGCTTGGTGTACGGTTCCAATTGGTGGTTTCCTATGGAGAAGAAATGGCAAGAAACTACACGGTTACTCTTATAAAAATAACGTTACACTTCAAGCCACAAAAAGAAAACCATACACTGAAAAAAATACACTCCAATTAAGTGACTTTTTAGCTTGATTGACGATATCTTGTTTAGATTAATCAAAATCTTAGTTAAGTTGATCATCACGACATGATTGCAGCAATACTAGTTCAAATGATTGAACGCTCAAACAAACTAGATTACCCTTAACATGACATCATTGTAGAATAGTAGAGTAGTAGAGTTAAAAAAAAAATAACTGTAACAAAGTAAGTTTGTTGTGTCAAACAATCATTTTAATTACTTCAATAAAGATCATTGAAACTTTAATCTAATAATCTTGGTTGGAGCAACTATGTTTTGACTTGATTGCTGCAAATAGGTTTTGTGATAACTCCAATCAAGATCCAATTTCAAATCTCAATCAAATAAAAGTAGTAGCTGTGATCATTGTGCTCGATAAGCTCAGATGCAAACAAGTTACTTAGTCAATCTACACAAAATCTTGATTGTGGCAACTACTTTTTTTCTCAGTGTACAGAAAACTATGTTTCTCGCTATAAAATTCTAACAAAACTCCCCAACAATTCGCGCCACACGCTAGCATTCTTGCACCTAACACCGAACACACATTAACTTATTTTTAGCGTTAACACTAACAACAGTGCACGTTCGATTCTGCCGAGGGATTATTTACGACTTACTCTATGTGCCGTGATTAAAATAGAAGTAGTGGCCATCGGTAGCCGGCTTTGCGCGTATTACGGCCGATCCAACGGTATTACTGACATGACTAACGTTGCACCGTGCATGTGTAAATACTGGGCGGTGACGACATCATTTCTAATTTGCGAAGTAGTGTGTGTATTGGTTAAGGACGATAACCGACTTTTAATGATTTTATACTGAAGATTACGTTTAAACGAGTAGTGTTAATGATTTGGAAAAAATATATGTTAAATAAGAGCATTTATTTAATAACTTTATAATATGAATATTTTAGATTATGTTTATATTACATAGTGAAATTAATTTGTAAATTAATGTCTAACGCGGATAAAAACTGAGGATCACGCGAAATCTATCAAGCGTATTTTTCTGAAACCTTAACCTTTTTAAAGATAATTTAATTATTGATCTGTGAGTATACGTGTTTTATTAAAATATCATTTGTTTTATGTATAATAAATTAATAATGCGTCTTATTTGGGACAGCGCTCCTGGATGGGTGAGTCCTATTACTGGCTGGACGTACGACGCGTTGCATGAGCTCAGTACAGAACACACAAGGTCACTGGCATATATATATATAATAAAATAAAATAAAATAAATAATAAAATTCCTAATTCAAGTAAACCTTATTTTGAGCCTAGAAGTCTTGGATAAAAGAGAATTGGTGATTTCAAAAGCAAATGAATATCTTTTTGTTAATTTTAAGTACAACATATTTGGCATCATTTCATGAATCAGTAAAGATTATAATTATATTAATATTGGTATATTATATAGTGGCCATCGATAGTCGGCTTTGCGCGTATTACCACCGATCCGATGGTATTAGTGACATGAGTATCGTTGCACCATGCATGTGTAAATACTGGGCGGTGACGTCATCATTTCGAATTTTTGAATACGTTTATTGATTCCATAGAAGTACGTTTGTTAGCAATATTTAGTAGAATTCCTAATTTAAGTAAACCTTATTTTGGGCTTAGAAGACAGTCTTGGAAAAAACAAAAGATGGAGACCATGTCTTCTTTTTAAAATTAAATATCCTCCTTTTGTTGATTTTAATATTATAATTATAATGTGCGGCATCATTACAAGCTTTGAATGAAAATTAGTGATGATTTAAACAGTGGCCTACGGTAGCTGGTTTTGCGCGTATAATACCAACAATCTGATGGTATTACTGACATGAGTAACGGAACATTGTGTTACTGTTGCACCATGCACGTGTAAATGCAGGTTGATGACGTCATGATTTCTAAATTGTGAGGTATGCAATAGTAGTGCGTATATTACGTGATTATTTCCTGCATTAGCACGTTTTGGGGGTATTTTCTTGTGGTCCTACTATTGTGTCCTACCAGTAGGTCCACGAGGGTATCTTATCGCTGTTAGTCCTACTGAAGTTTTGAAACCAAAATATACCTCCTGTAGGAAAAGTCCCAAGTTTTTGCGAATATACAAAATGTTTACTAAGATATAAAGAGAAGGCAGTATTGTAATGTATGTGTTATAGAACTATGTCTATGTTTATATGTCAAAACCATTCAATATAAACTTAGGCTAATTACAGCTTAAGTCTATATATTGAATGAATAAAGACCAGTAGTTTATATCAATTCGTGTACTCAATTACACCTATCCCTACAGTATGACGACTGAAACTGAGATACCCCCACACCTAATCTAATTTCTTTGTACCTACAGGAGGTATATTTTGGTTTCAAAACTTCAGTAGGACCAACAGCAATAACATACCCTCGTTGACCTAGTGGTAGGGCAAAATAGTAGGACCACGAGAAAATACCCTTTCTGAGCCTAGAAACTAATATCATAAAAATAAAAATGTTGATGTATGGATATAAAAGTAGGTATGGCCCGATTTGACTAATCGCAGCTTTAATTTGTTCATGACTGATACAGCAAACTCTGCAGCATTTACAATTTAGTTTTTGATGGTGTCAACGTTGTCTTTATATAGTCCTGAATAATGGTACTTTTTAAAGCCAATGTTTTTTGGGCCTTGAAAGTATAATTTCCTTTTTCTAATGTATATTCCGGTGTGCACTAAAGTATAATTCGACCGTAGCAATTAACATTGTCGGATCTACATTTTTGCTATTTCTATTTGATTGCAATAATGGTCTTAGAATAAGTTTATAAAAATGCCCCCGCAAATTATTAAATTCCTAAAATCAACCATCTATGTATTTTTTATTTTTTATTTTAGGAATTTAATAATTTTGCGGGGGCATTTTTTCACGGTCGAATTACATAAATAAACTAACTGGTGGCTATTTATAAAATAAATGTAAAGTCAAAAGTCAAAGTCAAATAATTTATTTCAAATAGGCACGAAGATGCACTTTTGAACGTCAAAAATTACATGAATAGTTAATTGATTCTAGTTACGCCTTCCAAAATGTAGTTATGCATGGAGAAGAATGGGCAAGAAACTCCATACTTACTACTACTACTTACTACTGTAGCTTAAGTTACCCCTTATAAAATCAGCTATGCCAGTGAAAGTCCCGTCAAAATAGGTCCAGCCGTTTTGGAGATTAAACGTAACAAATAGACAGACAAACAGACAGTCAAAATTTAAAAAAGTGTTTTTGCTATAAGTACTGTATATATTTTCATATGCATTAAGTAAAAATCGTTATTTTGACATTTTAAACACACACTTCAATTTTATTTAGTTGTTTATATGTATAGATAAAGTAACTCGCGCAAATGACTATTATTAAGGCCCGTTGTACACACACGTTTGTCTTACCGTGAAAAACTATGGTTGATTTTCCGTGTGTAGGCATGGTCGTCAGTGTTGTATGGATAACTATGAAAGTTGACAGACACGGCGGCACAAAGGCACGGTGCCGTCGCCGTATGCATCGTTCGGTGATTTGCCGTGCCATATACAAGCTCACACGATAATTCTACGGTGTGGCTAGCGCGCCGTACCGTAAAGAAACCCTGCCGTGTACAACGGACCTAATACTACTAATGAAAGGGGTCGGTATACCCTAGCCATGGTATACTGTACAAAAATAAAAAATAAAAATCTAAAAACGACATGACAACCACACTTGTCCACAGGGTTACCGACGGCGAAGTCACATCTACTCGTCATGTGTCGTTGTATGCCCATTTGGGAGAGTTGCCATCAGCGACACTCATGGTTTTTGTAAGGGATCAAGAAGCGCCAGCGGACTGTTCAGATTGCCAAAGGTGCTATGTCCGCAGCCGCCCCACGATTCGGCCCGTATAACGTTCCGTTGGAAGGACCATGGGAAGGTTGGAGGGAATGTCCATCAATAAAAAGGCGAATGTCAAGCAAAAGATATCGATTCTAATTTTCCTACAATTCTCTTGATACTGAGTCATCTTCCCATTCACTGCCAGACATCTTACAAGTCCTACATTACAAAAAATAACCAACAAAATTGATAACATTCCCATCCACGAATACTACAGTAATAAAACGATACAGTGTACAATCTGCTTATCTTCCAGGTCTGGTAATAAAAGTCTGCCGTAGGAAATGGCGTCTAATGGACTTCTTAGGTCGTCGCTCGTCAGTAACCCATTTCTGGGTGTATTTATAAATGGTTTACGAGCCTGCAACCTATCACTACTCAGAACATTAATATCTATTGGGTTATAGCCATTGATTTATGATTCGTCTGTTTTGTGAAATTATACAGGTTGCTGTTAATTTTGCAGCAGAACCAGTGTTACCAAAGGGTTATTTTACCTAGTAACTGGGTTTTGGAGGTCAGATTAGCAGCTGCTCCACGTAAAATACTGGTATTCAGCTGCATCCAATTAGACTGGAAGTGGAGCCCAATATAGTTGGAGATATGCCACGCAGATGATGATGACCATCGTTGAGGTGTACCTATGTTTTCAACTATAATAATCGTAATTTTGATTTTGATTAAAGGCAACAGTGCTGCTGACTTAACTTTCTTTAGTAGGTATGATTCTGGCAACATCTACACATCAAAGACCTGACGTCACATAAATCCTGCATCGCGAGAGCAGAGTTTACCGCACGACTGGCATATATAGGGTGTATCTATTCAAACACGAAATATTTTTAGAGATACACCTATAGGTGGTAAAGAAGCCATGGAAACAATTTTTTTTTTAATCTGAGTATTATATTTAAAAAATCGATAATTTAAAATTACTTGATATGATGATTAATTATCAAAATTCACCGCGCTCGCGCCGCCACCGTCGCCGCGTCCGAGCGGGTCATTCATAGAATAAGTAAGTAAAGGTTGTTTTGCAAAATGTCTCAATCATTTTTTTAATTATAATAATACATACAAAAATATAAAACACTAAGATTTAAAAAAACCGCTGCTATGACTTTTTTACCAACTATAAATGTTTATCTTAAAATATTTCGTGTATGAATAAATACACCTTATATGTATAACATCCCGACATCAACCGTCAGGCAATTGCCCACCAGACACAACACCCGTCTGGTCGGAGGATCCTCCTTTTACCATAGAGTATGAGTGAACTTCACACCCTGTTCCTCATACCTCTATACTGTTGAGCCCGAACATGAATGATCCTCATACCTCTATATGATAAAAGTCGATTTTGAAATCTTACAAAAAAAATAGCATGATTATGGTAAAATGTGGCAATACCAGATCGCTGAAGCAATCTCGTAACACAGGTCCAGCCTTTACCGATGTCGTTTACACGAATTCGCAATTTCTTTTAAATCTGCCATTTCCCAGAAGCAAAAAACATGCAAAGAAGTAAATAAGTAAACACGTATCAAGCTTCATTAGTCTGGAAGTAGGAACGTTACGTTTTCACACTTATTGGCTGTAACGAGGTCACCGTGGTACTGCTCAGAGTACCTACGTAAATTCATATTAGTGATTTGGTCCAAGGTAAGGTAGGTATTTTAACGAGATGGTCTAAAATTATGCACTGTAGGTACACTGTTGTGTGCTAAAGTGACCTCGTGCACTTGAAACATAAAACTGCACTTAACTGGATATTGAAATATTACAATAACAAAAAAAAAAACTACATTTACCTAACTATTGTAATTATGGCAGTCATTTTTTTTTTTAAGAAAACAATTTTTATAATAATAATATATTTATTTGCGTAAAATATGGTATAAAAAGATCTTACAGTATAAAAATGATATATCAAAAATAAAATATAATAAATTTATATTATACTAGCTTTTGCTCGCGACTCCGCCCGCGTGAACGTCGGTTATCGAGTAAAAAAGTAGCCTATGTCCGTCTCCATATCCCAGGCTTATATCTCTACCAAATTTCATGACGATCGGTTCAGCGGTTTAGGCGTGAAAGCGTAACATACAGACAGACAGACAGACAGACAGAGTTACTTTCACATTTATAATATTAGTATGGATTAGACAAATATTAATAACATACTTTTTTTTTTCATTTAGGGCGAAATATTTCTTGATATCGATAACTATATAATGACTTTGCCTTATGTTTTCTCAATTCACAATAAATAGCTAGAAACGTTAGTTATATCACACAACACGTTTAGATGTGACCTTCAGTATAAAATCATTAAAAATCGGTTATCGCCGCCTTAAATAGATTATACTGATTATAGCAATGACATTCCGTATTTCATGATTGCAGCACTGAATTTGTCCTGTCCTCACATTTGACCCGCCATGTTTTAACATCGCAATTACCAGGTTGATTGCAAGCCTCTTTTCAATAATAAACTCATTTTAATTTCCAACCAACATTATACAGCGATAATCAGATTCGTGTGAAGATAATACGATATCAGCCGATAATTGGGCAAACAAAACGGTTTGTTTTTAATTAAAATATGATTATAATGTTGATCAAATTATTAGTTTGTTGAGTGAAGCGAGGGTGTAGCCCGTGTTTGAGTTCTTGTGAAGTTAAATTAGAAGTTTTATAAGAAGACTGTAGGAAATCAGGTGTATTCCCATTGTCCCCACCACTCGTGTCCCTATTAATGGTATGCATATTATATTTCACATAAAATGGCAAAAAAAAAGTTTCCATTTTCTTTTAAGTGGTACTGATTTTTTTATTATTGTTTCTAAAATCAGTAACTTAAAAGATAATTGAACCTTTAGTTTCGCCATTTTATGTGAATTACCATTAATGGGGACACAGGCGGTGGGGATAGCGGGAATACATCAGAAATCAAATGAAATCGTTTATTCTGTAAATAGGATATCAGAATCACTTTTACACGTCATAAACATATTAAAAAATAAGCTAGATGGTGTCGAAATTTCCTATCTGACTACCACTGAGAAAAAAAAAATACACTCTAAATTGCACTAGGTACCTACCTACCTAGTATATAGCGCAATGTTGGTTTTGTGATTTAATAGATATCTACATATTATATTATTTTTATATTATGTGCTGAGAGGTTTTGCGTATAACTACAGTTAACTCCTTGTTAAAAATTTGCAAGCCGTTTTTTTTTTTCAATACAATTTTGTAATTTATATTGCGTACATAATAAATAACGAGTAGGTCAGGATAGGAGTAGGTGAGGAGGCCGGGTAGGATATTCTACTGAAAGATTTGATTTAAAATAGACTGAACATTTATGCATTATCTTTTTTTTTAAGAATAAATCATACAACCACTGCAACTACTACATATTTTAACGGAGCAAGCATTCACCAACTCTCAAATCTTTCATCATTCAACCACACCACACGCAATCGCATTCATTTTTTCATTCTATAAATATAATACACGGAATCAAAACTATAAATCTATAAAAAGATTAATAATACCGAAGCCACGTGGCACATCACTTCAATTTGTTTATGATTCTGACTGTACAGTCACGGTCATAAATACCTTTCACTAGCGATGGGCAGATAAACTGGACGAAATTATCTGGGTTCCGTTTTGACCATTTGGTTACTGAACCCTAAAAACATCGAATTTTTCATGTCTTTAAAGCTTTTCTCTATCATGGTTTCCCATAAATTAATACTGTGAAATGTTATCTTACAGAAAACTATTGTAAAAACATAACACTCCTTTTTTTGAATAGTCGTGTAAAAACTGAAAGTTCTTTGCAAATAATTTAAATATGTGATATGTGGTATGTCATTTAAATGCGAATTTCTCGTCATACACGCACGCCGCTACGCACCTGAGCTTTCTAAAGAACATCACCAATTAGGTCACTATAAGTCATCCTAGAACCTTTTTGTTTTTTCTTCTAATTTTGCGTAACTGTAAGATATTTATACTCGTAACTGTACCAGTATAGAGGCCCTCTCAGACTACACCGCGGTATGCGCCTGTACCTACCGCTAATTAAAGAATAACGAACGTTCAACTCAGTGTGTAAATAATGTTACGTCAGTGTTTTTGGGTTAACTTTCTGTTTAAATTTGGTAGTTTTGATTGTTCAGTTCATAAAGTTTTTAGTGCGGTTTACCTGGTAATTTCGATTTTGTAAAGATTATGAATAAATTCAAAATATTTCGTGTAAGACATGGTTGACACCCGCACAGATCAAGGAAGTATGGCACAAAAGTGAGGATTGGACTCACGCGTCCAATCCAATCCAACCTACTGGCACTGAACGAAAACGCTGAATTGTCCAATGCCACGAGAGTGGACTTGAATTATTTGCGCGATTTTTTTGTAGATAGATTTTAGATTTTTTCACCCTGTTTTTTTTTTTTTTTTTTTTAATGCAGCTACAGCTTACGAAATGATCAGGGGACACTTGACTCAGCGCGACGCGCGGGGGTTGGGCACGTGAGTGGATACTCAGTAGTGGGTGAAACAAGGTTACCGATGATGGTGAAGAATCAATCAGGATATAACTAACTTGACTCGGTAGAACGCAGAGCAAAAACGCTTATAGGCGACAAAACGTTGGTGGACAGGCTTCACAGCCTGGCTCATACGTAATGTTGCTTATCTATTGTTCTACAGACTGTACTTCGGAGAGTGTGCGCAGGAGCTCCACGAGCTGATCCCACCTTCGCCCTTTTATTACCGGACTACCAGACGTACTGCAGGGTACCATCCGCACTTGGTTGATATCCCGTCCAGTCGTACTCAGCACTTCTCAAAGTGTGGAACTCTCTGCCAGCGTCTGTATTCCCTTCCACATATACCCCGTCTGCCTTCAAAACAAGAGTGATCTTTTGGCTTGTTCCATCATAGACCTCATCCATCGCTTTCTTTTTCAGTTTTCTTTAGAACCTACCAACATTCTAAACGCATAGTCTTCTAAACAGTCCCAGTTTCCACTACTATGGGCCTACCTACTTATAAGATTATTTTTAATTGAGTTACAAATCGCGGCATTAGTTAACTCCGTTGTGTAAACATACTAACATTGATAAGTACAGTTTATATTTAGCATCACGGTTGCCGACCGACGAAAGAGTACAAGCACGAATCTAGCACACAAACGTAAGTGCTTTTAAGATATATTGCATTATATTTGGGGTATGATATCCCGTTTCGAATTTAGGGTACCGGAAATCGGTAAATGTATTTCAAGGAAAAATTATGATTGCTACAGCTATGTTGTTTATTATTACTACGGAGTAGTAGCTACAAATAAATAGTGATCATCGCCCAAACAAGTATTTGAGAAATGTCAAACTTTGGAATATTAGCTCCGCCACTTCCAACCACAACCTTCCAGACGATCGCCATGCGAAAAACGTTTGCGTTGGCCTACTGTAAGGCTGCCTGTCCACCGAAGTGGAGCGAGGCTGTGGAGCGGAGAAACGGAGAAATATTAACCAATAGAATCGAAACTCCAGAGCGGACTCTAGATTCTATTGGTAAATATTTCTCCGTTTCTCCGCTCCGCAGCTTCGCTCCGCTCCGGTGGACAGGCAGCCTAAGAAGTTAAATACAGGTATAGACTGTGGTATCAAGTTGTTCCCGTTTAAAGTAAAGCTCATTCCGTGTATTGGGCCACCCGAATACCGGTCGTTACAAATAAATAAAATTGAAGTATCTATTTCTTATATGAAAATGACAACTTTTGACGAAATGCATATAAAAGTAAATACTACTTATAGCAACAAAAAAAAAAACAGTTTTTATAATATTGTCTATCTGTATATTTGTTCCGGGTAATCTCCGAAACGGCTGGACCGATTTTGACGAAACTTTCACTGGCAAATAGCTGATGTTATAAGGAGTAACTTAAGCTACTTTTATTTTAGAAAAAGAGAACATGGGCGAAGCCGCGGGTACAAGTATGTAATTAATAAAAATAATTAAATTAAAAATTCTTTTCATGCTATTGAAGTGAAAGAAATTACTCAACATATCCCCTATGTTGAGTAATTTCTTTCACTTCATTATAAGTATTATTTGAAATAGATGAAATTTCGGAAACCCCGACTTACGGCGAGATGCAATATTCATCATTTATAACAAGTGACATGGATTTAAGAAATTGTATTTAAACATTTAATACGTCATATCTAAATCCCTACAAATAAATTGCTACAACACGTACAAATAGCACTAACTATAAAGACACAACATTTCTCCCTCATTGACAGGTTACCGCCACGACGCGTACGTTAGAACCATTAATTATATCATTTCCTTCAGTTGACGCGGTGACTATTACAAAGTAGTGTGTTCATTACTATGATAGCACACTTGCGACTTTGGTTTAGTTTACAAATAGGTTTGGAAGTGTCGTGTATGTCACTGTCGCGGTAGTTAAGATGTTAACTAGTTATACTGTGTGTTTCCGTATAGTTCCCGCTAGACAGACGTGAACTGAATAGGTACTGTATTTAGCAAAACGGTGCCAGTTAAAGGTTCAGGTACGGATTTGAAGTACGTCTAGGTAGTAATAGTTCCTTTGGGAGGTTATAGGTAGGCTTGCCAACCGTTCCGCGAGAGCCGGGACGTCCCGTTTCTAGAGCTTCAGAGGATGCGTCCCGCGAAAGACGTGTGCGGGACGCCAAATGTTCCGTTTTATCATACCTACGGCTAAACCTTCGAGCAGAAGTTATAGTGATTACTATTATGTTTTATTAAATTTCCTTATTGTTTTAACTTTTATGTATGCCAAAGTAAAACGTTCAATAAAACCATTTAAAATTATTTCTATTAATATTTTCGCCCTCCCTATGCTACCACTGGATAAAGAAAGAAAAAAAGAAAGAAAAATTGTTTATTCCGCACAAACAAAACGCACTTAACAAAAATAAAATAATAAAATGTACACACGTTCAAGTAGTCAAAAGTCTCTTATTCAAGCAATAAAAGTTTGACAATTGCATATTTATATATATATATAAATATATATATTTCTTTTTTATATTTTTAGATGTGAATGTTTATTATACTTTGACAGCTAAGTTCCGCTTTTTTTTGCCATGTCCCGCACTTTGATTGCCAAAGTCCCGGTAAATTCATGCATTAAGGTTGGCAACGATAACGACAACGATATGTGTTTTCGCCACGATTCGTGACTTCATCAACATCATGGTTTTTGCGCAACAAAAAAACGAAATCCATTCCTTCCGTTGCCTCATCTCGACCTATTAAGAACAACTCTCACAAAACCAACTACAAACTAGGTTATCTTTCGAAACTCGTTCATTAACATTAACCATGTGCACGAATTTTCATAGCACATCTTCTAACACCACTGCAATGTTTCATTGATCTACTAAATAGAATTACATAGGTCTATTGTGGACTAGATTGTTACATAGCACAGAAACAAGATATTTTGCAGAGAGGTAATATTGCGACTAGTGATGAACCGAATACGGGATTTACCGAATATGAATAACTGCGGCCGAATGTTCGGTTAAAAGTTTACCGAGCCGAATATTCGACAGGATTTGGCGAGCTTTATCGTGCATCTCAAAAAATTCAAGTCTAAGCTTGTCGAGCTTGTTGAAGCACACATCCTTTCTGCTCGCTGACGCCGTTAACCCCGGACGGCACGGACTGTTATTGTATAATCTAGTTAAAACAAAATAAGATTAAAACAAAACAAACCTACTTTATTTCTTCTGTTAGACGATAACGTCGACCATAACTATGTATTTCTTTACATAGACAGTATAAATGATAAGACATGCTTGATATGGATACAATTATGTAATTGTGATACTTCATTATGCTGATAGACTTATAAAAGCAACTTTTTAATACAATATTATTCGGTAAAATGTTTCGAATAATTGGCCGAATACGAATGTTCGGTAAACCTACTGAATACGCCGAATACCGAACATAAAACGAATATTCAGCCCACCCCTAGTTGCAACACAATATTATTTTGCTGTCACAAATTATACAATCGCTACAATTCATCAAAATCTGTGTTTCATAAATTGGAAAAGTAAATATGAAGAACACATGAGGGGATTCCCGTATTTTTAAGAACTTTCGCATACTAATCTTAGCCCCAATCTGTTAAAAAAAAACTGACCAAGTGCGTGTCGGACCACGCACAATGATGGGTTCCGTAGTTGGGATGAACTAATCGACGTATTCCACATTGGGCACCCGCTCATCCCAAGAACAACTTTAACATTTTAACTAAAAACATGTACAGGAAAAAAAAACAGCATTTAGGGGCGAACATGTTTTTCTACTACAAATGCAAGTTGGTCGACTATTACTAGGTAACTTGTAAAGCCTACTTAGCTGAGATAGTTCAAAGAATCCTATTCAAATTATAACTTCAAATATTTTATAACCTTTTCAAAGTACACAACAGATCAGACACTACACCGCAGTGTTCACCGGTCCCTATAGAATCTTTCACAATGGTACAATTAGTGCATAATCAGCCTACCGTGAGTTAGTGATCGGTTTCAATAACAATTAGAGGCTAGCTCGGGGCGGAGGCGTCGAAACAATGACTCACTGCCATTAACAATAGACCTCTGTTGCTTAGAAAATGCGCATACATATTATTTTAGGCTGTGGTTTGAAATTAGATTGGGTTTTTCTTTTGTTGCTTTTTGAAGGGAGTAAAGGGTTGTAGGGTGTGGTAGGGACGATACGTTGGTAAACGTTAAATTGTAATTGATGTAATAAAATCTGAGTCTGAGTTATTTGTTTTGAACTAGCTTCTGCCAGCGGCTTCACCCGCGTGATATCTTTATAAATTATAATATTTATAATTATAATATTATTATATTTTTTTTTTTAATCCGTCCAGTAGATTTGAGTTCATTGTTTACAAATAAAAGTACAAATCTTTTCTCTTTAAAATATTGATGTAGATTTACGAGTACCTTTACTTAGAGTAAAGCAATAATACAACCCATGACAGAGAAAGTTGCCTAGAAATCCAGTATTTAATCTCAAATCTAATCGAATAAATTGAAAGCCTACTCAACTACATTTGAAAACGGCTGAAGAGATTACAAATGAAATACGGAAGGCTAGATTGTCATGATTGTGAAGTAAATACACATAATTCTGCATCAATTATAACACTGCGCCGATTTTCTGGATTCAACCGATCGTTTTAGTATTTATTCTAGTATTTTATTGTTATTTTCGAGTTATTTATCCTATATGTTGCATCTGCTATGTTTTGTATCTGCATCACCCTAATGTTGACTGGTAGGAAATATTTTATAGAGGTATGAGGAACAGGATGTAAAGTTCACTCATACTCTATAATAGTAAAAGGAGGATCCTCCGACCAGACGGGTATCGTGTCTGGCAACTGCCCGACGGTTGATGTCGGGATGTTGTATAATTATATGCTAGTCGCGCGGTAAACTCTGATTGCGCGATGCAGGATTTGTGACGTCGGATCTTTGATGCGTAGTTCGCATGTGGCGTTGTAGATGCCGCCACAATCTCAGGCATTGAGTACATCTTGGTACAGTATTTTTTTTCTGCGCATAATGTTTTAATGTTTTTTAGTTTACTTTTTGTTTTTATTTTTTGGTCCTGGATTCAATTCCTAGGTTGGGCAAAGTGTTATTTGGTTTTTCTATCTGGAATTTATCAGTAGCTGCCCGGAGTCTGAATTTGTGCCCGGTTGATGGCAATAGGCTCGCCCCTATTACGTGGGACTTAAACATAACTGGGGAAATGTGTGTACACCTCTGCATAACCCTTCGGGAAAACAAGGCGTGAATAAAATTAAAAAAATACATATCCCGGTACAAACAATCCTAAACCACAGAACTTTACTACCCCAGTTAAATCAACAAATGCGTCATAAGTTCATCACCGTCGGAATCCAGATGCTATAACGTTCGAATCTTCAAGCTTGTTATAAAAACGTTACAAGCTGAGAGCTCTAAACGATAACACCAATATGTGTATTGGCAGAATTGGAAGACACGTGCATTGGTAATGGGTTTAGATCAAGAATGTAGATAGGAACTGGATAGGAAGTAGGTGGGTAGGTAGAACTCTATTCCAAAAATCTCAGTAAGCTTAGTAAAGTTTGGACAATCGTGCAAGTGATACAGGGATACCGAACACGACGGAAAAAGAAATTGGAGGGTGTAGGTATTTATTTATTTGCTCTCATGCATATCAAACATTTGACAATAGATTACTGTCATTTTTTGAACATGCACCCTGTCAAGGCGAAAAAACGCGATCACACAGACAGACACGAAAGACAACTTAAGTCTATACATCTAAACAAATAAATTACATTGAAGTGTCTGTTGGTAATTTTAAAGTAATAGCTTTTTACTAAATGAATATGAAAGTATGTACGGTACTTACGAGTATAACAAAAACTGTTTAAAAAATAAAACTTTCTGTCTGTTTGTTCCAGCTAATCTCCGAAACAGTTCGACCTATTTCGACGGGACTTTTTCATAGCTGATATAACGGAGATGAAAAGGAGTAACTTACTTTTATTTTAGAAAAAGCCACGTGGGCTCGGGCGTGGTCAGCAACTAGTTTATAATATAATTATATAGATATAGATGTAAAAGATTTAGCTAGAAAACAACCACAATAATTTATTGGAATCAATTGTTTTTCACAATTTATTCGGCATGCGAAGTTTTGTTTACTTGTTCCCAAATCAACATCGCACATAATAAATTACTAAACAAACTTCATACCCGTGTACTATGAAAGCAAAAGATTGAAGATATTATAAACATGCAGACGGTTCTTTGCCTCGATAGCGCTAACCTACATGTATTCATCACAGTGTTCTGGAAACTGGGCTATTATAACATCAACGTTTCTAAAATTACTAAGCAAAATTCGATACTCGATATTTTCCGCATGAAAGGATATACCGGGGTCTACTATTTTACATGTAGCTTTGACTCAACACAATATTTCAGTTGTTTTGCATGGACGTGTTAATAATTGGTTTGCTATAAGGCTAATTGATAGGCAATATGAGGAGCGAGTGAGGCGTAATACACATCACAATGCCAGATAGAAAGCTTATACATAGTTGACCTAAGCATCTGTGTATACACAATATTCAATTGGTTACATGGTAAGATTACTTGTTCTATGGGCCCCAGAGATTGCTTGCTACTCATCTTCATATTTGAATATTGTACAGTTACGCTACGTTTGCCGCGGTTGTTCCGTGAATGGGTGACCATCTTTCCAAAACCAGGAGCACGTTAAGCCGTTGGTCTCGGCTGTCAATTGTACATCTTTGACAGTTGTTACGGGTCGTCAGAAGTCTTACCAAGGGGTATCGTGTTACCCAGTAACTGAGTAAAATACAACCAGTATTGTACATGGAGTGACTGTCTATCTAACCTCCACAGCCCAGTTACTAGGCTTTCAGCTGTATCCCGTTAGACTGGAAGCCAACCACAACATAGTTGAGAAAAGGCTAGACGGAGTACAGTTAAATGAAGAATTGCTTACTTGCCTCTAAAAGAGTAGTTTTGTGAATTCTCAAGAATTTATCTAAATATATAAAAGAAGAAACTGACTGACTGACTGACTGACATATCAACGCACAGCTCAAACCGCTGGGTCTAGAGATTCCAAATTTGGCACGTAGGTTCCTTATGAGATCTAGGGGTGCACTAAGAAAGGATTTATGGAAACTCCACCCATATGGGGATAAAATAGGGTATGAAACTTATTATGAAAAATCTTATTAATTTGGTTGATTAACTTGAAATTTGGCACAAATATTTGCCTATAAGTAAGTAGAGAAGTATTGACATCCACGCGGGTGAAGCCGCGGGCAACAGCTAGTATAATATAAGAAAATGAAGGTATTTTCATGTTGTCAGATTTTGCACTTTGACAGTATCTCTTGAATTTCGTACGTGCAGAAAAGATTTAGAAGATTTGACACTTGTGTGTATTTTACTTTGAAGACAACTGTCAACTTCTTCACAATTGTCTTCAAAGCTCATTAGTCGATAACTCGAGCGATATAGCATGCGGGGACTCCGGGGGCGGGGTAAAAAGCGTGTGGAGATTTTAACCCAATGAAAATGAGCCTTTAAAGCAACTACCAAACATGCGGTGCAAGTTCTTCGTATACCGCAATCGTTCCCTATCGACTTGTGAAAACGGTTACGGGCACTATGGCATACTTTACAGAAATCTCCAGCACCCCGCATATGAGCCCTATCGACCAATGAAAATAAGCCTTAACGCGAACGTTTTGGCATTTATGGTCTTTACAATTTGAAGGCCCAATGTAAATATGAAATGTTTTGGAATTCTAACTGTTGCTAGCAGTCTTGCATTATTACTAATGACACAAATAACGTTGATACAGTACGCCAATATTTGTTTTGAGTTTTAATGTGGCCTCGATAAAAACTAATGCTCAACGTACATACCTCATCACAAAAATAGTTATTACTACATATAACTAAGAATGTTTTGACTAACTGGTTTATGAACAATTAACAAAACCATTTATTTTTTAAATACAGCATTATCGTAGTGAAATATGGAATATCAGAGGCTAAAAATCTAAATTCTTAACTATAATGAAGGTCGGATGTCATTCGTTTTGAACGAAATCATAATTCAGCTGATTTATCCCAGGAGAAAAAACAAATGAGTGACACTTTGTATTAATTTAAAAACTGCTGCTACTATTGCTGCTATTATTCATGAACTCAAAATCTGATCTCGGACATAATGAACATGTCTTTGAGCAATACAGATCTAATAGGAGATTTAACATTGCCAAACTATGGGAAAGAGTTTATGAGCATCACTTGGTTTTTCCCGCCCAAGAAGTAAAAGATGACGTCAAACGAGACACAAATGTTAATATTTTATAACATCGTTTAATCTATCAGTGCTTATCACAGCATGATACAGTAGAATTGTGTTAACATAAATCATATAAAACAAACTTTTTATTTCCAGTTTAAATAATTGTCTTATTCATTTGGCTCTGACATTATGTCCAACATATCATATACGTAAATATTGTGCGGAAATCCGATTTGCACAGCATTTCTCACATTTGTAATCTGTTTTTCGAAAACAATGTGTGACCATTTTTGTATGAAGATACATTTTCAGGATTGCTTTCTGACGAAACATTTAATGATTAAATCCTAAGGACTCACCAGCTCATCGTAGTAATTCGCAATATGCGAATATATCAGCGAATCGTAATCCATTGTCTCCTCCACACTTGCACTTACACACTCACGACAAACAAAACTTTCAATGAACGACCACAGCACAAGTTATCACTGTATTTTTATATCGAGGCTTTTCTAATGAAGGTGAATGGTTGAATGGTTGAAATAGCGTATGTTCCCCTTGCGTTCCGTCGATATAAGACGCATTGGCCGACCCAACTGACGTACAAACGCCTGTAAAGCTAAATTAAGACCAAATTTTAAACACAAATCTTTGATGTTGGAGCGTATGTATAGAGATGTTGTTACCGTGTATGACTTGGGGCGTATTGTTCGGAGATGCGATGCGATTGGAAGATGAATGGTAGGTAAAAATAAATTCATGTTGTGTTTAGAACGTGAATTTTTGTGTCTTTGATTTACGGATGCGATGTTTTTATGAAGTATCTCGACGTGTTATGACGCTCGTTTGGAACAGTTGGTGATGTTTATGTTTGGCATCATAAAACTTTTTTTGCGTTTACTCATCAGTGCCAGATTTTAATTTTAGTGGCTATAAATAAATGATATAAGAAATGTATCCATTTTACATTCTGAAACTCAAAATGCGCAATGTACCTACCACTTCTTTTAAAAGTCTAAAAACTTTAACAGCAATTCTACTTTAACCATTTACATACATAGCAATCTGCAACTCAAAATGCGTGTGTATAAACTCACACAACATCTTTTAAAAGTCTAACAATTTCAGCAGCATTTCTACTACAAATAAATTGACACACCAAAACTTCCCCTGTCACACTTCAACAACTCCACTGAATCCCACTCGAGGAGGAAGCGAGTTATAGCGTGTGCCCGACTCATGAGTTACTTCAAACATGTTGGTCTGTTTTATAATTTCTACGGAAATTTTTATTCCGATTCATATTGTTAGGGCTCTAGTGCAACCCGCGTTTAGTGGCTTTATTTATTTTTTAATTTACGTTCGTATGGAAAAGTTGCGGTACGATTTATGCAGGAATAAAGCGGAAATAGAAAGAGTATTTTTTTTAATTCATTGTTTGTTTTGATTGAAATCTGTGGTGAAATGTGGGTTGAAGGAAGTGTTGATGAAATGTGGTGGCTGTGTGTGCGGCTAAGTGTTTTGGTGCCTACAGCATGTTTTGATTAGGAAGTTAGTGTTTCATTTAAAATTAAAGGAAAGAAAATAAGTTTATTTGCGGTAAACATGACGCAAAGAAAGAACACAAACACAAAAAAGAACAAGTTGGGGGGAAATATGCGCCACATCCACGCAAAACGGACATCGCTCAGCATAATACTACGCGACACCAGCGCTGGTTTTCAGCGACAGCCGGCGTTGACGTCATGACGTCAACCGGTGCAGCATACAATAAATAAGAAACATCATATAAAATAAATACACAATACTTAACTGTAAATGTTTATATAAACATAATATTTAAAATGGACATTCGACAACATTCTATTCCGTTGGTTGGATTTCTAATCCAAATTTCAGTGTGAATTGTATTGTCATTTCTTACCGTCAATATTTTTTTTTTTCTGTGAGTCTTGAAGTTTGAGAGGATATACACCTTTTTTAAATATACCTCTTTGGCATAAAAAAGGTAAATCAAGACAATGAATAATTCGGCTGAAGTACTTCCATACCTACAGGCCTATATTTATTTTTTTGCCCCACTTTAGGAATTACTCCTATATCGTGAATGCGTTTACAAATATTTAAACTCACATAGACAAACAGACAGACCCGGAACAACTACTTGTAGGTCATACAAATATTTGTTCTGTGCGGGAATCGAACCCGCGATACGCAGAGCAGCAGTCAATTGCTTAACCACTGCGCCAACCGTGTCGTCAACTTTCGAACTGTCAAAAACAGTTCGACAGATGTGATTCTCAGCAATCACACAAAAAGGGTATCATCCTCTTTTATCAACACAATTTCAATCCTAGTTTGAAAGTGTAAACTAAATCACGCTTTGTCATTCTAGCGGAGTAACTGCGTATCACACTTACAGTAGCAACAACATTCATTGCGTCATTTACGTTGTTGAGCACTCAAATTTTTCGAACATATGAAAAAATGGATTAGCAATATCCTTCAAAATTAGGGTGCAGGTTCAGCTAGATTCATAAGGCGATAAATATAACAAAGAACTGATTGCTCTATAGAAAAACCTTTAAAACTTACCACTATGGGTAACAGACTTTTATTTATTATGGTATTCGGTACTTTTTCTCGTTATCTGTAATTACCTGTCCAGATTTATTGCCTGTTTCTGTATAAACGTTTACACACTGACTATGAAAAACTCTGTAACGCAGAAACCGCATGCGCAATAAAAATAAATAGCTTCAGTTCGCGTTGAATGCTATTCTAATAGATAACATCTAAACAACTGAGTTTTGAATTTACGCGGCCAGTTTTTATTCTGGTTTGTTTCAGAAATCAAGATTGATAGCTTGTTTAATAAATTATGATTCATTATGAAAGCTAGTCTAGATATTTTTGAACTAAGTTTCAGTTGCTTTATCTTCATCATCATCATCATTTCAGCCGAAAGAAGTCCACTGCTAGACATAGGCATCCCCCAAGCCCCGCCACTTCAAACGGTTCTGAGCTTCCCGCATCCAGCGGATTCCTGCGGCCTTCACAAGGTCATCGGTCCACCTTGTGGAAGGCCATCCAACGCTACATCTTCCGGTACGCGGTCACCACTCCAGATCCTTTCGGCTACATCGGCCATCTGTTATGCGAGTAATGTGCCTTGCCCACTGCCACATAAGTTTGGAAATTCTTCGGACTATGTCGGTTAACCTTGTTTTTCCTGTGGATCTCTTCATTCCTGATTAAATCACGTAGGGAAGCTCCAAACATAGCCTTCCCCATTGACCTTTAGGTGACTTTTGGTCTTATAATACGTGCCATAGGTACCACTAACAACACGCACTGGTCAAAGAATTTCGTCTTCAGACATGTTATCATACACGACATGTTTCTCTTGATTGTAAAATATTATTTTTGGCAGTAAAATTCTAAGATCTATGCATTCTATGGATGACTTCAAACGCACTACACTTAAACTTTTTATAGCTATTTTCCTTTTATAATGTTTATAATGTACAATGTCACACTGTGTAAATGATGTTTATGTATACTTAGGTATACATAAACATCATTTACTCATGATTATAGGTCACATTATATGCAAGTTTTGTTTGTTGTTTTTAAACAAAAGATTTATTGTAAAACAACATAAGAACTACGTTCTGAAATACAATTACATCGTCGTTTCTACACGAAACCATGCAAAAAGATATCAGAATTTCCCGGCCAGCTTAATAATACTAAAAGAATTACCACCCCCATTTTCTCGACCGCAAACTAGAAAAAATCTCAACCAAAACGCTGCGATATACATGTATCCCAGATGCGGCGACAAATGTATTATAACGAGCACAAATAAACATAAGTACAGAAGGTTCAGTTACATTACGAAACAGGAACCAAACCCATGATTTACTTACATGGTTATTTCGTATTTTCTCGAATACTGCTAGTACTACTGAGCTTAGTTTCGGGCTCGAATCTCATCACACGTCGAAATTGGCAATCGAAACAGTTTAGACGCATAATGACCAATATGTTTTGGGGAAAATAACGGAGATGGACCAAAACGCGAAACAACCAACACGGAAAATAACCGATACGCAAAATTACCAATCTCAATTACTCATATTGACCAACGTTAGCTTTTAATATATAAATTTCAAAACGTCAAATTATGAACGAATCTGCCCTTATCGACAGTGTTCATTAGCTGTCCGATTTTAGCACCCGTAAAATTGTGAACCGTCACTGATTGGTAGGTCTTGGCGGTAGCCGAATTGGTCACAGTAACTTAGCCAGGGCACCCCAACCAAATGGGTTAGGTTAGGTTAGAACTGTGACAAATCGCGCGGGAGCCGAGCGAGCGATACAACCATCATTCGTATTAGTCAATGTGCATCGTAACGATGGACAATAGTCGAGCGATCACGAAACAAACGAAAAACACACAGACTATGCAGAATCTCGTCAAAACAAAAGAACCGCAAAAGAAAGGAATTACAATAAAATTTATACAATGCTTCAAGAAAGACCCATTTTACCATAACAACTTTTCAGTGTGTAGGAGGGAAGACTCCAACATCCAGTTGTCCTAATGTCAACGTCATTTCCATGCTATGCACCCCGTGGTGATCGACAATGTTCTGAATGCTCTGTCGACCGACAGATGACAGGATGTCGTCTTCGGAGCTAACCACCCACGTTGGTAACGGGTGGTTGAGTTACCGAGGTGAAAGGAGTTTGCTTGCGATGAGATATAGTTACCAACGTGATAGATTAATAACCGAAAATTTTTGGGAGAGGCCATGAAGAGGCACTTTGCAAAAGACTCGACATGGAGAAACGGCAAAGTTTTAAAAAAGTGACGCAATTTTTTTCATAAATCTTGTGTTTTTAGGGTTCCGTACCAAAATAGTAAAAAGGAACCATTATGGTGCCACTCAGTCTGTCTGTCCGTCTGTCACAGCTGAATATCTCAAGAACTACTAATGGTATCAATTTGGAATAGTTTTAGATGACGTTTGCTCAACAATTTTACAAATAAGAAACAATTTTTTTTTTTTTTTTTTTTTTCATCATTTGTAGTACTAGGGCATGTGGGGGGTATCATATGAAAGAACGCTATTTGCACATTCTCAAACATTTTTCTTTTTTTAGGCCGCATTGTTTTCGATTTCTGACGAAAAATTAAAAAAATATACCATTACCCGTATCTCCGAAGTTTGCATAGAAAAAATCTGAAATTATTTTGTGATATAAGTTTATGTAAAAATTACAGGAAAAATAAAACTATGTCTCTAAATAGCACACTTTTTCTAATATTGCAGTTTTAGATTAGCACCATCTCTTGACGATAGTGGAACTAATGTAATTTTTTTGATGATTTTGATGGTACGGAACCCTCTCGGTGCGTGAGTCCGACTCGCTCTTGACCGGTTTTATTTTTTTATTTTTTCAAAATAAAATACATTATCTGTGGCGTAATATGATCAAAAAAGTGACAGTTTTAGTTTCCTCACAAATAAACGTTCAATTAAGCTGCCTTTACAAAAGCTGGGATCGTTAACACTAAAACATCAATCATATCTGTTTTTATTTTCATGTCAGGATACAGAATATGGATCTTTTCCTCAGCTAAAAAGAGATAGGCCTTCTGCAGACTTTCCTCCACACATTGCCTGCCTATGCAACAAGCAAGACATTCGCAATATAAAACGCCCCGCTAAGCCGACGCTACATACCGCATCGTGGCAATTTATTGCACCGTGATCGCTGTATGCGGTCTGGCAACGCATCGTCCGACCACGCGGCGGCTTAGGAAGTTGTGGATGTGCGATTTTATAATCGCTGGGTCTTATCGGTAGTGAGTAACGGTCTTTATAGGATGTGGTTTGGATATTTAAAGGAAACATGTTAGAAAAAATTTCATCTTTTTTTAATGTCTGAAAACCGTTGTTAATGCCTAAAATAGATAGGTAGGTACTATATTTTCTTATAAGCCGAAAATACTCACTAATATTAATGTCGGAAGTCTTACACTTTTAGGCAAAATAAAAATGTTTAGAATAGCTAGATAGTGTTCCCCTTAGCTGAGTTCCAATAGCAGTATAATATTTGTGAGATTTCAGGTGCATGTCAGACCACGCACAATGAAGGGTTCCGTAGTTGGGATGAATTTATCACAAGAACAAACTTAACACTGTAGTTGAAAAAACATGTTCTCCCATATATTACAACTGCAAATGTAAGTTGGTCGACTATTACTCATTAACTTGTAAATCCTACTTAGCTGTCATAAGTTTTCCTTTTAACTTCGTTATTATTTAATACTGTTGTGAATTTTTTTATGTATCCAAATACAACCATTTAGCTAGCAGAGAAGAGGACACTTGACGCTAACAAAAATTTGCACTTTAAAAACGCTAGCAAACGGATCCCTGAATCAAAAATGGTTTTCACAGACCCGCAATATTTTTGAACGGTCTATCCATTGATACCGCATACCACGCGATAGGCAAGAAAAAAAATATTATCCCCACTTTAGTGCAAGAACGGTACCCTAAAATTTTATTTTTGCACAAACCCACTTTGTCGGCGTGATTCATATCATCATCATCATCATCATCATCATTTTAGCCGAAAAACGTCCACTGCTAGACATAGGCCTCTCCGATTGAGGGGGTTGTGGCATAATCACCACGCTTGGCAGGCGGGTTGGCGATCGCAGTATGGTGTGTTAAAAATGCATAGAGAACGCTGCTGCCCATTCTCTAGATTCATGTGTTTAATATGTATACCCGAAATGCGAAATGACAGCTCTCTAGTACTTAGAGTCTCTGAGTTAAGCCACGGACAGACGGACAGAGCGTTGATTACAGAACTCTAAAAAGGATGATATAATTAGGAAAAGCTATTGGTGTTTCCTAATCACTGAATGCATAATCTATAGCTATCGCTAAAAAGATAGCAATACAAAGATGTGTTAAAAAGATAGTGTGAAAATGTTATCTTTCGGTCACAGATGCTATCTTTTAACTCACACGTAAGTCTAAACGTGCGACATCCGCTGTAAACACGTGGATAAAGAGTATTTATACCTCATTAAGGAAATGTTTCGAGACGATATCTTATACTCTAATCATTTAATTTTACTACGATGCTGTAATTTGCTACATCCGTCTGGGAATTAGTAGGTGAAGGAATAAAAGTGTCATAATGGTGTGCTAATAAATCGGTGCAGGCGGTGTTATCGTTTTCATCTGTAAGCATGCTACGATGGCGAATATAGGCAAGAGGCAAGAGGGAATCAAGATGAAATTTCCTTTACAGTAAAATAAATAGTAGTATAAAAATTTAGTAGGATCTTGAGACAGTATTGTAACACGGTAATAAATTAGTGTCATGTACTTATATACTTTTAATTTGCGCCGATGACAACCCAATTTTATGAACAGAAAATCACTGTCTATTCCAAGGTCGCCTGAAAGTGATCACAGTATGAGATAAAGCCGCCCATTGTATGTTTTGTAGTGACTAAGTTTTTCTTTTTGTAATGTATAATCTGGTGTATATTAGAGTATATACTCGTATAAATAAATAAATAAATAAGTTACATCCACTTTTTGAGATAATTTAACTAAGGTAATATTTAGTGACAAAGGTTCCATGAGTCTAAAATATACACCTAAAGAATCAGCAGGGCTCTGGCAATTCCATGGAATCTTCCTTGGCGTCCCTATCGACATCCACAGATGGGACGCACCTATGGAAAATAGGCGTGTCCTGTCTGTGTATATATTTTATTTATTTATTTTTATTTAACAGTTCATACGAGTATACACATTTATATGCAGAAAGAAACAGAAAAATACGTACAAAGGTGATGCTTCATCATTATCATCACTTCAGCCGAAAGACGTCAACTGCTGGACATAAGCCTCCCCCAATTTGCAGGTGGGTTGGCGAACGCAGTATGGTGTTAAAAATGCATAGAGAACGCTGCTGCCAATTCTCTAGTAAGTCCCTTAGTCGCCTTTTACGACACCCACGGGAGGAAATGGAGGAGATGATGCTTATTCTCACGGTGATGCTTATTTCTAAATAAATCATATAGGTTGTCATAACGTTTGCAAACTATTCAAAAATACCCTAATTTTGTCACACCAATCAACAACCAATCCAAAATACCGCCTTCATTGTTTCCTAAATCCGGTCACACGCATGACCTGTTGCAGTAACAACTGGATCCATTCCAGTGTTTAAGTGAAATATAGTCAAATAAAACCATTGTAGTTATCATTTATATTTTTTCAATTCGCAACCATTCGGTGCCAAGTGTGCGTAGGAACTGAATTGAATTCTTAAAGCGGTTTTTAAACAAGGATATTACGTGTTTCTGTATTGTTGTGGTGAGAAATAGCGTTTGGGGCTTGAAGTTTTGTTTTCTTTGTATAAAAATGTGGGTGATTTTTGTTGCTTGTTCAACGAAATTGTTTAGACTTATTTGTCTAAGGTTTGATAAGAGGGTTTTTGTGTTAATAATAGTGTTGTTTAATAGTTGATCTTCAGATTACAAGAGAAAAGCGTCAAGCAATTCAAAATGGCTCAATCAGCAACCTCGGTAAGTGTGGTAAGGTACCTTTTATGAAATTTCATATTGTGACACGAAGCAACAAAATACGATCTAGAGGAATGTGGCCGCTTTTCTTTAGATCGAATTTTGTTGCTTCGTGTCTCCTTCTCAGTCACGAGATCATATTTTTTTAAGGAGTGGCGCTAGTAGACCGCTGTACACCCTCTTAAGATTCAAATTGCCAACCAACCAAAAACTTGATGGCTTTATTATCTCTGACTATAGTGATTTTTTTTTTACACCAGTTACCTGCGTTGTAATAGCTTTTTCAGAATTATCATCATTATCTCATTCCAGTTGAAACACGTCAACTGCTGGGTATATTGGGGCCCTCAAGAATCTCCGGATAGTAGAGCTAGTTTAGTAAGTCGGGCCCCGACTTACGAGTTGTAGGCAGGCGCTTTACTTTTTACGGTTCCGTAGTCAACAAGGAACCCTTATAATTTCGCCATATTCGTCTCGCTGTGTGTCTGTCCGCGGCTTAGCTCAGAGACTACTAATACATATATAGCTTTCTACTAGAAAGCTGTAATTTGGCATGAGTATACATATTAATTAATCACGCCGACAAAGTGGCAAAATAAAGTCTTATCTCCCCTAAACGTAAAGTGGGGATGATATTTTTTTTCTCGTCTATCCCATAGCGTGGGGTATCGTTAAATAGGTTGTTCAAAAATATTGCAGATTTGTGTAAAAATGTGCTCCCATGTATGGGAGAACATGTTTTTCAACTACAATTTTAAGTTTGTTCTTGGGATCAATTCATCCCATCCATCCCTCCATTGTGCATGGTCCGACATGCACAATGAAGCCGGTTTTGTAAATAATTTCATCACCTCTTAAAACGGTGAAGGAAAACATCGTGAGGAAACCAAACATTCAAAAACATGTGACATCTACAACCCGCACTGGGCTCGCGTGGTAGATTATGGCCTACTCAAAGAGGGGAGGCCTGCATCCCAGCAGTGGGAACATTATAGGCTGATTATGATGACAGGTTCAATTATGAATGAATGAATGAAATGCATTGACCCCAGCGTGGTTTGACCAGACTCAATAAACCCAAATATTCACAATAGCCCCTGGAACTTCATGTTTCCTGGGGCTACATTGACTATTGCATATCAAAGTGTAGACCGGGGGGCGCGATAATGGTAGGGAAGACGTACCCATAGGATATGGAAGAATTATTATAGCCGTATCGGATATACATCCTAAAGTAAGCAATAGAATAGTGGAGAGACGGGTGATATTTATCGGGAAGGCATCGCGTCGCTGCCATTTTAGCTCAGATTCAGCTGCTTTCTCGACTCTTTTCTGGTGCTGTGTTACACGTTTACACGTTGCTGTTTCCAAAGTCTGGTAGTATATTTAGACTATCCCGTCCGTGGGACGTTAGCTCTCTTAAAATCCCACCATTAGTGAACTTTGCGTGTGAAACATCACTCAAAAACTTCTCACACTATTACAAGAATTGAATTCAACAACATTTTTAAACAGCAGTAATTCATGTAGCTTTGCGGTGTGAAAATTGTTGCCTTTTTATTTGACGGTTTACGAGTGGAGTAAGCACGAATATTAAGGCTTTGTAAGTGAAAATTTTATTGTAAGGCCGTGTCGTTATTTCGCGGAATTCAGTGATGGTCGTTTGTGGTTTTTATGCTGTTTAATATAAAAGATGGAAACCGAAAGCCACATAGAGAAAATGAACGTTTAATCGGATAGATTTTTAATATTAGACACAATGTTTACTGGATGGATTTGGTTGTAAATTCTATGAATCAGGATATTTTTTAAAGTTTTTAGACAGTTTTTGTGAGTGGTAAACAAAATGTTAGTCATAATTGGTTACTTTTCAACCATTTGGGTACTTTTTCATTCTATGTAGGTATGATATGAAAAAAATACCCAAATGGTTGAAAATTTCTCCATTCTCTCATTCACTCCATTTATTAGACAAATAGCTCCATTAATAACGTACCTATAATGTCTTCATTAGACGAATAAAGGCGAAATAATAACATTTATTGTGTAATATTATTAAAATGCTTGCATATTAGAGCATTTTTTGAACTTAAAAGATAAATAGATTATATTACTTAGTATTTATCGTGAAATAACGGAGCTTATTAAATGTTTTTATCAAAATAACGAAAGGGATACCGTTATTTGTTCAATGTTATAATAAATAGAGTATAGGTGTAATTGTATACATAATAGGTATACCTATATATTATTTTATTTTTATGTGTTATCAATATAATTAAACAGAGCTTTGTGTATGGCATTCCTTTGAATACAATTCTGATGACGAGTGGTAGCGAACGAATGTTAAGGAAAGTGTTTCATAATACCGAAATAAAAGCAGTTATTTATGGCCTACAGATTGTTTGATATGGTGAAAGTGAAGGATGGTTTAGATTCGTTGTGGCTCGTGAGGGGCCGACGTTATTTATTTTTGTTTTTTTTGTAAGATTTTGTTTGGATATAGATTAGAATACTTCTTAATACACAAATAAGTTGTGGTTATACGGTTTTTTGTACTCTTATAACTGCCTGACGGTATCTTACCAATCTGTCTGCCAAATGTGATGATTATAGTATGATGGGTACCTATTATATCTTATTAGCTGTATGTTATTGATAGGCAAGAAGCGTACAAGCTACGACACAAATGAACATTATCAAACCATCCACGTATGTATGTGTTTACAAAACTCCACGTACACAAATAGCATATGTATGCCTGACTATATTCTCGAGTCCGTCCCTTAGAGATAGCTCCGAGCTACCGACTTAAATTTACCTATGAAAATATTATACAGCATTTTCTATGTGCTGGTAAAATAGATTCTGTGGTACACAGTTGGGTTAGTGGGGATGGAAGAAAAATATTGGTAAGTAAGAGAGACTGAAGTATTGTTTTATTGCCAGATTTATCCACAATACTGCTAAATACGGCCTACTGGGCCCAAACAATATAAAAACGAATTGAATTGTAAATTGCTTGAATTGTTACTTAGCCCTCTTCCTCTCTCCTAATTTTGCTGTGCCCGACAGAGTCCATATTGATCTTTAACTTTATTATACCATCTATGTAATACATTTGTAATGCAATAAAAAATTGAGTACAGTCGAAACGAAAAGAGGAAGAAGAATACTGTTGAATAGAAAACTCCTGTCGACAATAGATACATACAACTTATCGTTGAGAGGAGACCATGAAAACAATAATCATAACCGAATGAATGCGATGAAATAGGAAGATTAAAACGATTATAAAACATAGGTGAACAGGGCAACTGACCGCGATATTGAGAAATTTAAAGACTGTCACAAAAATGATTTTGAGGTTGTAATGTTTGTTTTTATTTCATATTACATTTCAAACCCTATTTATAATTATAACCCTACTTTTAATCCCTTTTATACTCAAACAACAAATTATACATGTCGTTTTCTCTACTTTAAAAAGATTACCAGAACTATAGCTATGATATATTTAGCTCTACAGTCCCCAATTTAGTTAATGACAACTAATAACTATAAATTGTGGACTATTTTTGTAGAAACCCAAAGAAAGTATAAATAAATGACGAGTCGAATCGTCGAGGAGGAGCGTCCAGTTTTGGGGTCGCGGGTCGATTCCCGTTTCGAGATTTTTGTAAGGTCATGTTTCTAACCTAGATGTAAATATTTGTTTGTTTTTAATTAAATTAGTTCAACCAACTAAGATTTTTATTAATTATGTAGGTAATAGTTATTGAGTGGATACACAATAGTGACAAAGTTTATTTTATTTACACAAGAACTTCAAACTATGAATGCAATTTTCAATCTTGACTTTACACTTCAATATTTTTTTTGGCCGATTGATTTAAAACTCATAGTTTCGAGAATATACATAAAGTATGCGCTTGTTGAAGATTTGCAGAACCATGAGGTGGTTTTATAGTTACTTACATTTTAATGTAACGGTCTGAAATTTATTATAACTCTACTTCTAAAGATGTTGTGGTCGTTAACTAAATAGTGCCAAATTTTAATTGGCTCATAAATTAATTCCTATGAAACGTCAAAAATGTTTCTATATTTCATACTAAACTATATCTTATTTAGGTATTTTATACCTATATCAATGCTTGTAGAATATAGGTACCTTCTTATACAAAATCTCCAATATAAAACAGACAAACTATTTTAACACCACAAAATATACGATACGAACAGCACACCGTGTTGGCGTCCATATTATAAACAGACGGGAAAAGTTAAACAAAAAATGTTCATCCCGAAATTTTCTCCATAAATCATTGGCTGCGGTAAAATTTTATCTCAACGATTTATTCTACCTACTTTTGGGTATAGGGAATATTTTACACGACAAAAGATATACAGTAATACGAGAATGGATGCGTGTCTGTCATTATAATAAATAAGTTTTTAAACTGTCATGGTCACTAACATTATTATTAACATATACAAAAAAAAAAAAAAAGAGGGTAGACCGTTTTGTCTGCTCATAAACACCCACCCGCAGTGACTTCAGTTTATCCGTGATCATGGTGCTTGCAACAGCGCCGAAATATCGGGAACTCAGAACAATGAATAAACATGGTAAATATCCCGCTTATGTTAATAATAATTATAATAAATAATAAAAACTATATTATTCTGTCCGCTTGTGTGTCGGTTCGCTGGAATTTGCTTCAAATCTAGAATTAGGATGTTTAAAAAGAGTAGCAGATATTTTGAGCATTTATTCCGGAAGGTTTATGTATATATTTAACTATTATTATACTATTACTATTATTTTTAAATTCATATTTAACTCATATATAGCACAGAAATCTCGATGATTTAACAATCGCCATTGCACTCGTGCTAAGCAGTGTCGTTAGTCAAAGTATAAAACAATCTCTAATAAATCATCTAAAGACCGAAAAAGTGCTTTGAAATTGTTAAAAGCTTTCAAACGAAATAAAATGTAATGTAGATGCAATTGTGTGAAACCACATAATTACACCGCTGTAACAGGAGTGCCAAAACTGTGCCGCGCAATAAGCACGCCTTCGCATTTAGTGCGCACTACTCTTAATATTCTCTGGTGCATAGAAATTTTGCCATGTTACTGAGTGTTCTTTTTTTTTCGGCTTCGATTATTATTTCAACCAAAAGACGTCCACTGCTGGGCATAGGCCTCCCCAAGCAACGCCACTTCGATCGGTTCTGTGCTTCCCGCATCCAGCGGATTCCTGTGGCCTTCTTATGGTCATCGGTCCACCTTGTGGGAGGCCTTCCAACGCTACGTCTTCCGGTATGTGGTCGCCACTCCAGAAGTTTTTGGCCCCATCGGCGATCTGTTCTGCGAGCAATATAATTAATAAATATAAATGCCCATAGTGCCCATTGCCACTTAATTTTTCGACCATCGATTAGTTTTTCAAAATCAACTTTTCTTTGAGAAGATTCAAAAACACCACAGGGCTATCATGCTTTAAAGTCAAAGTCAAAGTCAAATAATTTATTTCAAATAGGCACGAAGATGCACTTTTGAACGTCAAAAATTACATGAATAGTTAATTGATTCTAGTTGCGCCTTCCAAAATGTAGTTATGTATGGAGAAGAATGGGCAAGAAACTCCATACTTACTCTTTTAAAATGTTAACAATAGTTTGTATACATTAATTAATATTTATAGGTGAAGACTATGTACCTAGAATAAAAAAATAAAAAAAATAAAAAAATTCATCAAAATTACTTACCACAATTGGTAAAAAGAATGAAAAGTGAAGTAATAACAGAAAAATTAATAAATGCGATAGGTACATGGTGCTCACATATTTACAAACATTGTATATGATTTCCCAAAAAAAATAAAAAATAAAAACAACATATAATAAGTCAGTGTGTGAGTTAAAATATTAATCACAGAAAATAAAATTAATATCTTTAGGAAGGCCTCTGACTGAATTGAATATTCTTCCATAGCATGGCATAACATGGTTACAATCACCATTACTTCTTCATACTCTCAAATACGGAGCCAATTTTTTCTTAACAAATTCGCGAGCGTCGCCGGGGACCCCAACACACTTACACTACGCGGTATAATGCGAGAACAGCCGCACGCGCCCGATGTGTTAACCTCATTATTTATGAATACTGTTATGGGCTCAAAATTTCTTACGCTTGAATTATTTAATCTGCTTTTCCATTACGGTTTCGCTAAAATGACACAATTTATATTCAGAGAGGACGCTCAGAACTCAGGAGTATGACGTTATGGAAAGATTAGGGACGAGATCAAAAATTAAAATACGTTACGTTCGCGTATCGTTTGCGTTTCGTCTCGGGTTACGAGGATCGTTCGCGAGCGTGTGAATGGAATGACGTGTGCTAATCATAAAATAATGTTGGAATGAGTCTGATCTTCTAACCGCTTACGAGTTTTCGTTTGTACCTAAATATGATTAAAAATGTGGAAGATCGTGTGGAAGAGATGGCCCTGTGGAATATGACCGTCCACTGTAGTAAATGAACTAAAACTTAGTGCTAATCTTTAAATTTGCATTAATTGTTTGTTTGTTGACATTTGCCGGTGACGTAACTCAGTGTAATTACGCAATATAAATTGTCTTTGGTCCCTGGTCCTGGCATCAAGCGAGAACTAAATTACCAAACTTTTTTGCTTGAATACTAGGCTTTATATTTTTTTTTTGTAATATGCCTTTTGTTTGTGCAGAATAAACAATATTTCTTTCTTTTCTTTGTTTCTTTTAATCTGGAGCAATGGTGGCCCACTTGTATCGTCCCCGACTTACGAGTTGTATGTCGTGAATTCGAACCCAGGCAAGCACTTTATTTTGTGTACCTATTTAATTTCATCATCACTGCTCTCAAAACGGTGAAGGAAAACATTTGAAGAAACCGGCATGTCCTAGAACCAAAAATTCGAAGACGTGACATCCACCAACCCGCACTGGGCCTGCGTGGTGGATTATGGCCCACTCCCTCTCAACGAGAGGAGCCCTATCTCCCAGCAGTGGGAATATTACCTATAATATTCCCACTGCTGGGAGATAGGGCTCCTCTCAGCCTACTAATCAAATCTAATCAGCCTACTGATTATGCAAATCTGTAGGTATCATGTGGCGTTACACATACAACGAAGAGTAAGTTAAATAAATAGAATCTGTTTAACTGCGAACCAGTGATCTTACTATAACTACCTACTTATTCAACTATTACCCAAGCAATCAAAATCACAACCTAACTAAGAAATAACCCTAAAAGAGCTCAAAACGTCTATTGTAGAGTGCTCTATAGAACCTGTAAACGGGCCACTTCACGCGTTCACAGTTCATATCAAAACAGCTGAGATATTACGTCACAACAAAGCACAAAGCGTCAGCAGCGCATTGTTGGTTAAAGCACAAAAGCACGTATACCGTACAATAGAATTTACTGTTAATTAGCATTTTCGACGAAAGAACAAAGATTTTCATAGTTAAATTAACATATTTTATGAAAACGTCACCTGTCTTCGTTACCAAAGGGTATGTCGCTGACACTTTTTTATTTTTGATTGCTCATTCAGTCAAAATTACAAAGCATGAATGGCTTTGATTATACCATACCTAGGATAATACAATGTTATCCTAGGTATGGTATAATCAAAGCCTGCAAGCCTGCAAGCATGAAGGACTAAAAACATGACTTCATAAAAAGTGAACTTTAATAAAGATGGAAACAAGATTTATATAACTTAATACTACAATCTCAAGCAGTCGGAGGCAAATAGGTCATTATTTTTAAATATGACAAGACGCTAAATTAGGTTATTACCCGACATATAATCGGGTGATGGCCTCTCATTACTCACTCCCTCCAAACTTTAATTACATTGAACATATAATTTGTACATATTTTTGCAATCACCTTTTAAAACCCTTTATTTTGGTACCCCACTCGATAGGTTTGGGAGTTTTTTTTTTTTATACAACCCACTGGTTGTATTAAAAAAAAAAAAAACTCCCAAACCTATCGAGTAGATTCGTTTTTTTTTGCGCGGGTACCACTGTACTCGCGCAAAAAAAACGAATCTAACGACATAATACCATTCATCAAAATCGGTTCAGCCATTTAGTAGTTACGAGGGAACATAGGGATGGACATATATACATACCAGGTCAAACACAGCACCCTTCTTTTTTGGCTGCGCCGCAGTTGGGTTGAAACGGTTCTCAATAGACGTTAATCTCATCAACATGAATTTACTCGGTAGGTCACTAATACCTACCAATTAATTACTGCCTTTTCAATAAAATTTCATTTTTTATTTAATATTTTATCCGTCGACCTCGTTGTATAAAAGACTAACCTACAGAGCCTAAAGTAAAATTTTTCAACATCTATTTTTCATATTTTTTAATCCATTAACATGACAACCTGTCAAAATTGTGCATGCATAATATCATAAAGGTTTTACGTCATAGCGAGGGTAGGTGTGATATTCACATCTCGCTCGCCGCGGCTTGGGTCGGGTAGGGCACATGTGCGCCCTGCCACCTTTTTATAAGCACGCATATTTTAGGGTAAAGGAAAATAGGGGGTTCTATCGGTTGTGAATAGAACATTGGGAGGGTTAGCAAGTTATTCTGAAAATGTATGGGGTGCTAGCTGTACCCGTGGTTGTACCTGCCTATATGTTTACTTTTATCTTATTTGAATGTAAAGTACTTTATGCTTTTCTAAACCCTTGCCTTGCACGAACTTGATTAAGACTGACTTCATTAATAATACCCGCTGTGGTACTTAGAAAATAAAAATTAATGCACGTTTTGTGCAAATGCAGTTTATGGAATATAAAAGAAAGTAGGTATTGCGCACGTCGATCTAACATAATGAAATGGATTTTTCAGTGGCTCAGCCTTTCTAGCGATGTAATCTATAAACACATAATGATCCAAGGCATTTGATTATAATACGAGGTTATTTTAAACTGACTAGCTAAACTTCGTAGACGCGATGGTTATTGATATCTAAACATGATAAAATCACGACCATCCTTACATATGTAGAGTCCTCCGTGCCTCAGAAAGCACGTTAAGCCGTTGGTCCAGGCTGTCATTCGTGGATCTTTGGCAGTCGTTACGGGTCGTCAGAAGCCCGAAAGTCTCTGACAACCAGTCTTACGGGTATCGCATTACCCAGTATCTGGTTTGTGGAGGTCAGATAGGCAGTTGCTCCATGAAATACTGGTATTCAGCTGCATCCAGGACTAGAAGCCGACCCCACAATACAGTTAAGAAAAGGCTAGGCAGATGATGATAAAACAAGAAATAAAAAAATAAATTATAAAATACTGTAGTAGACACACTACTAGGAAGACTTACATCACTGACTGGTTGTGTTCGACACGAGTCTGATAGAAATGATGAGTTTTGGGGTCTTGAGGTTGAACCGACTTGATTTAGTCACATTTCATAGAATTCTGTCTTAACCAAATGCAAAAGTCTGTTCGGGTTCATGGCCCAAATGTAATCCATAGCAGCGTGTATTTTATTATTATTTATTAAGTGTATGATAGGACTATCATACGCATTGCGGTTATAAAAGTCCTTAAAAAAAAAAATCTTCCATCATTATCATTGCCTATCCTTATCCCAACTATGTTGGGGTCAGCTTCCAGTCCAACTGGATGCAACTGATTACCAATATTTTACATGGAGCGATCCGACCGCCTATCTGACCTCCTCAACCCAGTTACTGGGTAATACAGGTCGTCAGACTTTCGGGCTTCTGACGACCCGTAACAACTGTTAAAGATCTACAAATGACAGCCGGAACCAACGGCTTAAAGTGCTTTCCGAGGCACGTATGGGTCTTGGTATGTAAAGATGGTCACCCATCCACGGACCAACCACGGCAAACGTAGCTTAACCTGATCGATTGACCCGTGTGGCTGTTTTAACTTAGCCACAAGCCCCTCCATCAAAAAATCCTTTATTTGTTATATACAGGAAAATATTTCAATCAGTGCGCAAATTTTGACAAATTAAACTTAAACGTGTTTTATTCTACACCTATTTCTTATTTTGATATGTCTTAGGACAAAAAAATGAAGTTATCTTTAACGAAAGATGTTTATTTTGAAACTGGTATAATGGATACTCGTCGCGCAACGCGCTGGCGGCGGCGCGGCGGCGCGGTCAGTGAAGCGGAACGCAGTAGTAGGTACCTATCAGCTGCGCGCTCGCCCATTGATATTATTACGAATAGATTGTATCCGTATTTTGCTGATTTCAAGTAGGACCAAAAAAAGTATTGAGTAAATAATGGAAATGTGTTCTATTACTGACCCTAACCACCAAAAAAATTACGCACTGGTTAAAAACTTATACTGTATAATAAAACCTGGTAAAAAAAATATAAAAACAAATTCAAAAAATACAATAGAATACATAAATACATTTCGATATTTCGGTCAAGTTGTAAAAACCGTGCGAAGTATTATAGTTGAATGACTAACAAACCTATGTATTTTGTATTAAAATTGTTTGTAAGTCATGCAGAGGTATACATAATTTATAGCTTTTATATGATTCATCTAGGTCGACGATTTTTGTATATTTTTACCCTTTCTGAAAGGTCATGAGTAATGCGGGTTTACACGTTCTCGTTTTGACTCATCCAAGTAAGAAATGAAAATACTTGCAAGGGCGGTAAATTAACATTCTTAAAGGTCTTGAACGCAGTTTAGATGAGCTGATCGCGTTTAGTTTAATTGGTGAAATTGGCACTTAGTGTTAGAACGTGTGACGTTTCGATCGACGATCTGAATACGGCTGAGTTACTGACAAAAATTGCATTAGTAGGTAGTTGTATCCAAGAATAAGAATAGAAGAATAGCCCAAGTTACTATCTACTTACCTGAATTATAAATTAGGTTCTTACGAGAGGAACATAATGTAAGCGCTATAGAAAATACACAATACCTAAGATGCCTTAATAAATCAAAATTATATTTTCACAAATACTATAATACGAAGGAAACTCTAATTACACAACATAATAAATTTCCAGTATTTATCACACTGTAACAGAATAGAGGACCAAGATTGACAAAATGTATGTCAAACGTGGACTTATCAAAAGCAGTTTGCAATAATCGTAGCAGTTACGTCCATGAGAAAAAGAGTTGATGTGTGTTTGTATGTATGCTATAGTATTATTAAATACACTATTACTTACCCCTGGTAGTGTCCGTTTCTCATGTAGAGCCGTTTGAGCGCTGGATGCGCTCTCCGGATTAAAGTATGTTAAAAATGCACACCCTGTAACAAAAACAAAAACAACATTAATTTTCGTAGAAAAAATGACAAAGAGTGTCAATTAAATTATTTAAACAATATACAATATATGTCGCAACTAACTATTTACACTAGGTACTAAATTAAAATACTAACAAACTAAATAAACTAAAACAATACAAAAAATACAAAGAAAAACAAAAGTACATTTAGGCGTCGAAGTACTCGTCCGCATCGCTGTCATCCGGAAACTTGCCCAGAAGACTGGCAGCATTGCTGCGTTGAATGGCAATGCTAATTCTTTGGCCAAAGAACGAGCCAGCCCTCTGGTCACGTGAAGTGTCGACCAATCGGCGAGAAATTTCAAAATAAATAGGACATAATAATATATTTATTTATTCTTTATTAAAAAATTATGTGATTAGGTAGAACTATGTTATGTATATCAATTGAAAAGCAAAATTATAAGGAAGATTACAAATTAATAACTTGTAATTAGTAATTTGTAATTTTATCAGAGACCAGTCGGCGAGAAATTTCAAAAGAAAGAGGACATAATATATTTATTTATTTATTCTTTAATATAAAAATATGTGATTAGGTAGAACAATGTATATCAATTTAAAAGAAAATATTATAAGGAAAATTACAAATTAATAACTTGTAATTAGTAATTTGTAATTTTATCAGAGCTCCTTTTTATGTATAAAGAGAGACGGAAAGTAGCATTGACATGACACATAAAACTTTTCAACTTTGCCTTTCGGTGATTCAATATATACAATGGCATACCCTGGTAGTATAATTTTCCCACTGCTGGGACACAGGCCCGCGTAGTGGATTATGGCCTACTTCCTCTCACAGAGTCCTCTCTGTGAGAGGGAGTGGGCCATAATCAACCACGCAGGCCCAGCGCGGGTTGGTAGATCTCACATGTCTTCGAATTTTTGGTTCTAGGACATGCCGATGCCGGTTTCATCATGAAATTATCTACAGAAAGTAAAACGCCTGACTGGGTTGAACCCACGACCTACAACTCTTAAGTCGAGGCCGTTAACTATTGGATTTTTTCATTTTTGTCTTTTGTATTACTATATGGACGTGACGTATTGAAGTATACCCAGGTGGATGCAACCTGCCATGACTTTAAGCAATTATACAGACATTCGATTAATAATGTACGTTCAAGTAGATATTCCTGTCACAGAAAACTATTTTTTTGTTTAACTTCTATTTAAATAAAATATGCAATCTAACACTTACATTATTTATATTATGTATCATAGGACAAAGTTCCACATGCTCACCATAAAGGCGATAATCGCATAGCACGACTCACGACTCAAAACGCATGCAGCGTTTTGACCAATAGGATGCACGAAGCGTACTTTAGTCGTTTTCGTAATAGTATAATGATGTATAGAAGTGTGACACTCACACTAGTAGCGTGCTATGCTCACGTGTTTGTGAGACGATTTTGACGTGACAACGTCTAATAAATCGATGAACGGCTGCATGCACGAAAAAGGATCACTCATTGTCCCGTTACACTTATTGTCCCGTTACGTTAATTGTCCCGTTACGCTCATTGTACGCTTGCGCCGCATCATTGTTTTGTTATGACGTTGTCACGTTAAACTATCGTCCGTAAACCAACTTTACAGACAACCAATTTTTTTTATGGGCACGGCTAGCGTGAGTTCTTCATGAATTGTTGCTTTGCAATGAAAAAGGTGTGGAATAAAATTAATTTTCATGAACTTAAAATTTACCTACCCCAACACCTCGACGGTGCAAAAACTGTACTGTATCTTTTTTTTTCCTTTTCTTTTGCATATATCTAAAAATGGTGTGTTTCATCGCAAAAAAAAATCAACCCCCCTTATAAGACCCATAAACCCCTAAAACTCAACATGTAGGTAATAATTTTTAATATTTTCCATACAAAAAGTAAAAAATTCAGCCCCCTGCTACGCACCTCCGGCTCTAAAAAAATTAAAAATCTGGGGGTAGGGCAAACAAGTACTACTTTGCGCAGACAGAAGAAAAAAAAACTTATTGTTTGTAAAGTTGGTTTACGGACGATAGTTTAACGTGATAACGTCATAACAAAACATTGATGCGGCGCAAGCATACAATGAGCGTAACGGTACAATGAGCGTAACGGGACAACGAGTCATCCTTTTTCGTGAATGCAGCCGGCGTTCATCGATTTATTACACGTGGTCACGTCATGAATACCACGTGGAATCGCAATTGTCAAATTTGTTTTAGTTATGTCAAAACTATTTTTAAATTTAGAGATTGTTTTTTGTAGAACAGCTTTAAGATTCTCTTAGCCAAAAGTAAGGAATTTTAGTGATAGTTTAGTTAGTTTAGTTCGGTGTACAAGAGAATCGGCACCATTGTCAAACTATATTTATTTACACTACTATCGTAAAGTTCTCATTATGAAATCAAAACAACAATGACAAACAGACAACACAACAAAATTGGCACTGCTGCACTCTGGCTAATGTTAGTTATCTTTGTTACACGCCCTTTACTCACACATATTGTCTCTAATTGGGCGAAACCAGGAAAATGTGTGGTTTGTCACTAGTTACGCTCTCGCAGAAATATTTTCTTAAGTGAGCATGCCTAAGTTTGGCCACTGTACAAGTTTATGAAGGGAAAAAAGAGAAGAAAATAATTTTCTTAATTCCTTTTACATTACGAATTGATGAAAAAAATTATTGCCCACCTATCCTTGTTTCTAACTACAGCATATTCTCCGACGTAAACTAATACACAAGCCTGTAATCAAGCCTACATCATCATCGATTTAGCAATAATTTAGTATCTTGACAGTTAATTATAATTGCCTCTGTTCATTATATTGTTGACACATGGATCGGAGGAAAGGCGAGCCACAGAGTAGCTATATTCAGTAGAACAGTCTAACCGTTTACAGGGCAGTCATGCAGAAATACGTACGGTGTGTAGAATGGCTTAGCTCTGTAGCCTAGTCTGGGCAAAATAGTCGCAACTTGCAATGAATAAATATCATATCGTCTTCTTCATTTGACGATGAAAACATTAATATAATTAACAGTTTCACGTCGGTTTTTATCTTGAGATCTGGGCCCTGAATCTACTGTATACAATCGACTGACCACTGAAACATTTGTAAATAACTGGAACCAGGGCCCAGGTTACAGCCTAATGGCTTATTTATTAGTCGATAACTCGATCGGTAAAGCATGCGTGGACTGGAACGCAGGCGAGGAAGTGACTAATGAAAGTCGTAAGTCGATAACGTGGTCGGTTCACCGTCTGCGGGGAATTTCCGTAGCGGGCGTAGCGACCAATGAAATTCATCGGTCGATAAAAAGCATGCGGAATGAAAATGACCAATGAAAATGAGTCTTCAAAGCAACTGCCAAACGTGCGGTGCAGGTTCTTCGTATACCGCAATCGTTCCCTATCGACTAATGAAAACTGTTCCCCGAATACGAGCACTATGGCATGCGTTACAGGAATCTCCCGCACCCCGCATACGAGCCCTATCGACCAATGAAAATGAGCCTTAACCATAATGCTGTAAGTTATCACTGCCTACATTTTATATGAAAAGGAAACTTTGTTTTGGACTTTATCTAGCAGCTGCAGTGATGTAGCAGAAATAGCTACACCACTGAAGCTGCTAGATAAAACACAAAAGTGATGTAGTAAAATAGCTTAATTGATTGAATCCAAATTCCTTTAATTTAGTATTCATATAAAGTAATCACTAATGCCTATTTATCATGTATTTGAGATTTATCTCCAAGGCGACATCCACATTTATATACGACACCCGATACCCAGCTTAACGTAATCTCCGTCAACAAACAAACACGATAAAAAATTAAAATTCCGCTGCAGTTTGTCGCGTCGAAAATGGCAGCTGATATGTGTTCGGATTACAGTCGGAGCGTAGCTTTATTTGTAGGCGACGATGTTGGTCGAATAGGAATGAACCGATCGTGTTATTGACGGCCCGTTAAGCGTAAGTGCAACGTGCTGATGTGCTGGAGGAGGAAGTTGAGGTGTTTGAGTGGTACAGTGATGGAATTATATGATACTGGGTGTGGGTAGTTTGTGTTACTTGAAGTGTAATTAATAAGTGAGGTTGGAAAGTGGAACAATGAGCTTGTGCACATAAAAATTATGGAGTATTTAAAAACACCCACTCCTTTACTTTCAGTTCAGTAATTTCTAGTCAATCCTTTTGTAGCGTAACCTTATCTAAATCAAAGTTTGAAGAAAAAAATTGTTAGTGCCTCGACATCTGGATTACGTGTCACTACTAAGCACAGAATCTTTTGATACTAGAATTCAGATGTAAACATATCTCAACCAATCTGTTGGTAGGGTTGACGCAGTGCCCATATAAATACGCCCATGGTTCTTTATGCTGTTTTACAAAATTTTATGAAAACAAGCCCCCATAAATATTCAATAACGACATACACATCTCCTAATTTCTTCCAAATCCATTACTTAGCACAAGTACCGTACACCCAAAATAAAAAAAAATAAAAACAAAAGAAGCCCGATGATAACACAAGCGTCACTTAATAATTTTGCGAGTCTTCCTCCATCGGGGGACGTAGAAAATCGTACTGTCATGTAGCGTGTCCCGGCCATTTGTCTGTGTCACATTTTAAAAGGGCAGACTGCAGCACGTTGTATGTGCATTTATATAGTAATGGAGTTTTATGTCTGTTGGAGAAGTAAATAGGTTTAAATAAATATAATATAATACTCGCCTGTTTCTGCCCCACTGTTGGGCAAAGGCCTCTTGTCGTACAGTGACGGCACGAGCAAAAGTCAACACGCTCAAAGCGATTGGCGTATATTTCAATAAATTTATTTCAGCCCAAATTCCTACCAGCAAAAACAAAATCTAAATATTTTTAAATTGATTATTTTATTACAATATTATCCTGAAAAAATATTCATTGTCATTATATATACTTTTTTTATTTTTTTTTGGAAACCGTTAACTTGGCTTTATTAACAGAACTTTAATGAATATTATTTAATCAATTCCGGTACTGAAGCCTACGTGTTAGCTTCCCTAGTTTGACTCTCGATTATTTTGTAGTCAAACAATAAGTTTATGTGCATTTCAGATCTACACTCAATTCTTTCCTCTAATTGCGATTCCAAGTCTACTACGAGTAAGAGATAATTTTGCCTTTTCTTATAATGGAATTTTCTTGATGAGAAGTATTGTTTCTGGTGTTCAACTTAGTAAGCCTTCCAATTTATGTTTAAAGCAAAGTCCTTTACAAAATAACACAATTAAACCCAACATTTTAATCCAATAAGTACCCCTTTAATTGAACAGGCGGAGGCCCCAAAATTAACACCTAATAAGGAACCCCGAATAGCTCCATTACACAAATAATCTCGACTTCACGGTTTCTTTACTCAAATAATCCTACCCTCTAACCAAACATTAACAAATAAACGCAATTAAACCCTACAATTAATACCCAAGATAATTAACGTCCCGTACCAAAAACGGGACATTTCTTCACGAAAATAAACGAAAGGCTAACTTGGAGCTTTAAAAATTATGACTTGGCAACATCGAATGGACCGGAAATGTATAGGCGCAGGAAATGAACCCGTTAGCGCAATCCAAGATGGCTGCTCGGAAGCTGGCCAGCCGATTTATTCGTGTTGCTGGACCATAGCAGATGAAATGCTCCATTATGACGTATGGTAATGTGTTGCAACGCTTTTAAGGGGTTAACTGTGATTTATAATATCTATCGATATAGATTTACGATGGGTTTGGGATTAAAAGTTAGCTGTGGGTGTTTTAGTGTCCACTGTTGCCTTTGTTGATTCGGTGCGACTCTATTTTGATGGCGTTTGATTTATGGCGCAGCTTCGTTGATCGTACACGTTCACAGTATCATATTGTTAAACTAGCGACCCACCCTTGCTTCACATGGATTTAACGTCTTGAAAAAACATCGAGATTTCTTTATTGCCCATTACATATTATAGGCTATAATATGTAGTGGGCCATAATCTACCACGCGGGCCGAGTGCGGGTTGGTGAATGTCACATATCTTTGAATTTTTGGTTCTAAGACATGCCGGTTTCCCAACGATGTTTTCCTTCACCGTTTTGAGAGCAGTGATGATGAATTAATTCACCGCCTGTCTGGGTTCGAACCTACGTACTACAGCTCGTTAGTCGCGGCTATTTCCACTAGGCCACCACTACTCGTAAGTATTATTACATGTAAGTTGAAAATTAATGAATAATACACATAAACCTTTCGGAATAAATTATCTAAATGATAGTGAAACCACATCAAAATCCTTTGCGTGCTTTAGAAGCACAATGCGGTCACATAGACAGACACGAAAACCGAGTTTAAAATATAATATAGACTAGCTGCTGCCCGCGGCTTCGCCCGGTTTTCTAAAATAAAAGTAGCCTAAGTTGCTTGCTTGCTTGTTAGTTGCTTGCTATCAGCTAGGTAGTGAAAGTCCCATCAAAATCTGTCTTGCCGTTAACCGGAGGTAAGGAGCAAACAGACAGACATACAGACATTTAAAACATTGTTTTTCATTTTAAGTACCGTAAATACTTTCATGAGCATTGAGTAAATAAGTTGTTATTTTGACATTACAAACAAACACTTCGATTTTATTTATTTGTACAGGTTATGGCTTTTTTCCAAGCTCATTACAATAAGAATATTTAGAGGAAGACGGTAATGTATGTTCATAGTGTTTGATAACTTATGTGCACAACAAGTAACGGAAGTTCAATGGAAAATCTCATTCATTGTAGAATGGGAACCACTACGTCTATTTTTCTTTTCTATATAATTATGTCAACTTTTAAAATGTATAAGATAATACCATGTAATTTTAAGACTAAACATTAGTATCTAGAAGCGATCCAATTATTGGCAACGGTCTGCCTTATGTCACACTTGTAACTAAACCCTTTCATTGTCCTAATCTTAGCCAAGCCTGTCCATCTCTTGTATATGTTACTCGAACCCTAACACAAAACACAACGCAATACAATACAGCATAGTATGAGGTGTATTCACAGGTTGTTAGAGACGAAATGCAAGTGACAGCTGTTGGATGACACGTGCGAGAGAGGCAGTCTATCACTTGCTAGCTAGTTTTTCAGAATTTTGAAAACATGTTTGCTGTAGGTACACACAGCTTCATTAAGTCATCCCCCCCCCAAAAGACATGTGCGTTCAATTCCGTGATAGGCCCAAGTTGGTTTTTGTATTTTACAAAAACATGTTATTACAATTAATGTATTGTTTTAGTGAATAAATGAGTATTTTCTGTTTTAAATATTGTTTTTATTCAATAAAAAGTTAATACTTTTATTAATGCATATAATAATAATAAATAAAATAACAAGCAATAATAGGCTTAACATTTACGAAAACAATTATACAACGTATAAGTAGACCGGAGGTTTCAAAACGGCTTGGCTTGAGGTTCGAATCCTAGGCACAATATGTGTTTTCTGTCATGCAGTATGCATTTTTTAATATACAGTATTTTTATATTTTGTTTTAGTAATATATAGAAAGAATTTAAAATCAAGAAAAATAAAATATTTTAATAATCATGTATAATAATAATATTTATTATTGCTATTATTTAACAAAATTTTGATCTTATTTTACTAAACAATATATATATTGTAAAGATAATAATTTATATTATCTTTACAATCTTTTTTTTTTAATATTTTCTTTTATATATATTTTTTCTTTTTGTAAAAGTTCTGTTTGTTTTTTTTTTAATTTTTTTTATTCGAAAAGATTATTTTGATAATATACAGTTATCATTAGTCATTACATATTTTGCCAACTGACACAAACGGGTCCCTAGACAACGTCGTAGTTATAATTTGAGGGTATAGATTAATATTATACAGAAAACGTAAGTATGTAAAATTAATGGATACCCTCAAATGATAACATCTATCGAGTAGACAGAGACCTTAAGATAAACTACTTGGACGATAGTGGATAAAAATTTCATCGCAATCTCATGGGCTCACTGGCTAGTGTGTAAACTAGTGTGTATGAGTATGACGATATTCGGTAATGCGATGGTTCGAATCCATGTTGAACAGTAAACTCTTTTTGAAGTATTCTTTAGATTATTCGTAACGAATATTGTAGCAGTGTAACATTTTAAAACTTGAGGGGTTAGCACATAATGACGCTATGTGTACCACTGATTTAATTAAAGAATTTTAAAACAGAACGAGACATTTAAACGCAGATGTGCAAGACTAGAAAACTCTGATATTTTATTATGAGAACATTAAATGTTAGCTGAAGCTCCGATCTTAAAAGATGCAATTTTGGTATTTGTTTAAGAAATCGATAATTAATAGCCTAAAAATAAAAAATTATATACAATACATGATGTTACTATTTACACTAGGTACTAAATTAAAAGATTAGCAAACTAAATATTATATACAAAACAACAACACAAGGACACGTGGGTGTCGAAGTACTCGTCCGTATGGCTGTCATCCGGAAACTGCCCAGAAGACTGGCAGCATTGCCACGTTGAATGGAAATGCTAATTCTTTGGCCAAAGAACGAGCCAGCCCTCTGGTCACGTGAAGTGTCGACCAGTCGGCGAGATTTTTTAATTTTTTTTATTTTTTTATTCTACTATTAGTTTGCTCTTGACTTTAGTCTAGGTCTGGATGACAGAGACAAAGTCTACGATGGAGTGAGCTTACCCAGAAGAAGCCTGTTCACTCTCACTTTGAATAGATTAGGGTTGTATGCGTTCGGAAACACAGACGCAGGCAGAGAGTTCCACTCCTTTGCTGCGCGCATTATAAAAGACGTTTGAAAACGCTTAGTGCGAGTTGGTGGAATATCAACCAGATAGAGGTGGTAACTTGCAGTGCGTCTAGATGTCCGATGGTAGAAGGGGGCCGGTGGAATGAGGTCGTGGAGTTCATGGGCACACTCTCCGAAGTACAATCTGTAGAAGACCGACAAGCAGGCAACCTTGCGGCAAAAAAAAAAAAAGGAGACATGCACTCGGGCCCCATGACACGAGCGTTTCGACCCCAAACGGTTCAAAACTGTAGTTACCCATAAGGTTACAGTATTTGCGCCACTTGAGGGTCTCAGCAACCGCAGCAGCGGTGCCAGCACAGCCAGCCGTGCTTGAAACATGAGACAGCGCAAGGGTGTCGACACAGGTTGCGTGTCGACACCAGAGGCCTAGATATATTATTGATATATTAGTTTTCATAACTTCATCGCGCAGTACTTGGTACTTATTCGTAAATTCCAATCTAAAAAGAAGATGAGAAATTCTTTGTTACAAATGTTTGCTCAGAATCAGCCCAACAATTTGAAACTTATTATTACGTTTGTCAATTATTTAAAATAAACAAAAAAACCGTTTTACAACTTATACCGCAAAACTTTAACACAACTGACCGCTGCCGTATCTTTGAGCTGGAAGGAAGAATAGACTTAATGGAACGACAACTGTTCTCAACCAAGATTGAGATAAGGAATGTGCCCGAGATACAGGAAGAGGATAAGGAAAGCCTTCGCGCCATTGTAACCGAGGCTGCCAACGTACTTGGCGCACCGATAAATGGTAATGCAATAAAAGATGTTTTCCGTACCAAGAATAAAAATAACATTTCTACTATTACCGTAGATTTTATAAGTGCAATAACGAAGGACACTATAGTTAAGAAGGCTCGCAAATTTAATAGCGCAAATAAACAAAACAAGCTATCTACAACCCACCTAAAACTTGACGGACCCAGCAAACCCATATACATCTCCGAAAAACTTACGCCTAAGGCTCAACGTCTTTATTACCTGGCCCGACGCTTTGCTGAAGAAAATATATATAAATATTGCTGGACCTCCTATGGTAAAGTTCTGCTGCGAAAGGTGGATGGTGACCGACATGTCGTTATTAAAAATGATGCAGACCTCGACAGCCTACGGCTAAGTACATGACTGATGTCTGGGTCCGGTTGTCTACCTAAAACTCAAAAAATAATGTCTTCCTTGTTTTTTAAACACTTATCTTTTCAAATGTATACCTTTTTACTTTATAAGCCTAATCTACACACGAATTCAGTCATACAACTCACACACACATACGTATCAGAAATTAATCAACACACAAATTTAATCGCTCACACATACTTATCAGGAGATCAACACTACACAAATCTAGTCACCCACACGTACTTACCAGGAACTGAACTTTACTCTGAAAAACCTAATTTTACCTTCACAAACTTACCTCTAAATAACCGGTTTATATGTTCTGAATTACTCGGATTTAGGGCTGAATTAATCCCCGGGTCTGAGTTCCTCAGTCTACAAGCTATGACAAAATTATTCATTCTTGTTAAAAATGCTGAATATTGATCAAGTATCTCAGGAAATAGATAATATTTCTATTGCTGATTCTTATACATGTACTCCGGAACTATGCCGAGAGTTTGAAGGACAGAGCGTTTGGGGTTTTCGTATTATACATATAAACATCAGGAGTATAAAAAAGAATTTGGATCAATTTGTTGCCATGTTAACTCTGACGAAAGTTAAATTTGATTTTATTATATTAACAGAATGCTGGTTGCAGGTTGCGGGTTATATCCCTGTCTTACAGGGCTTTACTTCGCATTCTACAAGCAACAACCCAAAAAAAAACGACGGCGTCGTAATTTACGTCAAAGACACAATTAACTGTACCACACATGAACCCTTATTTTCGGATGCCAACTGTCTTGTAACATGCTATAATAACACAGCTATAATAGCAATTTATCGTTCTCCATCTTATTTAAACCCAACTAACTTCTTGTCTAGTTTAAATGATACAATAACATCCGTTAAATCTCAAAACAACATCATGCTCATTGGTGATATTAATATTGATATCAAACCCGGAAACAATGATCGTCATTCAGACGATTATTTAACATTAGCTGCAACGCACGGGTTATTGCCTGCCCACAGTCTCCCGACAAGGATAAACAACTGTCTGGATCATGTCATGATGAAGACTAAATCGCCTGCAAAGGTTCTAGTGCTGGACACCCACGTTACTGATCACCTTCCTGTTGTTGTTTTCCTAGAGACTAATAAAGCAACTGCATCCCCACCAAAAAAAACCTCTCTCCGATATGACTATGACGAAATAGAAAAGGAAATTAGTAATCATGATTTTACTCCTATTCTCAGCACCACCGACCCAGACCAAGCAACAAATATTTTAATTACCGATATTCAAGCTTTCATAATAAAACATACTAAGATCGTTCAGACACCCAATAGAAAAACTATTAAAAAACCCTGGATGACTGCTGGCTTAGTACGATGCCTCCGAAATCGCGACAAAATGCACCGACGGGTCAGTAAGTCTCCCAACAATCTAATATTAAAAACGACTTACACACGGTACCGCAATTTTTGTAATTCCCTACTTAAAAAATTAAAACGTGTCTACGAAAAAGCAGAACTTAAAAAGGCAAATAACAACCCGAGAGCTACGTGGAAAATAATCAAATCAATCACACACAGTAATCAACAAAGGCACTCTCCTAATGCCCTTCTACAATCTTCCGTCGCGCCTACCGTATCTGTTAATAATGCAAATAAGTTTTTTGTTAACGTTGGAACAAACCTTGCATCAAAATTTTCTACTGTCACACCGTCAGTTTATTCATCTTCTTCCTCATCTCCAGTTAATTCCTTAGTTATTCCACTGGTTGACGAGGCACTAGTAATAAGCACTATTCATGGACTACGTAGTGACTGTGCTGTGGGGTGGGACAACATCCCAGCAAGTGTAATAAAACAATCTAGCTGCATTCTGGCTTCTCCCATTGCCCATATTTGTAACTGTGCCATCAATTCGGGTGTTTTCCCAAAAGCTTTTAAGCGTGCTATTGTTCATCCAGTGTACAAAGGCAAAGCTAGGGATGACGTTTCCAATTATCGGCCAATTTCAGTCCTTAGCTCCTTGTCTAAAATACTTGAACGTATCCTCAACACAAATCTGACAAAGTTTCTTTGTAAAAATAAATTAATTGCTCAAAATCAGTATGGATTTCGGTCAGGAATTTCCACAGAAGATGCTGTCTCTGATTTCACCAAAACCCTGATTGATAGATTGGATAGTCGCTTTAAATGCTATGGTATCTTCTTAGATCTGACTAAGGCCTTTGATACGGTGTCTATTCCCAGACTGGTGGCCAAAATGGAGTATATGGGAGTACGTGGTGTGGCTCTAGATATTTACAAAGATTATCTCAGCGGGCGTAGTCAATGTGTTAAAATTGATTCTGTTCTCAGTGACGAAGAATTCATCAACTACGGTATACCTCAAGGCAGTATTTTGGGTCCCACGCTCTTTCAAATTTACATAAATGACCTCTGTCAGCTCTCCCTTTCCCATTGTGATATTTTTACCTACGCCGACGACACAGCACTGTTGATATCCGACGTGACCTGGGACAGGGCTAAACAAACCACTGAACTTACTTTGCGAACAATTATGGACTGGCTTTCCACTAATCTACTGACGCTTAATATCTCAAAGACCAAAGTAATTCAGTTTAAACCTCCAAATTCACCTAAACCGTCATTGAACTCGGATAAAATAATAGCACATATTTGTCACGACTCCTCTCCTTGCAATTGTAAGTGCCTTGACATGGTCCCAAGTATCAAATATCTAGGCGTTTATATCGACGAGAGACTGGTTTGGCGCACCCATACTGATACTCTATGCTCCCGGCTTCGCAAACTAATTTATTTATTTAAAGAGCTCAGACATGCAGCCGACATTGAAACAGCATCACTAGTATACCGTTCTCTATGCGAGTCGATAATTACTTACTGCATCCCGGTATGGGGCGGTACCTTCAAAACAGTGATGCTTAGGGTGGAACGAGCTCAGCGGGCTGTTCTCAAAGTTATTTATTTCCGCAAAAGGGACTACCCTACAGCTCAGTTGTACTCAGAAGCCCAAGTACTAACGGTGAGAAAATTATACGTCCTTCGCTCTATCTTACGCCGACATTCAACGATGCCACTAGATAGCAAGCTATGTAATCGACGGATTGGCTTTCCTATCTGTGAGTCTGTCCAATGTCGTACTGCACTTGCGCGACGACACTATCGTGCCCAAAGCGCAGTAATGTATAATAAAATAAACAAAAAACTTTCGATTTATAAACTAACCCTAAATAAAGTCAAGCAGACACTTAAGCCATGGCTACTGTCGCTCAACTATGACGAAACAGAGAAAATCATCATATCTATTTCGTAACATTAAAACCCCTCCTGATCAATCATTGACACAAACACATATACACTCACCCACAAACAAACACACCCGCACATACACACACACACACCCACACACACTTACGCTCACTCTGAGACACAAACATGCACACAAACACTCGCAAACTCAATACAGGTTTCTTTTAACCGTTAGTTTATTTAATTTTTTTGTTGTTACCATATTCTTTTTGTTAATCTTTTTGCATAAGATTCTGTAATATCTCCCACTGGGAGAGGGCACTGGCTCTTGTAACACAGGTATATCACCTAGCACAGGAGTCAGGGACTTCACACTATTTTGTAACCACTTTCTTGTGTAATAAAGATTATTATTATTATTATTATTATTATTATTATTATAATTCCGACTCTCTCCCAAAATTAGCTCCGCAATCCCGCATCCCAAAAATATTAACACAATTTCTGCAGCAGCAGAATCCTGACACGATTTTGAATATCATTTCATTAGTTGAGCGGCTTGGAACAAATGAGACTGTTTTGTTTGATCAAGCACAAAGCTTTGCAGCTACGATATAATAGTCTTGTTTTAATGTTAGCCTTGCACGTGTTCAAATTTTATTAGGTAAGTAGGTAGATGATTTTCAAAGGATTGTTGGATTTCGTCGGCGGTTGTGGTTGGAAATTAACTTTGGAGCCTTATTTGTGGGGTCTGAAAATTCCGCAAGACAAACACCGTGGTTCGTCATCTCCTATTATACATATACATATTATATAGGTATACATATACATATTGTATATATATATTATATAGGTAAATATAAATAAAATTGAAGTTTCTGTTTGTAATGTCAAAACAATAGCTTTTTACTAAATAAATATAAAAGTATATTCGGTGCTTATAAAAAAAATCTCCGAAATGGCTGAATCGATTTCGATGAAACTTTCACTGGCAGATATCTATTATTTTAGAAAAAGCCACGAGGGCGAAGCCGCGTCAAATCAGTCAAGTCAGCAGCTATTTTATAATATTTATCTAGTGTCTGATAAACCAAATACGACCAGATAAATTTTTCCGGTTATATACGAGTAGGTTACGCGTTTTTGCAAATCCGGGGCGATTTTTTTTTGTTTGCTATTTTAATTTAGCTGCAGGTCGGTTTAGGCTACTACATTTTTAGTTTAGGTTACTACATTTTGTAGCTTCCCTCTACAAGCTAAATAAAATAAACTCCCAACAAAATAAATTGCACAAACTCATTCGCGAACAACCTGCACATCTACGATAACACGATTTTGTATAAACCGATTGTAGCGTATCAAATAAGCGCAAAAGCACGCGATTAGTGCACCGCGCTAATTTACGCTGGCCGGTCGAATTTGCATCGACGCCGGCCGCAACGAACCACAGCCTGCTAATTAGTAGCCGCTTTTATTTCCGAGCTAGCGTTATCTAAGCCACTGTAATCTGCTACCGTTACGCCCAGCCGACAGGCGTGCCTATGCGGCTCTAACATAAGATTTTTGGTGTTTAAAAAGTTGTTGTGGTCTTTTTTTTTTTGAGGTGTTGAAGAAGTGTGTTCTTCAACACCTCAAAAAAAAATGTGGTTTGGGTAGTTGCAAATAATTAATTGTTGAAGGCTGGTCACGGTTTGCGGGCTTCATAATTAGTGATACTACGAATCTGAGGCCTAATTGTGTAACACACTATCAGTAGAAATCGATTTCATTTCGACAGCTCAATAACCTTCATTGCGTTATTTACGTTGTTGAGCTGAGTAATCTGCTTCAGAATTCAGATACCAGTGTTACGGAATTATGGTACAGGTCATGGGGTGCATAAAACTGAACAGAGACATGTTATTGTCTATTCAAAAATAAAGCAAGCCAGTAAGTAACCCACTTTCCAAAGTTGACTCCGAAAACAAGAGACGCTGAATATAACAGTTTCATAGTCTTAAAATATAAAGTTTTCTCTTTCAAATATACCTTGTGAAACAGGTAAACTACTGTTCTAATTAGTTTTCTTTGTGCTTTCCATCTCCACAATATTCAGAACTACAACCAGCAGTAGTGCCTTATATTCAAACTTACAACCGCAATGAGTAAAATACTTAGTGTTTGAATAATTCAAACAAATGGAGATAAAGTTTTATTACCTCATAAAATACACTTATAGATAAACAACGAGTAGCCTAAGCAATTATGGCTGCCAAACAAAAGAACGCCAACAAAGTTTATTTTAATGAGAATATACCTAACTTATGAATTTCGAATCGTTAATGAGAAAAAAAAAACCCGTGAAACCCGAAGTCTATACTTGGGAAAAGTTTCCTTCCTTCAGAGACGAGTGAAAAGATGCAACGCTGCAGGTTCCCTACAATAGTATTCAATAAAAAACACGATCTACCTCTCTTTCGCTGATATTGAAAAAGCTGGCTTAAGAATTCGATTTTAAGAGTTATTCCGGATCGTGAAGCATTTGGTGTAAGGTCGTTTTTTGTGGGGAGTGCAGAAGTTCGCTTTCAAGTTTACATTGTTGGGTGAAATTAGTTCCAGTTGAATGTCAGAAGAGATATAAAGTGTATTCTATCTACTTGGTCGGTTGCGTGCCGGCCGGCTGCCGGTTTATTTGCATTGAAATGATCGGTCAGGAAGCCGATAAGATTGTCTATGGCACGTCATCAGTTGTGTACTTTGGCAATATTGGCTTTTTTATAGGGTTTGCTCACGCTTTCAAGGGTTGGTTGGCTGGTATGTCAATAAGAAAGGAAGTAAAGTATTTATTTGTTAAGAATATAGGCAGATTATTGGTAAGCGATGTGTCATGCACTGTAATACTTTACGTTTGTTTATTATTAGCAAATAAGACTATTTCGGTGTTATTTTATAGGTCTGTCGTCAAAATTTGGCGTCAGTTTTTAGTCTAGTTAACACATCCAGTTCCGATCCACATTTAAATTACAACAAACGTTTCACTAACTCACTTTCAATTTAGACGATAAAAATTACATCGTTTTTAAAAATCAAATTCAAAAGTCATTTATTCAAATTAGGTTGCGAATCAGCACTTTCGGAACGTTAAAATTACATAAGACAGTTCCCCAAAACGCACGCTCTTCACCACTTCCTAGTGCTTTAGCTGGGATGAAGAAGTGGCGCAACAAACTCCCCAGCAGCACACCTGTCTGTTCAGTTAGAAAAACTTAATTCTATACAATTATAGGTATGCAAATTAATTAACATCACGAGACACAGAATAGTAAATTAAACTATTTGCCATATGTCAGCTAGCACACGCCAATATACCAGCAAATACAATGAAAACTATACTAAAGTAAAAAACGAACAAACTCAAAGATTAAAAGCGCAATCATAAACGGCTTTACGTTTCTTCTATTTAAGGCGATGACAGCAAAAAATAAACGAAATTACAAGTCCATAATACAGTTTTCTTTTGAAAATAATTCGATCTATTCCAAGGCGAGGCCGTCTTGAGGCGCGCCTTAACTAAAGGCCCGATGGGTGCCTCGAGCGGAATTGCATTATCACCGTGTTTTAATTAGCCTTCTCGTAAAGAAATATGTATAGGTACTCTAGTATATTTTCATAAATAACTATGGCTTTGTAAGTTGCATGTAAGCTTTTGGTTTGGATTACTTGAAAGTATTTCTTTCTGATGTTTTTCTTAGATCTTTGATCGTAGATCAGCTAATAAAACGAGATAAAATATACTGTCTTGTGATTCATGTCCAAAATTGATTTTACATGATTTAATAAAAGTATTTTCAACCTTTGAAAATAATTTACGTTTGATATTGGCAAAGTTGGAGATACTCGTACATTTACTATAAACCAGTGAGTATCAGCAAGTATAATAATTGACCAAACACATGCAAACCACTTGACTACATTCAAGTAAAACTACTTCACAGTAATTACAACCATTATTAAACCGAATAGCGTTAAAAAAAATACTACATCAAGCTTACTTAAAGCAGTAAGTACAAAGCCACTATATAAAAGAAACTAGATTATCTAAGAATTCATTTCGCAACATTTTCTCACACTCCATAAATTCTCGTTTTAACTTTAACCTCGTTTGTCACTTTATACTCCATAGATCCTCATTCCAAATATAAAATGTTGGTGGTGTCTTCTGGGAGTTCATAAATATGTATGTATACATGAAGATATAAGTGATATATGTGAAAACATAAACAGTATGCGTATAATTCTTGAAAAGTAACGCAGAGATGTATTGTCATATTATGATAGTGGCAAATATTATTGTCCATTGACACAAGATATTATGAAGGTAAAAAAAATATAGGTTTTTGGGGTGGTTAGAACTAAAATTTAATATTATGTGTTAAGTAAAAACTACTTTAGGCACATTTGGCGCTCTTTTTGAACAGCGAACGAAAGTAAACCGTCACGCTCGGTACGGTGAGGCTGAATCGGGTATACTCGGCTCAAGTCTGTAGGCGACGCTGAATCGCGTATACTCGGCTCCAGTCGTAAGTTTTATACTTCTATCGTGAGGTCACACATACCCTCTTTTCTTTTAAGATGAGGGAATTTTAATATTTTTTTTTTAAAGTTGTGTTCATAAATTTAATAAATCAAAGTCCACCATCTCTTTTTCTCAACCGATGCCAGCACATAAGCACAAATCTGAACACAATGAAAGCGCACTCAAACATTTAGAAGAGATTAAAACAAAAGTTGCAAGTAATAATTCCAAAGACACGGAATTAAGACACTTTGCTATTAGCGCGTTAATTAATAGAGAATTCGTCGTTTAATTTATTGCAGTACCCGGTCTACAGGCAAATAAGGAACTGCAAAAACTGTCTGGGATAATCTTGTTGAAGTTTATAGTTTTAAAGAAATTTGTATATTATATAATAGGGTGTAAACATTTTATCTTTTGGTTAGAAAGTAAAAGAGAGAAACAAATGGAATTTAAACTGTTACGTGTAAGTAATTTGACTTCTATGCACATAATAGTACCCTATCTAATCCTAAAGATCTCAATCAAGAATCCTCAATGGACTACAGATGTCATTTAAACTCAACGATATTAGGTAGCTCTAAAAAAAACATAAATCATGCATGAAATCCCCAGGTATTTTGACTTATCGACATCCATAAATTCACCAACAATACAATCAAATGCAGTCTTCCAAAGCTCGACCTAAACACAAAACCGCTTCAATAAACCAAAAGAATTTATATCCCCGAAACTACACACGTTCGTGACACAACATTGTAAGCCTGTATTCTCATTTTTAATGTAAAAACAAAATTCGTGGCCAGTAAAATATAATCCACAATCTAGCTGATCGGCCGTGGGTCGTACGTTCATTTGTTTATTACCCTGCATCGCCCAACGGCCTAAACTTTTTGCTGGCCTTTTCCGACTAAATTCTTTCTTGGCAATTTTCACATAGCTACCTTGCTGTTTGCGTTTCCTTTGGGTGGCAGATTTGTTGGCTTTTTTACAACAGTGGCTAACGTTTTTCTTGTTTAATTACGTAATAATACAGTGGATTCCAGAGCCCGGTCTTTTTGCGGGACTTTGTTTTGGACTTTTTTGTCGGCATTTTTCTAGATTGAAGTTTTGCCCGTCAACGTTTTCGTTTTCTTTTTGGGTATTGTTTCCGCTAATTTTGTTTCTTTGATCTTCTTAACACCAATACAGAGGGAATCGTTTTTGATGAAATTGTACTTCCAAAATTCGGATACCAGAATGTTTGATGTTAGATTGCAATCCTTAAAACAGGAAAGACTGTAACAAAAACTGTGATAAAATAATCCTAAAGCTCTAAATATTAACTGTCTTATTGTAAAATGTTTTCACTCTAAGTATATCTTATTCCACACTATAATTTCCTCCCACACAACACACCACATACCTACCCAAAGCAGAAACGCCAAAAAAAGACCAAAAAAAAAGATGCCCGAAAAATACGAAAATGCGAAACAAAAAGCGGGATCCGTACAACGAAAAACACTAGGTCTCGTTCACACTATAGACGCTACAGTTTCGGGTGCGGGTTAATCCGCCGGTGGCCGCCTCGGGAATTAGTATTCTTCTAGCGATCCCACGCGGAAAAAGTTGGACTTAAAAATTTGAAGTTGCATATTTTCGTGAAGGTAAAACTGAATGCTGGCGGGATAGAGATATCGTGGATGTGGAAGATTTTAACGCAAATAAAATATGGGGGTTGGGTTACTCATGTAGAATTTGTGATTTTAGCCTATGGACGAGATTTGAACTTAGTTCGAGTAGATAAAAAAATAATTGTATAAAGATGTCCAAACGTTTTCATTACCTACCGAATGCTTGGGAAATTCATATCAAAATCGTTTCCATGATGCTGCGCTAGTGCTGAACCAATCAATTAGATTGGAATTAGAATAATAATAATCGGGCCCTATCAGAATACCAGCGCTGCGACACTTATTTTTAAATGTCGCAGCATCATGCTGAGATAGGAGCCTTTTGGCCCCGTACAGGATTTCTTTTTCATTTTACTTTTGTTTTTATTTTTTATTAGTGTTACTATGAGTGTGTTTAGTTTAAAATGTGATCTTCCTGTATGAGTCCCAATAAATACTTATTCTTTCTTCTTTCATAATAAAATGGTTGACGGAAGAATTAGGATAAAACTTGGATAGATGCCCCACTTTTTGAAATTACTCTATATCTCTTTGTACAAAAAGTAAGATTCTTTATTTGTAAAACGGGTAGGTACTTTGGTTTATTATCTTCAAATTTATGAAAGGAATAAATATTATCTTTGATATTTCCAGAGTATTGTCGATTTTTGCGGACCTCTAAATTTTGGGACTACTATCCCGTATAGGGGATAGTTGTCTAATCCATGTAAATTACGTTTAGAATAGACGCCCCGTCGAGAAAGAGGATATTTTATCCCGCAAAACTTTGTTCGCACCTAGCCGTCTCAGGTAATCGCACAGAGACATACAACACGGTCAACTTAGTTGTAGTTGCAGAGTCTCTCGATAGATAAATAAAATAACATGTGTTTTATTCGCGAAACTAGAGTTATTGCAATCAAGGCAACTATACCCCCGGGGCGACTATCCGGGTTTTATCCTATTAATGTAAAATATCCATTCAAAACCAATAAAAATGGTAGCTTGGACAAGATAGATTTATGTATGTACTAGCTTCTGCCCGCGGCTTCGCCCGCGTGGATGTCGGTTATATCGCGTAAAAAAGTAGCCTATGTCCTTCTCCGTATCCCAGGCTATATCTCTGCCAAATTTCATGACGATCGGTTCAGCGGTTTAGGCGTGAAAACATAACATACAGACAGACAGACAGAGTTACTTTCACATTTATAATATTAGTATGGATTATTTATGGCAAAGGATGAATGATAAGGCAAGTCAAACATAGGGTGTTTGACTTGCGCTTAACGCATATTAAGCAGAAATTAAACAGCCAATTTATCCACCATAATGTAGGTACTCCTTCATCAACAAGGTTCCAACATAGTTAATAATTCAGCTGAATATAATTCCATATAACATGTAGTTACATTGTTTATTATTTAATAAAGTGGAAATCCCACAAGTTTACGGCTTCATCGCAGTTCAGAACTTACTTAGCCAAATGGCTAGAGTTTGTTCGCTCAACAATTTACATTCGTTTCATGATACGAAACAACTTTCCAGTAGGTACCTGCTATTGTTCGCTAAAATGGACACGCCTTTTATATTTACGATACAAAGTAGGTAACAGTTAGTATTTTGTGATATAATTTGACGAAGTTTAACAGAAAGGACTCAAACCAGATTATGTCTCGCGCAGACTGACGCGATATCGCGGGTGCCACAGGCAGCACGACCTTTGTCGCTCCCGCAATATCGCGCCAGTGTGTGGGAGCCTTGATGGTCAAAAATAAGTTGTATATACACAAAGTGTATATACCAAAGAGGTCCTAACCTAACGGTTATTGGAAGGTACCCACATTCATGTGGGTTGGTTCCCATCATTAAAAAATCAACCTTATCTTTGTAGTGTCATGGATCTATTTTGCTGAGTGGAAGAACCAACCGTTATGCCTCTTTGGTATATACAACTCATTTTTGACCATAATTTGGGTTGATTCTCTTCTGCTAAACTACGTCAAATTGATATATTATTATACATATCATAACATCACGCCTTTTTTCCACGAATGATTGAGCAGAGGTTTATCTATAATACACCCACATTTCGTCAGTTATAATTAGGTCCCATGTAATGGGGGGCGAGTCTATTGCCATCAACCGAGCACAAATCCAGACTCCGGACTAAAATCGGAGAAAAATCGGCCAAGTGCGTGTTGGACACAATAAAGGGTTCCGTAGTTGGGATAAATTAATCCCAAGAACAAACTTAACATTGTAGTTGAGAAACGTATATACAGAATGTGTGGGAGAACATGTTTTTAACTGTAAATGTAAGTTGGTCCACTATTACTCGGTAACTTGTAAAGCCTGCATAGCTGTGATAGTTTTCCTTTTAACTTCGTTATATATACTATAGCTGTGATTTTTTTCACATATTCAAATACAACCATTTAGTTTGGCAGGGGGACTTGACTCTACCAAAAATTTGCATTTTAAAGCTTAATATTACACAAACGGAACCATGAATCGAAAAATGGTTTTGACAAACCCTCAATATTTTTGAACGGCCTACCCTAGTAGCATTTTTTGTTGGCATTTAGTTGGGCCACTTACAGAGGTAAGTGGCCCAACTAAATGCCAACAAAAAATGCTACTAGGGTATCCAACGATACTTACACTATGGGATAGAAGAGAAAAAAATATCATCCCCAATTTAAGTGTAGGGGAGATAACCTAAAAAAATATATATTTTAACATTTTATTTTACCACTTTATCGGCGTAATTACCCATACCAAATTATAGCACTAAGAGTCTCTGAGCTAAGCCGCGGACAGACAGACAGACGGATATGACGAATCTATAAGGGTTCTTTGTTGACTACGGAACCCAAAAACCCAATGACAATTTGTCCGACCTGAGAATCGAACTCAGTACCTCATACTCAGCAATAGCGTTTGCGATCACTAGACCAATGTGGCAGTCATTACAGATATTACTGTCTCTTAAAATACCGACTTCATACTATAGTTACACTCTTTGCCCTTTGGTCTGATAGGCGGTCGCCCCATGTTAAAATAGTATTAGTATTCAGCTTCATCCGGTTAGACTGGAAGCCAACCCCAACATAGTTGGGAAAAGTCTAGACAGATGACTCTTTGGCTGAGAGATAATAATAATAACGTCTAATGGCCCTATGTGAGTAAGCTTCGGCTCCTCGTACGCCTTCCAAAGGTCCGCGATCCCAGGGTCCCAAACAATATCAAAGGCGAAATCATAATAATAATTCAGTTTTTTTTTTTTTTTTACTTTGGGTTTGCTCTTGACTCTTTTCTAGGTCAGAGGTGACAGAGACAAAGTCGACGATGGAGTGAGCTTACCCAGAAGAAGCCTCTTCACTCTCACTTTGAATAGATTAGGGTTGTATGCGTTCGGAAACACAGACGCAGGCAGAGAGTTCCACTCCTTTGCTGTGCGCATTATAAAAGACGTTTGAAAACGCTTAGTGCGAGTTGGTGGAATATCAACTAGGTGTATAACATTTTACAAATATTTGAAAAACTCAAACTCATTCCTTCATGCAAGTTTCACGTTTCTAAATATTAGGTTTTATGTATTTAGAAAAGCCGACATAGAACTCGATCGGTACTGCGCTCACAAGCCTCTATGCCAAAACGCGATGGTTATGTAAATTTTCTTCATAATAATATCTGTAGGTGTAAATAGACGGCCGTATAGTAAATGTTTATGGCCTGATTATATATTATATAACTTCTTCCCGCGATTTGTCACATCGCATCGCCCGCGCGTGCCATTACTACGTTTTCGCTTAAAAAAAAAAAATCCTATAACCTTCCACGAGAATTAGGATATCAAATGCAGAAGTTGTTTTTAAAATCTGACTGGTAGTTCCAGAGATCAGCGCATTCAAACAAACAAACTAGTAAGCTTTATTTATGTACTAGCTTTTGCCCGCAGCTCCGCCCGAGTGAATGTCGGTTATCGCATAAAAAAGTAGCCTATCTTCTCCATATCCCAGGCTATATCTCTGCCAAATTTCATGACGATCGGTTCAGCGGTTTAGGCGTAACGTAACCTACAGACAGACAGAGTTACTTTCACATTTATAATATTAGTATGGGTTAGTATAGATCAGTGACTATTCTGGTAAACTCGACTATAATACAATACTGTTTTTATCTCCTTATTGCAAAATCCATGCTGCAGTTTCTCTCTGCACATTGTAAACACTAAGCATTTCTCTCAACGCCGTGACGGAAGCATAAAATGCCATATCATGGTTGGCGGAACTGATCGTATTCTTGCTTATAAACGCAGGACTCTGGCAGCAGGCCAGCAAAAAGCTAGATTGAATAAGAAGTCCAAATATCATCCAGTAAAAATAAGAAAGGTACGACTACCAACGTCAAACAGTACAATAATTTCTAATTCAAATTATTCACGTAATTTCCGAGGGGTTAATTTTCTTTCTAAGTAAATGAATTAATTAAAAACCACATTTCTTATACTGGTAACACACGCACAATTTTTTTGCAGTGGCAATCAATAACGGCGCGATATGATCACTGGCAACTGAATTGCATTTGCGTCGTGATGCAAAAAAAAGAAAAAATAAACGCGAGTGCGTGAGCCTTATCGCGTGCGTGGCACTTTTGTATAGTCGCGCAGTTACTGCTACTTACAATTAGTATAAACAGTAGATTTTTTTCCCTACAAAAGTTTATGCAGGAACTTTAACCCGTTTTTTTTTTTTTGATGTGGACAAGGGTGTTTTAAATGGAACGCATGGCAGAGTGAATGTGGAGTGGAAAGAATTATATGAATAAACAACGGGTAAGAATTTACATAGATATCAGAATCACATTAAAAGTAAAAGATGCAATAAGGATATTAATGTAAATTGTGGAGCTTTTAATGAAGAAGAAAGCTTTAAACAGTATCTTGTTCAATAACGCAAAACAAACGATAAAAATGCAACATGACATAAACTGCCACGTTGTCACTCATAATCTAGAAGTCATTCTAAACAGCCGGTAACAGTGACACCCTTCAAACCAAAAAACAAGCTCCATTTACCTTCAAAATAATATTCAACCTTGAACCCATAGATTTATTGTCACCGGTACAGCGTTCGCGCTCCAAAACATTATTGGTAATATAAATAAAAATAACAAATGTTATTTCGTGACTGTACCAATTTGTTCTGATAATATTCAGCGTTCAGCCGAGCCGTGATACAATCAGCGTTTGGGCAACAAAGGGCTTGGTGAGATTGATGGCGGTGTAGCAAGCAATATCAATATGGATTCTAAGTACATATCCTATAGACCTGGATGAAAATCGCACAGACCAGGGAAGCATGGAACAAAAGAGAGGAGGCCTGTACTCAAAAGTGGGTAGAACAATGCTGCCAATGATGATAATGATGATAATTGTGTAAAGAAAACCATTATAAAATCTTTAAAAAGTTCTGGCCCAAGCCAATATTTAAATGATTTATAGAATCATTGAGGCGATAGAGAAGAAGAAGCTGCTTGTCTTCATCTAGCTTTGCGAATACATGAGTATGAGCTTGTAAACTTTTACAAATTGACAATTTCAACTAAGTATATAGTGGGTTCATAATTTAACTGTATTAAGAAACTTTGGTTCTCCTGCGGATCTCTTCATTTCTGATTCGACCGCGTAGGGAAACTCCAAGCATAGTCTTCTCCATCCCTCTCCATCTCTCTCCCTTTGGGTGACTTTTAGCCTTCTAATAAGGCCCATTGTGAGCCACCACGTAACCGACCAAGGTTGACCGACATAGCTTGAAGAATTGCCAAACTTAAATGGCAATGGGCAGGGCACATTGTACGCAGAACAGATGGTCGTTGGGGCCGAAAGGTTCTGGAGTGGCGACCGCGTACCGGAAGATGTAGCGTTGGAAGGCCTCCCCCATGGTGGACCGATTACCTTATGAAAGCCGCAGGAATCTACTGGAAGCGGGAAGCGCAGAACCGGTCGAGGTGGCGGTGCTTGGGGGAGGCGCATGTCAAGCAGTGGACGTCTTTCGGCTGAAATGATGATGATGAAGAAACTGCAAAAATGCAAAGTTCAAATGCACTATGTAGTAGCAATTCTATGATAAAGTTCATGAAGCATAATGTAATAAGCATTGTATTGAAACATACAAAACCACCGCTTTAGTGCGGAAGTCATAATGGTACTAAAAGGCCCGAAAATATTAACACTATAACCACAAAGTAAAGTTAAGCATCCAGGTTGTTCTAATAGAGACTTCAGTGTCCACAATAAAGGTATCGACGTCAGTACTTACATATATCTTACAAGTATCGAAGCTAGCCAACTGCCATTATACAATTGTTGAAACCCATTCCCGCTTGCAATAAACCGCTATCACTAGGACCAAGCACATTGTCAAAATTTTGCCAACTCTAATCGCTAATCGTATTGCGTATCGGCCCAACTTCTTACTGTTTATGTGCTATGCATTTTCTAATATTAATCTGGTAACGGGGCCGTATTCATAGCAAAGGAGGGTAATTTAAAATTATTTGGACTCTTATTGAGAGTAGCCTTTATGAAGATTGTTTTTGGTTTCGATGTTCGGTTGTGTTTTGTTTTACGAAATATTTTTATGGTTCTGTCGAATCAGAAGTTATTTAGTCTTATTGATTGGTGCCCGTTGGACTCCCGGATGTCATGCATCATCATCAATTCAGCCGTAGGACGTCCACTGCTGGACATAGGCCTCCCCCAAGCACCGCCACTTCGACCGGTTCTGTGCTTCCCGCATCCAGCAGATTCCTGCGGCTTTCAGAATGTCATTGGTCCACCTTGTCGGTGGCCTTCCCACGCTACATCGTCCGGTAGGCGGTCGCTACTCCAGAACCTTTCAGCCCCAACGGCCATCTGTTCTGCGAGCAATTTGCCCTGCCCAGTGCCACTTTAGTGAGATTACATTACTAGATATCATTCCAGTCTTACCAATAATACTGGTATTTAGTTGCATCTGGTAAGACTGGAAGCCGACCACAACATAGGTGCGAAAAGACATAGTTATACTAATCTCAGAATTAAAGAGTCTAAGCTGTCTCACTTTTGTCTGTCATAGTCTAGCTGTAACTACAAATTCAATATTGATAGAAACGGCCCAGTCTATTTTCAGCCTATGATGACGACGAACCAAGACCAGTCCATGAATTTATCAGTACCTAGAGAACCTAATGTCCTGTAGACTGAAAATGTCGACCATTAATTAAAGGGTATTTTGATAGAGGACACATCGGTCTGCTTCTTAATTATGTAAGCAACAAGAATTTCAAAGTTTCGTGGATATTACTCGTATTAGTTACAAACGCTAGTTCTAAAGAAATTGTCCCCGGTAGGTATGAATGCTTTATAGGTTTTAGTTAATTGAGTATTATAAAAGTTGATAGAAAATATTCAAAATGATTACACATAATCTATGCGATACCTACACTATGTGGAATTAATCAACATTAATTAAAATTTTGGTTGTGGAGCTTGTGGCTAAGTAATACCAGCCACAAGGGTCAATCGATCAGGTTAAGCTACGTTTGCTGCGGTTGGTTCGCGGATGGGTTTACATACGAAGACCCCTCCGCGCCTCGGAAAGCATGTAAAGCCGTTGGTCCCGGCTGTCATTCGTGGATCTTTGACAGTCGTAAAGGGTCGTCAGAAGTTCGAGAGCCTGACAACCAGTTTTACCAAAAGGTATCCCCGGGTGTCACGCAAAAATAGATTACGAATTTTATTACATTATTATTTATTTATTTTATTTTAATATAACATGGTAAGTACCTACTTATAAACTTAGCCCCGCAAAACCATTGCAATGGTTTAAATTTTACTTAAAATCTATTTTTATTTGTTTCACTCTTTATGTCTGCCGGTAGACTATTCAATAGATATGGTATTCGTTTTTTTAGGGTTCTGTCACCAAAGTAATTCGTGACTCTGGGTACATTGAATCTGTCAGCAGCAATAGATCGTGTGTATAATAATAATTACTTAGGTATCAATTCACTCTTCGTAATTGATATCGTGTTACCCAGTAACTGGTTTGTGGAGGTCACATAGGCAGTCGCTCCATGCAAAATACTGGTACTCAGCTACATATGGTTAGACTGGAAGCCAACCTCAACATAGTTGTAAAAAGGCTAGGCAGATGATGAGTTAATTTTGATTCAGTCCAATATCAGTCATACTAGCTCTACCGCAGTTCTCAGCTTCATGTCAAAATAATTAACGAAAGAATTTCTCAAAAACACATTTCACAAAATAATTAAAACATATTTTTCTTAACGTAATGTGAAATGTGTCAACGAGAAAGCTCAACGTCTTGTAAACGGCTCACTCCAATTATCATGGCGTGCTGTCGTATGGGAGTGAGGAAATACCGCTATTTATAGCTGATTTAATATGGCAACACTATTATTGAGAACTGGGGATCTGGGCAACACTTTTCTGTTGGGGGTGCAGTAAACCATTTGAAAGAATGAAATTTTTTTTTATTGTCACTTAACTGCCGCATATAAAAAGACAAGTTGGCTCAAATATCTACTTTAGTAAAATTAAACAAATTTAATATAATTAAAAGCATGAATTTCGCTTTTGTTTTTGTGGTTAGATAGATAGCTGAATACTCTTTATTATGTACACCATGTTCCTGCCAGGGTTGCGGGTTTGTCCGAAAGGGATACCGTGGCCCTGGCAAACAGTTAACTGAAGGAACACGGGTGGGTTTTAGTCAGTAATAGTCAGACACGCCCTCCCGCTCCGCCCAGAGCGGAAGTTATTTGATAATTTCCCACCCAAATAAAGAATATTATGTACACCATAAAAATTACAGATATAAATGTAAAAATGTTACATAGGGTGACACAATGGGCGGTCTCATCGCTAATAGCGTTTTTTTATAGATAACCTTTGGATGGATTAAAAGTAGAAGAGACAATACTGCAGGTAATCAGTGGTGTACCATTTGCATATACAATAAATACGAGTACATACACACATAAAGCATATAGATACTTATCTATATAACTAGTAAGTGCGGTCTCTATCGGTTCATACCGCCTCAAGGTAATTCTTACTATGTAACCCGTGAAATTCCACTGCTTTACCCTGTATGTTGATGAAAATTAATTACGCGGCAAAAATGGTAGAATTATTACTTAATTATAATAATTTAAAACGTCAATAAATCTGTCTATATTATATTTGAAGGCAATAAGACTATTTTGTGAAAATATCACGATTGCAGCAAATATAATTTCGAGAGCTTGATGATAAGCAATTTTGAATTTTCAATGAGTTTTCTTTATTTTTTTATGAATAAGCCATTAATATCTAATGTTGCCTACTTTTAACTATCCATTAGTGTCTATGTACAATATAGAAATTCCTTGATGAACATTAAATGGACCCTTTGCTTACTATAAAAGCCACTATTAGCCTAGATTACGAAAGATAGGTACTTAGTTCTGGATCATTACACAAAAAGCACATAAAAAAGGAACAATTTTTCCTTAATCTAATACACTTTTTGGGTTATTTCCTTTCATTTCTATCATGAATTTTTCCGAAGGCTTTGTTGTATTTTCTATCTAAAACATATTATATGTACTGTTTACCGAAATCAATGTAAGTACTTATAATTTGGACCAATAGTACTGTAGCGACATCTACAACGCCACATGCGAACTACGCATCAAAGACCTGACGTCACCCAAATCCTGCATCGCGCAAGCAGAGTTTACCGTGTGACAAGTCAACACAACATCGCGACATCAATCGTCGGGCAGTTGCCCACCAGACACATTACCCGTCTGGTCGGAGGTTCCGCCCTTTTCTATAGAATATGAGTGAACTTTACTCCCTGGACCTCATACCTATACTGGTGACTCCGAGAATGAACGTCAGCGCAGGCTTCGTGCAACTACTTCAGTATGATCTGATCATCATCAATTCCTCAAGCTTTCGAACGGCGAGTCACACATCCAGTCACCACCCACGGCTTCAACAGGTATCCTGACCACCAGTTTGCAGCGACCGCGCATATCTGATCACCACCCTTAGCCTCATCAGCAGCCTCATACCTCTATATTACCTATGAGAAACTAGACTATTGGTATTCCATATTTTCCGAAAAACAAACCCACGTTACATTTCTCCTACCTTATCTTTACTACAATTTACTTTTACAACTACGAAAATTAAATATTTAATGCTCTATTTTTCGTCCATTCCCAATGAATTCCGGGAATATTACCGCGTTCCCTCGTAATTGCCGTTGGTAGGCTGATTAATGCCTGAACAATCTAATCTATAATTTAATTCAAATTATCGTAATCCCAAAATCCCGGGTTCAAAAGTGCGAATCCCATATATTTATGCCCTCAATTACGACCGCCAACTTTGGAGGCATTCCTCGGACAACAATTATACAGGGATTACGTCCGGGACTCATAACAGTCCCGGGATATCCCGGGGTATCCCGTTAAATAGGTATAATGTGCACTGGCCGGATTAAGCATAGCGGATCATATTATCCTTAATTGTACTTTTAAGTACAAGTTTATGGGTGAGATTATACCTTAATATGGTGTTTGGTGTTGCTAATTTTATTTTGGGTCTAAGTCAGGCATTCGGTAATTGGATTCATAAAATGCCTCGATTTAATTACTTTGAATTTGTAATGTGAACATTGCAAAGTAGAGAAAATGCAAGAGATGCCAAATGTAGACAGAAACTTGAAAGTAGGTAGCGTTTATATTCCAAAGGTCGAAAAAGTCGGTACCTACCTATTCTTTATCAGATGCATATTATTTAATGAATGTCCAATTTTTTACGCTATGTCCGTCTGTCTGTCTGTCTGTCCGCGGCTTAGCTCAGAGAATCTTAGTACTAGAAAGTTGTAATTTAGCATGGGTATACATATAAATTACGCCGACAAAGTGGTATAATAAAATGCTCTTCGGATGGGTGGTCCTGTGGGTTTTTTCTCTCGTCTATTCCATGGTGTGGGATATCGTTGGATAGGCCGTTCAAAAATATTGCGGGTTTGTGAAAACTATTTTTCAATTCAAGGATCTGTTTGCGTAATATTAAACTTTAAAGTGCAATTTTTTGTCAAAGCCAAGTGTCCCCTGCCAGCTAAATGGTCGTTCTTGGATTGGTGAAAAAATTCACAGCAGCTAAAACAACGTTAAAAGCACAAGTTATAACGAAGTTAAAAGGAAAACTATCACAGCAAAGTAAGCTTTACAAGTTACCGAGTAATAAGCGACCAACTTAAATTTGCAGTTTTTTTTTTTTTTTTTTTTAATCTAAATTTGTTTTGGGGTTTTTATCTAAATAGATATGTCAACCCCATCGTGCCTTTTACCATTGTAACATTAACACTTATAATTAACACAAACTATACTAAACAGTTAAACAATATTATGAAACTCTTTGTGTTATAGATAGAAGTCACCGATTAAGGATTGTTATTAAATGACATAACTTTTTGGCACCTTCTGAAGTTGGTTGGGATAAAATTGATTGTATTAATCCCACGTTAAGCCTATTTAAGTCTAATTCTCTAAAAAGTACCTCCCTCTCGCGCCTGTTGCGGACACAATCCATCAGCAAATGCTGCACGTCCTCAATCTGATTACATTCTCTGCAATTCGGTGAATCAGTTTTTTTCATAAGGAATGCAAACTTCGCTGATGGATAGTGTCCAGAGCGAAGTCTTAAAATTAATTTAACATAATTCCTACTAAGTTGGTCGACATCGAACCAAGGCACACGAGGAGGCTCGCCTTGTATGCTCCTATACCATATACCCTTTTGCTGACTGATTCTATCAAAGTGCTGTTTCCAGGATTTATAACAAATTACTTTATATTTAGATATGTATTCCCAATAATCAGGTAAGTAGTGAAATACTGTACCCTCTACTGCAGCTAATTTAGACAATCGGTCGGCCTCCTCATTACCTCGTAGTCCAATGTGAGCTGGAACCCATTGCAACTTAATTTCTATATTATTCTTAAATAATAAAATAATATTTTCCAGAATATCATATGCTATCGATGCACCTCTGAAACCAGAGGCGCATCGAGCAATATGCTGTAGTGCGCTTTTACTGTCTGAAAGAATAACAACTCTTTTAAAATTCTGATTTCGGCTATAAAAGATCGCTTGATAAATTGCAATGAGTTCCAGTGTCATTATTGATACATTACAGTTTACATTACATTACAGTTTTGCCATACAGAAAATGATTCTATACTCTTAGATTACAGGAAAACCTATAAGAAGTCTATGGTCTTAATATAACATGGTAAATCTCTCAATATTGTGCGTATATACTAACATTTTAAATTGGAATGTGAGGTAGAATTTGTTTCTCAACCACAATGTTAAGTTTGTTCTTGGGAGAAATTCATCCCAACTACGGAGCCCTTCATTGTGCGTGGTCCGACACGCACTTGGCCGGTTTTTACATATAATAATTCACTTTCACATAACGTCACTGTACCAAAATTGATTGGATAGGGTTCACCAAAACAAATCACAAATCCCTGAGCATGCTTCCGATCAATTGGTGTCAGCAAAAAACTAATTCGAACTCCCCAGTAAACTACCATTAAAGTAGGAGACGTAACAGCAGAAAGCATAGGTAGCAACATCAGCAGATAAGGGGGCAGTTAAAACAAAAAGTGGGTAGACAATAAAACCACCCCCCGTAGAGTAACATATATGATCACTATCCACTAAGTTCCCAGTCGCGCTGAATTCGCACTGTGTACAACCGGCCTAATGGTGCCACGTGAATCAATAACTGCTGACCGGCTCATTACTGACCCTGCTTTCAATCAACACCACACATTCAATTCCAAACCTTATTCTTCACTTACAAGGCTTAATTTAGACTGTCTCGCTCTCAGTACTAACGCTTTTAATATCGATAGCTCTAATAAAAGTGTCAAACTGCTATGTCCGCGCGAAAGAATACAGTGAACGTTTTTATCGACTATTACTAATAAAATAGAGGAGAAATGGAAGTTTCCGTGATGGTATCGCAATGATACTTAGAGGTCGGTGTTGGGACAGACATTAAAGAGTAACAAATGATTTAAGTTGTGTCTCGGGATGGGGAGAGGAGACGTAAACTGTGGTTATCACTGTCGTAAGTTTAAAGGGTTTTGTTTGAGAAATTATTATGATTATAGGCACTAAAATTATTTCTTGGTTTTGCGATAAGGCATGCTATGCTTATTCTTGAATTGTATGCTCCTTAGGTTTTGAACTTTTATCTCTACCATTTCAACTAGAGCAGTAGTGGCCCAGTAGTAACGGCCGTGACTTACGAATTGTAGGTCATAGGATCGAACCCAGACAGGCGCTTGACTTTGTGTAAATTATTTCATCACCACTACTCTCAAAACGGTGAAGAAAAACATCGTAAGGAAACCGACATGTCCTGGAACCAAAAATTCAAAGACATGTGACATCGACCAACCCACACTGGGCTCGCGTGGTGGACTAAGGCCCATTCCCTCTCATCGAGAGGAGCCCTGTGTCCCAGCAGTGGGAACATTAAAAGCAGATTATGCTGCTGCTGCTCCAACTAAAATAATATTGACTCGTTTGCAATGTTTACTTGATAATTTATTTTCATTCAAGCAGCATGCACTTGCACGTGTAATTTCTTGGCACTGTTTAAGACTCATTTTCCACGGGGAGCAACTAAATCAATCTTCACGCCAAATCTCTTTCAGATTAAGCAGAAATATATGTATGTGACTTAACTTTACAATTTGGCTACAGCAACTAAATTCGGAATTATATCTAAAATATCAGTCAGCTTATACTGGTACATTAAAACTTCAACATATCATTAAGATTTAAATTAGTATCATTAATGCCATTTCAAATTGCCATAGTATTGTATTATTATTCAAGAAAAAATGATCTAAATCATCATTTATTATGCTATAAAAAGTTATGGCCTACTAAAGGAGAATTGTGTTTAATAAAAAAAAAGAAGTTAACAAAGGTCTAGAATAATTTCAGTCTGAAATCGTTTCAGTTCTTTCTTGTTCAACATTTTCAGTTTCAGTTCAATTTCCTTATTGCCAAAAATAATGTCTATCGAATTGTCATTACAATAACTTATAAAAACCGATCACGTGATATCTATACATTAAAATCTGCAATAATTACACAATTTATTTTTGCCATTCCTAGTTTAATGGTTACTTTGTGTGCCAAATTTGTACAATTTATTATTGTGTTAATGAAAACTTCGCCAAATTGCGGACTTCCGATTCCCGAAAGCTGTGATTTAAAACCGTAAATTCGGTTTACCTGCTAGAATTCTTTCTGTTTTCTTATATTCACTTTTTTTCTCAATCGATTGGGATTATATAAATTTCGACGCAAATGATGACCGATACTTATACCAATATCATATCGTACGACGTTTGCTTTCAACGTCAAGTTGTCTTAAAATTATTATGATTATAATTTGCGAATGTTATCGTACCAAAATATAAATAAATCACGTGAACCACAACAGCTGTTCTAGCATGATCAACTCTCCCCAGATTGAAGAGGGACCAACCCATTGAGAGTAATTAAAACAGAAAAGTAGCTAGGGCCGTGTAAATTTAAAATTTCCCTCCTTTCATTAATCATCTTGAGGCCGAAAGCCGACAAAGCCGGGGCCGGTGCCGACAACGTATAACAAACGGGACGGCAGGCCTTCAAAGCCTGCCGTCCTCCTCTGGCGCGGGACGAAGAAAGGAAGCGGCTCCTCATATTTCAACGTCGATGCTCATGTAAAGGACACGAACCGTATTTTCTAAACAAAAGTTTGGGTGCTGGGTATTGCCAGATTTTTTAGAGCAGTGAAGTTATAGTAGTTGGATGATATTGTAGAAATTTTCGACTCCCGATTATGGATACATTGCGTTCATAGTAATACTATCTTTATATATAAAATTCTTCTGTGCGTATGTTTGTGACTCCTCTTAAAAGGTTGGACAAATTTTGATGAAATAAGAGCTAAAATCCGAAAAAATTACACCCTGTACTTTTATGGCATTCATCGATAGGGTCAATCATAAGGATCAAATCTCTCTAACAAGCATGATAAATTAAATGAAAGGAAAACTATAAAATCTTAACTTATTTTAATTGAACGAAAAAAAAAGGGTTAACTATAACTAATTAGTTGCTCGAAATGATGCATTTTGTTGGATACACAAATACGAGTACACTCTTTTAAGAAATTCGTTTTCAGTAATTTTTAATAGCGAGTTGTGATGAATATGGAAAATCGTAGTGTGAACCTCGTGAACCTCAGTTCTTAACTCATTTACAGTTGCATAGGATTTTTGATAAATTTGATTTTAACATATCCCCATAAAAAATCTAAAGGGTCTGGTGATCTCGCAGGCCATCTGATTGTGCCGTGTGTGCCAGCAGAATATCAGCTTCAGGTACATCTGCCTGTCATACTGAGCTGGACTCCCATTTGGTGCAACCTTGAGACGCACACCGCACCTTGTATATTTGTTATCTAAAAATTGAATTATGTCAAAATATCACACATCTTCTGTATGTTTTTCCTACTGTATATTGTACCCTGTTTTATAATATTCATGAAATTTTTAATCGTTTGTGTTCTTGTGTGTTGTGCTATGTCTTTTGTGTGCACTGAATAAATGTTTATATATCTATCTATCTATCAATGCATGGATCGAAATGGTTATTAACATTATTCTGCTGTTATGGGCTGGAGCACCATCTTGCTGTAGAATTATATGGTTTCGTATCGTCAAAGATAATTGTTAATTAGGTACTAACATAAGTAATCTGATGGACCTTTAAGTACGTAAAAAAGTACATGTTCTTGTCCCATTGGATTTATAAATTTAGATTTCATGGTTTTACTTTCATTTAATTTATCTTTTTTATCAGAGAGATTTGATCTTTATGATTGACTCTATCGAATGATGCCATAAAAGTACAGGATGTAATTTTTGATGTGAAAACTTCTTTAGGCGCGTTGAGCACATTATGGGTGAACAAAAATCATAGAACTCGCGTCATCGTCACCGAACGCTTTCCATGAGCTATATGTATACTGTGTATATGTATACTTTTTAGGTGAACAAAAATCATGGAACTCGCGTCATCGTCACCGAACGCTTTCCATGAGCTATATGTATACTGTGTATATATGTGTACTTTTTGGAGGAACGGAAAATCATGGAACTCACGTCATCGTCACCAAACGCTTTCAAGTTACTTAGTTTTCACTTCTATCGGCAGTCCCCAAAGACTGCCCCGGTTTTTCGGATTTTAGCTGGTTCAATTCCCGAGTGTGGCAAGCGATTTTTGGAAAATCATTGAATGCAGAATTTCTTTAAATAAAAAAGAAAGGAATGTTTGCTTTGAGTAAAATTTGCTATCTCCAGTATTTAGAATTCTTTCCTTCCAGGTTAAAGACATTAAAAAACTCCAACCTGTATATAAAAATCAATAGCCGTGAGTCTCGCATAAACTCGAAAATGGCTTGACCGATTTGAATATGTTTTTACTGTTTAATTGGCCTCGATACTGGGGTGGTTAAGAAATAAATAAAATTATGAAAAACTTAAAGTAAACTTAAGCTAAACCACCAAAAAATCGAAAAAATATAAATTTTATATTAGAAATTTGAAACGTGGTACGAAGTTCACCGGGTTATTTGGTGTTTTAAAAACATGATTTCTGGAATAGTACTAATTGTAACTCAGCTCAACAATAATTTTTATCATGATGAAAGCTATATTATTTGGACACTAAAACGCTTTTCCTATCTATATATGTATATAAAAATCAATTGCTGTTCGTTAGTCTCGCTAAAACTCGAGAACGGCTGGGCCGATTTAGCTGATTTTGGTCTTGAAATGTTTGTCGTAGTCCAGGAAAGGTTTAAACGGTGAGAAAATATGGAAAAAAAAACTATTAGTATACGGCTGGACCGATTTCGCTAATTATTTTTTTGTTGTGTTTGTTATTATCAGGAGGTTGAACGGTAGGTAGGGTAGATAGGGTAGGGTAGGTAAGTAGGTAGGGTAGGGTAGGGTAGGTAGGTAGGTAGGTAGGGTAGGTAGAGTAGGGTAAGGTAGGTAGATAGGGTAGGGGTAGGTAGGGTAGGGTAGGTAGGTAGGTAGGTAGGTAGGTAGGTAGGGTAGGGTAGGGTAGGTAGGTAGGTAGGGGAGGTAGGGTAGGGTAGGGTAGGTAGGGTAGGGTTGGGTAGGTAGGTAGGGTAGGGTAGGGAAGGGTAGGGTAGGAGGTAGGTAGGGTAGGGTAGAGTAGTGAAGTTTATACTATATTTCCTTTACGCGTGGACAAAATGCCACAGTCAAATAGTTTTTTACAGAACGAAGTCTGTCGGGTCAGCTAGTTTCCTATATAACCCTACTATAAATCACTAACAGCTTTGGAAATTCTTAATGAACTATAAATTGTCCATTACCCAAAACTAACACCACTTTTCAGAAACACAGATCATAAGAATAAAACGTAAGCCTTAAACAAGTAAATTATAAAGTACTTAAGTTCTCTCTTTGCTTGCTCGCGAGCAGAAATGAGCAACGGTGGTACACTCATTAATAATTTTAAAAGGAAAAGCGGCTATGAAATAAAATAACGATATTATTAAAAGGTCCGTCAGTCTGTTTTTTGTATAGCCGTTTCCGTTACAGAGCAGCAGATTTTTGTTTTTATATGAAATTTTAATGGAAAACTGTATACATACTGTGATAGTGAGCGTCAATTTATTTCCATATTGGTGTGGATTTAAAGAGGAAATAGCGTATTGGAGCAATTTATATTATCAATGGCGACTGATTAAATACTACCATTCAGCTCTAAGGAATGAAAGCGCATAGCGAAATGTGTATATTTAAGCGGAGGAATTGGTAAAAAGTTAACTTATTAATGCATACATCACTTAAATGTCTGCATGTCTATATAATTACAGCAAAGAACGCGACATTTTCTGATCACGCCATTTTCAATCAACATTCCATTTCCTGCTCATAATAGCAAAAGCGCTTGATGATGAATCGGCAAATATAAACCCAACAAACTGGAAACAACCAATCACCGCCTTACAGCATAAAGATACACATGTATCTATGTAAAGCTTCATTGAAACACTACGAAAAATATAGTTTTTGAATGGAAGTCAGCAGATTTCCCATGCGGGGAGACGCGAGACAAAATCTGGCGTAAGTTTTATTCTCCTTGACAGAAACTTGCTAGTGGAGCCTTTTTAGTTGAACGACGAAACAGAATTCAGTGCGCAAAGCGGAATTTCTAGTAATATCTTTAAAAGTTAACACTTTGCTCGCGGCTTGAGGTACTGGCACGAACTCAGTCGAATAGTTTGTCATATAAAAAAAATACAGAATACGAATCAAAATTTAAGTCATATCTTCAACACCTAGGTACCTAACTAGGTACTTAGCTACTAAAGTAAGAAATCAGGTACTTACTAAAGTTACTTTAAAACCTAAATAAACTTACGTCCTAAGAGGAAAATAAAGATAAAAATCCACGATCAAGAAACATACTCAGATATTCTTAAAAACTCAAGTAGGGGAAATGGTTTATTTAATGGTGCACTCAGGCGATGGACTACTAAGTAGCCTGCTTACTGGCCCACTTAAGCCCAACGCTTATGCTTAAGTAGTTCAAGTCTTAGAGCATTTGCAAAAATGCTCAAGTACCCTGTGTTTTCATGGGTCTTGTAATTGTAAGAAACTTCTGCATCATTTTTTCATGCAAGCTGGTGATCAAACCATCTTAGATCTGAGTCCTTTGAGGAATCAAATCATCACTGGAATTAAATCATAAAATAATAATACTTCATAAGATTAAAATTAAATTTGCCAATATGTGGAAGTACCTTCTCTCAAAACAATCCATGCTGAAATAATTATGGTTATGTTCTTTGTTTAAATTCCTAATATAAAAAAAAAAACTGTTCAAAAACTTACTTAAAAACTTCGCTTTTCAAAACAATCTGAGTAGCTGGTAGCGTTTCCTGTACACGGCAGCTAAAGTTCTGTATTAAAAGAACACTAGACAGTTTTAATTATGCAAAATCATCGATGTACGCTCACCTATTCGGGTCAGCCGGTGCGGAGGCTGGCAGTTTTAAAAATGAAACAATGGACGGGAAATGAAGACCAGCCATGGTACGTATGTTGGAATGAAATAGTATTGTTAAGGGTGCTCCAGACGGAAGTGTACGGCGGCCGCGTGTTGCACTTTTGTATCGGTTTAGAAAAGCGTTTGAATCGTGAGATGCATGGAAATGGGTTTTATATTTCGAAATGGATTTACTGAAATGTATTCAGAATTGTGTATTGAGTATTTTATGCTATAATGAACAGTCAATTCCAATAACTGCCTGAGAGCTTGATGGACGATTTTTATTACTTTTGTGGGAACTAGTGCGCTATAACGAATTGACGTATCTTTTAATTGAGTTTTTACGCGTTGGAGGAAAAGGGCCATAGCACCTTTTATTGATGACATAATATTATGTGACATTAATTTTTATCATTGCACAAAATAATCGTACGGTTATAAAAGCGGATCTTCACTTAATATCCAACAACAAACCAGCTCAACCATCTAAAAACGTATGTCCTTCCATAACATTAAGACCATCGCCTCCATCTTGGATCAACTGCGCGGATATTCCCAAATTGCTATCGGCTCATCTGCGGGTACCCTTATAGGCTCGTTCTACGTTTATTACACACGTTTTCGCTGACCTAACCACCTCGATGAGCGACGAGCAGTCCTTTTCACTTGAAGGCTGAGTACAGACTAATAAAACTATGTAGACGTGGGAGCTAAAGTTTACATGGATGATATTGTTGTTTTTGATAAATACGTAGTTCAGGACAAAACTATGAGCAAACTTGAATCATTTTTATCCCTAATCAAAACTGATGTTTGATAACACAGCATTTGGCACAAAACTAACACGTATGAATGTTATTTTAATTTTATTAATAGTAGTTAATAGTTTATAATTTCTGTTAAATGTACTGTCATCGTGTAACGGTTTAAAACATGTCGCTTTAAAGTTAATTACTACGGCATTCATGTCATTAACAAGCACTAACAATTCGTCATTACTTACGTAATCAACAACACAAACACAGATGAAGACACAATCAGCACATGTTACTTTATCATTCTATCATACTTCATTATCAGCAATGCAGTTCCTATGTTCAGCAGTGGACTGCGATAGGCTGAGTTGATTGATACTTCATTATCATTATCTTACAAATGACTTGTAATTAGAGACCATTGATCAAGTAATTGAAAAAAAAAATGCGAATCATACATACTTCTTCCAAATTCTGTCACGTCTACCATAAAATATATTTTTCTTTCTGTGGTACATGTTAAGCCTATATACACGGTTAGATTGGAAATTCTTTACGCGGCCTCCCGTTTGATGCGAGCCTTTGGAAACCAATTGAATTTGTTTCTGTTTCTCAGCCTTGTTTTGGGCCGTGTGGTCTTTTTGGCCGCTAGTGGTTTTGGTGGCTATGTAAGGGATGTTTTTGATGTTTTTTTTTTTCTTTTGTAATCTATGATCCGATTTTATGGGGAAACTAGTTTTAGTTACGTCGATCCGGATTTTCTGGCGATGTTGAGATATAAGTTTGTTTCAATTTGAAAGCGTCTTCATTCGTGCTGGTTTAACCTAAATTAAGACATTTTGTAAGTAATCATCAAGACTTCTAGAAGGTACGTAAGTACGCCTTGTACGTTTTAGAATCATCAATAAATCCTTCATAAGGGGGTTGATAAAATATTAGGTATACTTTAAAATACTTTATATAATAAAATCCATTAACATAAATATTAGTACACAACATTGTAAATTCTTTTTTTTTTAATCAGAAAAAAAGGAAAAGTAGATTTTTACACAGAATATTGAAAAAAAAAAAACTTAAAATTCGGTTCCGAAGTGCAAATTTTTTTATAAAGCTCTTAATGGAATGCAAATTAGATAAGCGTAGTAAATCCGTCGGCTACTAATTCCGACGACATAAATACAAGTGGATGCTATACATTGCGTGGTACAAGCGACTTGCCTATTTAATGGTTGGTGCTGGGTGCGACATGTGACATTTTTTTAGTAATTAGAGCCAGCCGTCATAGGAATCTGATAGAAGGATATGGTTGTCTCTCATGTCACTACAGTTTTCTTGGATTCATTATCTGCCTAGTCTTTTCCCAACTAAGTTGGGTTTAGCTTCCAATCTAACCGGTTCAATTGAATACCAGTAGGTACATTACATGGAGCATCTGCCTATCTGACCTCCTATTATAATTATTATTCTTGAATTACTTACAAGTAAAAGCTGTGAAGCACTATCAGATTAACAATATAGATTTTTTCGTGAACAAAAGGCATTAAAAAAATGCGTCTCCATTTCTTTAGTTTACCTACTTAAAATAGACATGACAAACGGTGCCGAAACGTAGACACTGACAGTCGGCCTGGTGCCCAAATTCAAGGTCACTCAGCGTGCTATGGAGCGGGCTATGCTTGGAGTCTCTGTGAAAAATAAAATTAGGGATGAAATTATCCGGAAAAGAACCGGAGTTACCGACATAGCTTGCAGAGTAAACAAACTGAGGTGGTAATGGGCTGGCCATGTTTTTCGAAGGACTAATAGCTGGTGGGACAGACGAGTCCTGGAGTGAAGGCCGCGTATCGGTAAACGTAGTGTGGGACGCCCCGCAGCTAGATGGACCGACGACCTTAAGAAGATGGCTGGGACAGACTGGATGCGGAAGGCAGTGGACAGGATATTGTGGCGCAGCCTGGAAGAGGCCTATGTGCAGCAGTGGACTGCGATAAGCTTAGTTAATTGATTGACTGACATAAATTAGCAACGACTGACCATCTTCCATATAAACTATTACCGAATTCAAAAAAGTACATCTACTTTCAAAACCTACGATAATAAAGTTCACAAACAATAACGAAAAACAGAAATACCTAAAAACCCCTTCGGGCATATAAAATTAAATGTCCAGTTTTATTCTTATAGCACAGGCATGTTTATTTAGTTACATAAATTAAAATTCACACAAACATTGCTTTGTTAACTCGTTTTCATTTATCATAATTTTCATTTTTCCCACGTAAAGTGAATTAATTCGCGTCACTATCTTCCTGTTACATATTTATATAATTTGCTTGAATACATGCCCATTTTAGGTTTTGTTGGCACGAGTTAATTTTCATTTACATGAAAATTGCTAGTTGTATCTATTTAATTATTTTTTCGAATGTTACGATACTCTTCTATAAATCTCGTCTTATTTTCTGCGTGTCTATAAAACTAGAAGTGTGTTCATTACTTCCTATGGATACAAACAATCATGGAGTTATTATTCTTTAGAGCAAATAATGATTCAACATCCGTTTGTGCCCAATGTATACCAATTTAATATATGTTTTGTGTTCTAAAGTTACACTATCCATAAAATTACTATCGAACAATCATGTTTGGGGTTGTTTTTTTTAAACGTTGCCCCACACTAGGAATTTCTCCTGTATTGTGGGTGCGTTTACAAAAATTTTAACTCACATATACAAACAGCCAGACCCGGAACAACTACTGGTAGGTCATACAAATATTTGTTTCGTGCGGGAAACGAAATCGCGACACGCAGCGCAGCAGTCAATCGCTTAACCACTGCGCCAACCGTGCCGTCATATGATTATTATACTCGTATTATAGAGCAGAGTAGGATTCAGTATCCGTGTGTGCCCAATGTAGACAAATATAATTTATGTTTTAAAATCCTAAAGTCACACAATCCATAAAATTACAATTCAAAAACATGAAATAAAAAACAGCGAACCTAAAAAAGAACCAGTGTGGAACTAAAAGGCGTGTATTAAAACGGTACCAGGCGTTCCCCAGATAAGATCCCCTACGTACTCCGAAGTTAATCATGAACCTTGGAGCCTATTTACATAATGTTTCCTTTATCCGCCAAGTTGTTCCCGGGATCGAAAAGTTTCGCGAGACGCACCGCCAACGCTTTGTATGAAAATCTACGATACAAGTTACTGAGACGAATTAAAATATTGTACGTTGTTAATGAGGTTAGGTGTTTTGAAATTCTGAGGTTTTAGAATATTTCAAAGGGTTATTGTTGAGCGAGTTTATGGTTCTTAGTTGCTCGCTATAGGAGTTGTTATGTTTGAAAAAGATTGGATTTTCTCCATGGATTATGTACGCGGTAACCTCATCTATTTCGTGTCAGAAATGTCAACATAGAAATGATAGCGGTTGGAATAAAATCCGCTTGTGTGGAAGACGACAATGATAATAAATGATAAGTATACCTACAGACGTGTTCTTATTGGGTTTTAAATAACTTTGTGTGGTAGTAAGTGAGGCAGGCTTGCAAATATTCATTATGCTTAAGATTGTTGCTAGCATAAACCTTTATCATTTTCCTGCATATCGTCTCAGTCGTATCTAAGGGCTTTATCACACTAGCGAGTTGCGAGCGAGTGGAAAGCGGGGCGAGTACGCAGCGAGCTCGCCGCGAGTACGCAACGTGTGCGCGGCGAACACATCGCGAAGACGCCGCGGGTGCGCAGCGAGCTCGTGGCGAACGGCGCTGTCGACGCCATTTTATGAATGGCACTAAACGTACAACTGGCACTGAATGTACAAAACGCGGATCGTACACCGCGAACTCGCTGCCCACCCGCGGCGAGCTCGCCGTGCACACGTTGTGAACTAGCGGCGAGCTCGCTGCGCACTCGCCCCGCTTTCCACTCGCTCGCAACTCGCTAGTGTGATAAAGCCCTAACATCAAATCATTGTTGATGTTTGTAGACAACATAATAACGTTATTAGCCCCAAATTGGAGAGGACAGACTATCCCATATTGACTAGTTAAGTGCAGTTTCCCAATACTTCATTCAGCTCAAAATCCGCTTCTCATTCAATCGCAATAGACGTGACATGCCACAACGATTGCGTGTTGAATTTAAACCATAAGTCACACAAAGAGATGTTAGTCAACACAACACAATAGTGACGTGTTTATCTCCGTTAACTTTTACAACTCCAGCGAAATTATGAGCTGTGTGAAAAATGTGGGTTACACATTGCTAGTGTTTTATAACCTACAAAAGCTTTCAATGTTTTTACATTTCTTTTTTAAAGGTTCAAGATGTAAAACAATTTATTGCTGTTAACAGGTTTATCATATTATATTTTATGGAGATTAGAAATAATAAGTGTTTATTAGAGTACAATAATTTATGACCGTTTCGATTCAACTGTTTTGTTTACACAGTAGGTAATGATGATGAAGCGTAAAAAGAAATGAAATGAATTAGGGCTGTTGATCGAGTAGAATAGAATCCGTAATCAAGAAGAGTATATGGACTCTAACATTGTTGTGAATAGGCTAAGCAGATAGATTCGATTGATTCAAGAAGAGTACAAAATCTACTGTTAAAGATAGAAAGAAAGAAAAAGCAAAGGAGAAATAAAACGTATTTATTGGGACTCGTACAGAAAGATCACATTTTCAACTAATCACACTCTTAGCAACATTAATAAAAAACAAAAAAAAAATTAAATGAAAACAGAAAGTCCTGTACCAAAGGCCCTGACCAAAAGGCTCCTATCTCAGCATGATGCTGCGACATTTAAATAAGATATGCTACTGAAATGCAAAAATACATTTGTCATAGTTTCTAATAGGCAGGTACAGTACTGCTGGTCATTTTAGGGTTCCGTAGTCAACAATGAACCCTTATAGTTTCGCCATGTCCATCTGTCTGTCTGTTTGTCCGCCGCTTAGCTCAGAGACTTTCACTACTTGAAAGCTGTCATAGTCTCTAACCACACGAAAAAGAAAGAAAGACCTATCCATGTGACGACATAGCCCGAAGAATTGCCAAACCTAAATAGCAATAGCCTGGGAACATTACTCGCAGAACAGATGGCCGATGGGGCTGAAAGGTTCTGGAGTGTCGATTGCATACCGGAAGACGTAGCGTTGGAAGGCCTTCCACAAGGTGGACCGATGACCTTGTGAAGACCGCAGGAATCCGCTGGATGCGGGAAGCACAGAACCCCCGATGGGTTTCCGCATTGTCGAGGCGGGGGGGCTCAGTAGCCGTGGCTTGGAGGGCCACGGTGAAGCTAAGAGGAACCCGAGGAAGGGGCCGCTCGTCAGGGCTTTTGCGGCTAAGCCGACGACGTAGCGGCCGTAGGTTGCGGTGCCGCTTTGGCGACATCGCAACTGAGGCGGGCCGCGATGTCGAATGGGCGGCATCGCGGCTGAGAGTAGGAGGCCGCGGTGGGAGAGGAGTGCCGTTATTGCGGTGAGCCGTTCTCCCTACCTTCCGCGGCCTTGACGGGGTCGCCACCGTTGAATGGCGGACGCGGTGGGGCCGCAGAGGAAGAGGAGTGTCGGTATTGCGTTGGCCGCTCTCCCTATCCTCTGCGGCCGAAAAGTGGTAGGCGGCGGGGCCACTGACCTGACCCGTCGCGGGGGACCAGGGGCGCCTGGACGCGGGGTCATCTGGCGCTGGGTCCCAGGTGGAGGCCAGCAGGCAACAGGTGCGGGGGCACCCTTGCCTGTATTGCACAGACCTCCACCAGTGTCGGACGGGAATGGCCAGGTGTTCCCGGTCATTCCCGTATCCCCCCCGCCGGGGAGAATGCGGGGCCCGCCACCTAGGCGGGCATGCACCGGGAGGGTTGTGGATGTAAAGGCTGAGCCGGTTTCCCATGACCCTCCCATCAAGGCGATGAGGGAACTCCGCTGAGTTTTAGTGGGTATAATGGCATTTTGGCAGGGAGTCCCACATACCCCGTCTCGTTCCCCGACGAGCGGGCATGCGGAATGCATATCTCAGCGTCGAAAAAAAAAAGCCTATGTCCAGAGCAGTGTACATCTTTCAGCTGAAATGATGATAAATGATGATGATGATATCTATGTGACGCTGAATATTTTGAACTAAAGAATATTTTTCAATACATTTTGTACTCGTAATACGGTTGCTTTGATCTACGGTAGGGTTTTAGTGGCAATGTTTTGTTAATAAAAGCTCTTTCTGAATATTTTATTTTATTTTCGTTGGAAAATACATACATACTTTGTTATATCATTATAACGTTAAGCTAGTCGATCATTACTATTATTATGTGGAATTGATCTTACTTCTGAAACGGATATAAATTTCAGAGTACTATAAATAAGCATCACTTACAAAATCTATATAATGCAATTTTGAAAAGCTATTAGTAAACTTTGTTTCATGTTGTGTTCTGTTTGTAAATATGTGAGCACCATGTATCTAACGCATAATTAATTTGTCTGTCATTGCTTCACTTTTCTTTCTTTTTACCTATTGTGGTATAGTAATTTTATTCTAGGTAAGTGCATCGTCTTCACATATAATTATTAATTAATGTATACAAAATATTGTTAACATTTTAAAAGAGTAAGAATGGAGTTTCCTGCCCATTCTTCTCCATACGTAACTACCTTTTGGAAGGGGAAACTAATTATAGTTGTAAATTTTGACGTTCAAAAGTTAAAAGGCACTTTTGAACGTGTGCCTATTTGAATTAAATGATTTGACTTTGATTTGTTCCTGTACATTCGTACATAGGTACTATCGGGAACATCCTAATCAGACCACCATAAGGACTATTCTTACTTGTAGCGCTCGGCCGCTATAGTAACGCTTACCTACACTCATCAACCAATAGCATCGCAGCATCAGATTTTTGCAGAGCCCCTTGATTTTGTAAATGAATAAAACCGATTTATTTAAAAAAAAGCGGTTTTGTTTTATTGGTCGTCTCAAAAAGGGGCGGTGAACAGATGTGGGCATCTGTGAGCACGGGATTTTGTTTTGAAAGTGTGTCGATCCGGATGTCCCCGATAGTACATAGCCATCTAAGGGCAGACGCAAGGAATTGATTTCTAAGGGAGGATCGCCGTTATCGAAATCGATAAGGAGGACTGTATACATATGAAAGCAGGCAACGGAACCATAACACTAAGGGCCATCGAAACACAGGTAGTATAAAAACATTATGTGTCGACGATAGCACACCAATATTCCTAAAATTATTCGAGAGGCGCCGATCCCTAAGCAATTCAGCCTCACCTCCGAAGTAGTACCATAAAAACAGTATGAGCTTACAAAATTGTTTAGTAAACAATAGTTCTCCCATCGGGCACAACAGCAGAGAACACGTGAAATGAGATGTCTCATAACACAGGGATACGAGTCAGTACAACGTCGTGCCATGTGTCGTCATCGCGTTAGATGCTTCTTTCACGATTTGCTTAGTTTTTTGCTGCTTTAGATGATTCTATCACTACTCGCTTCGTTTTTTAAGGAGGTGTATTGTAAAGTGTAAACAATAGGAGAAAACGCGTGAAATCAGATGTCTCATTACACGGGGATACGAGTCGGTACAACGTGGTACCCTGTGACGTCAACACGTTAGATCAGATACACTGGCACGACATGCTTCACTTTCAATTCCGTGTGTAATATTAAATATAGACAATAAGAGAGCAGAAGTGAAATGAGATGTCTCATAACACAGATATACGAGTCTGTATAAGGATGTACCTTGTGACGTCATCGCATTAGATGCCTCGGTTAGCAATAAATTGTTTGCGATTATTCATTTTTAAGCATTTATGAATTAAAACCCAAAAACTTGCTATAATATGGAATTTCCGTTATCATAAAATAAGTGGCTCTGCAAACCGCAAAAAATCTAAAAGCACAACATCCAATTACAATAAAAATCACAACCCGATTAAAAAACGGCTCACATATTTTCCCCAACCTCATACCCTACACTTCCACATCCCTACACACATACAAAACAAACACACACACATGCACATACGATTCTAATTATATCTACACGCTTGGTTCACTCGGTTCGAATGCCCGGACTATACCGGGTAGTCAACCCTTCGTGGGACACTCTGCGCTTGACAGATATTAAATTCGCATCCCGCGATGCCAACCGGCCACAATATATGGCTATATGTATTGTGACAGCGTTCATTGCGAATACATTATGTTTGTTGATGTTAGATCATGACGAGTGACGTTACGATTGTTTTGTCGTATTTGTAAAACAAAATAAATTAGATCAATTGTGTATTTTTATAACATTCGTTATCATTTTTTAATTCAACTTCTGAACGTGACTAACTCTCTTCGCACGTACAAAACTGTAATCTTTCAAGTTTACTTTTGTGAGATTCCGTTTGGTAGCCGCTAGGTGATTCTGCGAATAAGGGCTCCGTTTTTAGAGTTCGAAGGTAGTCGGGAGATCCCGAAAAACACGTAACTGATAATTAACAAACGTAGTCTCGGTTGTTTTTACTAGGAAAAATTAAGTATACTATCAGTGCGATGCCAACCGGCCACATTAAATGGCTATATGTATTAGGACAGCGTTCATTGCGAATACATTGTTTGTTGATGTTAAATCATGACGAGTGACGTCACGATTGTTTTCGATGTTCGCTTGTTTTGTTTGAAATTTGAAACGAAAGGGTAATGTAGCGTTGATTGTAAGTTTTGCAAATTATTTTCAAAAATTGTTCAAAGTAGGTCGATATCTATGTAGATCCTTGCTAGTTTAGTTTTTTAAGTCACAATCTTCTAAATACTATTTTATTTTTATTTTACGATGGGTTTGCTCTTGACTCTAATTTAGGTCAGAGGTGGCAGAGACAATGTCGAAGATGTAGTGAGTTTACCCAGAAGAAGCCTGTTCACTCTCACTTTGAATTGATTAGGCTTGTATGCATTCGGAAACACAGACGCAGGCAGAGATCCAGTCCTTTGCTGTGCGCATTATAAAAGACGTTTGAAAACGCTTGGGACTGGTCATCTCTTAGCTGCCACGGGTTTTTTTTTTTTTTTTGTTTCTATTTGTTGTACCTACGCTTGACGCTTTTAACGTGTAAGTTTTTATTATTTTTATTTTTACATCGTTCTCACTTTTAGTTATAAATGCAACATTATAGATGTAACCGAATACTTTTGTAACAATTTAATTTAAAAGAGTGTCCATGGAGTTTCTTGCCCGTTCTTCTCCATAGGTACCTACGCTTTGGAATGGGAATGTAGCTTAATTTTTCTTACTGACCGACTGCTTGACAATTCAAAAATGCCTGTAAATGGTTTAATTGAAATAAATGATTTGAGTTTGAGTTTGAGTTTGCGAGTTGGGTTGGTTACTAGGTAGGGGTCGTCGGTAAGTCTGATAATTGAAAGAAAGAGAAAGAAAAAGTTTTTTTTTTGTGACTCGCACAGGATCATCACAAAGTAAACTAAACACACAATGTTAAAAGTATAAAAATAAAATCATATAAAAAGAAAATAAAATAATAAAAGGTCCTAGTACGAGTACCAGCCGCCTGGACCTGATACGAGACCAAAAGGCTGCGATCTAAGCTGATGCTGCGACATTTAAAAATAGGTAAGGGCGTGTGTTGTCATGGGCAGATACAGAAATACTTGTATAATTATCAATTGATAGGAAATCCTGAAAAACGTAAGCAATTTACCAGTTTTTTTATTTTGATTTTTTAATAAGAACTAAAAGAAAAGTTCTTAATAATTTATTGCAATCTAGCCTAATAGACTAATAAGCAATTTAACTACTTATTATTTTACGTGATCGTTTACATAACTGAGAATAGTGTCAATTTTCACACAATTCCGTATCACTTTCTTAGAGTCTGATAACTCTTAAACATTTTATGTGTTACATGTATAGCACAGCATTGTTATTAATATTCATTCACTATTTTGTTACATAAAAGATTTTGTCCCTCTAGAGGTAATGGAACAAAGCCTTCATGCAAGGTGGTAACGTATCGAAATACAAGGAAACAATAAACACTGTTTGAAACAACATATATTTAAAAAGAATACTCCTTTTTAAAACAATATACGGTAGCCTTTAAGGGTCTACCGCATTAATAATTAATTACTTATTTCAAACACATAAACTAAGTTATCCTGTATAATAAGAATGTGACAAACTGTCACTTATTATTGCCAGCCAGCTCAAACTTCAGCTTAAAGAACTAAGGTCGTGGGGAGTTGGAGATAAAGCCAGTACTGTTCCGATTTTAAGTTTAAGATTAAAATATAATAAAAGATTAAATTATTAAGGTGTAACCTTCCAATTATTTTGTAAATAAACAATTAGTAAATGGGCGCCAGGGATTTAGAAAATTCCGGATCCCAGAGCCGACGAAGATGTCCAATACTCTTCCAGATTCAGATAACTGAGGATGTCGAACTCGGGGTCCTTATTTAAATTTCTGATACAGACCGGGTTCCCAATATTGAAACCCGGACTAAAGTAATATACCGGTTTATATGGATACCGTATTAAAATGAATAAATATAAATGTAAGGGTAAAAAAAAAACCGTCCCGCCTGCGCTAACGCTAGGCGGACTTAACCAGCCGCACAGTCGTCTCCGCAAGAGGCTTAGAGCTGACTCGAGGAACGGGTCTCGCGTCCAGGCCCCAGACGCCACTCTAGATCCTGGCGGCGAGACGAATCACTCGAGGTGCCTCACCTGGAATTGACAATATGGAGACCCAATAATATAATGAGAATCTAATTTACTTTACTTGAGGTGACCGAGCTAGAAAATCTAGAAGGCTAAAACATTAGCCGGTTAACATAGCCTGTTGCAAACACAACATAATGAGCTACGACTTCTGTTTGCCTTATCCTGAGTGGTGGGACAATAGGAATAAGGATTACCCACGCGGCGTCCATCAACTACACAGAAAAACCTCAATACACTGCCTTGAACATTCTAATCCAATACCATGAGTAACCTCCTATGGCATATCTATGGTAAATAGTTAGCTGGTGAAATACTCACGGTTGGTTTAGGGAGAAAACACTCGACTGCAATATCTTCGACCGGCCGGGAAGCAGCCTGCGTAGACGCAGCTAAGAATCCTGTAATAAATATCAAATACTTCACAACGAATCCCTATATTAACCAGGGGAGGACTCACATATTACTTCCAAACACTATTTAACAACGAAGCTCACCTTTTAGAAGTGTTAATGAATTGCAGTCACTTCTCAAGCGTGTTCAAGGGCGAATGGACGCTCAACTCGGCAAATATTTATGGCCTAGAAGCCAACCGGAACTGGATGAGAGCATTCAGAAAATCTCCCTTACTTCAGGCAAAACTATTACCAGTTCACGGAAGATATCCACATCACTTACGACACTTAACTCTTGAAATTCACAAACAACTATCCAACATGACGTTTGAACGCTGAAACACTAAAAATCCTGCAGATCCAGAATTAAAAACTAATTAAAACAAATCTTTGGCAGTCTGCAATGCCAAAATTTGTCTAGAATGGGGTAATTTACCCATAATATTAATTAGGGAGAATTAGAATAATTACCAGAAACATTACGTCAAACACACTTCACAGATTAAATATGTATTCGTTTGACATTGAAAGTTCTAGAAAAAAGTTTATAATGAAAAAATTTATTCATTTCCGTTTTCGGTTATTTAGTTTATTATTAATTTGATTACCGAAAGCCGAAAATAATTAAGGACTGGTCACTGGATATTATTTCGATGATTACCAATCAATATGTTAAAATGAACTGTTATCGATTAAAACTACAACCATGAATCGGCGACAACAGATGTCGCTTATAACTGACAGATGCTGACGTTTGAATGAATGACATTTGTGTTGTTATTCTATTTTGCAATCAAACTTATTTACAATATTTGGTCTAATTAATTATGCAAACCTGTTTAGAAAAGTGATTTCTTTACAGAAAGTGAAACTAAAAAGTCCAGTGACGAAATACAGTTTAAGGAATGAATAATTCATTGTAAAATAACCCTGTGAGAAACTTTATATTGACTACGTATGTTTTCAGGTAAATGCCACTTTATTTATTAAGGATTTAGATGTGCAAAACCAATTAGTGGTAGGCACAAAAAATACAACGTAACAATTTATACACTACACTAACTCAAATGGTTTAGTTCTCTTTAGCCGACGCACTATGTCCCTGTCTAGCAGCTGAAACAGCAAAGTAAGCAATGACAAACAAAATCATGCCTGAAACCTTTGAAGGTCAATTCACGTACTTAAAAACGTCCATAATCTAGTCATAATCAAGTTCATCTCAACGATAATTACTGTCAAAAATATATAAAAAGTTACAAGAGAATATACGAAAGGTAAGACAGTTTAGAACGCGAACGTTCTTAAAAATACGAGAATTGCCCGTCTGACCTTCTAGTATATATGTGTAGTTTGCATTCCTTATGAAAAAAACTGATTCACCGAATTGCAGAGAATGTAATCAGTTTGAGGACGTGCAGCATTTGCCGATGGATTGTGTCCGCAATAGGCGCGAGAGGGAGGCACTTTTGAGAGAATTAGACTTAAATATGCTTAACGTGGGATTAATACAATCAATTTTATCCCAACCAACTTCAGAAGGTGTCAAAAAGTTATGTTATTTAATAACAATCCTTAATCGGTGACTTCTATCTATAACACAAAGAGTTTCATAATATTGTTTAACTGTTTAGTATAGTTTGTGTTAATTATAAGTGTTAATGTTACAATGGTAAAAGGCACGACGGGGTTGACATATGTATTTAGATAAAAACCCCAAAACAAAAATAGAGAAGAAAAAAAAAGACCTGTCGTCACAAATCCTGCATCGCGCTATCAGAGTTTACCGCGCGACTAGCATATACACAACATCCCGACATCAACCGTTAGGCAGTTGCCCACCAGACACGACATCCGTCTGGTCGGAAGATCCTCCCTTTACCCTGTTCCTCATACCTCTAAATATGGTTCGTCGGATTTGTAAAATAAAGCCAGAAATGTAGTACTAACCTGGTGCCTATCAATTGTGAATATCGGCATGTGGTCGATTGAAATGTTTCAGAATATTGTTTGTGATAGAATTCATAGAAAATTGGTTTTGTTTGAGGTCATGTTAGATGGTGACGTGAACAATGATGTCCCGCCGCAGTGCTTTGTTAGTCTGTTTATTGTTTTTTGTTGTTTAGTTGTTTTGCGATGGAACATAACAGAACAGCAATTAAATGGTTCGCCTTAGTGTTAGTTAGTTATTATGCCTACTACGAGATAAATGAATAGTTTTGATATTAGTAACATATTTAAACAATAATTATTTTTAATTCTCAGAAACTTACACTGTGAGAATAAATTCTGTTAAATATTATTTAAAAGGAAGTCATCAGGAAATAAACATATATTATAAAATAGCCTGTCAGTAAAATAACTCAACAAACACATAGGTACTAATTTGAAAGAAAGTAACGACCACAAGCCACAACGCTAACACTAACGTCTAAACACAATAAATAAACAACGCAGCCATATTATCTACGCACTTACAATACAATAATGTCGGCGGCAAGAATCAGGAATTATACGTTTCATCAGATACAGAAATACCAAGTCGTGCCGGAGTCAAACCGTGTGACACGGAACACGAGAAAAGCAGAACAAAAAGTGTTTAATAAAAAGTTAAATGGCATTACTCATGGTGTTTATATGAATGGTATTCCTTTAAACCAAGTACGCTTGTAATGAATATGAGTTCACGTCAACAGTGCAATTAGGACCTAAATTATAGATTGAACTCACGGCCTATTGCTTGCTAGTATGACTTAACCGATGGGATGTTGCAAATTTCAAATATTGTGGAAGGATCTTTATCTTAAAAGATATTAATAAACATACACGAAGCCTAGACCACCAAGACCCTCCGTGCCTCGGAAAGCACGTTAAGCCGTTCGTCCCGGCTGTGATTTGTCTCGTACGGGTCGTCAGAAGCCCGACACTGACAACCAGTCTTACCAAGGGGTATCGTAATACCCAGTAACTGGGTTGTGGAGGTCAGATAGGGAGTCGCTCCAAGTAAAATACTGGTATTCAGCTAAATCAGGTTAGACTGGAAACTAACCCCAAAGGAAGGAACACGAGTGGGTTTTAGTCAGTAAGAGTCTGACACTCCCTTCCGCTCCACCCAGAGTGGGAGGGGTCATTTGATGATTTTCCATCCCCAAAAAAAAAAACCTAGTTGGGAAAAAGACTAGACAGATAATGATGACACGGAGGTTAGCACTATCATGACTATTTACCTTAGAATTACTGGATTAATAAGTATGAGATAAAAGCTCAGATAAAAGCTGATGCATTGAGAAAGGAGAGAGTAAGAAAGCGTTTCAGATAGTTTCCTTCGTTTTATTTTCACAAAAGTTTATGTGAAAATAAAACGAAGGAAACTATCTGAAAAGCTTTCTTACTCCCTCCTTTCTCAATGCATCAGCTTTTATCTGAGTTAGTTAACAATGAAACCCGAAACAAGTATCGATGGTTTTAAAATCTGAAACTGTATCAGTCTCTAAAAATACACGCAATGTTGAATTACGTTCTCTGACGATTAAGTTCCTAGCAGTTTTTTTAGATATAAACATTCTGTGAGGGAGACAAATTGTGTACCTCTACTCCTTGAACGAGCATCTACAAAAAGACAAATACAGTAACCTGACAATAAAATAGTATTGTTAGTGACAAGAATCAGTAATTATACGTTTCATTTGATACAATAAATAGCGGCCAGTGCCGGTTGGAGTTAAACGTTTGCCTGACGCGAGCGTGGCTCCAGACATAGGAGAAGTGAGATGAAAAGCTTTGTTTTCACAGTACTGCTCGTAGGCTGGTAATTTTTCCTATTAGCAACAAGTAATTTCGGATCAGTGGAGCTGAGAAAAGCAGAAAGACATAAGCCTGCCGTATACCCTCAGGTTTCATCACACAGAGAAGTCCTAATTTGAGCGAATAAACTACAAGCAGACCAGGTAAGGGAAAAGTTCCTTGGAGTGCAGTGTAGTGGATATAACTCTAAAATCTGTTATTCGGTAATCGGTAATGCTGTCATGGCATTGAAGTCTATACAGGGCGTTCCACGACTTTGTCACATGGAGGGAAAGTACCTTAAATACTGTAGATGGAAAAAAACACTGAATGAAGACTTAATTTTTATTTTAAAAACAATACGAACTGCATTCAAAGAATTTAAAATAATCAGCTGTCTGAATCGGGAATCGAACCCGCAAAATGTGAAAAAAAAAAACCTTTAATTTTACTGTACTGAACAAAAGGCTCAATCATACAAATTTATTTATTTTCACCTAAAATAAAAGGAATACCATAAAATTTTACATTTAATTTTAATTTTTGTTTAGAATAATGAATAGCCTTTTCTCTGACTACGTCGTGCTTATAACAACTGACTTTATGTATTACCTACTTTCGACTTTACTTTAAGAAAAGCGGCAACATTCCTCTAGATTGTATTTTGTTGCTTCGTGTCACAATATGAAACTTTATAAAAGATATTAAAATAAATCAATGAATAAATCATCATCAGGGTCAAGCTTGGTTCTGTCATAATAGAAAACAGCAGTACTAAATCGCCACAACTCATACCTCGATCCACTCAACTCGCCCTAAGTAATTCCCCCCTCCCGTGGCGGGGCGATTACCCCTTTATTACTCCCCGGCGCGAGCCCTAATGCATGACACTATTACGCGCACTGCCAACTAATGCCCATGTCTTTTTATAAGCATATTATTGTTGTTCACGTAAACCATTATTGCATTCGATTGAGAAGAGAGAAGACTGAAAGAATGAAAAGTTTTTGTGGGGCTTATGAATTGAAAATCGGAGTAGATGTTTTGTTGTGTGTGTATTTTTATGGTGTACATAATAAAGAGTATTCTATCTATCTATCTATCTACCCAGGATTTTGTAATATCTTAATTTAAAAGAGCGTCCTTGGAGTTTCTTGCCCGTTCTTATCCATAGAGATCTCGATTTTAGAACGGGCAACCAGCTTCAACTTTCTGTCTATCCGACCGACTCCTTGGCAGTTCAAAAGTGCCTGTAAATGGTTTATTTGAAATAAATGGTTTGAGTTTGAGGTTATAATAACTATTTTCTGGCTGGCAGGTAAATGTTTTGCCTGCAGGTGGTAAAGTTTTTAACCATGTTGTTGGTCATTCATTGCCAGGGTAATTATGCAGTGTTTCATAAATAGTGTGAAAAAGGTCCGTATTTTCGCGTATGTCACCAGTGTAGTAAACAGATACGGCTATTTAGTTTATTTTGTATATTATCATAGAATTTTATAGTGCCTAAGCATTCTATTATGCACTAATTGATCATCAAATTGTAATTATATGGCACCTGAAAAAGGTACCAGGTAGTCCAGTTAGTCTAGTAGTCTACCTTGATAGAAATATAATGGACACAGGATGAAAAATACTTCAGGATTGTTTAACCAGAAATGACATGCAGCCTACTATAAAAATTATAAAGAGCAATTATCATCTGACGTCAACAACCCAAAACATACACACCCATATTCTAAGCCAATTATCTACGTCATTGCGCACAAATTGAACCCATTTTACCAATCCCACCATATTAGCTTTATTCTTCCATTCTCGAAGTAGTTAGTAAGTACTTGCCTTCAGCGTGGCGTCAATTTGACGGCTGAAACTACGTAAATGGCTCACAAGTAGATTGCGTGTCGATGGGAGACGTAAGTGGGAGGACGCCGACTATGTGTGGCGACGGAGATGCAAGGCCTCCTATAAAAAGATTGTATATAACGATACGTAGAAAGCGATGTGTTTCGCTAAGGATTGATTAAATATTTAAATAGGATAACTTACTGGAATATGCTAACGACATGGGTGATTCGAGTGCAACTATTTGGCGATCAAATTTTTAGGCAAATTTATAATACACGATATAATCGGCTTTGGTTACTTTCTGTTATACCAAAACAGCTTTGGAATTGTCATTTCATAGTTTTATGAAAGAACATAAAATTATCAATCAACCTACATGTGTACAATGTCTCATAAAACCTAGCCTGGCAGACAGCACAAAGCGAAAACACTAAACATTGTCAACCATCCTCAAACTCACTACAAAACTTATAACACCCACAAGACTATATTATATTAAATTTTTCACGCACACATCCAACTTTAGCACTCCGAAATAATTAAAATATTTCAGCGACACAACAAAATTTAATAAATCCGTCGCCGTAACAGACTAGAGCAGTTATCATAGCGAATATCCAGTGGAATCCGAGCTGGCGGTCTTGGCTGAGTTCAGGTGTCATCCTACAATGAACTGAGTTCAAGTGGGTCGCCAGAATTTAAGGCATCTTGAAATTTCACGAGCGAACGCCGATGTGAGAAGTAATGGAAGAGCTCAGGTTATTCAATTTTTATGAAAATGAGCTTGTGTCTTGTGGTTTTGTTTTTGAATACATATACACACTGTTAATATCTATGTTTGCTTATGGATAACTCCAAAAAAGACTGTATGTCTTCTCTCCCCCCTTCTCTCTCTTCTCTACTCTTTTCTATTTTTATTAATCTAATAACTTCCGTACTTCAATGTGCGTATCATCTGTATGCAGATGACTTGCAGTTATATTGTCAAGGGAAGGTTGATGAAATGCCTGACGCTATCGACAAATTGTTTAGGGACTTGATAGCCATAAAAACCTGGGCTGATAGATTTGGTGTAGCTGTAAACCCTAAGAAGTGCCAGGCGATCATCATTGGCAGTCCTCGTGGTATTAGCAAGGTGGATGGTTCAACTTTGCCACCGGTTCTCTTCAATGGTACGGTCGTTCCTTTTAGCACTGACATGAAGGACCTAGGCTTGCACATTGACAATACTCTGAATTGGCGAACTCAAGTCGCTAAGGTAAGCTAGAAGGTTACTAGAACGCTGCGGGCTCTGTACCGATTGAAAAATATATTACCAGCGAGCACGAAGACAATGCTTGTGCAGTCCTTAATTTTCCCTATCATCGATTAAGGCGATGTGTGCTACTATGACCTGAATGCAGATCTCCTCGACAAAATTGACCGTCTTCTCGATAACTGCATTCGATTCGTTTTCAATCTGCGTAAATATGATCATGTCTCTGCGCATCGGTCGCTTCTAAAGTGGTTGCCCATACGCCAGCGCAGAGAGCAAAGGGCGCTGACCACCTTGTTTTCATTTCTTGACTCTCCATCTTCCCCTCGTTCCTAGCCCCCCACTTTCAGTACATTTTCGCCAACCACAATATAAATCTTCGTTCATCTCACAATCGTCTTCTTCAATGTCCCACTCACCGCACAGACTTCATTCACTCTTCCTTCTTCATACAGTCTATCTCTCTGTGGAATGCGCTCCCCCAGGAAATCAGGATGGCAACCAACCGATTATCTTTTAAAGTAAAAGTTCGTGAGCATATTCGCAAGAAGCTGGCAGTATCATCATAACGGTAATGTTTTCCCATTGTTTGTCTTATTTGTTTTAGTATACATATTTATGTGTATTTATTTGTACTTATATTTATATATAATAAGATTTATATATTGAATTTATAGTTTGTAATAGGTTTATGTATATCTTTATATTTAAATGAATATTTATTCCTCAATTTTCGCTATTGCACCTACTACTGTTTGTCTCTGCACCACCCAAAGGTTGACTGGTAGAAAATGCCTATGGCGTTAAGTCCGCCTTTGTACATTTTTTTGTGCTTAAAGTATTAAATAAATAAATAAATAATATGTGCCTTTTGGAGGGAATTGGACTGAATTTGAATGTCATTTGATCCACATTATAAGATAAGATAAAGATTTATTTCTCACCACAAAATATAAGTACATTTTCAAATGATCAAGAACAATATATAATAGTTTTATTTATACCGTGGAGACTAGTGCCAAAGCTAGGCGAAAGGCCTGTATTTCAGGACACCAGGTCTCCACCCCTTTATGCACTCATACATAAATGCGGTAAGTTATATTAAACCAGAAAAAAGACCGTTTACACTAGAATTATGTTAGTTACCTGGCATCACAGTTTTTTTTTCTTTTTTTAGCTTTACTAAAGTAAAGCAAAATAAAATACTTTGGAGACAATTGATGAAGAAATCTAAACCCTCAGGCTAGGTGGAGCGACGATCTTTGCAGGGTGGCTGGTAGCAGCTGGATGAGAGTTCAATGGTGGAATGGCGTGCAATTGGAGAGGGCTATGTCCAGCAGTGGACTGCTATAGGCTGATGATGATGATGATGAATTGATGAAGATAAAAACCAACACTAAAACCGTCGTGACAGTGTTTTTATATGTCAGCAGTAACCGTTCACAACTTAAAATGAACAAACAAATATTACATTTAGTTCTCGCAAATACAAAAAAAAACTATCAATAAAGAAAGTAAACTTCAAAGCCCATGCTCACAATATCATCCTTGTATCCCCAGACAAGCTAACACAAAGTAAATCCAATCGACAATTTACGTCCAACACAACTAGCGAGCGACTCTTCCAGTACATACACTATCTTTAATCCACTTGGCAGAACAAATACTATCCACGACGATGATAAGTGGATTGGACCTCTCTCATATTGTACCACAGTTTCAAATTTAAACAGTGTGACTAGAATCCGAACAGCCATCTTGTATTTACTTTAATTCACTGATATTTCTCTGTTACTCGTACTCCCTACGATTTTCTGCAGACTTCCCAGATTGGCGATGTGATGTGAATTTGAAAATGGAATACGGTTTCTCTCCAGGATTAAAATAAAATAATATAAATCTGGGATGAATGGAGGGATGAATGAAATTATGCATGTTTTCAATATTGTGGTTTTCGTGAATGGCCCCGAATTTAAATTCGTTAATGATGTTGAAACGGTCGCGGTGGGTTTAATAAGGTCGGTTTAAGTTTTAATTTTGGATGTCGCGGTATTTTAATAAAACGTGAAAGCGTGGCTTTTCTAGAGATAGAAGAAGTCAGATGGTTGATTTTTCACTATAAATATAGACGATAGTTTTAATAATAAAATAAAAGTTAAGAACAAAGACTGACATGAGTGTGTTTTTTAAACCTTCACGGTTGTAAGTGTAAGTAAGTATAAACACACAACATTAGATGCTATTCAAACAATCAGACCAAATATTTGCTTTGGCAGAACATATACTAAAAGTAATACTAGGACTAATAGTATTTGTTTATTTGTTTTTTCTCTGCATCAGTCTAAGGTTGACTGGTAGAAAATGCCTCAGGCATTAACTCCGACTTTTTACAGTATTTTTTTACTTGTGCATAGTTTTAATAAATAAATATTTAAACGTAGGTGAACCCAACCTTACAACTCCCTGTTCTTCAAATTCCTCTTCGTTTAACATCTAATCTCACAAACAAGACAACGTGATGCGTTCACGTGAAAGATCCGAATTAACTCTTCAAAGGCAACACGCTGTATACCGGAGAACTTTTAATAGTGTAGTCAAACTTAATAATATAGTACAAACAAAGCAGTGCTTGTTCACATTAGTATTCACTCAACGGAGTTCATTTTGTAAGTACGTTAGGATACGTCTATTTTTTCATTTAAAACACATGGTTTAATAATATGTCGCTACACTACAGACATATTGAATTAGAATGGAAGTAATTTCTGTCTAGCTGAAAACATTTAATTTTATGCTCAGTTGGATATCTTGAATTAATAATTATTTAGGACGAGGTGACTCAGAAACTTTTGATATTAGTAGCTAAGCATTTTAAAGAATGATTTCAACAAATGGATAAGGATTTAAGATATAGGAACAATTATTATGCTTACCCGGACATAGTACCTAAATACTAAAGAACTGTACGCATTATGTACTACCAAAAAACGTAATAATATTACGAAAAAATGTAATATCTTTAGAGAAAACATCAAATGAAATAGAGAAACATGTTTTTTTTTTTTAATTTTCCACTGTGGCGCGACAAGGGAGTATCACACCCCCACACCAAACACTACTTTCTATGTAAAGAACAATGTGACAGGAAGTTTTATAACATCATCAACATCCACAGAGTGGATTTAATACGTATTATTGAAGCTAACACAAAAACTACCCAAGCAAAGTTTTAAAAAAATGTATATGGGCTAACCGCGCTAGCTTCTTCTACCAAATGAAAGAATTATAAAAATCGGTTCATAAACAGATAAGTTATGCCCGTTCATAATATCTATACTACAAATAAATTAAATTGAAGTGTCTGTTTGTATCTACTGTCAAAATAACAGCTTCATATTAAATGCATATACGGTTTAAGACATTTATTTCTCAAAAGATTACATTAATCACTTATAGAGAAAATACAATAATAAGTAAACAATATAACTGATTAGCGTTTTTACTAGGGTAGATGTTAAAAATTTTAGTGGAGATTGTATATAGTGAGTGCGCGCCTTAGATTATACAGTACTAGCTTTTGCTCGCGGCTCCGCCCGCGTGGATGTCGGTTAACGCGTAAAAAAGTAGCCTATGTCCTTCTCCATATCCCAGGCTATATCTCTGCCAAATTTCATGACGATCGGTTAGGCGGTTTAGGCGTGAAAACGTAACATACAGACAGACAGACAGACAGAGTTACTTTCACATTTATAATATTATATTATAGTATAGTATAGTATGGAAGTTTGGTCAACGGTGTCCGACCCGTTAAGGCGAAACAATATGATCAATTTTATCGACAAATCCACCATAATAAGGCATTTTGCCCCCACTGTTTTGAAATGGCGGCCATTTATTTTATTTTTTTACTGAGTACGGTTGGGTTCATTTATTTTATCATATCTACCGACGTATATGTTCTACAGGAGAACACCTAAATACTCCGAAATATTTTATTCCGAATTTCGATGTTTCGATGTTCAAAAGACCGATTTTCATAATACCTAAGAATTATAATGTCTATTATTAAAAATCACGAAATTTATTTTATCGGAAGTCGAAAATGCGATTTGTTTGTTTTCCGATTTTCATACGTTCGAAGAATCAAATGCTCGAAGGGTTCTCGGTCCGAAAAACGACATTCCGATTTTCAATAATCCGAATAAACTGCTATTGTTGATGAATCATTTGGGTTAGGTTAGGTTAGAACTGTGACCATTAAAGCGCGAAGGCGAGCACCAGATCCCCTCTATTGTTGGTGAATCACAAGACTTTACAAGGCGGTTTTATTTCGGAATTCTAATTAATCGGTACTTAATAATCGGAATTCGTATTTTTTTATGTTTCGAATTATCATTAAGTCGGACTTATTGTTATTTGATCTATTGAAACTCGTTATTTTATTTATTTTGAGAATAGTAATTATAAACGTTAGGACTATTGAAATTTTGGAATTATAAAAATAGGATGAATGATAAATCGGAGTTGTTATATTAGGAATTTGGAACCATTCGGAATTATGAAAATCGGTACTTTGAAATTCGTATTTGTGACTTTCGGAATGAAGTTTTTCGATGTAGTGTACCTTTGTAGTGATTAACCTTAAATCCCGTATTAAATATAAACAATCGTGAGCACAATTAAGCAACGTTGTTTCCTAATGAATACTCGGCTTTATTTATTTATTCAATAAATACTTCAACAGCATATACACAAACAACATTAGTTTTACGAATAAAGTTAGTTTTAGGGTTCCGTACCTCAAGAGGAAAAACGGAACCCTTATAGGATCACTCGTGTGTCTGTCTGTCAGTCCGTCCCTATGTCACAGCTGATTTGCTCCGAATCTACTGGCCCGATTAAGTTAAAATTTGATACACATATGAACTGTTTTGACCCGAACACAGATATGTAACAAAAATAAATGAATTTTGAATATGGGACCCCCATATTCAAAATTCATTTACTGACTTTTGGGAGTTTATATTCAAATTTTTTTTTTTTTTTTGTGTTACAAACTGTACCGTGTGACAAATCAAAGGATAGAGTTTATTGTAATGATTTCGGATATATATATTTTTTTATAATTTTAGTATAAATACTTTTAAAGTTATTTAAGAAAATAGACGCCTTATCTCCGAAACTTTGAAAAAATACAGAAAATAGCTCTTTATTTATAGATTACAAAAAAACCTATGAGAAGTCTATGGTCTTAATATAACATGGTAAATCTCTCAATATTCTGCGTATAAACTCACATTTTCAATCGGAATTTAAGGTAGAACTTGTTTTTCAACTACAATGTTAAATTCGTTCTTGGGATAAATTAATTTCAACTACGCAACCCTTCATTATGCGTGGTCCAACAAGCACTTGGCCTCTTTTTTTTTTTGGATAATATAATGGCAATTTTTTTGACAAAATTAAAACAACTATTATTTTCGCAGCCAAACAACCAAAAATGAAAAAATAAAAAATAAACTCACATCCACACATCAGTACCCTCCATTGTTACCCGTTCCCATCCTTAAGACCCTAACAGTTGAATCGCTCTTCAGCCCAAGTCTAAGAGCCATCGACGTCCCTAATTGTGGCCGTCAGACGAGCCACCTGAGCAACTCGAGCCACGAGCCACCCGAACCACTTGACGTCGATAAGTGACGGGTACACCGACGACGTGACGTCATTAATAGCTGACAATTAGAAGGCGTTTAGGTGAGCCAATCATTTTTAATAGTTTAACTTGGAAAATGTTGGTGATTTGAATATTTTTTGCAAATCTGCGAAATTGCTGTGAGCAAGAAAAAGTTTTTGATGGATAACTGAATGTTAATCGTTTTACAGAAGGTATATCTCCGATTTCTTAAACGACACTTCACTTTATATAAAAGTCTGTCTTTCGCTGAAACTCAACTAAATGATTTATTATTTATTTATTTATTCAAATAGACACTCACAGCATGGAATTATCGGTTCATCATCATCATCATCATTTCAGCCGAAAGACGTCCACTGCTGGACATAAGCCTCCCCGAATTGGGGGGGTTTGCCATAATCGCCACGCTTGGCAGGCGGGTTGGCGATCGCAGTACTTATGGTGTTAAAAATGCATAGAGAACGCTGCTGCCCATTCTCTAGTAAGTTCCTTAGTCGCCTTGTACGACACCGACGGGAGGAAATGACTTATCAGTTACTTAAATATAATTACATAAAATTTGAGAATTCGATCTTTTTAAGTGCGTAAAAAGCACACATGCTGTTGCTATAATGTTTAAATCCTATGATATGACGACTATGACAAAATATATATAATATTAGAATCACAAAATAAACAAATTGTAAAAGAAAGTAATAAGAGAGACAGCAGAGGCAGTTAATGAAATGTTAATAAAATGTAGTCAATCACCATTTTAATAATAACGTTAAACGAGAATCATCGACATCCCTAATTGCTGTCCTCAGTCGAGAATACCTTTGCCACTCGACCCTCGATAAGTGACCGGCCATACTTATCAACTGTACTACATGGTAGGTGTTACGCTCGAACGTTCATTACTTTGCAAGTTAATTATTCACGAACAATTAGTGAGTGATTACATCTTTAATTATGTTATAACAAGGATTTGTGAATGGTGATTACTGATCATTTTTAATTTTTCTGCCAATTATTTTGGGTTGAAATGCGGTTGCTGGTTGTGTGTAATAATTTCAGTGTTTTGTGCTTTCATTTTAATGGCATTTAAATTACATAAAACTGTTTGTAGAGGCATTTATCTAACAGTTGATTGATTCAATCACACAGTGTTAACTTATTAATTAAAACGTAAACAAAATCAATCCAAAAAAGTACAAACAAATCATTTTCACAGAATTTCTGATTTATCACTCAAACTTTCCTGAATTTGTACAAAAGAAGGATGAATCCATCAAAATCTTCCCCCTACATACATGTAATTCTCTCGAACTATTCTACCAAATCCATCTTATATATACATCGATCGATAGAGAAGTTTAAATGGCAAAACTTACATTGAAGCAACATTTACGAGTACGATTGCTATAGACTTTTTGTTTCTTTTTACAAGAACCTAGAGCCTTAAAGTGTTGTAAAAAACTAAAAGTACTTTCAAGTTCTGAGTTTTTACGCGACAAACTTTACATTGTATTAGTTAGGCCTCTTGAATGTTGTCTCGTTTCTGAGTTTTTTAAGGTTTTTTGGTGAATGTTTCCGGTTTTAGTTGGTTGATTTTCTTGATATTAGAGGCACTTAATGATCTGAATGAATGATAGCCTAGTGGTGCGACCATCGGTCTCGAGTTCGAACCCAAGGCACACACCTCTGACTTTTCGGATTCCTGTGCGTATTGTATAATAATCACTTGCTTAAAAAACGGTGAAGGAATACATCATGAGGAAACCTGATGCCTGAGAGATATTTCTCGACGGCATGTGTAGCCAAGTCAGAGGCCCATGGGCAGTATAAAACTCTTGACACCAGTTTATTCACTAACCAAACCTTAAGAAAAAAAAAGAGAGGCATAAAGGTATTAAGCGTTTAATCATGTTGCGATGAGAGAAAGGTTTATGTGTCATGACCGGGGAACATATTAACTCGGGAGTCGTCGAAAATGGCTTGCATGAATTGAACTTCACTATTAATTTACTGATTACCCTATAAAGCTACGTAATTATGGTTTTAATTGAAAGGACATTTTATACCGTTATCAAAAATAGATTCTAAAGTGTACGCGAGACAACAAAAAATCGTAAGGCGTTTAAAAAATTGTACATAATTCTTTTGATGTTCACTAAAATGAAAGGTAAATTAAGTTTGATCGAAATAGCTTAAACTTGACTATTACTTAACACAAAAAAACCGGCCAACTGCGTGTCGTACCACACACAATGAAGGGTTCCGTAGTTAGGAAAAGATTAACACAATAACAAACTAAACTTTGCATTTGAAAAAAAAAATTGGTTGTGTGTAAAGTCAGTTTACGGACTATAATTTTACGTGATAACGTTATAAGAAAACATTGCGTCACAAGCCGAACGCTTAGGCCGATCGTGCCTCTCTATCGCTTGTTCCACGCTCTCGCTTGCACATTCTGCTCAGGCGGAACGTGACAATGAGTCATGCTTTTTCGTGCGTGCAGCCGACATTCATCGATTTATAAGATGTTATCACGTCAAAAATCTCCCACTATCTTTATAGTAACAATAAAGCGGAAGAGTTTGTTTTTTTGTTTGAATACGCTAATCTCTGAAACAGATCTCAGATCAGATACAGTCAGATTTGAAACCTTATATTTAACATCACGCTAGGATCCTTAAAACCGAGCTTATTTTTTTTTATTTTGTTTCAATTTATTGTACCTACTCTGGACGCGTTTAACGTGTAAGTTTTTATTATTTTTATTTTTACATATTTAGTTATAAATTCAACATTATACTCGTAGATATTACGAATACTTTTGTAACAATTTAATTTAAAAGAGTGTCCAGGGAGTTTCTTGCCCGTTCTTCTCCATAGGTACCTACTGCTAATACCTACTGCTTTGGAATGGGCATGTAGCTTCAATTTTCTTACTGACCGACTCCTTGACAATTCAAAAGTGCCTGTAAATGGTTTAATTGAAATAAATGATATGAGTTTGAGTTTGAGCAAAAAGAAAAACAGGCCGAAAGAACACTAAGCGAAAAGAAAGTGATAGCGCGGGCAAATGATACAATGCGACAGGGTGGGTCCATGGGACAAGAAATTTCACGTAGGCGAAGTTAGTCAGAAGCTAGTTCATTGATATGTGTTACGGTCAAATCCCCGAATGCAAATGTTACAAAAAAAGACTATAAATCTACAAATTAACGATTTTTGTGCTAAGACCTTGCTTCTTGCCAAATTTCATGATTTTAGGTCAACGGAACGTACCCTATTGGTGTTGATTTATTTGAGAGTTTTAAAATATGTTCCTTATATTGCCGTATTTTTGTAGCATTGATTTAGAATGTTTTTTTTTTTCAACTTGATACCTCGTTCCTGAGAAAAGACAGACGCACAAACGGACAACGAAGTGATCGAAGATATAAGCGTTCCGTTTTTTTTTTCGTTTGAGGTGTGGAACCCGAAAAATGTGTTCATATGTAGCGAACAAGCGAAATAACATAATTTTATCACATAACTTTTAAAGTACATTACATAAATAACTTTAACGAGACGTATAACATACTCATAGATATTATTAACATTTCTTCGTAGCTAATAAAACGGAAATTTAATATAGGAACGAAATAATTTTGCGAATAAAATGTCGTGTTCTCATTCAATCAAGTAGGGTAACATCTGTTTGACACATAAAAAGATATTCATTTACGAGCTTTCCTTGACTCTATGAAAAATATCTTTACTGTCTGGATATTTCTTTATATTATAATAATGTACTTTTTTAATACCAAGGCAGTCTGTAGCTCCAAGAGTTTTTAAATTAATTTAAAATACCTTTTCTAATTTCCATTAAAATTGGGTTGAAGGTAACTTCTGGAAATATACCGAGTTAATAGAAAGTAATTCATTTTTAGGGTTCCGTAGTCGAACAAGGAACCCTTATAGTTTCGCTATGTCCGTCTGTCTGTTTGTCCACGGTTTAGCTCAAAAACTATTGGTACTAGAAAATTGTAATTTGGCATGAGTATACAAATTAATGACGCGTAAAGTGGTAAAATAAAAAAGAAACAATTATATTTAGGGTACCTCCCCTACATGTAAAGTGGGGATGATTTTTTTTTTTCGTCCTTCCCATAATGTGGGATATTGTTAGATAGGTCTTTCAAAAATATTAGGGGTTTGGGAAGATCGTTTTTTGATTAAGTAAACCGTTCGTGACTTATCAAGCTTTATAGTACCAATTTTCGTTAGAGTCAAGTGTCTCCCCCCTCTACCAACTAAACGGTTGTAGTTAAAAATTCAAATGTCACAGTAGTAGTACTTATATATAACGAAGTTAAAAGGAAAACTATCACAGCTAAGTAGGCTTTACAATTTAACGAGTAATTGGCGACCAACTTACATTTATAGTTGTAAAAAAATGTTTTCCCATACATTCTGTGTAGGAAAACATGTTTTTCAACTACATGATAAGTTTGTTCTTGGGATAAATACATCCCAACTACGGAACCCTTCATTGTACGTGGTCCCACACGCACTTGGCTGGTTTTTCTATTTATAATTGGTGAAGAATAATAAATAATATGTCAATACGTATTAAAAATAATAGTAGTTGTATTACCATACTATTTGATTCACTTTACACCTGAAAATTCTAAAATATGCAATATACGAAATGCTTGTTTTCCCCACGCCTACTCGGTTGGTGACGCAGATCTAACCCTCTAACACGAGAGCTTCTGTAATTATACGCAACGTGACATTATATAATCTAGAAATACACAGCAAGGGGTTGAAGGACTCAGAAAATCAGAATTAACAATTGAAAGAGAGGAACCCGTTCTTGGCAGTGCTTTCTCTTTCTAAATAAGGCAATAAGAAAGGGATGTAAATCTTAGACGGAGAGAAATTACGGCAAGACTATGTTTGGGTCTTCAATTAAGTGTTAGAACTGAGGATTTTATCATGTCTGACTATCGCAGTAATTATCAGCGAATAATTACAGTTTAAATATATTTATTTTTCAAAGATAAGAATTTCAGATCACTTTAAATACTTGAGATTTTTTTTTAACTCATCCGATTCTTTGTGATTACTGCGTAGATAGGTAATCGGTGTTTCAAACTACTTTAATTAAATGACCCTTGCAATCTTCCCTAGGTCATATACCCATTAATTGGGCAAATATGGCATCTTACACTCCAACTTCACACAAATATAAATTTTGCTACACACAAATGTAGGTAGGTATAAACCCACCTTGCCTTAAAGCGATTGTCTATTATACAATCGCTTCACTCAAGCGTGCTTTGGTTCAAACCTACACCTCCTATAGTTACCTACCTAGCTAGATATTGTATATTATATAGGGCGTCTCAGACATTCAAGGTCACACCATCTAAATATACATAGTTTCGTTCATTATTTTAAATCAGTCACTTTGAATTTCGAGGCCTACCTTTAGCGCATCCCCCACGCTAAAGGTAATTTGTCAGGTTGTATGTAGATTCGAATATGATTCGCGACCGTAACAAACATGGCTATACAAAATTATAATCATTAGAATCAGCAATACAACTACTTAAGTCAGAATTTTCCCCAAATGTCATGATTTCATGAAAGTGACATACAATAGGATGATATGAACTTAGAGAGTTAAATTGATGATTTAATTTCTATAAATAAATATTTGATATAGCCGCGAATCATATTTAGATTGACATAAAACCTGATACTGACCTTAAATATCCCGAGCTACCCTGACGCTTTCGCCTTAAATAGTTAACTGTAAATAACTCCACGAGTGGTAAAAGGTAGGTACTTAAATCTACGTTCTATGTACCACAGGCTGGGCTGCCAGCCCAGCTACGAGTACTACCTTGCTGAGTGGAATATTTTACAGAAATATTCAATTGATCCTCTCAAAACTTGTTGACCTTCTAACGTCGTACGCTTTTTTAAATAAATGAACCTCTAAAAACTTTTTCCGTGTCTAATGATGCACTCTTTTTTAAATATAATATGAGCCCTTTTTTAACTTTCTGGCCTTTCCTCACAGGTGGTCGCAAAAATAAGCTAGGGCACCCCGACCAAATAGGTTAGGTTAGAAATGTGAATTGTAACCACGCGCGGGGCGAGTGGATGAAACGAGTGTTGCCGCTGAAGTGGCCGGTAAGCGCTACATCAAGCAAGTTGGTTGCAATTACTTAGCTATTTAGTATTTAAAGGACTTCTAAATATGAATTATTAGAGGTTCACCAAAAGAGGCGCATTTATTATATTAGTGTGTTCATTAATATTTTTAAGACAGCAAAATTTGTTTAACAGAAGGTTCGATTAATGCATGTCTTCTGTAATTTTCGTATAGAGTGTTACAAAGATATTTTGGTATGACATTGACTGGGGGCGTTGTTGCTATAAGTTTGTGAAATTTTATTGACAAAACAAGATGGCGGCGTTAGTTCAGATTTTGGCCTCTCACCAAAAGGATCTTGTAACGTTGTTACACTCAAATTGAAGTGTAAAAACTTTTGACGAAAGTCTCGACAGGCGATTTTTATATTGACTTGATACATGAGTTTTTCATTACTGTCATACTGTATTTAGGCGACGAATGATTATTTACTATGGAAAATGGGCTGTCACTATTCCTTTCCATAAAAGTAAAAGGGTCACATTCACCCCTTCCTCACTCCAAAATACCGTAGTTTTCTTCAACCTACATACATGGCCATTTGTTTGCATTCTTGTGTTTGTAATTATCGAAACAATTACGTCTTTTGTAACAGCGGCGAACACTGCACCTTAATTAATGAATGACGCTGTTGAATGGCCGCAGTTTGTTGGGCTCTCAAATTACTTGTGTTAATGTAAGAAAACTCAAGAGAACAGTTTAAAAAGTACTTTTTAGTGTTACCATTAATATTATTAATTTATGCCATGCTATTTTTATATTTTTTCTATATTTTTAGTAAATAATCTACGTTTACATCGAAGCAGATTATCGCAGGATAAATATCATTCGAAGTCTGCGCCTCCAACAAAAGAAATTGGTTGTAATTTGTGGCATCTACCCCGCTGGTCTCTTAAACAGACTATTCATTTTGCATACATAGCAAAACTGATTTTTGATATCCACACACTAATCAAAACCCAATTAAAACAATGAAAAAATCCGCGTTTATGCCACAATGGTACCAAATTGATTGTATTGATTGAAATGAAAGGAAAACAATGCGTCGGACGATACCCGTGTGTTGTTATAGTCAAATGAGAGTAACTGACATTATGTACTTATGTGAGAACATAGATAGGTATATGTACTTATCTGAGTACATATAGCCGTATTATGATAGGCTATGTAGCATAGCCGTTGTTTAGTTATGACTTGCTAATGAAGTAGCGATCTGTCATGATGAACGTGTGTTTAGATTCAAAATTCAGTAGCTATAAATATTAATTTGGTGATGACACTATGGTAATAGAATATGAGGTTGGAATGACTGCCGATTGGGCCATATTTATTGATTTATAGGAGACAAGAGAGAAATCACCACTATTTGAAAAAACACTAGAAACGTTACATGAATGTTAAACGTAATTTGTTATTAAATAAACTTTAATTTTAGTAAAACGGTTGTTTGTATAAACGACAAAAGAATGCTGCTCAATACCTTATCAATATTCTCATTGAACACAAATTACCAAACTTAAAAGACATATTGTGCAGCGTATTGTTAAGTGGGGTTTTCCATTACGAACTTCTCAGTAGCAGCCAGGGGTCTGGATTTGTGCCCGGTTCATGACAAAAGAATAGAATAGAATATTTTTATTTCAGACAATTTAGTCCATATGGTTAGTAACATTTTTTTATTTATTTTTTATTTAATGGGCTCGGACCCTTTTAAAACATAACTGGCAAAGGATATAGGTGCTATAGCTAAAAGTTTGCTTAACCCTTCGGGGATTACAGGTGTGATGGTATGTTATATAAAAGGCATATCTATCAGAAACTACCACCAGACACACACACCAATTTTAACAACCTGTACCACCAAAATAATGGTCTGATCACTCACCATGTAACCGAAGACTGATTCCACGATAAACACAGATCCCATAACGTGTATTCCAATAAATCTTGATACGAACGTTCGACGACAGCCAATAAATACGGAACGAGAATTGCCCTCAGTTGGAAAATAAATAAGACACGCTGTGTCTGCGGTTACCGATCGGATGTAGAGTTATTTTAATGACTGCCCGTTAAGGAGTGAAAGGGAACTCGGTTGCAGGTTTTGGAATAAATTGGGAACATACAAACATTGAAAATGCCTATCTGGAATGAACACACTGTAATTCGAATCCAAATGAGTCGTGCAAGAAAATTTGGAACCGAATCCAAAGGTTGATAACATCTGATAATTGGCAAAGACAACTTGATTTTCTACTACATTCGGTGCCAAACTTCTAAAGTGTAAATTTTGTCATACTACACATAAGTATTCTAAAACAGTTTAACTCGTAGTAAAAAGTCATCGGTCAAAGAGTATTTAAATTGAAACCAATTTATCTCTCCATCCGAAAATTTACATCCACCTAAAAGAGCCAGGTACCCATGCCAAGAATCTTCAAATCAAAATTGCTAGAGGTACTCCACATAAATCTCCACCACTCACAATCGAGAACATTCCGTTAGCTTCCCAAAAATCCCACTAATTTGCAATAACAACCGCAGAAAAACATTTATCTCCATCCATCTCGCAACTTTTTGCGTACCACTGGGGCTGAAGAAAATTTTCAATTATCGCACAAGCCACCCCAGGTCGAAAAGTCACACAGGATTTTATTCCCATCTGAATTAAAGCACAAATGGAATCCCATTTTATAATTTTCTCCGATTTGCAGATAGTCCTTTTTTCCTTTTTATTGCTTCTGTGACTTATGTCTGAGTTTGACGTGGAATTAGATGAGAATTTCTGTAGTTTATAATCATACGTTGACTAAAGATTTAACGTAAAATTTGTTTTTAGATAATCAAGATACTAACTTAAAATGACAGTTTCATCAGAAATGTCGATCAGTAACTAGTTTTTAGATAACTCTATCAAACTATTATCAAGGCTGACTACATTAGAAACACTTTATAACACTTATTTAGACAAAATTATCTAGTTATCTTAGTTTCTTTCAACTTGAGTTGCTATAATTATAAAACTTACATTAGTTTCTGCAACTAAAAGATCTGCATCAAAACAATCTCTTACATTTTCAGTTAAGTCTCTCCAGAAAAGGTTCCTTCAAGAATTATTCCCGAAATTTATGTTTCGGCCATTTTAACTCTTTGCTTAAAATCTTCATTTGGAGCGGCTGCTGCAAGGCGCTATCTCAGTTCGATCAGACCTTCTGTTGCCAGTGTAAATAGAACCTTTTTTTATTTATAAAAGTCGTTATTACCGTCTGTGTAAATATTTTGGGACTCGTCTCGTGATGAACCTTTGTAATTTTAGGACCTTTCTTTGTTTATACTTTATGAATTGGCTTGTTACTGTTTTATGTCCCATAATTCTTTTGGAGACAATTCTAACGTCTCTTTTTGCTCTGTGTTTATAATTAAATTCCTTTGTTTACGTCAATTAGGACACTTATAAAATTATCATCGAGACTATCAACAGAACAAATACTTCCTTTTGGCTGCCAACTTTACCCAGATTCCTTCATCAAAAAACGAACAAAAACCCTGAACATCACTTAATATATCAAAACTTTCCCCGATCACATAAATACATTTAAAATCATTCGACAGTTGTGATCTATTAGCTGGAACTGCAGAACGTTTGTCATAACAGACCGGGGTTCATAGAAAGCTGTAGTTAATGGCTGAACTTTTGTGTATCTACGATGTTCAAATTTGCCGATTTTCGATCCGGATAGCCTCTATTATTTATAGCTTGATCTTGTGAGTGCTAATATTTAATGTGTCTTAGAAGCAATATTCGTTTTCCGGTTAAAAGTTTTTGAGTGACTACGCTTTTATGCTCTGAAATTGTTCAGAGTTAGGATTTACTGGTTTCTTAAGAGTCATTAAGAATATTTGTTTTTATATTCGATGCACTTTTAGCTTTACGTGTTTAGTAATAATTATCATCATAATTTTGGGCGACGTACACCCCACCACTGATCAAAGGTATCTAAATGACCGTCATACTTTGAAAGGTTAAAGGCAATTTTTTTACGATCTCCATTCTTTGAACGCAGATAGAAAATTCGTTAAGTATGAAAGGGCCAGCAGATGCAGCCCAATAATTCTTAAAAATCTTTTTTTTTTGTTTTATTTTTATCCTCATCAAAAACCAAATTTAATACCACTCTTAATAAAAACACTTCAGTATCTAAAACAAATTACTTTTTTCATCTCCTTTGAGATATTCGTCGGATATCTTCGTTACTAACCCACTTTTTAGGGTTCCGTACCTCAAAAAGAAAAAACAGAACCCTTATAGGATCACTCGTGTATCTGTCTGTCTGTTTGTCTGTCATAGCCGATTTGCTCCGAATCTACTGGACCGATAAGTTGGAATAAGAACCAAACACGAACGTGTAACGTAAATAAATGAATTTTGATTATGGGGTTAAAATTTAAAAAATATATATATTTCAAACTGTACTGTATCAAATGAAAGGAATTATTATGAGGATTTCAAATATTTATTTATTTATTTAGGCAACCAACAGCGATACATATATAGTATAATTTCAAAGTATGTATAATTACAGATTGTATGGCTAATAATAGGTTTCCCTGTTTAACTAGGATAAGTATGTATATTATAAAACATGCGAACGGACTACTGAGATATATTTAAATTCGATTGCTTAAATTTTTAGCCTATTACTTATAATTAAGTTTAAATTTTAATGAAAAAAAAAAGTTATATTATTAAGCAAAATAAAATTTGAATATTAAGAGCTTGGTAGTAAATATATTTATTTAATAATTTTCAAACAATTAATTTATAAGTTATTAAAAAAAATTGATGAAAATTTACCATTTCTCCCCTTATCTCTTAAACTGCTGAGCTTAAAATTTTGAAAAAAATTATACTGAAAATAGTTTTATGCTTAAAGATTACAGAAAAAATTATAAGCTGTCTATGGTCTTAAAATAACATGATAAATCACTCAATATTGTGCATACAAACTAACATTTGCAGTTGGAATGTATCGGGGAACATGTTTTTCAACTACGATATTAGTTTTTTCTTGGGATTAATTCATCCCAACTACGGAATCCTTCATTGTGCGTAGTCTACACGGACTTGACCGGTTTTTTATCAAATTGTGTCTGTAATTGACTGTCAACGAAGGGTTCACCCGAAGGCATGGGTGTAATGACGTCCTGAAGTCATCCTTGGACTCTCAATTGACATAGAATAACATAGAGAACTCGATATTGAAGAAACATTTTTTCTGGGAATGAATTTGACGTCTAATCTAGGTATGTGATCGGAACGTTATTTACGTATGCCGCAGGGGTCCGCCAGATGGTGAGATGGGTAACCTCACTTCAAAGTTTAGTCATGGTTATTATTTGATTACGTAGGTACCTATGTAGGTACGATATGAATAACAAAGTCTTATTTTATTTACTTTTATCGTTTGGTAAAATAAAAGGTACACTTTTATTAAATTTTCTTTTTGATGCGCTGTTTGATAAAGTTTCGAAAAGAAAGCGATTATTTCCAAGTATTTAGAAGAGTAATATGATTGCTTCAGTCAAGCAATAATATTACTGTTATAATAATATTACTGGTGTAATAATATTACTGGTATAATAATATTACTGGTATAATAATATTACTGGTCAACTTATAAGATGTGTTTCTTTTATCAATGCTCCGATGTAATTCTAAAGAAACTGTCCGACTTTTAATTTATCAACGCTGTATTTTTCTTTTTGTATATCTATGTAAAACGTTGTTGGTTGCAAATTTCTACAACTTCTTATGTTCTATTATAATTATAATTGCTAGTTCGTCCGAATAAATAAAGATAAATAATATAAAATAAAAATAAACCCAACTAATATCACAATTAAACATACAACATCCACTGTCGCTATCCGCAAATAGCTTTCAACTCATAAGGTGACTTGGCACGGATGTATAACCTACAATTTGTATGAAGGTGACAGGTGCCACTGATTATGGCAATTCGCGGAACTGATTGTTAACGTGTGGATTTACCGACGATATTTTCCTCTTTGATAGGATGTGAGTTTATAATAAATATCTGTGTATGTGGAAGGTGTTGTTTGGTATATCATATTAAATGTTGATTTTGAAGCTCTGAAACTGCAAATTTTATCAATCATTACAGACCTTTTGATTGACCTTCCATATATTACGAGTTAATTTTAGTATTTGAAATTCCAGTTAACTATGGTACCATTTGGGACTAATTCTTTGTTTACTTGTTTACCTTTACGAATGCTGATAACCTACTGCTTACACCATCACAGAAATCGATAAGAACATAAGTCAAATCATTTATTTCAAATAGGCACGTAAAATGCACTTTTGAATGTCAAAAATTACATAAATAGTTAGTTGATTCTAGTTGCCCCATCGAAAAGGTAGTTATGTATGGAGAAGAATGGGCAAGAAACTCCATACTTACTCTTATAAAATGTTAACAATAGTTTGTATACATTAATTAATAATTATAGGTGAAGAGGATGTACCTAGAAAAAAACTTACCACAATTGGTAAAAATAATGAAAGTGAAGTAATGACAGAAAAAATTATAAATGCGATAGATACATGGTGCTCACATATGTACAAACATTGTATATGATTTTCCTAAAAATTTAACATAATAATAAGTCAGTGTGTGAGTTAAATTATATTAATTAAACATCATCCCAAACCACACTCCGTGATACAAACTGCACAGAAATAATGACTTCACAATCATAAAGCCGACGCATCAAACATTTTTCGACGTCACCACAGAGCAATAAATACATACTGTGGAGCTGTCATCAAATTTGCAACACTTCATGAATGGAGTCAATTTGTAGTGGTTGAGCATCAACCACAATCATTACCAAGCTCTCCTGACGCCGTCATCACGTTTAAAATTGATGGTTCCGTATAAAATGGATTTTTGAATCCAATTCAGCAGTAATTACTTGCCAGGTTAAGCGAAAAACTACTTAGCGAGCAAGACCCAACTTTGTGACGCATCTGGCCAGACTGAAAGCAGACTTCAATATACTGAGGAAAAAGCTATGGTGAGTTTCTAAAAGAGACCAAATTTTAAGCAAAGTGTAATTTTCGTCTAGTATAAAGTAAAAACAAAAAACTTTAACGTAAAATAATTTTTGGGCACATCAAATTCTATTCCACTTTTTATACAAACTAAATAAAAACATATGTAATAAATCTTATTTACTCGTGTAACACAAAAGACAAAAATCCGCCAAAAACTAACGCGAATCGTAAAATGGAAAATAAAAAGATGGCGACGTCGAAATTTAAAAATTTCACGTCGAACGAGTTTAGGCATTTTTGTAATAAATTGAAAGGCCTGTGATTGATGACACGGGCCAGCGGACGGCGTGTTTACTGTATACAAAATAAAGGCAATAAAATGATATACATTGCACATTGTGTGATTGACATGTACATATTGCTGGAGAAAGATATTCTAGGATATTTTTACGGTAATTTTTTGCCGAGATAGTGGTGATTTATTGGCATCTGTTGCCTTGTGGGGAAGAATACGGAAGGTATTTTTTGCAGCAATAAATTACACATGAATAGACTATTATGCCGGAATACAGGCATTCCCTGTTTGTATTTCTTCTTCCGTATTTTTTGCATTATTAGGTTTACGAATAAAAAAATGGGTAACAGCAATGACTTGTAAACTCAATAACAAGATGAAAATTTTCACTTCCAGCTCACAAAACTTGTGACCAAGATATTACACTAGATAGGCAAAAAGTTAATAGAATTTATAGACATTTAATGTTCGCCAGAAACATTTTCCCATTTTTGTTAGTATTATAGAATTAATATAAACATAAAATTCTAAGCAAATTCCTAGATAGGACGTGTCTCTGACGTATGCAGCGTCGCTGCGTGCCATTCAATCCCGAGTTTTTAATTATAAGGATAGTATCCTGAAAAGAGTTTCCTTTTAAACTAAAACTGTATTTATAATAAAGACGTTAAGAGTACATTACGGGCAACCTTAATTATATTTTACTAGTACGGGTTTCTCGTAATGCTGTCTGATTTAAGATGACATCCGTTTAAAGTCAAAATCAAATCATTTATTTCAAATAGGCACATAAAGGCACATTTGAACGTGAACATTTACAAAAAAATCTAGTTGCCCCTTCCAAAAGGTAGTACGTATATAGAAAAATGGTCAAGAAACTCCACACTTACCCTTTTAAAATGTTTACAAAATTTGGTATACATAAAACTTATATGTATATAAAATTTTCATGTCACAATGTTAGTTACCATACTCCTCCGAAACGGTTTGACCGATTTTTATGAAATTTTATATGCATGTTCAGTAGGTCTGAGAATCGGCTACTATCTATTTCTTTTTTAAGTTTTAGGTAGGTAGGTAGGTAGGGTAGGGTAGGGTAGGATAGGTAGGGTAGCGTAGTGTAGGGTAGGGTAGGGTAGAGTAGTGGAGTTTATACTATTGCTTTTGACAGAACGAAGTCTGTCGGGTCAGCGAGTTAATATATATAATTCTTCTGAACGTGTGTTTGTTACCTAACTCCCAAAGGGCTGGACCGATTTAGATGAAATTTATATTTCAATGGGTCCCTGGATGGTTTGAAAATACAACCGGTAGGTGGCGCTGCAATCGGTTTCTAGGGTCGTTCAGACAGGACAACGTCTGTCGGGTCCGCTAGTTTATTATATATTGTATGAGAAGACGATGTTTTAATTATTGCTACTAGGTCCGAGTGTTTATATATTATAACTTATCCGATAAAGTAAGAAATTTTCTAGATAATACTAGGTACATATTTATGAGAATTATATTCTGTCGCGACGCCTGTCGTTAAAATTGTTTGCGAATACTTTCTAGTGAAGCTAAGAAAAAATAGACATAATTACGTTGTACTAAAACGTATTAGATTCCAAGAAAATATATACAAATAAATAAAATAGAAGTGTCTGTTTGTGATGTAATTTTTTATTTTTATTTTCCAGTTTTGGGATGGCTCAGCTAAGTACCAACTTGCTGCGCTTGACTCGGTAGAACGCAGAGCTAAGAGGCTCATTGGCGACGTAAAACTGATGGATGCCAAGCTTCACAGCTTGGCTCATCGCCGCAAGGTTGCCTGCTTGTCGGTCTTCTAAGATTGTACTTCGGCGAGTGTGCCATGAACTCCACGACCTCATTCCACCGGCCCCCTTCTACCATCGGACATCTAGACGCACTGCAAGATACCACCCCTACCTAGTTGATATTCCCCCAACTCGCACTAAGCGTTTTCAAACGTCTTTTATAATGCGCGCAGCAAAGGAGTGGAACTCTCTGCCTGCGTCTGTGTTTCCGAACGCATACAACCCTAATCTATTCAGAGTCAACAGGCTTCTTCTGGGTAAGCTCACTCCATCGTAGACTTTGTCTCTGTCACCCAGACCTAGACTAGTCAAGAGCAAACCCATAGAAAAAAAAAAGCTTTTTCCTAAATGCATATGAAACTATAAATATAAGTATGGTACATATAACAAAAAAAAACTGTCTATAGGTTATGTTATCAGGAGTAACATAGACTAATTTTATATTAGAAAAGGCCACTTCGGCGAAGCCGCAGGCAGCAGCTAGCATTACGTAAACTTGCGTTATTTAAAAAAATAAAAACAAATGTATGAGTAAACAAATTTTTATACGAATAAGAAACATAAATTATATGTATGTTTTGTAATGATTACAGCCCACTCCATCTCATAGAGAGCTCTCGTTATAGACTAATGATACTATACTGCAACCGCATATACTTAGAAACTTCAACGAGCTCCCAATGAAATCGTATAATCTGTAAATAGGATATCGGAATCACATTTACACGACATAATAAAATAAAAAAATCTAGACGGAGTCGACATTTCCTATCTGACTACCCCTGAGAAGAAATGGCGAAACAAACTCAAATATCTTTTCATTCTCAGAGACAATATTAAAATGCCTCATGTGATGTTGCCTATCAAAACGAAATGAACAAACAAGAAGCTCTCAATATACATAAACATAAAATCATCACCGTTAGTTATTAAAATATAACACCATAAATAAACGATTACTAACACATACTTATCTAAACCTTAATATATTTATGTAGATATCTATAAAGAGATACACTATCATACCTGATAAGGGGGATTTGTATAGGCTCAATATCGGCTCTGTCATCAGACCGGTCGGCTCTGAAAAGTAATTGTTTGTTTGTTGAAAATATCGTTGTTAGTGGAATTCCGACTACGGTGAATGTTGAAGAATTTTTTTAAATTAGATTTTGTTTGGTTCTTTTAGATTTTGTTTCTTTTTTATAACCTAAAATCATGACACACATAAACTTATTGAGTTCAAAAATTGGACGAACGAAAATATTTCATAAAAGATCCGTCAAAATAAATATCATAATATTTGCAAAAAGTTTCCATCTATCGGTAAAATTGATAATAAAATTATAGTTGAACAGATTCTTTAAAAAATAAGGTCGTATAGGCAGCGCAATGCGTGTAACATCATTTGTAGTCAATAATAATGTAGAAATGCAATTCAATTAAAATTGAAATTGGGAGTAATTTAAACTAAGATATCTCTATAACAGACATTCTTCATTGAACCACAGCATTAGCATCTCCTTTAAGACGTCGAAAATCAACAAAAGACTATTAGTAAACTTAGAAGTCTGGCTTTTGTCCTTGAAGTAAACTTAAAGACACTCCAGCCTACAGATGTAGCGGATTAAATGAACGTAGAGGAGTGAGCCGCTACGCCGCTACGGCGTAGCAAGGTCTACGGTGCTACGTGCTACACGTTTTTGGAGATATATTAATGTATTTATTAGAAGAGTATTTACGTGATGAAAACGTAAAGTTAGTGGAACATTCAAACTATACCAAAATGTCTTGTCAATTTTTGTTCTTTTTGTTTTTCTTAAATTTTTCATAGATACCGTAAAGAATGCTTATTTGACTTTTTTGTTAAATCGAACGAAAAATAACACTGCGCAACACAGAGGGAATTTTTCACAATTTTCATTAAAAAAATATTCACAATATTTACCGAACACAATCCTGAAATTACAGGCATTCTTTCACCGTAGTCGGTATAAAAAAACACAGAATATCAGCGTTTTGCTATGAATTTTTTACACGTTAGCCACTTATTGTGTTATCGCTGGACAAAATGTTCGATCCTTATCTCACGCGGGGTTTGAGTATGAACATGATATTATCATATCAGTATTTATTACTTCGAACCTGTAAAAACGTTGTTTTGTACACGATAGGTTTTTTTATAGTTTTTTTTTTTTTTTTTTTCAAACTGCGGCTTTGTCTGGCTTTGGGTTTTTCTATGTTTAATGTTTTTGTACACTGTGTATTTTGTTATTTTGGTTATAGTCTCGATATTTTATTTATTTAAATCTATTTCAAACGTTTTAGTATAATATTTATCTGTGAAAAAACAGAGATGCACTTTTCGGAAAATCTGTTAAGTTCTTAGTAACAACACCAAATGGAAATATAATTTCTTGTAATTTCACTTATTCAGCACACACTAAATTATTAACGAGAGTCGCAATAAACATTAATAATCCACATTCAACACAACACTTTTATTCCAAATTCACAGAAACGTTTCTTTTTAAATCGTTATTATTTACATTCAACAAATTTAATCACTTCGGCTTTTACGTACATTTTCGATAAATTCTCATCCATTATTCTTATTAAATAGCTAACCTGAAAGATCGAACTTTATTCAGTAATCTATTTGACCCTTTACACAAGTTTTCGTAAAGACGGGTCGCAGCTAAATTGCTTTGTCGATCCAAATACGGTAGATTTCTTCGATTTTATCAAGGTCCCCTGAGGCCTTTTTTAGAGAAAATTCTTCGTATAAGGAATAATAAATTATACCTGACTTATTTATAGGGTACCGGGTAATATTGATAAGTAAACTAATTTTGTAAATGGATTTTTGTTAGGATAAGAACTTGCAATTTCACTTTTTGATAAGAACACCGACAGCAATTCATCGACACATTCTTCACGAATTTCACAAACAAACACCACACTAACAAAACTCCACCACCAAAACATTTTTGTCTCCAATCAATTTCAATATATCCCACAAATCAATGATCCATTGACAGTCAATAAAACACAGTTTTTCATCCACTCCAAACCACGTTGTCAATGCGAAAACAAAATATTTTTTTCTAAAATATTTTTCCATCGTTTGGCTGCAATAATGACACTTATTCCAGCTCCAGACTTAGTCCAGTAGCATCTGCCAAGAAACTCGGCACGAATTATTATATGATGCATCCGTAACATTTAAATAACTTTATCTTAATTGAAATCTTATTATGAACGTGTAATAGGAAAACATTTACTTTAGCGATAACGTTCGTTTTGTTATTAAACTTTTCATTATTGCACTGTGGTTTTATTGAGAAATGTGTTTACGAAACGTTTTCTTTTATTAGAGTTAATGTTTTTATTTTATCAAATCAAATCAAATCATTTTTATTTCAGGAATACATCCATATAAAATTTACACCAGATTACAAAACTTAAAAATTATTATTTTTATTCATTAAGTACAATTTTTTATTATTATTTATGCTGAACTGGGCCTATTTGGCGTAGCCGCGAGGCACACATTGCTATTTTAAGTTTTTTCAAATTTCTGTGCCAAATTTCTCTGTCAGTATTGTGTGCCTTAAACTGCGTCAAATAAATTTATTTTCTTTCTTTCCTTCTTTCTTTCTTCTTTCTTTCATCTTTCTTCCTTACTAAATCATTACAAAAAAATCAATTACATTAATTTATAAGATTGTTTATTTTTGTTGTTGTTTACTGATTCTATAATTAACTTCAATAATTTTAAACTGTGCGTTATTGTTTTTCGTTTCTGTGAGCGTATTTTTATTACACACGCTTTGACTATTTTTAACACTAGCAAACAAAACCATTCTCGTTCACAGACACTCTTTTAAAGAAATCACACACCATAAATGTTAAAAATCCTAGTCACAGGTAACTCACTCTCCAAAATGAATTAAAAAGTATCATTATTTCTTTATAATAAAACTTACACTACCATTCACCAGAATTTATTGTCTTAAAAAATACAAGTTTCATTATAGAAAACTTCATTCATAAACAGTTTCCATGAGAAATTCAGTGGAGTTTCCCTAATTAATTTTCAGGTCAAATATAGTTAGTACAGCCATAAATCTTAGGCCAAGTTTGGAGTCGGTAGGCTAAACTGAGATAGCGGGAGGTACATCAAGAAATTTATTTTCCTTCAAGTTATCTTTGTGGTTTCTTGACTCGAAGGATGGATAGAATTTATTAGATTTTTTCAAGAATAATGTCAGATTGTTTTGTAGATTTCAAGATCAAGATTGACAACTGTGTGCCATAGCTTTCTGATAACAGAACTCGTTTCCTTTAGAATTAATTTGTGAAAAATAAAACTAATTTTCTTTCTCTCTTTCTTTAATATCCTAAATTCCACTTCACAAACATCTCTAAACTGTTTTCAGTGTATTATTATTTAACTATTCATAAAATTATTTTTAAATGCATTCGTGGTCTCATAAGATTCCACTATCTTCTAACATTAAGGAATAACTGCCAAAGTCTCACCACGCTAATTTTAATTTTTAATATTTTCCTTTTACATTTCCCTAACGTGTCTGCTAACTCAAGAAAGCTTTTAAACCTTTTAACAAATTTCCATTCCATCACTTAAAAAACAGTGTTTAGTTTTATTTTGCGTTTTCATTATTTCTGTCCACACAGTCGGTCATCGAACCACAGTGAGAGTGTCAATTGTTTGTTTTTAGTGTTATGTTCTGACTCACAGGCCAGACAATGTCGCCGCTTTTATGATTGCTACATACACAATCCATGATTTTTGGCTAACGTGTAACAAATCCTAGTTATTTTCCTAGGGATCCTTAACTTACCTCCACAGATAAGAGACATCGAGGTAATTATGATTGATATATTTATAAAATCGACTATTTTAACTTTGACTATGTCTTGATCTAACTAGCGCGTCTAACTCGAAAGCTTGGCTATTTTAAGAGATTTAAATTCTATACTTAGAGGCGTGAAGGCAATGAAATATTAAACTTTGTACTGGCGATAAGTATCGTTAGCGCTACTACTATTATATCACTTTTTAGAATTAAAAATGGCACTAAAAAGACACGATTTATAATCGATTTTGTTACACAGCAATAACCGCCACCGAACGTCAACACACAAAACACAATATTTTTACAATAATAATTTTATTTATATATCAACGTTTGAAATGAATACATCAAAATTGTGAACTAAATACACCGAATAGGTTTAGCGTGACGTGTGTAGTATCATAAATGTGCGTTCATATTGGCTTGTTATTATTGTTGTTTACGCGCGTGTTCTCGCATTTGGCCGGAGCGGCGGGCGTGTGGCGCGGCCGTCGGTGGCTTTGGACTGATGTCGGAGGCGACCGTGACGTCAGATGACACTCAGCCTCGCGCGCCACGGCGCATGCGTCCGCACGCACACATGCGCTCCCCGATCAGAACGCACGTGTCGACGACTGACAGACAGTGTGCGTCTTACGCAAACTTAGTTATATGCAAGTTTTGGAAGTGCCGGAGTTATGTACGGTGTGCAGAGCAAACGAAGCCGAAAGTTATGTTTATTAGTTTAATTAAGTTGATGTGATGGAATGAGAAGCAGGTGATTGTTGTGTTGGAATAGTTTGGTGGCTCCCGTCAAAAAGGCACTCACTTGTTATATTGTTGTTATACTCCAGTTATTATAACATTAGACAAATAACTGTTCTCACAGTTTCGTTATTTCGATGTAAACGTTTAATAAACTCCGTTATTTCACGATAAATACAAAGCACTGTAATCTATTTACCATTTACATTAAAAAAAATACTCTAAAGTGCAGTAATTTTAACAATATTACACAATAACTGTCGTTATTTAGCCGTTATTTGTCTAATGCTATAGTAAATGGAGTATAGTTGTTAGGAGAACTTCAAACCTTTATTTCGTTGAGAATCCTTTTGGCTAAAGCTTTTGACGGCACGGTTGGTGCAGTGGTTAAGCGATTGACTGCTGCGCTGCGTGTCGCGGGTTCGATTCCCACACGGAACAAATATTTGTATGACCTACAATTAGTTGTTCCGGGTTTGGCTGTTGTGAGATTAAATGTGAGATTAAATGTTTGTAAACGCACCCACAATACAGGAGAAATTCCTAGTGTGGGGCAATTTATTAAAAAAAAGAAAAAAAAAATTTCGGAAAATATGTTTTACTCAAAATTCTAATAGGTCACATTTTAACTCGTTTTTCCAGGAATCGGTTGTAAAGGCCTTTTAGTCGCCCTTGTATTCAACAAAGACGTACCTAACTAGACTAACAACAATATTTTAATTATGAGACCATAGGGCTTGCCTATTTTTAGGCAAAAAAATCAGCATTGCTGTACAACGTGGCAATGTTGCCAGCCTTTTGGACACTTTCTCCGTTGACAGCGATACGGACGAATTTTTTTTTTTTTGTTTATTTACCCGCTTTTTTATATACTAGTATATATTATGTAAATATTACATTATATAGAAAAAAAATATCATTGTGACAAAAAATATGAGAAAAACTCATACTTGAATTATTTAAATTAATATATAACACTCTAGTCCCACACTCTCTTCAAACCAATTTATTTAAAAGCCTTCTTTATTCCTAAAAAGGGCGAAAAAATAAGAATTCGTTAAGAGCCTCGACACATCCTTCGCAGACCTTGACCTTTCGAATAGAGCTTCGCACGAAGAGTCGTTACAAAGGGCATTATTAACTAGCCAAGCACACAACAGTCCGATATACTCGTAGCTCTACGTAGTAAACAGAGTCAACTCTATATAGAGTCCCATAGAGTGTTGTGTTGAAGACTCTATTTTATGTTGTTTTCTTGTTTAAGTTGGCAATGTTGGGTTGTTTTGTTTATGTTTGGGTTATTGGTGAAAATGTAACACATGTTTGAATTTCTATAAGAGGTAAGCAGAGATTTATCCACGTTTAAGTACGTAGATTTTACGGAGGACCGCTTTTTTTTTTTTGCAAAATTGCGTCGTCTAATTTATAATTACAAAAGTTCTCCACATTATTTTGAGAGAAGAAACAATAGATTAATAATATTTTTTTTTATATTAATTAATTATATTTCATGATTAAATGATAATTTAAATTGAAGTGATGTTCTACAAATTATCATAACGCGATTTTAATTTGTTTGTTAAATTCAATGCTTGTAGGTAGATATTGAAAATAAATGTACCACAACTATACTAATAAACGATACAAAACCAATAACACTTCGCAACTTTTAAAGAGACAAAAATAAAATAATAAAAATATCAAACACGTAGTTGTCTGTCTAACAAAATGGTTAATAAAATGTCTACAGCTGCTACGCCGTAGCACGCCGCTACGAACGCGTAGCACGTCGCTACGATACAGTTGAATTAACTTTTTCTCCGTTGTAACTTATTATTGATGGGTTAAAGCCTTTCAATTGTATTTGTCTCTAATTGTTAGTGAATGTTTAAGTTTTAATATGTAGTGTAGTGCTTAGGACGCAGTTATTGTTTCAGTTAGGATCTTAAGGTTGAGCTAGTCGAAGTCTCGAATGCGTTGGTGGTATTTAGTTTTTAGTTATTTATTTAGTGAAATAGACGATGATTTATAAAGAAAGCGAACGCGTCGAATTTCATGAACAGACCTTTGGGCGTATAGATATTATGAAAAAACATCTACATGTATTTATTCAAAATATAATTATTAGATTTTTTATATAAATTATCTATCTCTGTACGGTAACAATTTTGCCATTTTTTTATATTCAGGGAGTTATTTATTTACGGCCAAAGATGCGTTAAAATTAGTTATTTCGACGCTCATAACTTTCAAACCATTTTTTATTTTAAATTCTATTTCCGTACAGGGCTTGACAATGTCGAGAAAAGTAGATATATTGTTAATTATTAATGTACACTGTCAAACAGTGGAGTAAACTCCATACGACGTTAGTATGGAAGAATGACTAACTAACGTAACCTTAAATGTAAAAGTTATTTTAGTCATCATGATCTGCTTAACCTTTCCCCAACTTCGTTAGGGTCGGCTTCCAGTCTAACTTGATGCGGCTGTTACCAGGATTACACAGGATACGTTTTTAACCAGTGCGCAATTATTTTCATTATTTGTTCAATACTTTTATTTGATCCACTTGAAGTCAGCAAAATATGGATACAATGTATTCGTAATAATATCAATGGGCAAGCACACAGCTGATAGGTACCTACTACTGCGTTTTGCTTCACTGACCGCGCCACCGGCGCGATGCGCGACGAGTATCCATTATACTAGTTTCAAAATAAGCATCTATCGTTAACGATAACTTCATTTTTTTGTACTTAGACATATCAAAATAAGAAATAGGTGTATAATAAAACACGTTTAAGTTTAATTTGTCAAAATTTACGCACTGATTAAAATCTTTTCCTGTATAGAGTGACTGCCTATCTGACCCCTACAACCAAGTAAACATTTTTTGTCATTATTTAGACCTTGATACGAAACAGGAAATCTTTTTGTAAATCATCTTTAAAACATCGGCAAAATAAAAATTAATTCATGACGTTCACATTGGCAAGGTGGTAATGGAGCTGACTGGTCAAGGCTCACTCAAGGGAGCAATTTAATTTTTATGAGTATTTTCATTACTCTTTTACTGTCCTTCGAACATTATCGTGAATAGCTCGTCAGGGGCTAATGAAGAACAGTCCAAGATAATTGCGTTAACCGCATTACAATTAAATCAACTCACGCCAGCGATTCCCGGAAGTTCGCGCCTTGTCCGGAAGCTAATGCTCGGTACCTATTTGAATTTAGTTACTTTGAAAATTCAGTCTAGTCGAAATTAAAATATAAGTAAGTAAGTAGTAAGTGTCTTATCCATACTAATGTTATAAATGTGAAAGTAGCTCTCTCTGTCTGTCTGTCTGTGTGTTACGTTTTCACGCCTAAACCGCTGAACCGATCCTCATGAAATTTGGCAGAGATATAGCCTGGGATATGGATATAACCATCACTACCCACAGTACGCCTACAGTAGTTAAAATATGGTTGATGATAAGGAGAGAAACCTGCCGTTCTCCGACATATATAAACTTTTAGAACTAAGTATTGTATTTTTTAATTAATTTTTTATCTTTTTTTTTATCTCATTATATGCTACATTGGTTGACGTAATCGGAACAGGCTGTCGCTGAAAACCAGCGCTGGGGCTTTGTCTCGCATAGAGTCGCAGCATCATGCGTCATATTTACCGCAAATAAACGTATTTTCTTTCTTTATAGTGTCACAGCACGTCTAATCATCGTCATTTAATTGAATATCTTTGTACTTCTATAATTTAACAAGACATTGCCTTGTGCTCATCTATTGTAGTCATGTATAGGAATACCCCTATCTCATTACGCTTACATCATCTTGTCCATCTTACGCTCACCCACCTGGCCGCTTCCAGCAACTGTAACTGGATCAATAAGATCCTTGATGCCATTTAGCTTTTAGCCTCCTCGCTATAACTAGGTCTATGTACCTATACCTAAAACACAACATTTATAAATTATAAATGTTGTGTTTTAGGTACAAGTGTAAATTGTTAAAGCCAAGGTCTACGGAAAAGTCAGGAATTTATAGATTCTTAAGTAAAGGATGGCAAAATGGAATGTACCTTTATTAATGAACGTTTTTTGGCCACCAATGTCATTTTGCTCAAGGTGGCAAATTTTTTATGCATCATATAAGTTTTTAAACTGTCATGGTCACTAATATTATTATTAACACGAACGGGATATTTACCATGTTTATTATTTGTTGTGAGTTCCCGATATTTCGGAGCTGTTGCAAGCACCATGATCACGGATAAACTAAAGTCATTGCGGGTGGGTGTTTATGATACAAAAAAAAGGGTTTAAGGGTCCTACGTGGGTAACACGTAGGACCCTTAAACCCTTTTTTTTGTCTGACTGGTATGGTGAAGTAATTAGACCATTCTTCCGTGAAGTGGCTGCAGGATAGGCGCTGCTGTTACTGCGAGTGGCAGCCGCAGCAAAGTTTTTGAATTTAATATTTCCCCACTTCCACCTTCGGTCTTATCATATTATAATAAGTATATCGCTAAGATAAACAAAATAAAAAAAGAATCAAATCTGTAAAGATCGCTTTTAGCGATAAGACATACATTTATGTCTGTAATTTTTATGGTGTACATAATAAAGAGTATTCTATCCATTTATCTATCTACAAATGCTGCAAACTAAGTGAATCTTGGATAAGTGGGAGATCTATGGCCAGGAGTGGGACAGCGCAGGTTAACAAACAAAAAAACATAAAGGGGCATTACATTAAAAAAAATACTAATAATAGAAAACCTGAGCAAGTATCTGATAAGTAAATGACAACCCAAAGCTCATGTGAACTGATATGATTGATTCACCAAAATAACAACGACTAATCAAATAGGTAAGATGATCCGAGATTTGCCTACCGATCATATTGCATAAGCTTTTACTACACCGCATAACACACAACCACATTTTTATAAGAAACCAAACACCCCCCCCCCGCCCCTTTCAACTTCGACCCCCCAACTTCGACCGGTTTTTGCGACTTGACAAAGCATCGAAATTCCTTTGTTTTATGTTAGTTTAATATTAATGTGTTATGGGTCGATTCATCAGGTTAAGCTACGCTTCCCCGGCAAGCGTAGCTTGGTCCATTGATGGGTGACCATCTTTACATGCCCAGACTCCTCCATGCCTCGGAAAGCACGTCAAGCCGTTGATCTTTGACAGTCATTACAGGTCGTCAGAAGCCCGAAAGTCTGACAACCATTCTTACCAAGGGGAATCGTATTACCCAGTTACTGGGTTTTGGAGTTCAGATGAGTAGTTGCTCCATGTGAAATACTGGTATTCTGCGGTAAAACTGGAAGCCGACCCCAAAAAAGTTGGGAAAAGGCTAGGCAGATTGATGCTTCCGGAATAAATTCCCTTAATGATAGTGAAAACCGAGTCACTATCCATTCCGTGGTTTAGAAGAACATTGCAATCATACAGACATACACGAATAACGACTTTAAAATAATATGTATAGCAACTAGCAAATAATGTTAAAATATATATGTATGTATGTGTGTAATGTACTAGCTTTTGCTCGCGGCTCCGCCTGCGTGGATGTTGGTTATCGCATAAAAATGTAGCCTATGTCCTTCTCCATATCCCAGGCTATATATCTCTGCAAAATTTCATGACAATCGGTTCAGCGGTTTAGGCGTGAAAACGTAACATACAGACAGACTACTTTCACATTTATAATATTAGTATTAGTATGGATATGGATAATGTGTATCGAGATACAAAACTGCAATATTGGTACGCAAAATACACGCATTGTCATGGAGTTGCGGACACCAGCCCGTATAACCAAAACAGCAATTAAAAGACACTTTACGCACTAGGGCTTTCATCCTGGGAATCTCGGTCTCGATAATTTCGAGAGTCTCGATGATTTTTTGGTATTTTTGAGAGTCGAAACTCATATTTTCGGTCTCGCGAATAATGTGACTGTTAAGGGAAATACACTAGCGTCGAAGCAGAGAGCTTTTTCTAACGCGGGTTACCTTTTAATAAATTCAGGTCCTCTCTGTCTGACACTACATCAAACGCCCTTTGTTCCTTACGTGCCCACTATAAAAATGAAAAATATTTCATAAATAATTATTGATTTTATGATTTGAGTTTATAACTGTTTGTTTAATAAAGAATTTAAAATATCTTGTTTTAGCCTTATGTAACCTACTTTTGAAATAGTCTCGAAAGTCTTGTTTTTCCCGGGAAATTCTAGACTGCATCGAACCTCGTTTTTTTTCCCGGGTCTCAAAAATGCAGCGAGACTGAAAGCCCTAGTATGCACATTGAACTTTGCATTGCCCGCCAATTGAACAGTAAATGAATTATTCAAGTTACGCTTCTTTAATTTAGGGATAACTAATTACTATTTCCCAATATATATACGTATACCTCAAACGTAACACCGGAGGGGTGAGCAAAGATCATAGCGGGTCGTAGATCGGGTCGGGCGCAATCAAGCGGCCGTCAATCAGCTACCAGCCTTACTTAATTACCTCGTCACGAGTGGGCAGTTGTACTTACACGAATGCCCATGTGTGGATTACACTGTGCACGGAATCTGATGTGCCCCCAGCTTAAGGCATACCTCTGTGTGTGTAAGACAATGCTCACATTAACAAACAAACTTGGTAGTTTTCCTCTGTGTGGATCGAACGTTTTCCTTTGTGAATGTGTGTGTTTGTTCCAACAGTCTGTGAGCATGTGTGTGTTAGTCAATTACGTGTGTGTCAAAGTGTGTGTGAGTTACAGATACAGAAAGTCAGGGAGAGTAGGTTGTGATTGTCAATTTGTTTATGTATGAGTGTGTTGACGGGGTTTTTGATTTATTTTGCGATATGTGAGATTGGTTTAATCAATCAAATTATTGATGGATTAAAATCTCTTGTTTAATGTTTGATAAACGCTCACTGTAAAATAATTGCCATCGAAAACCGCAACCACAAGGTGTCGCTCTATTTGAATTGGTATGCTAGTTCGTCGTCATAATTATTATTATTGAAATATTTGGCAAAACATTATAGATATTCAAAAGCATGAGAGTGTTCTTGTTGATAGCCACAAAAACAGATAGAATCAACATTATCAAGGTCATAAAATCATACCTATACCTGTACAAGAATCTTATTCGAAAAATCGGAAATAGGCTGCCATTTTCTTTTTAGGGTTCCGTAGTCAACAAGAAACCCTTGTAGTTTCGCCATATCTGTCTATCTGTCTGTCTGTTTGCGGCATAGCTCAGATACTAGAAAGCTATAATTTGGCATGGGTATACATACGTATAAATCACGCCAAAAAAATTTTTTTTTTATTTTTTATTATAGGTATCATCACGTAAAGTGGGGATGATATTTTGTTTTCTCTTCTATCCCTTAATTTGGGGTTTGGATTGAATAGGCCGTTCAGAAGTATTGCAGGTCTATTAATACCATTACCCAATTCAGGGATGCGTTTGCGTAATATTAAGCTTTAAAGTGCTAATTTTGTTAGAGTCAAGTGCCCCCTCTAGCCAGCTAAATGGTTGTTTTTGGATACCTATGTGAAAAAAATCACGGCAGTAGTATATATAACGAATTTAAAAGGAAAACTATCACAGCTAAGTAGGCTTTACAGATAAACGAGTAATAGTGAATCAACTTATATTTGAAGATGAAATGTATGGAGAACATATATAATACAAAGTCTCTTATTGGGATAAATTAATTCATCCCAACCACGGAAGCCTTCATTGCGCGTGGTTCAACACTCACTTGGCCGGGTTTTTAATACTATTTTACAAATGTGTAGCGGGTGTGTGTGTGTGTGTGTCTGTGAATGATAGGCTGAAAAATAATGTGATAAGGCAACGGTGTGGTATAAAAGAAGATGTAGTGACAATTTTTTTAAAGAGTATGCTTAAATGGTTTGGTCATGATGAGAGGATGAATGAAAGGCGAATAAAAAAGGTATTAACAAGGCAGAATTGAGTGGAAACGTCGGGAGGGGACGCCCTAGGAGAACATATAGTGACCTAAATGGTAATGTTATTCAGAAAGTTTGCAGGTGCGTAGCACTCGCAACCGGCGTGCGTGTATGACCAGATGTATGAATGTATACGAAGCAAAAGGAGTATGTAAGGAGCGTAGCAAGTGGCGTTCTATAATTTCTGCCTACCCCCATGGGAAGAAGGCGTGAGTTTATGTATGTAATTTCACAAATGTTTACCAACGACGCCTCTTAATATCAGTAAAGAGCCTAAAAATCCTCGCAGTACTGTTCCTTTGGCAGATTATCATTTCTTTCATCATTCATCATTTCAGCCGAAAGACGTTCACTGCTGGACATAGGCCTCCCCCAAAGGGGGGTTTGCCATAATCGCCAGCTTGGCAAGCGGGTTGGCGATCGCAGTATGGTGTTAAAAATGCATAGAGAACGCTGCTGCCCATTCTTTAGTAAGTCCCTTAGTCGCCTTTTGCGACACCCATGCGAGGAAATGGGGTGGTGCTATTCTTTAAGTCCGGTACCACACGGACCATCATTTCTTTAACCACCAAGAATCACCGCGCGCCTAACCTAGTATAATCCTTTACATTTACAAGTACCATTGTCAAATTCAGTAGTAAGCACACGTACGCTCTTGATTCTGATTACGTTGTTTGAGGGTAGGATGACAATGACGTCATAACAGTTCCGAGGGTCGATCGTATTTGTAGAGGTTAGGCCTGTTTATTTAATAAGGTCGGATTAACGAAGAAATTCACAGTTTTGTTCAAACATTTGACGATTAGGTGAAGGAGATTATGGAGTTATTATATTTAAATGTCTTTGTTTTTGGTTGCGTATCGTGTTACCCAGTAACTGAGCTGTGGAGATCAGATAGGCAGTTGCTCCATGTAAAATACTGGTATTCAGCTGAATCTGGTTAGACTGGAAGCCGACCACAACATATTTTAAAAAGGCTAGGTAGATTGATTGTGTTGTTTTTGGCGAAGAAGTTTGGTATTTAAGATAATGCAAATCACTTGCTCACGGTGCCCACATCTGTTTGTCTCTCCTTTTTGCATCGACCAATTAAACAAAAATACATAGGAATATTTGGTTTAAATAAATTTCTCAGCCTCTGTTACAATCCTTTTTTGACCGATTCGAATAGAACAATAAAAGACCCAAGGACGAGAAACCAACTTAAGACCGAGCGTTGCAAGCAGAAATAGTCCTTACAGTGATGGTATGATTTGATTGTCCGCGATAGTACGCAGGTACTCTTAAAATGATTATTGAAACTGGGTTTAAAGAGGGGAGGCCTAATGTTATTTATTTATTTATTTATTATTTATTTAATACTTTAAGCACAAAAACATGTCCAGAGGTGGACTTAATGCCATAGGCATTTTCTACCAGTCAACCCTTGGGTGATGCAGAGACATACAGTAGTAGGTGCAATAGCGAAAATTGAGGAATAAATATTCATTTAAATATAAAGATATACATAAACCTATTACAAACTATAAATTCAATATATAAGTCTTATTATATATAAATATAAGCACAAATAAATACACATAAATATGTATACTAAAACAAATAAGACACACAATGGGAAAACATTACCGTTATGATGATACTGCCAGCTTCTTGCGAATATGCTCACGAACTTTTACTTTAAAAGATAATCGGTTGTTTGCCATCCTGATTTCCTGGGCTGATTTACTTTAAGCACACAAAATGTACAGAGGCGGGCTTAATAACATAGGCATTTTCTACCAGTCAACCTTTGGGTGATGCAAAGACACACAGTAGTAGGTGCAAGAGCGAAAATTAAGAAATAAATTTAAAGATATGAAGATGTACATATTAAATTCATAGTTTTTAATACTTACCTATTAAAAACTATAAATTACATCTTTTTATATATAAATATAAGCACAAATAAAAATACCTACACACAATTATATTATTATATTTATTACTATTATTTATACTAGTTTGTTAAAGATTCTTGATGATGTCACTTGCTCGTAAAATAATTAGTCTTTGAAGTTGAACGGAGAACGTTGGCAACTACCTACTCTTGTTTAATATTCATTCATCATTGCGCCTGTGATACAGGTTTATCCTAGTACAAGCATCCAACATTATAATACCTTTGTACATTATATCTAAGATTAAAATCTTAGAAATAATGTTAATATTTAGTTTTAATATTTTACCAACTTTAATACTGAATAAATTTTTATTATTTATCATTTATCATTTCAGCCGAAAAACGTCCACTGCTGGACAAAAGCCTCCCCAAAGCATCGGTTCTTCGACCGTTTCTGTTAATATTCATTAGTTAGATAATAAATCCACTATTACAATGTGATTTAAGTAACTGATAAGTAGAATTTTCACTTCCATGACAGATTGTTGTTTACTTAGTATACAACACTCACACATAACAGACCTTTAGGTTTTCGTGTGAATGTGTTGCTGGATACAAAAATTCGTCACAAATAACCATTAAACCCACTCAATAGAATAGAAGATTTTTATTACAGACAATTTAAAGTCCATATGATTAGTAACAATTTTACTTAACGTCTAGTGTTAGTACAGACACAAACAAACAATCAAACCAACAATTACATATAAAGTCCAGCGTGGAGCTGCGTCCGCCTCCGCCAAATCGGGGAATCCCAGCGATCTGCGAACTCACTGTGAATACTGTTGGTGCTGCCGCGAACCCGCGACATCAGGGATGCACATCTTTTTCTAATAATGGCGGCAAAACCAATAAAACAACACCAACACATCACATCACAGTAACATCAGAATTATTACCTAATTATCCATATTTACATACTGTGACGGCATCTACAACGCCACATGGAAAACTACGCATCAAAGACATGACGTCACAAATCCTGCATCGCGCAAACAGAGTTTACCGCACGGCTAGCATATATATGACATCAACCGTCGGGCGGTAGCCCGCCAGAAACGACACCCGTGTGGTCGGAGGATCCTCCCTTTTCAATAGAGGATGAGTAAACTGTACACCCTGTTCCTCATACCTCTATATACTTGTATTAATATTATAAATGTGAAAGTAACTCTGTCTGTCTGTCTGTTTGTTACATTTTCACGCCTAAACTGCTGAACCGATCGTCCTGAAATTTGGCAGAGATTGTAGCCTGGGATATGGAGAAAGACATAAGCTACTTTTTTACGCGATAACCGACATCCACGTAGGCGGAGTCGCGGGCAAAAGCTAGTTATAAATATTTCGTAAAACGTTTCGATCCCACTAAAGTTTACTGTCCTTCAGATACAGAATTTTCCTAGTTCAGGCACGGGTCTTACTCATCTATAATAGCCATATCCATCCCTTATTGAAACATCACTGATGTTACCTAGGCTAAGTTTTTGGTTAATAAATGATTACTTACTTACTAGAATTGAACGTTGAGTTCAATGAAGGTTAAAGACGACTAAAACACCATAAGGATGTGGTTTGCATCTCTTAAATTATGCCTAATCCTTAGATAAACTGATTACGTAACGTATCTTGATAGTAAAGAGTCGTTGACACAGGTACTAAAGATCGTCTCTGCAGATAAGATGTAAAACCGAGACATCCGTAGGCACTTTAAGAAATTGGCTACTGATATTTTGTTACACATTATGATATTCCACACGTTTTCCTACGACCAAAACGAGAATAAATGGCTCTGAGCACTCAAATTTCCTAAAGAACTTTGTACACTACATAAAATAATATGATCTTAGAAATACGTAAGCAATTGACCCATTTTATACCTGTGAAACCGTAGCTTCGTAGTGCAGCTACGCCGTAGGTGGCTACGACTCGTAGCATTACCCATACAGGGTGTTTTTTGAATCCAAATGTGCTTTAAGAAGAAGAAGAAAGAAGAAGAATACGCTTATGCTTGACGATTATAGGTAACATTACAAACCCAAAAAAAAAAGTTTTACCTATACACTCGAGAAATATTATAAAGTTTAACAGACAAAGACACTATATTAACGGTTTTATTTAGGTAGGGTTCCGTATCTCAGAAGGAAAAAAAAATTACCCTACAGGAAAACATTTTTGGGCCCTTACTTTTTTGGGTCCTTTTTATTAGGAACTCGTAAAGGTATCAAGTTGAAATTTCTATCAAATACTAAGGTCTACGGTCTCTTTCAGCGGTGAAAAGTCAACTTGTAAGTCAACGTAATCAAAATATATGACCGTTTATGTCGCATATTTTCGCATTTTGCGATTTCACAAGGGAATCAAAACCTACAGAGTAACCCGTTGACCTAGAATAATGAAATATAGCAAGAAGCAATGTCTATGTACATATAATGAAAAAATCGGAAAACTGTAAGTATGTAGTTCAAAAACAACAAAAAATCGAATTTACTATAATTAGAAATTTATTATTTGTAGTTACTGCAATAACCGTGTCTAGGGGTCTACAATTTTATACGGAACCCTCGATGCGCGAATCCAACTCGCACTTCGCTGTTTTTTTTTCTAGCCGCATTTATTTTATTCACGATCAAATCTAGGTATTCAATTTAAAACTGTTCATTATTATTTGTTTGTAACCATAATATCTTATACATCTAATGCCTATTTCAGTCACGTCTCTAGTCTCTAGACAGCCTGTATAAAAATATGAATTCGAGTCTTCTATTTTAAAAAGTTTCAAGAGTATCTTAAAATATATTCAAAGACATTATAGTATTTTGGATATTAGCCAGGTTTGGTTGTGACGTTAATTTTAATGCGTCTGACCTGATCGACTTCGATGCGTACATTTTTTTTGGCAAAATGTTACTATTAAGATGTTAACGCGTGACTTACATAGCAATGATATTAAGAAACATACTTCAACGATTTTTGTATTAGTTTAGGAAATTAAGAAAAAAATAACGTTTTAGGGTTTCGTAGGGGATGGCGAAAACGAAACCCTGATAATTTCGTCATGTCCTCTGACCGTTCGTCCGGATGTTACACAGCCATATTACTCTATCGATAAAAATTGGGAAGGTGTATTTTGTGCACCGCTAAATTACGGATAAATAAATTAGGGGTAGCTATCTCATATAAACAACCGAGGGATGAAAAAATCAATCTTTTTTTTTAAGATTATAATGTTTCTAAGTGAATACTTTGTGAGATACGACATGTTTTCGGTTACAATTGCACTGATAACTTTCTTTTAATCGTTTTTTGAGAGATACTTTGAAATACAAACTTATTTTTGCGACGATATTCATTGCAACTGCGGAACCCTTCACTGTGCGTGATCTGACATGCACTTTGCCGGTTTTTTCCTATTTATTTCATTTGCTAGCTATGTTGTAGCATTGTTGTGGATGGATAAGGGCTCTCTTTTGTGACAAAGGCATTTAATTTTGTCCTGAAGTGGATCATTGTTGCGTGGCTGCGGGCAATATCCTTTTGAGAAAACCACTTGTCCAAGAGTGGATTGATTGGTTTTGCGTTTTTTTAGATCTTTTGCTGTCGTCTTGATCTATTGTATGCAAGGAGAACTTTTGCCAAATCAAACTGATTTCCTACTTGCGATCACTCGGCAAATAACTTCTAGTATTCTTACATTCCGATTTGAAGTTGCAATATTCTTCATTTTAATGTGTCGATAGCAATCTAGATTAAGTAAGCCTAGATTTGAGTTGCAATTAATTTTGAGAATGACAATGCACTTTGAGCCTATCCTGAAAACTGAAAAGTAAGTGAATTTATATAATGGAGCATTAAGTTTAATTTTGAAGACTGAATCTATTTAATTTACTATTGAACTTAGATCATGCTTTTTTCTCATCTATCCCATGATGTGGGATATCGTACGATAGGCCGTTTAAAAATATTGCGGGTTTGTCATAACCATTTTTCGATTCACGGATCGATTTGCGTAATATTAAGCTTTAAAGTGCAAATTTTTGTTAGAGTCAAGTGTCTCTGCCTGCTAAATAGTTGTATTTGTATACGTGAAAATATTCACAGCAGTAGTATACAGGGAGACCCACGGATATGCCACATGGAGGGAAAGTACCTTGAATATTGTAGATGGAACATTTTACTGAAAGAAGACATTATTTGAATTTTAAAAACAATTTAAACTGCATTCATAGATATTTAAATAATTGCATGATTGAACCGGGAATGGAACCCGTTACAGGAGAAAAATAATCACCCTGTAGCTTTATCATACCGATCGAAAGGCTTCATCATAAGGATTATTTTTTGCTAAATAACATAGCGTCAAAAATGAAAGGAAAACCATGAATTATAACATTTTTAATACAAAATTAATCAATTTATCAAATGCTCAAAATGAGTCCCTTTCTGTTGAATACAAAGTCGCACTCTTTTGATTATTTCGCTCCCTGTCGATTTTTTGATCTTGTTGTGATGGATATTTAGACTTTACTTCAATATACATACATATGTACATATCTATGCAATTTACTCTTACGCAAGTCAAGCATAACGCCTTTAAATCATGTAATTAAACTCAAACGAAGACAAATTAAATCTATTCGTGGTGTTTATCAGATCATACTTTAAATCTAGAAAATAGAATTATAGAGACGGAAAACAAACTACTACCTACCAGTTCTAAAATGACTGTTGCAATTTCCTCCAACAGCCTGCATAAAACAATGTAAATACCCAACCCACATATCAGTTCCCATAATGATCGCAAGTCAGCCCGTCACCAATTATGCGTTGCAATATTTCAAGCGTTTATTGCCATGCGTGGCTTCTAGCCATGCTAGCTTAGATCTAGATAGGGTAACCTACTTTCAAGCTAGCTGCATAATTACGTCTGATAATAACAACACAGCACTCAATCATAACTTATGGTTTAATATCAGTATTGTGTGGTGTGGTTACTTTGGGATTTGTAATAAATTTTGAGAGTAATTAAAATGCATAATTAGCCTTTAATTTTCCTACTGCTGGGTCACATTCCTCTGTGAGAGGGAGTGGGCCGTAATCTACCACTTGGGCCCAGTGCGGGTTGGTAGATGTCAAATTTTTTCGATAATTAATGATAATTATACAAAGAAAAGCGCCAACAGAGAGGGCTATGCTTGGAGTTTCCCTACGTGATCGAATCTGAAATGAAGAGATCCGCAGGAGAACCCAGGTAACCGACATAGCTCGAATTACCAAACTTAAGTGGCAATGGGCAGGGCACATTGCGCGCAGAACAGATGGCCGTTGGGGCCGAAAGGATCTGGAGTGGCGACCGCGTACCGGAAGACGTAGCGTTGGAAGGTCGACCGATGACCTTGTGAAGGCCGCAGGCATCCGCTGGATGCGGGAAGCACAGAACCGGTCGAGGTGGCGGTGCTTGGGGGGCCTATGTCCAGCAGTGGACGTCTTTCAGCTGAAATGATGATGATGATGATGATGAAAGCGCCTGTCTGTGTTCAAACCTACGACCTACAAATCATAAGTCGCGGCCGTTACTACTGGGCCACTACTGCTCCAATCCTCTGAATTAAAATTATTGAAATCTATAGCCCTTTTTTATAGACAATGGCTAGTGACAGTTAAAATCTTAACCTTATGAAACTGTCAGAATTTAGTATTGACCAAAAATAAAATCATTATCATGACAATTTGAGAGTCCTGAGACAAGTCCAATAACGTCACTGTTCATCGTCTAGAATTATCTATTAGTCTCAGTTTTATGATACTAAACCAACAAAATAAAATGGTTACCTATTTTTAACCTCACCGCAAAGGCAAACGTAAGAGCACCCTTGACGGCATTGTTGGCGCAGTGATTAAGCGATTGACTGCTGCGCTGCGTGTCGCGGGTTCGATTCCCGCACGGAACCAATATTTGTATGACCTACAAGTACTCGTTCTGCATCTGGCTGTTTGTGTATGTGAGTTTAAATGTTTGTAAACGTACCCAGAATACATAAGAAATTCCTAATGTGAGGCAAAGTATTAAAAAAAAAACAGAACCTATCTATTTAAATAATAATTATACTATGTGTACAATTTTATAATACCAAAAATTATTCCTAGCGGATTGAGTAGCGTGTTTGTAGGTATATGTGTGGTTTCAAGTTATTTTTGTACTGAAATCATAGAACTCATTTTTATTTAGGTTACAGTAAAGCCTTCGAGGAAAGTTTGAAAAAGGCATGTCATAAGCAAAATGTGAATAATATTTCCTTTGAAAACTTTTGTGTATTTTGTTAATCACCGAAACAGTTCAAGACCAGAACCTTCATAGCCTTCAAAGAAATGAAAGTATAAAATAATGACTTAACTTATTTTACAAAAGCGGTTACATACACCCTGTGAGCACCAGTTTTCGTCCAATCGAGCAGAAAACGCGCCATTTTTTTTTACCTCTACTTCTCTTTAAGCCCCTCCAGTTATTCTTTGAACTGGCTTATTCGTTCGTTAACGTACCCGTCAATTTTGCAACCTCCTGACTACCAACCGTAAAGATAATATCCAGCCAATTACGACTTTATGCCAAGGGAATAAAGGTTATGGTGAAATAATGGGATGATGGTGGATGTTGCAGATTTTTGTAACTTTTTTCCTGTAAGATTTTATTTTTTCATGGATGTGATGTAACGTAGATACTGCAATGTCAAAGTTATTAATATGATGATAAACGAAGATATAAAGATAATCACCAAGGATAAGAAAAAAAACTCAACATACATCCAAAAAAATAGCCACCATAAACTATCTATCATTCTCGGCGAGAGGTCAATCCGGACAAGAGCCACAGTAGTTCAAAGAGCCAGCTAGTTAGGCAATATTCAGCCGTAATGAGCTCACTTGTCAACATCAAAGCCCAATCTTAGAAAATGCATCTAAATAACACATTTCATGGAAAGAATATTATTTTTTTTTGTTACAATACAATTTTCTCTTGTCTTCAGGACTAAAATCAGAATAATAACTGCCTATTGACAATGTTGAACAAATAAATGATCATGCCATTAAAGCAAATAAAAATGTTTACATAACTAATTAGTGGCCTATTTATACCCACTAGCAAATAGGCTAGCCTATTCTCAGCCTCGCCTCTCAACATGTTCTGAGCACCTGCGACTTTAAACTATACCGTGTATCCGATAACTATGGCCCAAGTTTTGACTCTTATGTCATTTATGGTTAAGAACTTTGAACTGGCTGTTATAACTTGTGCGTTGCAGAACTATCTAATGCTCTTCGAATGTATGAGGGAAGCTGAGCACGACTTAATGGTACCAAGTATATTGTAAGATGTGTATGTCGGTTTCATCAAAGGGATGAGTTGTAGTAGTCCTATCACTAACTTACGCAAAATCATTGACTTTATTAATATTACATTCGTTGATAAGTTTAACTCGGACACTTACTTATTATTTGTCAAAATTTTAGTAAAATCGTCTACTTCAACAATATTTCACATATAATTAATTTATATATCTTTGCTTCATTTTTTTTTTTACCAGTTTTGGTATAGTAATTTTCCTCACATATCATAATGATGATATAATTGATGCATACAAAGTATTGTAAATCATTTTAAACGAGTAACAGTAGAGTTTCTTGCCTATTCTTCTCCATATAACACTACCCTTTGAAAGGGGCAACTAGAATCAATTTTATTTCCTTGTACATTTTGACATTCAACATTTAACAAGCCTATTTGAAATAAATTCTTTGACTTTCACTTTGTTTTACTTAAGAGTAAAGCTAATGATTTTACGTAAGATAATCTCAGATCTGACGGAAGGATATCGATCTCTGACATGATATTTCTTGTCTGTATGAGTTGGAAGTGATACACCAACATAGGATAGTTGAAAACTGTCATTCAAAAGTGACCGGTTTCAAACCTTTTTGTAACTAACTTTAATATTAACAGTTATCTTGATTTTCATCTGGTCCTTTAGACCAATCAATCTGCCTAGATTTATCGCAACTATATTGGGGTCGGCTTCCAGTCTAACCGGATGCAGCTGAATACTAGTATTTTACATGGAGTTACTGCCTATCTGACCTCCACAACCCAGTAACTAGGTAACACGATACCCCTTGGTAAGACTGGTTGTCAAATTTTCAGGCTTCTGACGACCCGTAACGGCGCCGGCGGTCCTTGTAGACCAATAGGACCAAAATCAACAAACGTGCCAACATAGTTTTCTGAATTATTATTCAATAAAGATACCATTAAACATACCAATAAACCAATAAATCATAAGTAAACTTCGTACCAACGCAACCCTTCAATACCCAACCTTAATAAACTCATAATACATAAAACAAAGCATAGTTAAAAACACATTAAATCAAAACCCCACGGGGTTCAGTCCACGCCAATTTAATATAACCATAACAAAAGGGGTGAGAATTTATAGTACAAAATTTTATACTCAAGGAAGACGCCTTTTTCCTGTCACCCTTGATAAATATAAGTGTCCTTTTCGTGCGGAACCATTATTAAATTTTATGTGGCATCCCTTCACAATACACCCACTTATTGTAATTGCGATGTTCAAATTATTAATGATGTTAGCAACGCTGTAATGTGTCCGTTGTAAATAAATTGCGTTTTGATAATTATTTTAATACCTTTAATTGGATTTTAAAGTGCTAAGGTTCAGGGGATATTTGATATGCTGTTGAACTTTGGAGTCGAATTCATAGATGGAAAGACCACTTATAATACAGCTCATATTTTTAGGTTCAGAACAAGGTTTTTCAAACAAGGAGACTAATGAAGAACATGAAGCTTCTCTGCCAACTCCATTTGGAAAAAAATAGGCAGTCGTAAGGACTGCCAACAGAAGTGAAAACTCAAAACTTTGGAATAACTGACAGTCTGACGCAACACATCACGAGCAGGTCACCAAAAACTGAGCGATTTTTGGCTAAAGAAGTTTTCACTTAAACAATAAACTCTAAAATAAAATGTGTTCAGTACAGAAAAATATATTTAAAATTAAATCGATAAAACTTTCTGCTACTTAATCCTATAACCTCCTACAATTCACAGCAACATCATACTAAAATCGTTAAACGAATACCGACCATAATGAGAGCAGTCAAATCCATAGCTACTCGTACAGTACAGTCACAAACAAGAGGGAACTGAAACTGCACCAAAACGAACAAATGTGTGTCCGCGACAAATTTTTCACTTGGCGTCATAACACAGTTTGCGTGTGACTGTACAAATAAAAATGTATGAAGCAGAAACTTGAAAAGCGTTGCAACGGGCACGCGAGGAAAAAACGATGAAGCTATTTTTCTGGATTGTGTTACATTGATGTATGTGTGTAGGTGTGTTTTGTTATTTTTAAGACCGTTTTCCACAGCAATAATTTTTATTTTGTATAGGAGTGAGAGAGACGGCGTGTGTTTATCAGCTTCTTGTCAGCTCGGCTGGTTCGACTCTCTCGCTCATTTCAGCACTTTCCCGCGTTAGTACGTGGGAGTTATTATATAATCCCGATACAGCACATTATACAATATCTAGTCTTCATTGCCACTACATAAAGATATCAGACATAACTATACATTATTACCACACAAAAACACAGAAAAATCAAAGTAAACAATAAAAATAAGGCACTCGAGTCACGTCACCCGAAGATTATGGCGGGACGCCGTAGAGTAATAAAAAAAACACGAATCACGCTGTGCCGTGACGTCACACACGTGTCATTCGTCACATGCGTGACAACTGATTCGTTTCTGGGACAATTTTGAGACTGCGACGGTTTTTCAGCACACTTTTTTCAAGATAGAGATATAAGGACACACAGTTTGGAGAGTTACTTTCACATTTATAATAATAAATAAGTATGGGTTAGTGAATATTTATTTTATAAATAAACACAATTTATAGGTATAGATTAACACGTTCTACTTATGAAAGAAACGATGTCACCGAAATAGTGTTCGCTCCATGTAATAAAAAAATGTTCAACCCTTCTTGTTTCCTAATAAGCGAATACAGGGGGCTCCTAAATCACTTCACTTAAAGAACAAACTAAAAGGTTTCTTCATCTTTAAATTCCGTTAATAATACAGTTCGCAACTTCCGAGTTTGGCTTTTATCTTGAACCCTTAGTTGAATCCTACAACATTTTTATACTAGCCATGTGCCCCCTAGGCAAAGATGGAAGCATCACCCCATTTTACCCCGGGGTCGCAAGTTACCCCACTATATCTCGAGGTCGTAGCAAGAGTATTGTATAAAGTTGCATTACTTACGTACACTAATAAGGTTACAGTTCCCTTGTTCCTTGTTCCTCTAAATGGTAGGTATAATACAGTTCATTAATATTTTTTTCACTTCTCATGCTCTAAAAATTCGTCTTTATATTGTGCGTAGGCGACATAAAGTCGCTTTTTATGCTCTAGTGCATAAAGTTTTTTTTTTTTCTAAGAATAGGATAATCAGACCCACCAGCCACAAGCAAAATAAAACGTTGCAGATTAAAGTCGTTATTTTATTTCATTTGCTTTAATTTTTATCACTCACATCCATATTTTCTATCGTTAATTTAATAAAAGCAAAAAAAAATATTTATCTTTATTATATAAAAACGCAAAGAAACGTTTTTATGACTTGGCAGTATAAAGTACCCAAGTCGAATGACACATGTTGAAAAAAAAAAACTGTTATATACTTTATGCCTGTTTGATTTTTCTGATTCAAGTGAAAAGCAGAGTGTATATATATATTATATATAATAATAAATATATACTCGGGCATAAACGACCCATTTTACCCTTCGACTGAGCCATTTTACTATCCACCCTCGCCTACGGCTCGGGTAGATATATATCTACCCGAGCCGTAGGCCAAAGAAGCCATTTTACTCCGAGACGTATATACGTCTCGGAGTAAAATGGCTTCTTTTATGCACTAGCTGTACAATCTACTATTACGATGCCTTCTCATTTTATTCGTAGAGATAATAATCGCGCGTGTACTACACCTCTGCCTAACCCTTCAGGGATTACAGGCGTGATGTTATGTTATGTTAGATAATCTACGAGTAAAATGAACGAATGAATGACTTAAAACTTCTTTATTTCATTAGCATAAAACTCCTAGCGTATTTGACGATGGGCCTCAAACATGCTGACCTGGGATATGCTAAACGTATCATTCTGCATTGTGTCTGTCACCAAGACAAAAAGTTGAAAATTTTAACGCAAACAGTGCCTTTTAAACTAAAAAAACAGTATTGTTATTAGGCGGTAGAAATAAAATGGTAACACGTGGTGGATTATTGGATATGTATTTAAATATCTGTGTATCTATTTTAGTATCTTGCACCAACGGCAGCCCCATTTTATGTCCAGGCAAATCATTGTCCATTCCAAAGTTGCCTGGAAGAGATCGCATAAAGCGATAAAGCCGCTCATTATATATTGTGTAGTGTTTGATTTATTTTTTGTTATGTATTTTTGTGGTGTACAATCAAGTTTAAATAACACTTTACCAAATGAATTTCTTAGTTGCTCTATACTACAAAGTACAAATATCCCCAACAATAAAAATCACTTCTCAAGCGCCATTTTACACCATCCATATCGAAAGACCAATACCAATACGTCATGTGAGAAACAATAGTGTTGTACACACTAATCGATAGCGCTGTACACACTACACAGTTTGAACAGTTCCCCCGGAGCAGTGATAAGTAACCGTTCCTCTCGACTGACTTTTACAACTTGAGGAGATACATGGCCGGTGCACTGGCTTACTTTCACCTTGCGATCTATAGCTACTACGTTGGATCTTGGCTTTATTTAATTCTGATAAATGAATAGCGCAGGGAATATGTTTTACCGTAACTATATGTATAAAAGATTCTCTTTTGATACTCGATATTGTATAAAAAAATATTTTACAATGATCGACTGCCCAATCTCATGAAGGTCGGAGACGCTACACTCAAAGTTGTGGACGAGTATGTTTTCCTGGGTCAAACAGTCCAGTTAGGTAGGTCCATCTTCGAGAAAGAGGGCAATCGTTGAATCCGACTCGGCTGGGCAGCGTTCGGGAAGCTACGCAATATCCTGTTGTCCCACACACCGTAGTATCTCGAGTTGAAAGTATTTGACCAGTGCATGTTGCCAGTGATGACCTATGGTACTGAAACATGGTCGCTCACAATGGGCCTTATAAGAAGGCTATTAGTCAACCAAACAGCAATTGGAGAGGACTATGCATGGGGATTCCCTACGTGATCGAATCAGAAATGAAGATACTGTAAAGATCCACGAATGACAGCCGGGAGCAACTGTTTAACGTGTTTTCGGAGGCATGGAGCGCAACGTCGCCGCGTCGGTAAGTAAAGATAGTCACCCATCCACGGACCAACTGCGGCAAGCGTAGCTTAACCTGATCGATCGACCCTTACGGCTGTTGTTACTTAGCCATAAGCCCCTCAATTTAAGACTTAATTGATAGAACCTATTTACATACTTACCTACTGTCATCATACAAGTGATAATAATTGTATAAATATATGCTGTGAAAATATTGTGTATAAATATTTAACAAAACGACTATTACATCAGCATTACATTTTCGACGCATCATGCTTACGAAACAGAACCTGCTTTCCGCATTATCGTGACATTTCATTGTGACATGGAACAATAAAAATCAGTCTCTTTCTGTGTCATTTGCGTAACAAAAATATAATAAATACGACCTTGGCTAGGCTCGAGCCAATTACAGTCGTTGTCAAAGTTTACTCTCCATAGGACACTTGAAAACATCTTTTATATGCTCCATAATTGACGTCCCAACTGTTATCATCCTTGGAATATTTCCTCATATCTCTGGAAGGGTACGAACATAAAATTTACGAACACTTACCGCGCAACATATTTCTAATCGACAATAAATCATTACCGACCTTTGTGCATGCCTGTGTGCTTATCCTTAAGCACCGTGAGCTCGTAAATCTTCCCGAACTCCTCGAACATGGGCCGGAGGTCGTCCTCCTCCAGATGTCGCGGTATCTGGCCTATGAACAGTTTGACGGCGTCTCTGCCCGCGCCAGGCGGCGCGCCGGTCCGCTCCGCCGGCGTCAGCGGCGACGCGCGCTTTGGATCCGAGCCGAGGCTGTGCACCGGCGTCGAGGGTGCCGTACCGATACTCGAGTCACAACTTTGAGGAACGCTCATCATGTTCACATTCTGCATACTGTAACCCAACAACATCGGGTTCACTGCACGCATATTCGCTCCCACTATCATGTTTATCACAGTTTACAGACTTTAATGAACACAAATTTTTAATCACAGTGCTTTGTACTTCGTTTGCCTTAATCTATAAATTCGGTTTGCAAGTTTTTTAAAGCTCACTCGTGTTTACTTTCGTTTTTCGCGGAGGGCGAGTGTTTAAGAGGTGGGGCTGGCGTGTGTGGGTGTGCGGCAGAGCTGCGGCTGTGTGCGTGCCGTCTCTTCTCACAGTCACCCCGTAATGCGTAATATTATCGATCGGTATAGTAACGGTAGTAGGCAGTACAGTCGTCCCCCGTTTTTCTCACTGACGCGGATTTATTTCTGTTTTTTTATGAGTGATATTTTATTATTAATATTTAATTTTATAATATTATTATTTAACAGTTATTTAACAAATATTGCACATCGATTTAATTAAATACTACACCTTAGATAACACTTAATAACAATAATTTACTTGAATTATTTAAATATTAATTATAATTAACACTGAGAAAAAATTTGGCACGACGCTAATTCTACACATTGAGCGAAAATTTTCTAACACAGTTTTCCGAAAAGTCTTAAAATTTTCCACTCATTTGGAATGTTGTTACAGAGTTTTTCACACGTGAAAAAAGTGTATAATGTTAGTCAGTGTTTACGTAGCGAGAGTGGCGTCGCACGGGGCTCTGTTTACAAACAAACCGCGATCCGACACACGTTAATTTTTCTATATGTTTTTTTATTTTTATGCCACCTCTTACCTCTGATTGTTCACACGTAATTTGTCACTGTATACACGAAAAATGCTAAGGAGAAAAATTGTATATATTTTTTTTACTGCCACACTTATCACTAGATTACTAATCTAACTTATATTAGCACTTGACGACGATTAACCATGACTTGACGCACAAACGAAAACCACAAAACACGAACTAAATGAGACAACAAATTCGCCGTGTTCCCGTCTATATGCCTACATGTCCACTAACCTTAAATTCCCTCCGAGGTCCCCTCATAGCACGCCATGGGGGAGCCTCCAGTCTTGATACAATCCTCCCTTTCACTCACCCTTAGATACGCGAGTAAATTCGCTTTGTGTGAATAGGTTGATTATTTGAAATTTCTTGTTTCGCTATTTCGTTGACGGTGTTGAGACGCCTGTAGGTTTCGCGTTGAATTATGCGGAAAATTGTACGCGTTTTAGTTGATTATTTACTGAATAATACGTGTTTTTTATGTTTTTCAAAGAGCATTATTTTGTCATAAAATGTTTGCATACACTTATTTACTTTTCGGATTTTTAGGAATGAATTAAAGCTTGCTTTATGGGTTTAAATGAATAAGCATTCTCGTATTTTTTAAGATTTTTCTTTAGTTTTTCCGGTTTATTTTAAAAAGTATGAATGATTGTTCGTTATACGTATGTTGCAGTTACAGTATTATAATATTCTGTTTTAATTCAATGATAATATTTTTTATCTTTAATTTTTTTAATAATATTGATTTATAATCAGTTAAAATTATAATTTGTTTCTGTCGTTATAAATTATATGAACCAGATACTTTACCCCTTCGAATTCAAAATAAACCCAAAAATAATCCTTCTAAAAGTGCCAACCAAAAACAGACCAATGTATCATTACTAATAAACACAGTTTAAACCCGCATTAAGTGTTAGCAAAAAAACCTTTGGTTCTGAATAATTTAGCCAACCAACGCTTAGTAGTCGCTCGTAAAACGCAATGGCAAATTCGGTAAAAGGTCTTCAATGTTTGGTCGAGCTATAATTCAAGCCCCAAAAATAGCGAAGGGGATGAAGCCCCCCTCTCGCCCCCGCACCTCACCCCCCGGACCTCAGCCTCCGATGATCTTTGCACGCAACTCGTAATGGCTGTTTAGAAAAATACATAAAAAAGGAAACCCTCCTTGAGTTTTCTCGAGGCTGATTTTTTTAATTTATGAAGTATAAAAATATGGTAATATAGGGACTTAATTAAGGGATTTCGTTGTGCTATTTTTGTTATGTGTTGTACCTGTACAGCTGGAGGGCGTGTGTGTGGGTTAGAAGATGTACGCACTCGTAATTATCTGGGAGATGAACTCTTGGAAAGGAGGGTATTAACTTTTATGATTTTCTTATAGACTTAATATCTTGGGAGCATATCGAGTGTATTATTATTAGCTTTATTTATGAATATTATTATTTAGGTCAAGTACCTAAATAATATAATAATATTATCTACAATCGGACTCTCATACAATCCAAATGGTGTCAAGGATTATTAAAAGTTATGCCTACTAGAATTTTATTTGAGGAGGTAGAGAACCCTTAGCGTGGGTTGATCAACAGCTGATCCATTGTTTTGTCATTTTTATACTCCATTCACAACGAAGTTTAATATTTATTACTCTGTGGGGCCTTAATTACTTTATTTTTATTTTTGAGATTGGGATGGCTCTGAAGCAGCTCAAAAACACCAAGGCGCGGGTGATGACGGAATTACGGCTGAACTCCTAAAGGCCGGCGGAAAACCCGTTCTTAAGTCCCTCCAGAAGCTGTTTGCTTCCATCATACTCGAGGGCAAAACGCAACAGGCATGGAGCAGAGGTGTGGTAATACTTTTCTTTAAGAAGGGCGATAATGCCCTCTTTAAGAATTGTAGGCCCATCTCACTTCTGAGACATGTCTACAAGCTGTTTTCAAGAGTCACCACGAGCCGTCTCGCGCGCAGGTTTGACGACTTCTAGCCTCCCGAACAAGCCGGATTCCGTAAAGGCTTTAGCACCGTAGACCACATACATACGCTGCGGCAGGTTATACAGAAGACCGAGGAGTATAACCTGCCTCTCTGCTTAGCGTTTGTGGACTACGAGAAAGCCTTCGATTCGATCGAGACATGGGCTGTACTGCAGTCTCTTCAACGGTGCCAGATCGACTATCGGTACATCGAGGTGCTGAAATAACTGTACAAAAACGCCACTATGTCAGTCCGACTCCAGGATCAGACCTTGAAACTTATCCTTCTGCAGCGAGGTGTGAGACAGCGAGAAGTTATCTCTCCGAAACTGTTCACCGCTGCACTGGAGGATGTCTTCAAAGTTTTGGACTGGAAAGGGGTTAACAATAATATATATGTCGCAGGTTTTTCATAAAATTAGGTTTTTGATCAAAAACCAGAAGATGACACATTTTAAACTCAATTTTATCATAAACCTGTAACAATCCAGATTTTTTATCAAAAATTCGCCTGCCTTTTCGACGAAAATTGTCTGGCAGATTATCACTTGCCAACCAACGTTTCGCCGATGTTTCACTTTGACAACTAACGATTAGCAAATTGTTGTATGACAACGTTTCATTTCGTAGAACTATTGTTAAGCTGATTATTATATTGACACAAAACGTTTGGGACATTTATCATTTGTCAAACTTTTCACTAGGCCACACAACTATTAGACGAATGACATATTTTCAGTATTATTTTTACATACATATTTTATTTAGGAATCTCAAAAATAACATTAAACCTTTAAATTGGCAGTAATGGAGAGCAATAATAAGTTTTTTTTTTAATTAGTATAGCAACAGAAATCTTAGGTTACAATAGGTTAGCTTAGGTAAGAGTATGACAAACAACGCACGAGCCGAGCGAGCGAAGCGAGCGTGCTGCGGCAACGGCCGGCGATGTGCCAGAAGTGAATCGCTTTTGTAAAAGGAAACAGGTTAGGTCACATTAAAGATAAAGTTAAAAATTAATAATAACAATAACTACCTGTATATAATTTGTCCCAAATGAAAATGGCATCCTTGTAAATAAATTTCTTCAAAATTTGAAACATTCTGCTACTTGAAAGTTGGCATTTTAAAAAGTGTCATTATGAAAAGCAGACCAAACGTACAGTTGGTAACTGTGAGGTTGTGAAATAAAACAAAATTATTTGATAAGTTGGCAAATGAATATTCGGCAAAATAAAATTCTGCGAAACGTTAGTTGGCAAGTAAAAATCTAGCAAACAATTTTCGGCGAAAGGGCAGAGAACCCAGATTAATATAGGTACGTGAAATTGAAACATTTCATTCCATAATTGGATTGAAGGAGGAGAATATTCATTGGATCATAGATGTAAAATTTTGATAAATAAATAATTGTTTTCTTTCTACTAAGTTGCAAATGATGATGGATTGTTTTATTTATTTCATTTAAATTGATTTATTTGTCATAAAACAAAGCAATTCCGTGATTTTGATAAGAACTTTATCATAAACCCAAACTAGTTCAGGTTTTTGATAAAAAATCTGAACTAGTCTGGATTGTTACAGGTTTATGATGAAATTGAGTTTAAAATGTGTCATCTTCCGGTTTTTGATCAGAAACATAATTTTATGAAAAACCTTCGAGATGTACATAATTAAAAGCTAATAATCTTAAAAAAAAAAAAAATAAAAAAAAATCGCTCCCTTTCTTATATATGTAAATAAATAAAATTAAGTAAAACTTTTTTCCAGACTAAGTTTCATAATTTTGTTAGTATTTTGGGGTTATGCGCACTTCGTCGCATTCCCACTTCATCCCGCGTTCGCAGTTGGTCAGGTTAGGACTTCGTCCCATTTCGCACTTGGTCCCATTCGCGGTTGGTCCCATTCGAAGTTAGTCCTATTCGCAGTTTGTCCCATGCAAGTAGTTTATAAGGGAAGAGGGTTAATGAACGAGGGTTTATGGACCAAAATGGGTTGGATTTATAAAAAATTAACAAATATAGTAATAAAACATCCGAATTCGATAACCTAGCAATATAATAAGTAAAATAATAAAAAAACTTCTCAAACAACTAATAACAGTAAGTATACAATCAGTGAATATTGTCAATCAAACTTGGATACAGTACAATGAGTTTGTCATAATTCTCAATATAATCACATTACTTTGCCATTCGCACTTGGTGGGACAAAGTGCTAATGTGACCAACTGCGAACGCGGGACGATGTACGAATGGGACGAAATGCGCATAATCCGTAATTTGGTGTTATTAACAACAGTGCTTAGATAAATAGGTGAGTGTTGTTAGTTTTCACAAATATGTTATTTATCCAAACCTATGACTGTCCACAACCAGTGTCCCTGAAAGGGACAGTCCAACATAATAATATACTTGTAAATAATATTAACATTATTTTAAGACTTTTAGCTTTTAATGTTAAAATGTGTTACCCTTGTATCTACCTGTTAGTTTAGTAATGCTTCCTTTAGCTATATTGATGAAATGTTACCAACCTTGGAAATACAAGAGCTACTTCATCCATCATCATCATCATCTGCCTAGCCTTTTCCCAACTATGTTGGGGTCGGCTTCTAGTCTAACCAGATGCAACCAGATGCAGCTGAATACCAGTATTTTACACGGATCACCTGCCTATCTGACCTCCACAACCCAGTTACTTGTAATGTTACCCCTTGGTAAGACTAGCTAAGACCTTTTTATCCAAATAATTTAAAATGTCATGTAGGCGGGCACAACTAGAAAGTTTATTAAAGACATTTAAATAATTGATGCTAGTTTCTGTACCCACACGAAACCGTTAGGTATCCAGTATTTTAACGAGTGGATCACGTTCTTATAATTACGGTCAACAAAATAATATTTGCTTTGAAAATGTACACCTCAATTTAAAACAAACCCAGTCATAATAAATAAATCGGTTAAAACTTCAATAATTTGACTAAACCATAATTATCCAAAATTGTACTGAGTCAATTTAAATTTACAATTAATGATTTAGTGCAAAAAATATGGGTATATTTATCTGCAAAAAAGTGTTTTTTTTTTTTTTTTCATTTTTATACAGGATTTTTTTTTAACCAGTGTGCAATATTTTTTTGTTGTTTCAGTATCAGCAATAGGTAAAACACATTTATATTATTTGTTCAATACTTGTTTTTTTTTTTTGTTCCTCTTTATTTCAGCAAAATATTGACAAAATCTATTCGTAATAATCAGTGGACGCGTGCGCCGTACGGCAACCACGCGGCAGGTGTCGGCGGGATGCATCCCCCTGCCGGGCGGCAGGGCGGCGCTGCCATGCAGTCCCGTTATGCACGCATACGAGTGACGTCGCGTCACTTTTCTGCGCATGCACCGCAATGCAAATGTTTTGAACTTACCTACAACGATATTAGACTTTACTGCCGTGAGTTTTACGAGATGGTGCGAGTGAATTTAATAAGTGCTTAAAAAAAAAGTGGAAAGCATTTTAGCAGCCACTCCAAGGCTGATTGATCAAACGATCACAAACTGTTCAGGACCCCGAATAAGTGTAAGTGTTGTAACTGTTATAACTGCTTTAATTTAATTTATCACAATGATTCATTTTCTGCATTTCGATGGTTCTTAGCCTATGAAAGTATGAAGGAAAAATTAGAATTACTCTTCGGATAACTTCAGGTCACGGCCTAAACTTAAAAAAACTGGTTCAAACCTGATAAAATTTGCGATTAATAACCTGCTTAAATACTTACGTCAGCGAATTGCGCGGGCACATAGCTAATAGGTACCTACAACTGCGTTCCGCTTCACTGTACGCGCTGTCGCGCGGCGTGTATCCAATAAACTAGTTTCAAAATAAACATGTTTCGTTATCGATAACCTATTTTTTTTTTTTTTTTTGTACTAAAACATATCAAAATAAGATATAGGTGTTTAATAAAACTCGTTTTAGTTTTATTTATCAAAATTTGCGCACCGGTTAAAAACTTTTCCTGTATACGTAGACGTTTGTTGCTCTTTTAAACATTTAAGAAAACTAAGAAGTACATGTAAAATATCATACATACATTCAAGTGACACAAAGAATATTGGTATTTTGGCACGAAGACCAGCCATCTTCATTATTTCACATCTCACAGAATCACCGATTAGTCATAATGGTTATAATACCGGCTAATTAACATTGACAACGAAAACATTAACATGAACATTTGCACAGAATCACAGATACATGTCAGTGGTCTTTGCATCTCCCGTGCATCAATTAGGGGCCGTTTGGTGCGGTCTCGTGCTCCCAAACCGTCAGTCGCATGCGAGCGCCGACCAAATTCTGAAAACCACAAACATTCGGCCAAACGCTAGATATTTTGATTTGACTAATGTTACGTTTTTGATATGTGTTTCGATTTATATGTGGATTTGGAATATGACCGATTTATGTCGGTTAAGTAAAATATATTTAAGTGCCTACCAATCTATTTGTATGTTTATACGATTTAATTTAAAATGATAATATGCATTAGAGGATGACGTGAAGTAGGGTGCTCTAAAACAAATTGATTTATTTATGGGTTGATTTTGCGATATTACAACATTACTTAAGATTTTTGTATAATTATGATTAGTGACACAGCCATTGTTCAATGGTAACTTTGTACTGAAGGACCAAAATAAAGATGTTATCCAACGGACAAGGAAAAAGAAAAGCCGTGTTCTATTGAAAAAGGTTACCCACGGGGTGCGGTGTACAACTTCCCCAAAATCATGCCTATAAAAAAATTACGCCGGGTTCGTTTATCTGAAGAAGATCCGAATAACCGAAAAATGGTCAAGATAACATTTTCTAACGTGTCTTAATATAGGCAATAAAAGGCACCTTCGTCATTGGTGCGGGAGGCCTGGCATTGCAGTCAGCTGACCATTTGTCCGGCATGAAGGTAACACTACCTTCTGTGTCAAATTACATGTTAGAAGGTTATCTTCTACGATGTAATTTTAGAGGGAGTATCACGCCTATTAAAATCTACTTCCTCGCCCATCATTTAGTCGGCACTTACGTCATACTTATCTCAAGTGAGACTCGAAAACAGCGAAATGATTCGAGAAGTTCAGAAATCAATCGCAAACTCATACTTCCGATTAAGCTTGGCTTCATAAAAAAGCACTGTCGTCATTTATCGCCACAAAATGACGGCAGTCGATATATAGAGCGTTTTTGAGAACAAAATACCCACAAAAAAATATGGCAAAAATTTCAATTACCCACAGTTATTAATCATGACTTTCGTCAGTTTTAAGCCGCTGGGCGGCATCGCTTCTGAGGATAACCAAGTTTTCCTACGTGCAACCACGACATATGCATTGAAGATGATGAAGATATTAATTTTATTTCCTGTGATTAATATTTTAACTCACACACTGACTTATTATATGTTGTTTTTATTTTTTATTTCTTTGGGAAATCATATACAATGTTTGTATATATGTGAGCACCATATACCTATCGCATTTATTAATTTTTCTGTTATTACTTCACTTTTCATTCTTTTTACCAATTGTGGTAAGTAATTTTGATGATTTTTTTTATATTTTTTATTTTTTTTATTCTAGGTACATAGTCTTCACCTATAAATATTAATTAATGTATACAAACTATTGTTAACATTTTAAAAGAGTAAGTATGGAGTTTCTTGCCCATTCTTCTCCATACATAACTACATTTTGGAAGGTGCAACTATAATCAATTAACTATTCATGTAATTTTTGACGTTCAAAAGTGCATCTTCGTGCCTATTTGAAATAAATTATTTGACTTTGACTTTGACTTTGACTTTGAAGGAGCAACAAACCACCATGGTAAAATTAGTTCAAATGCAGATGTATTCCATACAAATAGTTTACAAGGAGATCCACACTTTCATAGTTTCCTCACAATCACGAATCTGAAAACTTCCAAACTCTTTCAAAAGACAATCTCAACAAATATTTTCGTCATACCCGCAAAATTTTAGATTCCTAGAACTTTGTTAACTAAACAAAGGGGCCACGACCTACTTATTAAACATTCTGTATTGAATATTTGAGCGGGCTATGTGCTAACTGCGGTTAGAACTGTCTTCAGATCTTGTTCAACTTTGACGCGAGGCTTTTGTTCAGAATGTGTGAGTGACGTGGAATGGAAGAGATCCAATTAGAGCTGATGTGAGTTGTAAAGGATTGTGTAGATGTAACTGTTTGGGTCCTAGAGAGAAATAGGTTGAACTGTTACTAGAATGTGGGATAGGGTGATGTGCTCTGTTATGATACAGTAAATTATAGGTATTATCAACACAAATAAGCGCATTTTTTCCTGTCTCGTTTTAGAATAACCTAAACGCCATCGCTACCTGTTGCAATATTTATTAAAATACGAGTATTTGACTAATAACACTATTATCTTTATTAATTAATTCATATAATGTTCTTCTAGCTGCGTTAGTTCTAATGTGAAATGCAAATCCCAAAATGACTGAATTATATTGAGAGAAATCCAAGTAACATTTCATTGACTAGAACAAAATTACTGTAACCGACACACAAGAAAATTGCCACTGGAATTACATAATCCCATCACAGTTGGCCTAATAAACATAGACACACGTCTTAATAAGTTGTATCACGAGTAACGCGTACTTCGAAGTAATCAACGGAGGGGACAATTATCGGCATCCACTTTATAGTTACGCAACACGGAAGGGAGGGGGGTGTCGGGTGACAGAATACGGCACACACTCGTAAAAATACCACAATTACATGGAATTTCGAGTACAATACACGTGTTTTTATTTTCGTAATGGGTTTTATGGTGGTGGAGGAATTGTTTTGTCACTGGATTGTGAATATTTTGAGTTCTTAAATTATCTGTATGTCTTACTTTTTGTGTTTCATGTTTCTGTTTGATTTTGGGCGTTTACATGATATTTGAATATGACAGAGAACGGTAGGTCTCTCTCGTTATCATCAGCCATATTTTAAACTACTGTGGGCGTACTGTGGGTAGTGTTGGTTATTGCGCAATAGAAATACCGTTATTAAAATCAAAAGTCATTTACTCAACTTAGGCTGAGAATTAACACTGTTTTTACGTCAAAATTACATAAGACAGTCCCCCAAAACGCCTGCCTTTCGTCGCTTCCTAGTGCTTTAGCTGGGAAGAAGAAGGGGCGAAACAAACTCCCCTGCAGCACAGCTGTTTAGTTAGAAGAACTTGATTATATACAGTAGTTGGTATGCAAAGTAATTAATGCAGGTACACGACACAACTATACCGAACGCGCGTGAAACGTGGTCAATCACAATGGGCTTTATTAGAAGGCTAACATTTACCCAAAGGGCAATGGCTATGCTTGGAGTTTCCCTATACTTGATCGAATCTGGAATAAAGAGATCCGCAGGAGAACCAAGGTAACCGACATAGCTCGAAAAATTGCTAAACTTAAGTGGCAATAGGCAGGGCATATTGCTCGCAGAACAGATGGCCGTTGAGACCGAAAGGTTCTGGAGTGGCGACCGCGTACTGAAAGACGTAGCGTTGGAAGGCCTCCCACAAGGTGGACCGACGACCTTGTGAACGCCGCAGGAATCCGCTGGATACGGTAAGCACTGAACCGGTTGAAGTGGCGGTGCTTCGGGTAGGCCTATGTCCAGCAGTGGACGTCTTTCGGCTGAAATGATGATGAAAATAATAATAAAGGATACAACAATAGTATATTTAATGAAAAAAAAGCCTTATAAAACAAAGTATTGTTGATCTCTTAGAGCAATTCAAATCTCTTACTTTCCCTTTAAGAGGAGTGCAATTTCCTTTGGCAACACCTTTCTACAGCACTTTCTAACAAACTTCTGTGTATACAATTTCGAAAAACTTAAACTAATTCCGTTACACATAATCGAGCCTGGTGGAGTTCTTAGTGCACAAACAAAGGTTTAGATAAGAGCAACTTTATGCACTTCATTGTGCACTATTTTAACTTGGAATCTTTTAGAACTTTTGATTGTTCCATAGAGGAAAATAGTAGTTAAGGCAGGGCAAGTGGGTAAAGATAAGGTTCATTTTTGTTTGAGGTATAGTTTTATTTTTTTGATGATATGGCTTAGGCGAAAGCGTCAGGGTGTTTAGATTTAGAACAAAAAGGATTTATCGAAATATAATATAATTTCAACTACGTGCAACTTATTGCATAGAAGACATCATCAGGCGTTTGTTTTTGTGATGGTGAATTAATTATAAGTCTACCTACATATTTTTATGTGCTTTTCTTTGTTCTCGGAATACATACGCATTTTTACAGCTCCAGTCTATATTTTAATTTATCCTGCCTAATCACACATCTCAACATAATTTGGTCCATATCGAGTCGGATAAGTGAACCAGGAATAAGGATAAATCGAGGAAAGATATTATTTATCGGAAAACTACTACTACTGCCGTTTGGAGTTTTGTGAATAGCTGGCTAAGGTCAAAAGGGTCACAGCGCAGCATATTGCAGTATAGTGCAGTGTTCCTACTTTCGTTTATTTCAGAACCCATTACTCATAATCAGGTAGTATTTAACGTTTTTTATGGAATTGTAAAGGTTAGTACAGTATTGGTATCTAACTTCTTTGTTCATTTGCACATGTATGATTTCTTTTCAAGTTACCAAATTATTGCTATAATTTGCAGTCAATCTATTGTATAAAGGTAATTAAGCAGCAAACTAGGTTTCAACAATTGTTAACCATTAATCTAAACAGTTTCCTTTGTTATCTTGCAATAAATATCCTAAGAAATCTTACTTTATCAACTAATAACTACACTGTATTGTATTCCGTTACATTTTAACTTAATTTTTAGTAAAGTTCATAAGTGAATGGTAAAACCAACAATCACATTAATGTTATTGTCCACAGTCTAGAAAGCAGATTAGTATTTTTTTATTGGTATTCTGTTTGTATAGTTATCAATAGATCTTGCTTTCTATTTTCACATTAGAACAAATATCAAGTTAAAATCAGCAATTTTATTGTTAAATATTCGCTCTAGCGATTTAGTAAACCCTTTAACTGTTTATCCTATTGTCTAACAATATAAATATTATATTCATTAAAATATAAACTTGTTACATTTCAGTTTGGGTACCTGCTTTCCAAAGAATGACTGATAAGGAAGAAAAGGAGCTTATTAAAAAACGAGCAAGTTACAAAGGTCGATTGACGGTATTTTATAATTACTTAGAGGATTTTAAGAAGGATTCTTTAACGCAAACCCAGATGAACGAACTGCAGTTACGCCTCGGTAAGATTGAACTTGTTTATTCGCAATATGACGACATTCAGTTAAGGTTGGAATGTATAGCTGAGGATATGAGTACACAGTTATCAGAACGTAATGAATTTGAAGCCTCATATTTCAAAGTTGTTGCGAGGGCACAGGAATTACTAGCCAGACACAATGACATTGTTAATGAAGATAAGTTTTCTCGCGTTAGCAATAATAGGCTGGTTAGGCTACCAACAATTCAACTGCCTAAGTTTGACGGGACATATGACAAGTGGTTAGAGTTCCATGACACGTTTTCAAGCTTAATACATTTGGATGACCAAATTAATGAAATAAATAAGTTTCATTATCTTCGAGCTTCCTTGGAAGGGACAGCCTCCTTAGTCATACGGGCTATTGAATTTTCGGCTAATAATTACTCCATTGCGTGGAATTTATTATGTGAAAGGTTTGATAACAAGCGGCTTCTCATTCAAAATCATGTGGCAGCCTTATTAAACATTGAAGTGGTTAATAAAGAATCCTCAGATAATATTAAAAACATCATTGATACTTTAAACAAAAACCTACGTGCGTTAGAATCTTTAGGTGAGCCAGTTAAGTTTTGGGATACGTTGATAATTTATATAGTTACTCAGAAATTAGATTCAAGGACTTATCGACAGTGGGAGGAAGAAAAAGGTCATATAGATAAAGATAAATCAATCACATTAGAAATCTTCCTAGAATTCTTAAGAAATCGTGCAGTTTTGCTTGAAACACTAGATTTGTCTCGCAATCAGGCTAATAATAATAGTACTCCTAAATCTAACAAGCATAAAACAATGATATCGGTGAGCAGTGAAACGCCACCACAGAAAAATAAGAATAATACCAGTTCCTCACCGGCGTCATGCCCGCATTGTAGTGATAAACATAATTTACTCAACTGTCCACAGTTTCTTGGTCTCAGCAACGAAAAACGGCTTGAGCTTCTTCCTCAATACAAGGTATGTTTTAATTGTTTTCGGTCTGGTCATTACGCAAATCATTGCAAATCTTTTGGTTGCAAAATATGTAAGCGTAAGCACAATACACTGGTCCATGTAGCAGGTGCGTCACAGAAATATATGCCTAATGCTTCTACTTCGCAAACTGACAGCACTGTTACTGTAGATGTTAACTCAGCCGAAAAGAAACCCAATACAAATGTGACACTATCTGCACGTACTACAAATTATCTTAATAATAAAAGTAAAACTCAAGTTCTATTGGCTACTGCATTAATAAAGGTTTATGATAAAAATAACCGCGAACATCTCGCTAGGGCTATATTGGACACTGGCAGTACTTCTTGTATCATGACAGATAAGTTATGTGATTTATTGAATTTACCTACTGTACAGGTTAATGAATCTGTACAAGGTATTAACAATTCTAAAACAAATATTAGTAAAATGTGCAGTGTTTCTGTAAAATCATTGAGTGAAAACTTCACTACTAATCTTTATTGTTTTATTTTACCAAACATAACGGATGAAGTACCATGTCAAAAAATATCCATTCATAATTTAAATATACCAAGCGATATTTGTTTAGCTGATCCTCATTTCCACACGCCATCGGCGGTGGATCTAATAATAGGGGCCGATGTTTTCTGGGACCTACTGGGGCGGCAAAAAATCAACTTAGGTGAAGGAAAACCAATATTATTTGAATCTAGGCTTGGTTGGCTAGTTTCAGGTCCATTAATTAATAGTTTTCAAGTATCACGGTCACCATTCGTTCTTAAAGTTAACATTGCACAACTCAATATCAGTTCTTCTCACAACCCTACTTCAGGAGATGACATTCAAAACCTATTATCGCGTTTCTGGGAACTGGAAGAAGTCTCCAATCAGTCATCTTCATTTTCTGACGAAGAAGCTAAGTGTGAAGAACATTTTTTACAAAACACCACTCGAATGGCAGATGGTCGGTTTTGTGTTAGGATACCACTCAAACAATCACACCATATTCTGGGTGACTCACTGGCTAGAGCAAAACATTGTCTCTTGTCGATTGAACGTAGATTTAAAAGTCAGCCAGCTTTAAAAACTCTTTATTGCGATTTCATGAAAGAGTACATTTCGTTAGGTCACATGTCTGAGTGTTCCGTTGATTCAAAAAAACTGGCATATTTTATTCCACACCACGGTGTTCTACGCGAGCATAGCATAACTACTAAATTGAGAGTAGTGTTTAATGCCAGCAGTCTTACTACTTCAGGTGTTTCATCTAACAACTTACAAATGGTAGGTCCAGTTGTTCAAGACGACTTAATGTCTTTATTACTTAGATTCAGAAAACATAAATACATTCTTTCTGCAGATGTAGAAAAAATGTATCGGCAAGTGATCGTACACCCTGATGACAGACACTTACAAAGAATAATGTGGCGTGAGAACCCATTAGAGTCTATTAAAACCTATGAATTAAACACTGTGACTTACGGAACAGCAAGTGCACCTTTTTTAGCAACTCGGTGTTTAAAACAAGTTGGCTTAGATTGTAAGGATGAGAAGATTGCTGGTATTATAATCCATGATTTTTACGTCGATGACTTGCTCACAGGTGGGGATACAATATCTGACGTCAGAAATATCCGCCAGAAAGTCACTGCCGAGTTGGCTGCTGCTGGTATGCCACTTAGGAAGTGGAAATCCAACAATGTCCTAGTTATATCAGATCAAGTCACTAGTTCATTATTAAATTTGAACATTGGCTCAAATGAGCCAAGTAAAACTTTGGGTCTTAACTGGCTAACAGACTCCGATGAGCTCTGTTTTTCAATTAGTAGTACATCTTTATCAAATAATGTAACAAAGCGTGAAGTTCTGTCAGTTACATCCCAAATATTCGACCCTCTAGGTCTTTTAGCTCCTTGTATCATTCCAATGAAAGTAATAATGCAAAAACTTTGGTTACATAAATTATCATGGGATGACACTTTACCACCAGATGTCGCTAAGACATGGAAAGATATTATTGATAGGTTATTTATTTTGAATAGTTTACGCATCCCACGTTTAGTTTTTTGTGATTCTTGGAAGGTGATAGAATTACACATATTTTGTGATGCATCACAAACCGCTTATGGTGCATGCATCTATGTAAGGAGTATTAATCACAATAATGAAGTTATGGTGCGTTTGCTTACAGCAAAGAGTAGAGTGGCTCCTATCAAGCCAACTACAATTCCTCGACTCGAGCTCTGCGCAGCCTTGGTTGGAGTGAGGCTATATGAAAAGGTGATTGAGTCACTTGGCGCGCCAATTCAAAGTAGTACATTTTGGAGTGATTCTACAATAGTGCTGGGGTGGTTGAAGATGTTACCAAGTAAGCTGCAACCATTCGTACGCAATCGTGTAGCAGAAATAGTTGAAAAAACTAATGCTAATAATTGTACCTGGAGACATGTTCCCACACATCTTAACCCCGCTGATCTTGTATCTCGAGGTACTGACGTAAGTCAAATTCTGAGTCATAATTTATGGTGGTCGGGACCTAATTTTTTAAACCAGGACATAAGCGAGTGGCCTTCTTTTCCAACCACTGCAGTAGAATCACTACCTGAAACTAAAACTGAGATTTCTTTATTAACTACTTCTAAGACTCCGATACCTTTAGTTGATTTTAATCGGTTTTCTAACCTTTCTCGACTTAAACGCACAGTAGCATATACGCTACGATTTATTAATATTTGTAAAAAGCAACCACCGACAACTTTACATCTTAGTGAAGCTGAATTAAACAATGCGTTAAACTTAATTGTAAAACTTTCTCAAATAGAATCATTTCCCGAATATGAAATATTAATTAAAAATCAGTGCTTACCAAAAGGAAGTGCACTGAATAAACTTAACGTATTTTTAGATAAAAATAAAATAATTCGAGTAGGTGGTCGCTTACAAAATTCTTCATTTCCCTATGAGAAAAAACATCCGTTAGTAATACAGTCCACTCATCAATTTTCAAAACTATTATTTGAATTTAAACATAAAACTCTAATGCATGCAGGACCACAACTACTATTGGCTTGTATAAGAGATAGTTACTGGCCAATAGGTGGTCGCAACCTGGCTAAATCTTGTTATCATCGTTGTGTCATTTGCAGTCGCATTACAGCTAAACCAATTAATCCCATTATGGGAAACTTACCTGAACGACGGGTGACGTCCGGTGGTCATCCATTCGAATGTGTTGGGGTTGATTACGCTGGACCTATACTGTCAGCGTCTCGACAAGGTCGTGGTTGTAGACTTGTAAAAGTTTACATTGTACTCTTTGTTTGTTTTACAACGAAGGCAGTTCACATTGAGTTGGTGGGTGACTTAACCAGTCAAAATTATTTGTCAGCACTTCGTCGTTTTATGTCTCGCAGAGGCAAACCTACACATATATATTCCGACAACGGAACCTCGTTTGTAGGCGCTTATAATGATATCGGCAAATTTTTGAAGGGTAACAACAGTTCGTTGTCTGGTGACATGGCCGCTGAAGGGATTAACTTCATTTTTATTCCTCCCTACGCTCCAAATTTCGGTGGTCTTTGGGAGGCAGGTATCAAATCAGTGAAGTTTCATTTAAAAAGAGTAATGGGAAATTGTCATTTAACTTATGAGGAACTATATACAGCACTGGTTCAAATCGAAGCACTCCTGAACTCGCGCCCGCTCACGCCGTTGTCATCGGACCCTAATGACCTTCTGCCGCTAACACCTGGACACTTCCTGATAGGACGCACACTCACATCTTTGCCTGTGCCGTCCTATGAAACGGTTTCCGTTACTCACTTGAAGCGATATGAGAGAATAGAGGCATTACGTCAACACTTCTGGTCGAGGTGGAATAAAGAATATGTCTCTGAACTACAGCAGCGGACGAAATGGAGGTCTTCAAAGGCGGTCTTAGAGACTGACCGCCTTGTTCTAGTAAAGGAAGACAATCTGCCACCATTGAAATGGCGATTAGGCCGGATCTCAGCAGTCTACCCAGGACGGGATGGAATCAGTCGTGTGGCCGAGATTAGAACTGCAAGTGGAACCATCCGGCGTGCATGCAGCAAGATATGCCCACTGCCATTAAATGAAGATTCTGGTTGAAAGATTGCCTTTCAACGCCCGGCGGCATGTTTAGATTTAGAACAAAAAGGATTTATCGAAATATAATATAATTTCAACTACGTGCAACTTATTGCATAGAAGACATCATCAGGCGTTTGTTTTTGTGATGGTGAATTAATTATAAGTCTACCTACATATTTTTATGTGCTTTTCTTTGTTCTCGGAATACATACGCATTTTTACAGCTCCAGTCTATATTTTAATTTATCCTGCCTAATCACACATCTCAACACAGGGGAGCCCGCGAAATTAAAATTTTCGTATAGTTTTTGCAATTTGCAGGTATCAGGTTGTATGTTTTTTTTTTTAAATAATATTTTTATGTTTTTGAAAGGGTTTTATCACTTTGAAAATAATCAACAACTTAAAACTAGACAATGGGTATATATAAACAGATATTATTAGAATTACTACTCTATTCGTTTTGGTAGATAACCAACAACAGTCGGCACAATATTCTAGCCTCCTCCGACAAAGGGGATGCTAAGATGCTGTTACATGTTCACTGTTACACACACATGTACACTTCAAATCCCACACCATGCGAATATTGTCTATGGTGTATGTTCCGGTCACATTCCATTAGCACGTGGTAAATATCCTCAATCACCCAACAAACTTCAGTTTGGTAAGGTACTTTTACCCATTAGATATTTAAACTTATTGGATGGTATGTGGCCCGAACGCATCCTCAGCAGAGCCACTATATATTTCCTATCTACCTCCCTTCCTTCAAACCATACTCAACGAAGCGGTTCAGACTGGATGGTTTTATACCATATTCCCTTTATCTTTGATCGTTCATAAAAATATTCGTGCCATTTTTGTCTGCATAGATTTTTGACATGACCCAGCCAATCTGAGTCTAAATATGATTCGCGGCCGTATCAAATATTTATGTATAGAATGATAAACATAAAAATCATCAGTACAACTCGCTAAATTCATGTAATCCTATTGAATGACTATTTCATGAAATCATGACTTTAAGGATTATACTAACACGGAGTTATATTACTTATTCTAATTATTAGAATTCTGTAAATACATATTTGTTACAGTCGCGAATCATACTTTAATCAACATTAACCCAAACAATGAACTGTAAATAGATGTACGAGCAAATAAAATATCTAATTCTTATTCTTATTTTTAAATTGCAAAAAACTTAAGAAAATTTGAATATCCGGCTATTACCTTAGCACTTCCCCCTTAAGTAATATTTTTTTGGTTTAATTAACAATATTTATCTCGAGTATATCGCATAGCACAGACTGCCTGCTGTACCTACCTATGTTATATGAATAACTTTTTAAATCTGTATTTATACGTATAATTACATAAGTCAATCAGCCAACCCTTTCAAAATCTGACGACTAAAATATCAAGCCAATACACAGGTTTATCCTAGTACAGGCATCTAACATTATAACACCTTTGTAAATTATTTCTTAGATTTTATGTAAATATTTTACCAATTTTTTATACTGAATAAATATTTATTTATTATTAATTACTACTCAAAAGATTCAATGTATGTTCAATTAAGGACCGTTTGTACTCTATGGTCCTAATCCATAATGTTATATTTTATTGATCAGTTCTAAAGCCAAATTTCCATGAATGGTCCGGACAGTTTTACAGAACATCACGTCATTTTGTTATTTTTTTAAAGCCAAATGCTTTTCACACTGCTGTGGAAAAGCAGCTGTTTTCACACCATACAAACACGTCTATACCATGACACAACTGAGGTTATTCCAGGATTGGCATAAAACAAACAAGTTGTTTTAAAACACATATAAAAAAACAGTTTTAATAAAACAATGTTTTTTTTTAAGTGTTTATTTTTGTGTTTTAAAACAATTTGAAAAAAAATGGTTTTAAATCAATTTTTAATAGCGAATTTGTGAAAATAAATGAAAACTTTTTAATGATTAGGACTTGAAATCGCTCGAAAAGAAATTAAAAACGTAAGATAGTAGTTATGATTATTAGAAATTTAGATATCGGAATAAAATTTCGACCTATTAAAACACTTCGTTGCCGGTCGAAATGAATAATTAATTTAAAAAATAAATAAATATATAAATATATATTTATTAATTAATTATTTTTTTATTAATGAGTAATTCCCCGCAACAATTTTGGGGACTTCCCATTACATACTTTTAGGTAAGGTAATTACCCATCTAAGAACGAAAAATGGAATTCGCAATTCGGGACGTACAGGGTGTATGTAAGTAGTTCAGTGTCTGTGTTACATACTTAGACTGATTACAAAAAAAAAGTAAGTATGTTCACAGATCAGATAGTAAAATATTTAGTACTAAGAATATAACTATAACTAGTATGTTATTCTGGTCGATTATTATTAATGTTTCTTCAGGTTAATTTTAAAATACTCTAGAAATGAATTACATTAGGCCTGATCGATTTGTGTTGAAAATTTATTTGATACATCTTGTTTAAAACATTTTAAACCGTATGCTTCATAAAATTTAAAATAATCAGTTTTGCTTTCCAACCCTGGGTAACACACAGCATAATTACTTACGAACAAAAACAAACTCCGCACCCACAAAAAACATACAGGGTTGAAGTCAAAACAACATCAGCGGAAGGTGTCAACAACAGAGAAGTGTCAGCGTCGGTCAAAACCGCACGCACGCAGGAGTAGGTACGTAGAGGGAACATTTTCACGCACCCTTTACCTGCGAAATACACACTGTCAACTGCAGGATTTCATAGGTGTTTGTTTGAGAGCACGAAATGGTTTCTGAAAAAAAGAAAACATGCTGTTCATAGCGGTTTGCAATAATATTTTGGTGGTAGAGCATGTGTGGCGTATTTTTTTTTTAAACTATAATATGTAACAATTCTTACATAAGTAATCACAAAGAAAGAAAAATGCGTTTATTGGCATTACAGCAAAAAACAGAAAACAATTATTATAATGCCAGAAGGGCCACATAAATAGGGGAACATTTAATTATGTAATTATTTTTACTATAAATTGTATCTATAAGTTTTGTGTATTTCTTGTTTCTATGTTTTATATTGTACCTAGCTGTTTGTTGTTCCTTTTAATTGTTTTAAATTAGCTAGAGTTTCATTGCGTGGCAGGTATCATCACGCTTAGCAGATAGATTGGTAGTCACAAAATGATGTTAATGACAGAAAGAAAATCGTGAATATGCTGCCCAATAATTTAAAGATACACCTGGCGTATGTTTACATAAAGAGAGAATAATATATGCCTGACACAGACAACACAATATAAAACTATGCCCCAAGCCTCATAATTCTCGTATATCAACCCGAAAAACCAATCAAAACTTTTCTCTCACACAGAAATAAATGTCAACATAATCCCAGCCACACCAAAAATAATTAAATTGCCCAACTAACAAGGCTGCTTCAGGAATAATTTAGCACAAAGGCTGTGCCCGAGCAGCCGACCGGGAAAGCTTATGCCCAAAGAGTGAATGGAGATATCGGCACAAGTTGCCACAAACTGTTCGAATAGTCCCCTTACGTGCTTACTATTCGGAACAAAGGGGGCCTGTGGACCCCTAAAACTTACGGTTCTGAATAGACCTTGTTAAATCTGGGCATCATTTTCGGGGGGCGTTGAGGGACTTCTTTTATTTATTTTTGAGTTTGTTTTGTAAGGAAGGAGGTCATGCCTCTGCGAATAATTATCCTTTACGAGTACTATATTTTAGATGGTCGTATTCTTGTTACGATGATGATCCTGATACTTGACTTGAAGTTTTTTACTATACAAAAAATGAGCAGGTTCCTTCATAAAACCAATGTCTAGTTTGGTCAGCTTTAAGAACACATTTTTTATGGTTCCGTATGTCCGAATGATAAAACGAAACCATTACAGGATCGCTCATGAGTCTGTCTGTGTGTCTGCATATGTGTCTGTTTATCCGTCCGTTCGTCACAGCCAATTTGCTCCGAATCTAATGGACGTTACATAAAAAAATGAATTTTGAATAATTATGGGGGTTTTGGGGGCAGTTTGGAGACAAATAAGGAAATAAAAATAAAGTTTTGCACACTGCGCCGTGTGATATATCAAATGAAAGGGCTTACTGTGAGGATTTCAAGTATATTTTTTTATAATTTAAAAATAAATAGGTAGTTCTTAAGTTATTTAAGAAAATAGATGAAATTGACTATTCCCCGCTCCCCTTATTTCCGAAACTACTGAGCCTACAACTTAAAAAAAATACAGTTCATATTTATATACATACATACCTATAGATAACACGAACACCTATAGAAACTCTTTGCTAAAATAAAAGTTAAATTAATAATTGAAAAAACCCCCGACACAAACAACAGCCTCTAAAAAGTAAAAAAAAAAAATGTATTGACCCTTTAAGTTTAAAATATGTTGTAGGTAATATTTTGATCCAAGTGTCGTCGGATCGGGGGACAGCTAATCAAAATAGGAAGTTAACAGCAAACCAATCACCAAACCATCCAATAAGCCCAAACACGATACCTCTGCTGTAAGTTGGTGAGGGAGTTGTATATGCTGCAAATTTCAGATGATGCTGCAACCACAGTTCAAGGTTACCATGTTCTAATATCATTAAAGTATCAGAATACCAAATTTCGTGTCGATCAGACTTGTGGAAGATGCTCATATCCATTCATCAACTAGAAAATAACTGATAATCTTCAAACGGATGAACTGATTTTCTTGAATCATAGCTAAGAACACTCTCTATCAAATCAAATTTCAAACAAAACAAAAAAAAAAAACAAAATCTGTTAAGTCATTTAGGAGCTACGATGGCGCAGACAGACACACAGATACACAGATACATGCGTTAAACTTATAACACCCCTCTTTTTCTGTCGGGGGTTAAAAATAACATTATAAAATTCCCAATATTTAGCGTACAAACTTACATTTGCAGTTGGAATGTATGGGAGGACATGTTTTTGAACTACAATTTTAAATTTGCTTTTGGGATAAATTCAACCCAACTACAGAACCCTTCATTGTGCGTGGTCCGACATGCACATGGTTTTTTTTACTACTTTTATTATAGACAAAACCAAGCGGGCGAAGCCGTGGGCACCAGCTAGTTACCCAGTAACCACTTTCTATCCGACCCAGTATTATATCCCCCGTACATGCCCGAGGCTTATCCTTTTAGTGCAGCAAGTTACACATTCTAAGATTGTCCAGACCAATGTCTTGGGGCCAATAAGTTGGCCATCTACACCAAAATTATAACGACAGACCGCTTGGGGAGCACGCAATGTTGGCGGATAGTTGGCCGAAGATACATATACTCGTACAACTTATGTTTAGTGGGACTTTAAGTATTGTTAGTCTATAAACTTCTATGAATACTTAGGTTTAAGTGCGGTAGTAAGGCGTAATTGTGATTTCAAGGTTTTGTTTTTAATTATCTACTTAAAAAAAATGCTACAAGCCAACCACACACTACAATTCTATTGACTTTAACCTCAAAATAAATGGCCTACTTAAAAACCTCAACGAATTCACCTTCGCCAGTTCGACATAACTTATTAGTTACGTCTTCCAACAAAGAGTTATATAATTCACCCCTCACTTTCACCCCCATTGTGCGACTAGATGCTCGCTTCAATGGATTTTTGCTACGTCACTTCCATTTTGCGTCGAACTGTCCGGTTACTCGTCGTTCACCATAGCACGTTGAACGGTATGAAATTGGTTTGGTAACATCACAATGGATATTTTTCGATATTAATGATTTGAATTTATTAGGTTTAATAGCTATTATTCAAGATGTTTTTCATGATAAATCTTCATGGTTATTTCATTTAAATGACATAAGGGTGTGCACATATATCCAAAAAACATCTCATTTTAATATTTTTTTGAACACCGCATTTAATTTACATATCTGCAATAATAAAGCAACTTACCATCACCAGAGCATAACAATAAAACCATTGCATGTCATTCAATACGCAATTTTTATGTCACCATATCAACATTAGAACCCTCTTTTTAATCCGGTTCAAACCAGTTCGGACCAGTTTGAGCAGAATCTTGGCGCGTGGACAGCTCACCCCTGATACGGTACTGTTTAAAGGTCATTGAACCATGGAGCCCAAAACTAGGGGTGACTCCACTAGAAAAATAATCGATAATTTCGTTTTTTGGCATATGTATGTCCCTGGGGTTTGAGTGATCAACAAAATGCTGTCACGTGTTTTTAAAAGATTTTTTACGAATGAGTAATTTGATACTTTTGAAACAGGGGTGTCAACTGATTTTAAATAAATAAAAAGCTAAGTTTTTTCAGCTCAAGCATGAATTAAGCGCACATTTTAATATAAGTTCCTCAGATATCGAATTAAAATAATAAATTCATAGTTAATAAATTCAACATTTCATTAAAAAAAAACGTTATTTTACATAAATTGCACAACTATAATGCTTAACCATGCCACCTGTCATGCCATACAAGAAATACTTCAAAACAACACAATTTTTTTAAACAAAGTACCACTCGGTCTTTTGTCGCCCGGTATTCAAGCGTGATAATATATTTACACACAAAACAGTTTTTCTAACAAACTACGATAAGAATCATAATAACAGAATAGTGTGACTTATTCCGAGCATTTCCGTTGCACTCAACGAGGGTTCATTTATAAACTAGAAGTCAAAAGTTATCAAGCAACAGCCTAAATGTTCAAAAATAAAATGAGTTGAATTTTTTTCCGGCCAGAGAAAAATATATGTTAATAAATACCAATTCTAATAAAAAAAGAATCAATTTATTACACTTGCTCCTTTGAAATAAAATAAGCGTTGACTTTATAATTTACTGACCTAGGTGAATGCAGATGTTTCCTGTCCGTTGAGGCAAAATGGCTCCCCAAATCTTTCCACTTGAAGACAAAGACTCCAAACTTTACTCAACATCAATCTCCCTCTTCCCCAAACATGATCAATGAAGATCAAGCAATACAAACTCCACTCATGCGTCTCCACAAAACTAAGATAACTATCGATGACCAAAAAGTTTCGTACATTTTCGGGAATTTTCGGCATTTTTCGTTAACTGTCGTGTGATTGTGTGCACTAAGGGTTTGAACACGTGGGGGGTGTGCCGGTATCGAATCGTCCCTGTCGTATTTAAAGGCGAAGGAGACGGATGCGTGATGTGCGATTCGGAGTGGTGTGGAGTCATTGTTATTGTTCTTTTTCAATTATAATCCAAAGTCTAATATTTGTTAATCATAATTTCATATAATTCAATTAAAGAGAACAGACCAGAAGAGACCATCATCTTTAGGCAGCTAGTGGTAGCCATTAAAAACAATGGGTACCCAATGAAGAAGAGCTAATAAGAAAAGCTAATATGATAATTATTTTAACGAAGTCATGGAACTCAAGGTAACTGAAAATATAAAACTAAAGGATAAAAAATGTATATAAACTAAAACATTCATGACGTAGGTGATGCATGACTGAAAATTTGGTAGGTACCGAGATACAGTGGAGTGCCATTGCACAGGCCCAGGTGTAGCAGTGGGCTGCTTAAATAAGATGATGATTCGACGCAATCGTTTGTATTATATAATTCATAATTTGATTCTAGAGACCATAGAGTTACAACAGAAAGAAAGAAAGAAAAATTATTATATTGGGACTCGTACAGGAAGATCGCATTTTAAACTAAACACATTCAGCAATATTAATAAAAAAGTAAAATGAAAACAGAAAGTCCTACACGGGGCCAAAAGGCTCCTATCTCAGCATGATGCTGCGACATTTAAAAATGTGTCGCAGCGGTCGTATTCTCATAAGACCCGCTGTGACAGCGACTCCACAGACTCCTCTGTCCCCCAAAACTGTACGCTAAGAGAAGGGCTCGGACTTGGGAACGTTATTGATTTCCATTATACCCGCACCGCCGCTCGTCATCTTAAAGACGTGTCGCGTTTCACACACTTTTATATACCTAGCATTACATTTTTATATAGCGTCATACTTTTATATAGCATCACATTTTTATAAGCGTTACACTTTCTCGTTGTGTGTCAGCATTTCTGTACCATTATTATGATATATTATGGAAGAAGATAATATACTGCGCTGACGACAAATAAATTAGGAGGGCAGGAGGATTGTGATGATCATAAAATATTAAAGACAAGTAAGTTTGTCATCATAAGACACGAATGTGTGAAGAAGCACAAGTTGCCAAAGTGTTAGTTTACGTAAGCATTGTTGCCTATATCTGCCAGAATCCAAAAACATACAGATTGTTTTCACTCACAATTGTTTAAAAACATCCCGATTTATCTTTATCAAAATCAGTATTTTGGAGTTCATATTATTCCCCTTTAACGTAATCTATAACCGTCTAAAATTATTTATAAACATCCAAAATACTTCTTCAACAATAAATAATATAAACCAGTTCACAGCCATATTTCAATATTGGTTTATGCAGCTATATTTATGAGGTGACAAAAGACCGATGAAATAGAATGAAATATAAATGAGTGAAGGCGACGCTCATTCTCGTATCTGATGAACGAATGGAATGAATTCCTGTGGAGGTGTAGGATTCGTTTTTCTCAAGCAGAACAATGAAATGAGATAGATAAGATTGAAAACTGGAATAAAATATTAAAGGAATACTTATGTAAGAAAGTAATTTAAATGACGTCATATCCTTGAGAGGTTGTTCAATGATAACCACTGCAGAAGATATTATTACGTAACGCGACGTTATTAAGAACAATTAGTTTTTCGTTAAGACGATGTGTTTTTAGGAAATTGTTTTCTTTCTCTGACGTGCTATTTACCTATTTATTTTTTTGGTCAGTTTTCACCATATGGAAAAATCCTCGCGGATGATCGAGCACTTTTAAAATTTCACTGAATAATTAACTGTATCAATATTGACTTTAAGTATAAAATTCGACGCAGACATGAAGCGTTTATTTGCGCATTGTCGAAGATGCGCGAGCGCCCAGTCGCGAAGCATGAGGGGGCACGCGCGAGTGGAGCGCCACCCGCGCTGTCACGACTTTAGTGTTTCCGGCAATTTACATGTTCTTTTTTTCTTCTTCCTCTGCAAATAGTGCAATAACAACCATATCCCAGTCTATCATTTTCAACAACTGAGCAAACCCAGAGGGTTTCAGCGCATAGCCTCGAGCATCCTCGTGCAGCCTCGAACATCCTCGAGCATTCTGTTGATCCTCCGCGGTGCGTCCACGTCCGAAGCGCACTTTTGCCCTTGGTGTGAATGAACAGCCAGGAGGAAGCACGAGATTTTTTTCTACTTTATGGAAAATGGCCTTTATGAATTAGTTCTACCTTTACCAAGCAGTCTGCAGTTATAATAAAAAGCTTATTAGCTGACAGCATTATAAGTGATCATCATAATTTATCTTATCAGAATAGAACAACTTTCATGTCTCAAACGAAAGATCCTCACTGTCGCTTTTTTATTCGCCTAACATAACGTAAATTCATACGTCTATGACTCTGATAAGCATAAAACCATCATTATTAAGACAATACCAGAAGAACTCTAGCCTAAAAGATAAGGCGGCTATCTTTAAAAATATCAACGAACCGTCCATACATATCTGCCGATCCTCTGTGGGTAATAAAGGGCGATAGTTGGAAGGGATCGGTTATCGTCGCATCTCGGACTCAACGGGAACTATGAATGTGGGTCGGGCTCACACCGAAGTGAAGGTTGTACAGGGAGTATTTTATTTAGGTGGTTGGAAATAAATACATAACTTACGCTATGACTGCTATGAAGTTTCTCGTATGGTTATGTGAGTCGAATATTAGATCTCAGCTGATTATGGCTAATTCATCATCATCATTTCAGCCAAAAGACGTCGACTTAGGGGAAGCTTATGACCAGCAGTGGGCTGGTCATAGGCTTCCCCTAAGCGCCGCCACTTCGACCGGTTCTGCGCTTCCCGCATCCTGCGGATTCCTGCGGCCTTCACAAGATCATCGGTCGACCTTGAACCTTACGGTCCCAACGGCCATCTGTTCTGCGAGCTATGTACTTTGCCCATTGCCAGTAAAGTTTGCCAATTCTTCGAGCTATGTCGGTTACCTTGATTCTCCTGCGGATATCTTCATTGTGATGTTATCATGTAGGAAAACTCCAAGCATAGCCCTCTCCGTTGCCCTTTGGGTGACTTTATTCAGCCTTCTAAATTTAGCTTTAAAAAAAAAACATACGCTACGAACATAGAGGAGGTGCTATGATCGTAACGTATGTTTTTTTTTTTTTTTTTTAGTTCGTTTAAATAATATACAACTGTATGAAATAATCGCAGCTCTGCAAAAACTCATTATCAATGTTCATTATCCGGGCTATTTATCCGATTATATTTTGTTTGTGTTCGTCATAAGCATTCAGAAACAGCTTATCCACCCGGAGACCCTTGATTACCACGAAGAAAGTTACGTAGAATCAAACTAGAATAATTTCAAACACAAAAATAACCTCCGCTTAAAGTCTACACCCTGTATAACTCGATGGGTATAATTAGTAAACCTTAGCCGTTATATGAAGTGATATTTACGTTGTTTGGGGCATCGAGTGGAGGGGAGAAAAGGGGTATAAGCGCTACTTCTCACGTGGCTCCGGAAATAAAGGGGCAACGTGACCCATTGTCTATTAGGAAAGGTACCTTCCTACCTGTATAATACTTTTAAATTCGTTTCGTAATTACTTTGATAGTTCTAAACAAAGTTTTAATTTAACTACTGTAGCCGTTGGGTTACAAGTACCTAAAAAGGTTCTCGGAAAAATAAATTGGTAAGAAGCAGAAATATTGTTAGATTACATAAAAGTCATACTTATATAAAGATTCTCAACTCTAGAAACGTTTTAAGAAATCTGTTTTTAGTCTCTCACAATACTGTTATTACAAGTAATTTCGTGCCTTAACCTGGCTCCAATTTTTTTTTTCTTTCTTTCTTTATTTTAAAATACCTAGCAATATATTATTAAATTAACGCGAGCGAAGCCGCGGGCAAAAACTAGTATTTTGCCCGCGGCTTCGCTCGCGTTAATTTAGAATTTGACAATCAATTCGGATTGTACTCTGCTAACTCTTAACACGCTACTAAAGTTTCTATAATAATATAATTCAATCATGGATTCGAAAGACACGTGGCGCCATCTATTATCCTAAGCACGTTATTGTTGTTTTCCTCAGGAATAGTGCTTTTTTTTTTCGGGATGAAAGTTACCCTATGTCCGATTCTGCACACCTGATAACGTATATGCAAAATTTCAGTGGTTTAGACGTGCAAAGGTAACAAACAAACAAAATTATTATTATTAATTATTATTAATTATTTATTAATTATTTATAATATTAGTTAAGATTCTGCCACTCTTTATTTTATAACCTACTAACGATTCGCCCCGGCTTCAAACGGTTGAATTTTTTTTATTAATACCTACCTAATATGTAGCCTATGTATGTCCATCGGGAACAACAAAAAAAAAACCCCATTTGAAAGGTACATACCTTTCAAATGGGGTTTTTTTTTTTAAATAGGAACTGTGGTTCCGGAGATTATCCTCCACATATAAACAAACTCACAAATTTCGTTCTCTCTCTTTTTATAATATTAGTATAAACTAGTCTGTGATAAGCTGTTGGTCCCGGCTGTCATTCGTGGATCTTTGACAGACATTACGGGTTGTCAGAAGCCCGAAAGTCTGACACAGAATACCAGCGCTGCGGCTTTTATTTTTAAGCATCATGCTGAGATAGGAGCCTTTTGGCCTCGTACAGGACTCTGTTTTTTTTATTTTTCTTATTTTTAATATAATTGTGTGTTTAGTTTGTGATCTTCCTGTGCGAGTCACAATAAATACATTATCTTTCTTTTCTTTCTTTTACCAAGGGCTATCATATTACCCAGTCACTGGGTTGTGGAGGTCAGATAGGCAGTCGCTCCATGTAAAATACTGTATTCAGCTGCAACCGGTTAGACTGGAAAAAAAAAGAAAGAAAGAAAAATGCCCCCCCCCCCCCACTTAGTTGGTAAAAGTCTAGGCAGATGATGATGAGTCTGTGTTTTCCCCCAGTTTGACCTACCAAAAACCCCTAAGCCACAGACAATATACCAAAATACCCTCACAATTTTGATAACAGCCACTCCATATTACCGGACGACCTACTCAAGCACTCTGCTGACCTCCCTAGAGCCCAAAGTTCTATAACTAGTTAAGATTTAATTAAATGCTTCCACAACTGTAGCTAATATGCTAAGCCAATAAACTGCTACGGTATATAGACCATCAGTTGTACAATATTCATCTGGGTGGAAGCTTCTAAGTCATTGCTATTCCGGTTTAATGCTGGGGCTACAATTTGATGGTGGAATTAAACTTGGTAGGTATTCATTTTAAAGAGGATGGTCAGTTTGTATTAATGCTTCTATTTTAACACGCTTTTATAAATGTTCCACCTGTATGTTTGTAACGGTATCTAATCTGAAGTTTTGAAATGGGTGAAAATCGCGTTCAACGCGATTTTCACCCATTTCAAAACTTCAGATTGAACTGAAACATTGCACACTTAACTCATTTGCAGCCCAGAACCCAGCATATAAGTCGAAAAAAAATTCGTTCGTGTGCTGACATCCCTCAAACGAGTCGACGTTATACTATAGATGACTTCTGTTCATGCCCAGGACCCGACTAGCGATACCAAATCTAATTATGTAAATTTGCCAAACAATTTAAGACTTACAAGTAAAAATGTATTTTTGAACTGGGCAGCCAATAAGGACCGAAGACAAAACAATAATTACAAACAAATAAAATATAGTTTAAAAGAGATAAAACACACTCTTTGCGATGAACCGGCCCACTATTTATATGGTAAAATGAATTAAAAAGTAAAAATCTTTTTAGTTTATGAATAAAATAATTAACGAGAAAATTAATGTTATCCTATAAAAAGCGTGGGATGATTTGGGAGAGAAAACGAGGGCAGATGTGAATATTGTGCATGTTGTAACGCAAATTGGAAGAGACTGGCCAGCAGTCACCTGCAATAAGAGGAAAACTGACAATGTTATTGTATAACTAACTAATGCAAAAAACAACAAAAAAGGTCCGTGTCACTAGCTATAGTGACACGGACCTTTTTTTTTGTTCTTTGAGTCACAAAGAATATATTGTTTGTAATAAGTTATAAAATTTTATTATAATAATAAGTTAGAATAATAGTTTAGATAAGTACACTATCGCAATAGGTTATCCTGTAATGATGATAGTTGATGGTAGATGTTAGTTGGAAAATAAATAAAAAGCTTGGGAAATGCTGACCAGTATTATTATCGTCATCATCAATATCGGGTCCACACCGGACGATCCAAATTTGCATCGGCACTCCACGATCCACAACCATAGAGCACCGAATGTGGATCGGAGATTTTTTGCACGATCCGTGCGCTCAACTGCCGATCCACGTTTCAGCTTTAGTCTCCCATCAAATAGTTAATTTTTTCGTTAATTCTGCTACTGGTCTTTTTTCCATTCCACGATTAATGTGATGCCATGCGTCTTCTCTGGCACCCCTATTTTTATAATTTGTATCATTTGAATCCTATAAGTAGTTTTTTCTTTAGAAATGGATAATAAACGGCCTCTTTGCGCATTATCCATATTGGCCAATTGCCCAATCCACACACATCCGTCCACAGCGAGCGCGCAAAACGACTGAGAAGCCCTTGAGCATTGTTAAAACAGACAGTGCTCGAATCGGCCGCTCCACGGAGCGCGATCTCCACCACGTTAGATCGAATCATGCGTGTCAAGTGCACGCCGACCGCGCAGTTGGATCGCGCTCCTGCCGCGCCCGATCGTACTGGATCGTTTGGTGTGGACCCAGCAAATGGTCAACAATTGATTGCCACCACAGAAAAATAGTTTTCGTTCTGCCTTATCTTTAATTCCTAATAGCTTTTGCATAACACCCACGCAAAGGAAGATTGTAGATACTGAAAACTAGTTAAGCAAATTAATTTTCATAGCTACAAGATCCCAAATTAATATGTAAATATTTAGTACAAGTTACTAAACAGTGTAACATAGAACACGTATGCAGAAGTCAGGACTACACTAATATAAGTTTTGTAACCCGGGGCAAATAGGATGGACCTGAGTCTCCGAGCTTAACTTTCAACAATCCTCGGAATAGGATGAAGATATCCACAGAATAGTAATATTGTGGATGAAACTACGTATGTAATGGATATTACTGTGCTTGAGATAAGAGGAATAGATCCGTTTTTATATGCCTTCAGGGTTGGTTTGATCAGCAACTTTTGTTGATAAAACCTTTATACCTAATTCAGGATATTATTCAAAATACCGGCCAAGTGCGTGTCGGACCACGCACATTGAAGGGTTCTGTAGTTGGAACGAATTTATCCCAAGAACAAACTTAACATTGTAGTGGATATACATATTCTCCCATACATCGATATACGTGCCGATCAATTCTCAAACTGCAAATGTAATTTGACTGACTAGTACTCTGTACTCGTTACCTTGTTAAGCCTATTTTTCTGTGACAGTTTTCCTTTTAACTTCGTTATATATACTACTGCCGTAAATTTTTTCACATATCCAAAATCAAATTTAATTTAACTTTTTTAATTTATCAATCATATTTAGCTGGCAGGGCAGCTTAATATTTTGCACACGGATCCCTAAATCGAAAAATGGTTTTAACAAACACGTAATATTTTTAAACCGCCTATCCAACGATACCGCATATGATAGGGTAGACGAAAAAAACAAGATTATCCCCACGTTATGAGAAAAGGAGGAACACAAAAAAAATCAAGATATTATTTTATTACTTTGTCGGCGTGATTTATATGTATACCCATTTACCAAATAACAGTTTTCTAGTACTAAGAGTCTCTTATCTGAGCTAAGCCGCGGATAGACAGACGGACTTGGAGACACTATTAAGGATTCCTCGTTGACTACGGAATCCTAAAAAGGAGGCGAAATGAGAGTGAGTGTGTGTGAGTGTAAGTACACCTCTGAACCTCTATGTATAAAGAATACGACGGTTGATACCAGCCACCAATGTGCGCTTTTAAAATTTCTAATGTCATGTGTGATTATCCTGGTCATCCACGTCCGCGTCTATAAAATGTATATAGAAATATTGGACGGAAATATAAAAGCATCTTTATAATACATTTCTATTCATTTTTTATCCCTGTGTTATCGTGGTACTATGACGTTGATATGGTCGTCCACGATAATATCGTCACGTTATATTTCATTTTATAATTAGTGTATTAATTGATGAAGTGTTATTGTTTTAAGGCAGCTCACCTCTAAACGCTTTTTTCTTTTAATAAACCTTTATTTTCCCACTGCTGGGAAAAGGTGTTTAAAAGATTAGGGTACTTTAAATTGACGTATTGGTACACACGTTGGAAAGCTATTTTGATGTACTGTTTGTATTTGAATGTAAATATTTGCTAAATACGAATTTCAACCTCGCCAATAGGTAATAAATCAGTTAAAACTGAATCTAGAAAAACAGTAAAACGCTCGAACCATTAAATATTTTCATCAAACAAACCGCGATCAACCCGTCTGTTGACACAGTCAAAATATTCAGTGGTAACCATCAAATAGTTATCGATAGCCCTAGAATAGAATCCTATTTTGAGTGATTTATTCGAGCACAAAACAGTAAAATTGTATAAAGTTAGCTATTATAGCTAAAAGTTGCAACAGAAATTCATAGCAATTAGTGTTTGGTAAGAAGCGCTTTATATTGATGCAAAATGTGCTCATCTCTTTATCGATACAAACAATGATAAAGGTGCTCATCACTTGGTGCATCAGTCTGTAATGTAACGTTACAGAATCGAGCATTACATTAGTAAGGGAGGAGAACCGAGCATTACAGTGCGCAAGTTGATGATACAATGTGTAATATTTTGATACAACTTGTAAACTACATTACAGGTGAATGCTCTTCAAATCAGGAAGGCAGTATTGTAATTTAATGCTCAAAATCGAATCTGAAATGTTACATTACAGGCGAATGCTCCAGGTGAGGGAGCACCTTTATGAGAACAATGTGTAAATAATACGCAACTTAAATAACATTAAGAAACATTGTTAAAGACACTCAACCAGACTTCTAAAACCATTCACAAAGTCCAGTCTACCAATAACATCTTATCCTTGGCTTCCTCGGTACATTATTACGAAAAGATTAGTGTTTGTTTCACAAAGATCAATAGAGGAACCGGTTCCTTACTTTAAATTCATTTTCACAAATTTTAAAACAGGAACCTCAATAACACTATAAAACAAAACTATACATTATAGGCACCGTCCACTGAATGTTGGGTACTGGAAACCCGCGCAGTCATTGCGCTCACATAAACACTTTTGTGAGGACTCATCGTGATCAAATGCTGGTAATAAAGATAGATTAATGGCATCCCTCCGAGCCGAGTGTTGCCGAACTTTGCCGAACTAACATGTGAGAGCGGAGTACGAATTGCAGAATAAGTTTTATTAATGGTTTTTAGTTCATTTTTTTTTTTTCGGGTTTTAAACTGGATGTAATTTTGATATGGAGTTTTTGTCATTTTGTTGTTTGGCTTTGCGGTCTTTGATGCAAAACATGTTAGACTCAGTTTCAAAAATACCACTACCAATTCAATATATTCGTTGAAACTGGTTAGAAAATAAAATCTTATCTCCTAATCGTTTGCTCATAAATCTGAGTTTTAAATAACTTTGGAGCATGCAAATTCTACAAACACAATGTTTCCATTTTAAACTCTACAAATCATGTTTTATCAGTCCACAACATCCAATCTATTTCCAAATCAATGAACTGTTTCAATAAAACCCCGTTCATCAGAATCTATTTTTTTGCCAACATTACCATCGATGCAATCTATCTGTGGACGAGTCTTGATTTATTCTGTTACTGCTAAGTGTGCCTGCTTGACAGCCAAAAGATTTATTACTACATTTTTTCCGCTCCAAAGGTAGAGCCTATGTTTATCTAAACCAACTATCTAAATACGGTGGTATATTAAGTGAGTTGTATCTGCCTGGTTCATTCTGATCGTATAAGGGAAAAATATTTACGTGGTAAATTCTACAGAGCTTTCGGATTTTGCTGTATCAAGATTTCCTTCTTTTTGAACTTGTGACTTATGTATTGGTATTACTTGTATTCAGACAAATCAAAAATCTCATCCACGTCAATGTGAGACACTCGTCTAGATTTTTACAACGTCTAGTTAGACGTTGTAAAAATCTAGACGATTGCAATGATCATGTTCAATGCGTTATCTTATCTTTATCAAACAAACCTCTCAAGTGTTGTAATTATCAGCCTGAATCTGTCTCACCTTTAAGGTTGAGGAATTCCCCATCTTTGATTTTTTTTGTGCCAGTTCGATTAACTTCAATTGCCAATAATTTATTTCGCATATAATAATATTCTAAGATTAAATTGAATAACAGTATTTTCTTCATAAGAATGTACGCTTTGTTCGAGTAAGCTGCGTTTGCCTTTTTCTGTTCGATATTTCTAAAATAACAGTCGTTTGAAACTCCTCAGTACATTAAGAAAATTGTCTTCACTACAACAAACAAGCCTTTTGCGCAATTCAAAAACAAAGCAACAGCAATTTCATAACCAACTTTTTATTCAACAAAAGAAAATATCCTTTCCCCAATAATACTAACGACGAAAATTGACGCTTCACAAAAAGGGATCCAAATTATTATTCCAGCTTTGTTTGTAGTCATCAAAAGGAGAAAACCTTAAAGGTATCTTTAAAAATCCATTTCAGAGTTATCCGGTAAAAATGCCCCGGGTGATTTTTTTATATACATATTCACCATTTCTGAACGCTGGGGTGAAGGTAAATGGTGACACACGGTAACAAAGATTAATGATACAGATCTGAAAAGTTTTTAGTTTAGTATTTTTTGGAGGATTGATGAAGAGTGATTAATTGTTTTTGAGAAGCGTAGCGATGTTGGAAAGTTTATTTTAAGTAAATAAAAAACATTACACGAGATGTGAAAATAATTAAAATTAAAACTAAATATTGCGATAATAGTTCAATGATTGCCTTGCTAACTTAACTTTTATCTGTAAGCTATTACATGAGTAACAATTCACCAGGAAAAACTGTTTGAGACTGAAAACGTTGAACCAACTTGACTCAACCAACATGATCCACTCATTTGACTGTACCTATTTATTAATTTAACCACTAAATCAATCGTGGACCGAGGATCGCTCCCCGAAGCATCCCACAGTGTGTCTCCCATAAAACTCAATAGGATGGTGGGTGTGACCGTTTTATTCTGCTGTCTCCTCGGCTTTGCAATTCGCTCGCCGTTCACAGGGCTACAACGAAGGGGAAGTACCCAGATGTCGCCCGAACAAATTATTTACTACCCTTCCTTTTGTCGAAGACTTGCATCTCCATATTTGTTATTGCAAAAACGGTGTCAACTGAATTTCGGAGCATACCTGGAATTGGATGGCGCAATTCATCTTGATTCTTTTTATGAAGCAAATTGGGTTAGTTTGGTGGCTTGGTTACCATTTGTTAATGTCCACGGGTTTTGGCAACGGATAGAAAATGTTTGGGTTCTGATTTTATGCAGGAGCATTGAAATGTTTAAAAAATGTTTGTATCCTGTTGCTATGAATGTTGAATTTTATGTGACATGGATGTAGAATTTTATTTCCAAACATTGGACTCCTTAAGAAGAGCTTCATTCAATGTCAATATAAAAATAAGCTCCTCCTTACAAATAATATATTATTATGGCCTTAATCCTATAGCTCAATAGTTTTGTACTTGAATACAGTAAAATTTTACCTATAAGTTTTATTTCATCCATTAATTAGAAAATGGCGTTCATACAGACACAGCGTTCTATAGAGCTGGCCGGAAACAAACGCAGATTATAAAAAAGTCACCGGCACATGTTGCAGTGGAGTGCAGTGACCGCACATACACTTGGGTTCTAATAGTATTGGATCTCGACTATTGTGACTGGATTATAGGGGTACTTTCCACAAAGTTGTTTCTGTTAATGAAAACATCATCGTAATTATCTTTGCTCAGATAATCATTGAAGAGCGAAAAGATGGAAAAACAGATGATGCTGCTTGTAATCAAACTCAGGTAAGTTAGAGAAACTGACTCAGAACCAGAGGAACTGCAACTAAGAGTATGGAAAACTGAATACAATTTTCGTGTGAGTTTCAGCTTCCTATAACAGGTTATTTTATTTTATTTCTCCTCCTGTCACGCGCTGAGGTCTTAGTAATTTCAGACCTTAACATTTTAAGCACGTCTGTAATTTTAAAGAAAATTGTAGTAGCATGATCCGTGTAAACCTTGTATTGCTTTATTTTTGTCAAAACATGAATTTACGCTACATTTAGTAGAAATGTCAGATACATTTTGCCTATCAAATCCTTCAACCCAGAATTTCAACTCAAACATCTATCTCTCGGATTTGAGTGGATATTTTCTCGTGATTTAGACACCAAATCCAGCTCATAACAAGGCGAAATGGGGAAGATAAGTACAAACAAAGCTGCAACGTACTTCATGCAACATATGTGGACGACTCTTTTATTGCTGCGTCTGTGTTCGTGTTATTGGTCGAATTCATCCGGGGTTTAATTCCATTGCATGTGTTTTTATATCGTCGCTGTTGCCTTTTTTGCGTGTTGGAGCTTAGAAGAGTTATGCTGTTAATTGAAATGTGGTTCCTTTTTTTATTTATGTTTTTATGTGTTTTTGAGGATCAGAAGTGTAAATTTTATTTTGTGGTTATTTTGTATTTTTGAAAATATTATGGATTTTGAGTCTGAATTGAGAAATGTTATGAAAAAGTAAAAAAGAATATAATCAATTTGTTTTAGTGCTCTATAGATAAAAGACCTCGAAGGGATTTTACATCCAGCGAATGAGAGTAGAACAATTATTACAAATGCAAATTAAAATGCATATCACTTTTATTCGTCACCCAAATCTAGCTTTGTGTTAGCCAAAAACTTAGTCTAAAATGGTGCACAATTAAATTACCAGAGAAATGGTTACCCACTTCCATCTTAAATATACGAAAATTGTTTAAAAGCTAGCTGCTATTTCTACAGTCGCATTTTAAACATATTCCCAGAGCGCCATTTTATCTCATTCACATAAACCTAAACACAACCCAGTGAAGAAATTCGAAACATCCAACTCTCATCTGCCGCATACATGCAAAATATCGTATAACCTCCCATATTTGTTTTCCATTAATCCACTAGTTTGCCAGAACAAAGTAAACACGATTCTACTAACTGTTGTAACGAAACTTTACTTGGAGTATACTCTGTCCCTTTTTAACTTGGGTGGTAAGAAAGAGATGGAAGTACCACGATGCTGTGTCGTGATAATGCACAGTGTATCGCTCTTTCGAAGGATGAAGAATATCATCATACTGGAATCATCTTGAATATGGTAAACAGTTGAAAATTATATTGTTGTTGGCTCAGGTTTCGAGGTCGTATAAAATGTATCTTAAGTTTTCCACGCACCAATCCTGTGGCACCTAATAAATACAAGTAGCTATGTTGCAACTTTCCAATAGGTACCCGCTTGTCTTTACATGCTAGAAACAAAAAGATTTAAATTGACATCAGATCTATTTACACCAAAACAAAACAAGGCTAATATGGATTAAAACTTAAGAAGGCTTTTAAAAGGTATACCTACAACTTGGGTTAGGGGGTTGCTTGGCAAAGATTCATAAAAGACAACCCTCAGTCACCACAGCAACTCACTCGGGCATGCACCCTCAACCAACTGTTTTGATAATACTTCGTAGTATAGATATTAGATAATACTTTAGTAGTGAGTAAAATGTAACCTTCAAAGTAATTTATTTTGGAATTCATTACTTTTCAGCCCCTAAAGCAGCGTTATTATGTAGTTGTACAGAAAATGGGTATCGTTTTGCCTTCGTGCTATCATTACCACACCCCTAGATTGGGCAGGAGCCGCTTCAAGGCCACCCCGGCCCGCTTCAATCTGGGAGCCAAACGCCGAAAATGCTCCACGAAGTTCCACCGACTGTCGAGGACGAGTCCCAGGTACTTCATCGACGACTCGACGCCGATGTAAACCCCTCCTACCGTTATTTGGGAACCCGTCAGTGGCGCGTTCCTAGGACCATGAAAACACATGGCCTCGGACTTGTGCTAGGCCACTTCGAGTCCTAATTGCCGGATCCTCTCGACGATTGTCGCAAACCCACGTGTCGCTAGTTTAGCCGCCGCCTGATGAGACCTACCCTGCGCTAGGACCAGCGTGTCGTCAGCGTAGCATACCTCGCTGGCGCCGCTAGGGAGGTCGGCGCATAGCGCCTAGTCGTACCTGATATCCTACAGATTCGGCCCAAGACACCGCACGACATCTCTCGCCGATTCCACTCTCCCTGGTGACCAGAGTAGATGACAGCCCTGTCCGTCAAATAGACCTCGACCACACGACAGAGATAAGTAAGCATCCGGTGATACCAGAGTGCCTCCCTGATGCAACTCCAGGCTGCCTTGGAGTTGCATCAGGAAGGCATTCCGGTCACCTCCGGAGCATCGTCGTCGTTGTCGGCGGTGTGGTCCGCATCGGGCACCGTAGTAGGCGGCGCCATGAGTGGGGGAGTATGTTCCCCTCGGGAAGGGAACTGAGCGCCCACCACGTCCTCCACGAGCTGGGGCCACAGACTCTGCGTCAGCGGAGGGAGCCCATTAGAAGAAATGGGTAGATATCGTTTTTCCTTCGTCCTGTCTGATTGTGACCTGGATTCTTAGCTTAATGCTTTATAGCATTTTGTTAAGTACCAACATCTCTATTTTGGCGGTAACAAAAGGAACCAAAAAATATATAATTTACTAGCTGACCGGACAAATGTTGTCCTGTTAGGTTCCAGGCACACACTCAAATATAAATTTCATCAAAATTGGTCCAGCCGTTTAGGAGGTGTTCAGTCACATAAACACGCACAGAAGAATTTTATATATAACTAGCTGATCGCTCAGACGTTGTCCTGTTTCTTAGAACTCGATCGCAACGCCACCTACCGGGCCCGATTGTGATTTAAACCGTCCAGGGACCCACTCAAATATACGAACAAAATTTCATCCAAATCGGTCCAGCCGTTTAGGAGGAGTTCAGTCACATACACATGAACAGAAGAATTTTATATATAAGGATAAAGATGTATCTCAAAATTCGAAAACCTACCCTTGAAACTTTAACATCACTAATACCCAAACCTGTGTGATACAAAAATCCAAATACAGTCAGGAAATCATAAAGAATTAAAATATGAATATTAGTATAGTCATTTCATACAACTGCCAAAAAATGACAGAATAATAAATACTTACGGGCAATCAATTGGAATCAATTTACTTAGCAATTGATTTTCCTGACTATATTTAGATCCATCCATTGCTTAAATAAGTACAATAACATAACAAAACAAAGCAATTACAGAGAGAAGAGCTAACTCCATTACCGTCGGTCATCTCTTCACAAATGGTCACAGTAGCGAGTGCTTTTTATTGTTCCGCAGATCGTAAGGGTCTGACGCGGGCACATGCAAATATGCGTTCTGGTTTCCATGTTTATGTCATTATTTTATTTATAGGTACAAACTATTTTAATGCCTTCGAAGGTACAGATGTGTTTTTAATATAACTTGTTTTAAATCTGACAATAATAGACAATATTTTATTTGCAATTGGCATAATGCATTATCAACATACATAATTATATTATCGTGTTGAAGAAGAATTATATTTTTTTTCTTGAAACTAACGTAAAAAAAGCAATTCAATGTCAACAATGTCAATCGATAATTAAAGTGGTTTTAATTAGCCATGAATATGAACATGTGGTTCAACTAAAACTTAAAAGTTTGCGCACTTTTCGATGCATCTACGAAAACTTCAAATAGGTAATACAAATTTAACATTGTTTGTATTCAAATATGAAAACAGTGGATATGAACAGTTAACGCTTTCAGTAATGTTGACCGGAACTAAAATCGTACTCGAGCATACATTAACCGAGTGCCAAGCAAGCTGATGTGATAGCTGGGACTTTAATGAAGAAAGTACCTAAACAAGGTATAACATACATTATAGATCAAGATGTTATACATAATTAGTACAATTCTATCAACCTGAGCACATGAATAAAATTATTTCGGTGTAAGAGCTAGGGATAAGGCATTTATTTTAGCCAATAATTTTTGTTAGGAATCTAGTCTCTATTCTTATTTATTCTTATGGTTTTGTTACAAAAGCGATTTCCTGTCATTCGTTATTTTATCGTTCCGTACCCAAAGGGTAAAACGGCACCCTATTACTAAAACTCTGCTGTCCGTCCGTCCGTCTGTCACCAGGCTGTATCTCATGAATCGTGATAGTTAGACAGTCGAAATTTTCACAGATGATGTATTTCTGTTGCCGCTATAACAACAAATACAAAAAAATAGAAGAAAATAAATATTTAAGGGGGCTCCCATACAACAGACATGATTTTTTTGCCGTTTTTATAGATAATGGTACGGAACCCTTCGTGCGCGAGTCCGACTCGCACTTGGCCGGTTTTTTAGGTTTTAAACGGAACCCTTATAGGATCACCCCTGTGTCTGTCTGTCAATTTGCTCCGAATTTAATGGACCGATTAAGTTGAAATTTGGTACACTTTTGGGAGACTAGAGAGATAAGCATTTTTTTTTTTTAATTGCACAATGTACCCTGTGACACATAAAATGAAAGAGCTTTCTGTGAAAGTGTCAAGTATAAATGTTTATATTTTTTTAATAATTTTTTTTAAAGTTATTTAAGAAAACGGATGAAAACTGACCATTTCTCCCTTATCTCCGAAATAAATGAGCCTAAAATTTTGATAAAATACTGAAAATAGTTCTATATTTATATATTACAGGAAACCTATAAGAAGTCTATGGTCTTAAAAAACATGCTAAATCTCCCAATATTGTGCATAGCTACAAACTTACATTTTTGTAGTTGGAATATATGGGAGAACATGTTTTTCAACTAGAATGTTAAGTTTATTCTTGGGATAAATTCATACCAACTGCGGAACCCTTCATTGTGCGTGGTCCAATGAAGCACCACGCACAATTCATTGTGCGTGGTGTTCAATTTAAAAACCGGCCAAGTGCCAAGTGTGTGTACCCTTCAGGGTACACGCACTTGGCCGGTTTTTAAATTCACAAGAAGATTTAAGAACTGTAAGTGAAAAACCTATATTTTTTCTTCTTTCTTTCAAAAAACTCTTAAATACTATCCTAAAAATATTTCTAAGAAAAACATAATTGCACAAAACACATTTTTCTAATCCCCCAGCATTATGTAAACGCCCTTCCCCACTTTTACTGCCTGTTACTTTATTCGAAGTAAAAAAAAAGTAATTCGGCTATGATGCCTTTATTACCGGCCGTAGACGTATAGAGTTATAGCCCTTCTCATTTCGTTAGACAGCCCTTTGTTTAGAGGACATATAACTTTTTATATCGGTGCCTGGCATCTAGTTTTTTGTGTTTATAGCCTTTTGCTTTTCCGATGATGCTGCTTACGTTAGTTTATTTGCTGTGTCGTGTTTATCTGGAAATAATGTGTTGGGAGCCTGTTTTACGTCCCAGGCTTTTTGGGCAGGTCTAAGATCTAAACAGATCAATCTCTATAAACCTTGGAGAACCTACAAAAGTTTGTACAAACACTGCAAGGTCCTAATGAAATGACTTTGACCCAGCCTCGCCTTTGACTAACTATATTGGGATTAGCTTTTTAACTTTTTCTTTGGTATTGTTCGTCAAATCATTAAGCTCCTTTAGTGCTGACTTGAACTGCACGATTACTGACAAATGCGTGCATTTACTGGACAGGTCCACTCGATCTGTGTGGTTCTTTACTCAAAAGATCATTTCAGACACCAATCTACATGGTATTCACATAATATGACCAAGATGATTATATCTGTACTTTAAAAGAGACTGTGACCTCTGAGTTTGTTGCGTCCTTTCTTCTCAGAGTAGTCAGATAGGAAACGCCGACCCCATGTAGTTTTAAAAATATGAAGGACGTGTAAAAGTGTTTGTACAAACCTACTTACAGAAATAAAATTATTTATCATTTTAGATACCTATGTCTATAGGTATTTGTATTTTTCACCTGACCTCCGAAATTCAACTACTGGTGAACATTGAAATCCAAATCAAGATCATTTATGAGTATTTCAGGCTAGCTGTTACGGCAGAGTTCGACCCAAAATCGGAACCGATGGACTTACGTATTATATAGTCCCCAATGCAGAAACGGGTTTCGATGTATGAAGGATTATTTTAGATTTTTCATATTCTGTGTTACGTTCTTGTATGATTTACCAACGATGTAAGATGAAATAATATTTTTATTCTATCATTTCATTGACGTATTGAAAACCGGTACAACAGAACCCCGTCGCAGTTTTATCTAATACATATAGACTGAAGCTCGAACAAACACACACGGCTTCCTTATTGTTTAGGTAATAAAGTTCAATATTGTTTAACAAAAGGATAGTTTGGAGTAGAAAGTTGACAATGGCAGAGTGCGCAGCGCCAAAATGTTTTGAGCAAATATTCATTGAATGTAAATCCACCGAGGCCGTTTGGATTAGAAGTGGTATAGCTATACTGTATATGGTAGCAATTTTAAAACGTAAAGCGAATTGTTATTGATTTGTTTCGAGTTGGTGGGTTTGTGTGAGATTTTTTCACGGTAATTTTCGCTGTGCAGAAACGTGTCAGTTTGCATGAAATTGCAGTCAGAAAAGTAGGCAAAATGGAGTTGATTGAAATTCTGATAAGCTATTAAAAAATAGCATAGAATCCAACTTAATACAAAAAAATGCGGATAAACAATCCATAGGAGTCTTTACAAATATCTTTAGTTTTAGGTGTTTCTTAGTGTGTGATATACATAATAAGTAATTTTTCTGCAGGGCACATTATTTTTCTGCCTCATCATCGTCCGCCTTGCCTTTACCCAACTACGTTGGGGTAGGCTCCTAGTCTAACCAGTTAGTAGCTAACTGTTGCTTGTAGGTTAGGTAAGTGGTAACAAAAATAGTAATGAAGAGAAATATCCTCAACCAAATTTATAATTCTCCATCACTTCAACTCACCTGTTTTCAAATGCTGAGCATGTAAGTTATAACCTTGATCAGAGATCCCGCGAAGATAATGCCGTAATTACGGTCGCGCCTGCCAGGTAGATTAGAGATCCTAATATCGTGTTACACATAATAAAATGGATGTAACCTCCCCTTTTGCGAAATCCCTTTGCGTATGGCACAAACGTGGTTACGGTGACCTATTTTCATCTCTGGGTTAGTATCGTCAATGATATGGTTTATATCATACGAATGAAAATGCACATTCTCCTGAATACTCCTTAAGGACGTTTGTCCACCGTAGCCATAACCGGGACGTCACCAAGAAACGAGATTATTTGAACTGAACATGACGTCCCAGTGACGGCGATCTTTTGTCCACCCTGACCGAACTCGGCACGGCGGCGATTCAGTATGCTATAATAGACAAAAAAAATCCAGGCGAATGGCGCCAGTGCGACACCAGAGTGAGATCAAATGTGTTTTGTATTGCCGGCACATCATCGGCCCGTTACAATCTCGAGCCGAGATCTAGCGGTCGCGCCGAATAACTCGTAACTTCGGCGGCCGAGGTGACGGACGTGCGGTGGACACGCGGCCATAGTAAATGTACAAGCACCGTCATCTCGTTTTCGGTGACATCCCGGTGACGGCTGCGGTGAACAAACGCACTTACTTGTTTGGGCAGAAACGAAGGTTTACCACCTTCTTGGAAAATATTAGCTAGATAGCGAGTTAGGTTGTTTCAGAATATTGAAACTCAGGAATTGATCCCTGAGTTTCAATATTTTGCAATCACCGTTCGGATGGTAAGCACTATGAATAAAGCAATGATCTAATGACACTATGTTTACAAACTAGTCACTAATTCTAATGTAAAACATTACCGAAGCAATAATTTCACGCGACGTAACATAACTGCAGCTGTCTATGTGTATGTGTGTGTGTTATGTCTTAAATCCACCACGCAGGCCCAGTGCGGGTTGGTAATCACATGTCTTCGAATTTTTACTTCTAGGATATGCCGATTTCCTCACGATGTTTTCCTTCACCGTTTTTGACAGCAGTAGTGATGAAATTATTCACACAAAGTAAAGCGCCTGCCTAGGTTCGAACCCATAACCAACAAGTACAACTCGGCTCGGGGCCGTTACCACTAGGCCACCACTGTCCTACTCGGAGCACTACTAGGCCAAAGTTCAGATGACTTTTCAAAAATAATAAAATTCAAGAGAGCAGGTGTCATTTTATGATTTCACTCCTCTTACAAAGAAACTCGACATATCAAAGGTTATCCTCAGCAGAAAATATTATGCCAACATTACAAACAAAACGTTCAACAAACTTCCCAACAACAGCAACGCTGACCCCTTTGCTTACTGAAATGATTACAACAAGTGGAGCAACCTTTAATAAATTTAAATTCATAGAGTTATCAAGGCGGTATGCAAATGAGCCATATAAAAATGTTAATTACTCTGCCCTTAAGCTTGGCTTGCATATGCGAACGGGTGATATGAACCAACGCCTACAATTATAAACTGGAACAACTTGGAGCTTTGTGCTTGCTTTTGTAGTTTAAAAAGAATATACGAAAATAATATCCCTCAAAATAGGGATGTTTGAAAGGAATAAGGGGAGCCCTTTGCCCAGCAGTGGGATAATAAATAAAGTTTTACGACGCCACCAAACTAACAAAGTTGATTTTGGAATGATTTCCTGCGCTCTTGATTTACCACCCCTCGGATGCCTTTCAAAGGACATAATATAAACACATATTATGTAAAACAAAAAGATAACAATAATTATTATTATTTACTCACAAAACATAAACTTTGACAATAATTTTACACAGAATGGTAAGCAAACTTAATTTAAACAAATATTGGATACAAAAGGTAGGTAGTGAAGTCAAAAGTCCAAATAGAATAAAGTACCCGGCTCCCCAAACTAGGAAAATCCTGTATCTTAGGAGGCAGATATTAAAACCAATCACTATTAATTATAAAATACTTTTATAATCTCACACGTTAACGATTTCCGCCTTCTTATTTCCAATCACTTTCATCCCGTCAAGTCATGTTATCTCAGAAACTCATAAATACTGATCACGCGTCCACTTTTTTCACGTCATTCTTGAGAGTATCGCGATATAAAAAGTGTCATGGCCGCCAATCATGAGGATACAATAAAAATGCTACGGAAGTGACCATTTGAAGTGTGACCTAACGTGTTCTTTATTTATAAATAGTTTCGGCACAAAAATGGTATTACCACTTTTTGCATTTAAATGAAATTCAATTCAATATCGTTTAACATAAATAAAATGTCGGATGGATTATAATAATAATGTTCCAATCCTAATGTTTAAAAAGAAACTGACAGCTCTATTACTTGAGAAGTAATATTATTCAATTACTGATTTTTAAATGACACTACACTTTAGATTAATATTTGACATATCCATATATATATATATATATTTTTTATGTTGGTCGCTGTAATTTTTATATATCTTGACAATTTTAATTTGACTGACGTGTTTTTTTCTACTATAAATTTATTTTCAATCTTTGCATGCCTAATTTAAGGTAGATTGTACACGAATCACAAAATTTTGTAAATACCTTTATTTAGTACTGTATGTACTTTCTTAGCATATAAACGATTGATTTGATTTGATAGGCATTTTACTTAAGTAAAAATATCATTAGTTGGTGCTAATTTGGTCAACCAAAGCTTTCGATGATTTGACAGCTAGTTATGATTTGGGTTCAGTATCAAAAGTTTAGGAGTAATAGGTTTATTTATATACTAGTCTATTTTGATATATAATTTTTGGAGGAAAAAACATGATTAGGTACCTAATATAAGTTTTTTTTTATACACTATTGTTTTAATTTCTCTTGAACAACTTTCAAAAATCAACATAGACTATCTCTATTAAGTCTTTGAAATAACATACATCAAACGACATCAAACAAAGTATCCATCAACAAAACATTAATAAACAAAAACTATAATTTCATCAGTGACGTCATCGAATGTCCCGCTGTCTACCCATTTATAATTCGGGCCATTCATCATGCGACAGTCCCGAACTAATTTAGTGGACACTATAAATCTTGACGAACTACATCATGACAGTTGTATCACTCAGGAATGTGATGACGCTGTTATTACTTTGATTGGATTGGTTACTGCAGGCTAGTTTCAAGTTATCAAAGTTACTAAACATACATTTACATAGGTAGGTTGTAGTATGTTTTCTCCTACTTCCCATATTTGGTAGTTAGTTATCTATTTACGTATACTAATTTGTATCAATACTAATAATAAAGTTGAAGCGTTTATTTTTATTTGTTTATTTGAACGCGGTAATCTCTGGAACTGCCCGCCGGATTTGAAAAACATTTTAAAAGAGTAAATGTGGAGTTTCTTGCCCATTCTTCTCCATACGTAACGTACCGTTTGGAAGGGGTAACTAGTTTTTTTTTTTGCAAAATTTCACGTTCAACAGTGCCTTTTATGTGCCTATTTGAAATAAATAATTTGACTTTGTCTTTGAAAAATGCTCAAAGGAGTCGAGAGGAAATATAAATTTGCATTTCTAGATTTTTGGAAAATCTATTTTCCCACCAGGGAATTGAACCCGTTGACTAACTGACCTAACAGAGTAGGCAGTCATAAGAGACAAGGTTTTTTGTTCAATTTAACTTTTCAGAATAAAGTTTTTTATAAAGGAAAGGACGCCCGTCAATCTCATTTCCCTCGTTTGATACCCAAGGCTTTAATGTTATGTTAATTGTAAAGTTGGATCCCAAACGACGAAATGCGAGTGAGTGATTTAAAGATTCAGGAGATGGTAGTGTGAAAGTTGGCAATGAGCAAGCCTTTTATGCAAGTGACCCTTCGTTTGTAGTTTAAGTGGCTCAGGAATATAAAGTTTATGAGATTTTTGAGCTCTCTAAAGATGCACGGAAAAAATGCTCTAATAAAAAAAACCATATCGTTTCAAACACGACACACGAGGCTCTAACAAAACTCTGAATAGGTGCTAGGAATTTCTGCTATTTTGTGGGTTCGTTTATCGTTCAACTAATTTCCTCGTCAAATCCCTATTACAACATAAATGTGAAACTGCTTTGTCTCGTTACACGGTCATTTTTAAACAATTCGATATGTTAACCTGAAACTAACAATACGAATCTAAACTCCTAATTCCAAAACAAACTTCGCAGCGGGTACAAGCAAAAACTGAATCAATAAAATCGGATAGAAAGCAGCCGATGCGTCGGTTTGCAAGTCGCAGCGCATACAAGGTCTACTACGAGTATGATATAACAATAGCCCCACACGGGGACCGGTCATTTGCAAATGTCAGCCGCTTCCGATTTTTGTTCTACGATGACTTTTTCAAATTCCAGTTTTCGTGATATCCGATGTGGGAAAGAAAAATGGAGTTGTCGAAATGTTTTTTATGGAGAACAGACAGGGTTCAATGGATACAGCAATGCATACAAGGCTATAGAATGTATTAGATTGAATTCATGAACGTTTGTAGCTATTTTTAAAGGTTCTACGAATATTTCAAAACCATTGAACTTCAGACTTAAAATAAGTTTAGGTCATTATAACCAAATTAAGACTTAAAGTAGCAATCATGAGTGAAATTCTTCTTACCTCACTTTTAAAACTGTCTACTCGTGTATATAATCTTATAATTAAAGCAGCTTAAAGAAGACTACATGCATAATACACTACATGAATCACAAGAAAAATCTCCAGAAAAACACTGGTAAAATAAACACGACATAAATGTTGAAATTAAAGTACACAGAAAAGTATGTGGAGTTAATTAAGTATGAGGAATGCATGAATGTGTGCGAGTATGAAAATCGGTGTGAAAACGAGACACGTTGATGTTCTGAGCGCAAGGAGAATGTCGGGGAAAAAAATAATAATAAGTAAATAAATGAAAGATGTTGCCTGGATAAGATCACAGTAAGTGATAAGGCCGCGAATTATATATTTTGTAGTGTATAAGTTTTTCATTTTGTAATATATACCTAATCTGGTGTACAATAAAGTATACAGGGTTATTGGTAAAACGCTAACTCACTTGCAGGAATGTATTACTACCATCATAAATGTCAACTTTTATTCTATGAATCTCTAAAACAAATAACTCAACAAGAAATAAAATTACCGGAATTAAAAAAAATTGTATTGATATTTGAAATCTTGAATATCAAATACCTACAAGTTTGACTAAATGAATATCATTGTCGAATTTCTCATGAACCATTTCCCCATTTGTAATGTTGGGTACCCAATGTTCAATTAGTACGGTCTGCAGTCAATGGCGCCATTTTGTAAATGAGCCATTTTAGATGTTTGACATTTTGTCGTAAACTTGTTACAGAATGGAAGTGTTTGCACTTAATTGGCTGTTCGTTATTAACTTTTGCTTTGATTTCTTGATTGTAATGGAAGATGTAAACTTTTATTTCATTTAATTGGTTTCTCAGATAGCAAACATTTCTTTAAAGTTATGGTTTGGTTGTAAATGAGCTGTGATATACAAAGGCTTTCTCCATTGTGGTTGAATATGTAGGTGGAGGAATTTAAAGAGTTGGAAAATCACCCGAAATTAAATCCAATTTATGTAGATACTCTATTTTTACAGCAAACAGATTGACAAAACTACCACAGTTTAATGCCAATTTAATACCTTGCTAGAATTAATATGAAACAATTTATTTGATTCAACAGAAAGCCGCAAAATCAATGTTTAACAAATTATACGCAGCATTGACCACAGAACATAAAGCATTTCGAGTGTTTACCACTCGCAGATGTGTAATAGTCGGTCAACACTGCCCTGGGGGACGTTCGCAAATTGCGAGTACGGACGCTTCGAATTTTTAACACATTTTTAAACGGAGCTGCAGAAAAATATATGAGGTGGAAGTGAATACCTACTTCACCTAGTGTAATACCGGTGGAAAGTGGTAGAACTGCGATCGACCGTCCGTATACAGAGCAGTGACCACAGAAAATAGCTCCTCAATATAAAATCTAAGCCTTGTACGGTACGTCTTGGCTTAATATGCGGACTACGATAAGCTGTTTTAATAATAAAGGTGCGAAGAAATAACTTAAAATGAATTCTACAATTTCGCATTTCCCTAATTTCATCAACTTTTTCCATGGGACTCAATTTACATCTGCGTTGCTGCAGATTTTTGCCAACGGTGGGGATGCACTTTTAATAAAATAAATTTAAATTTCAAAATAAAGAACTTTTCATACCCAAAATCTAACAATATAGCCATTTTACATGTGTATGAATTAATGTTTCTAATCGGTTAATGCCTAACATAATTTTAACACAGCAACGTTTAAATTTTGTGAAATTTTATTGTTATTGTTGCTTCATAAAAACTGAATGCTCAAAATTACAACATTTAATTTCTATAATTTTTTCGTGTATGTCAAAATTCATTTAGGGCCAAAATAGAAGCATTTAATCATTACACTGTAGTCTGTAAATTAGTCAACATGGTCCAACCGCCAAAAGTGTTATACAAAATTGCTGTTTTATTATGACAATTTTAAATTAAATTAATTTTTGATATACAAAATCAATGTCAATAACTTCCCTGTCTGAGTTGGTCAACATTACCCAGGGGAATAAAATTTGCAACTCCACCGTTTTAGATTTTTGCACGGTCCAACAATAGATAAATTAACTCGGACCAAATGTCTCGTAAACCTCACGCATTTAATTACCGTTGGAGTGTTATTTATTTTATATTTTAGTGTTTTTTCCGGGGGTTTTGAATGACTTTTGCACTACCTAATTTTTTATTATATACGATACGAAAATCATCGGGTGATGAGTCAGTTTCTTGTCGTTACGGCAGTCACCAAAATAAATCTCAGGTTTAGCGAGGAGATTTGATATTCGGAAGAGGATTTATATTTATTCTCCTCTGGCGACTTTCCTGATATTCAGTTACAATGCGGTAACTTGACACTCAAAGAACGGTTTCATCCCATAACATATAATTATTATTTACGTACATAGAGTTTAGCTATTGACCTGAACGAAGAAATTGAAACCTAAAACTAGTTTCAAACAATTCTACTAGAACTTTCTACCTTATACCGTGTCTGTCCCATATACTAGAGTGCGTGTAAGTAAAATCTTCAGCACAATCAATTCACATATAACAAGCAGCTTATCGCCTCACATCGATAATTAAATGTTATTGCGTTGGTCATAAATCCTCACTATAAATGCCTAGTGACGTAAAGAGGAGTGCGAATGCCATAGTGGAGGAATTCGCAGAAAGTTGGTGTTGGTGTGAGTGAAATAATGGGAAAGGTGAAGGAATGAGAGGACTGAGGAATTTAATAAGTATCGTGTTGTCTTTGTCTGATGTGTCTTGCTGTCTCTTTTTGTGGGTATCTATCGGTATGGCGATTAAGATAATTATTTCTTTATAATTTTAGTATCAGGGTTCAGTCGGCTCTCACAAGGATCTTTACGGATATTAAAGTATAAATTTATATCTTTAATTTACGTAGTGTACACACGGCTACATTTATCAAGCTATACATTTCCAGTATAAGCTGATTTAGCCTCTCATTGTACGGAATCCTATACAATGCGAGATCAGCTTATACTGGAAATGTATAGCTTTATAAATAATATGTAGCCGTGTATACATAATAAAAAGTATTCTATTCCGTTTATGTAAGTAATATATTTTTTTTTTAAAAACGATTGCAAAAATAGAGATCCTTTAAAAATTGCAACAATGGTTACATTGGCAAAATTTTGCTACCTTGGGTTACAAGGTAGCAAAATTTTGCCTATAAACCACGGAATCGAAACTTACGCGGATCAAACCGCGGGACGCATCTAGTTTTTAAATATATCGCACCTTTAGAATTATAGAGACCTAATGTCTTCAGAAGTTCTGAAGACATTAGGTCTCTATAATTCTAAAGGTGCGATATACAGGATAAGTTTTTAATCAGTGCGCAAACATTTTTTGGTGGTTCAGTATCAGTAATAGAACACATTGCCATTATTTGTTCAATACTTTTTTTTATCCACTTGAATTCAGAAATATATGGATACAATCTATTCTTAATAATATCAATGGGCGAGCGCACAGCTGATAGGTACCTACTACTGCGTTCCACTTCACTGACCGCGCCGCCGCGCCGGCGCGTTGCGCGACGAGAATCCATTATACCAGTTTCAAAATAAACATCTTTCGTTAACGATAGCTTAACATTTTTGTACCTTTGTGCTTCCTATTTCTTATTTTGATGTCTTAACATATCAAAATAAGAAATAGGAAAAAAAAAGAAATTGGTGTATAATAAACACTTATACTCCATTAATTAAAACATTAGACAAATAACTGTTCTCACCCTTTCGTTATTTCGATGTAAACGTTTAATAAACTCCGTTATTTCACGATAAATACAAAGCACTGTACTCTATATACCATTTACATTAAAAAAATAACTCTAAAGTGCAGTAATTTTAACAATATTACACAATAACTGTCGTTCTTTAGCCGTTATTTGTCTAATTCTATAGTAAATGTAGTATAGATTTAAAAAAATATCGCTTTTATGACTTTTTTACCACCTATAGATGTTTCTCTTAAAATATTTCGTGTATGAATAGATGTTTTTAAAAATCTTTAATACATATTCCTTTCTATTTTGTGAAGGTGAGAACGTTGTAGGCCTAGTAGACTGTAGATTTGTGACTTATTTTCTATTTTGTTAAGTACTCGTACTTGATACTTGTAGAAAGGCCTACACTGTCCTTCAACACCTATTAGCACTGTTATTTTAAAATATTGTAAAAGCCAATTATTTCTAAAAGAGTAACCGTGGAGTTTCTAGCCGGCTCTTCTCCATAAGAAACGACCAATTGGAACCGTGCACTAGCTTCTGACGTTTCATAAGTGCCCATGTAGGTTCAAATGATATAAAATATTATGATTTGATGTAAAACAAAAATATCATCTTGATGCCTAATATCTACACCAGACAACAGTGTCTGTTTCCGTCCCAAAAAACCGATCCGTCCATATTCTGGTTACCACCAGTTTATCACGTCGTAAAGATTGAAGTGAACGGAATAGGTTCGTCCTTTATCATCGCCTCCCAGTGTCGCTCGTCGCGATAAAAATTCGTTTTGTGACAGACACGACAAATGTAGGCGATATGGAAATATTCGGGTGAAAATTAAATTTTTGGCTGAGAGAGCTTTCGTTTCCAATTTTCAATGGATTTTATTGAATAGTTTAGAATGAAAGATAGAAAGAGACAGTGATAATTTTGTAAGCTTGATTACCTATTGATAATTTTCACAGTTTTATGATATATATTGTACGCTATATTCTCTCGGTTGAAATTGGGCCTCTCCTGTTCCCTCTTTCTTTTTTGAATAGCTTCTAACTATGTTAGTCCTACAAATCAATCAATTTGCCTATCCTTTGCCGAATATGTTGGGGTCGGCTTCCAGTATTACCAGATGCAGCTGAATACCAGTATTTTACATGGAGCGACTGCCTCTCTGACTTCCACAACCCAGCAGTTGACACTATGCTATTGTAACTTAGATAAATTACAAACCAACCCACTAAATACGTAATTTTCCCACTCAGTCTATGTGGATGATGTAAATAACTTCCTGTCACTGTTATTAACATAGCAGTTTATACAAACAAAAAAAAAACAACCAAATAACTTTAATTTCGGAAGTCGGTGTTAAAAAAAACGAAAATACAAAACCAAAAAAACCGATATTAAAGTTATTTTTCACTTTGTAGCGTTTTGTTTTTTTGGAAGTCGGTTGTTTTTACACTGAAAAAAATGCACTCCAATCAAGTGACTTTTTAGCTTGATTGACGATATCTTGTTTAGATTAATCAAAATTTTAGTAAAGTTGATCATCACGATATTATTGCAGCAATATTAGTTCAAATGACTGAACACTCAAACATGTTTCTCGATTACCCTTAACATGACATCATTGTAGAAGAGTTAAAAAAGAGACAAGTTAAAAAAATGTTAAGTGTATCAAAGTTAGTTGTATCAATCAAGCGTTTTGATTACTTCAATAAAAATCATTGAACCTTTAATCTGATAATATTGGAGCAACTATGTTTTGACTTGATTGTTGCAAATAGGTTTTGTGATAACTCCAATCAAGATCCCGTTTCAAATCTCAATAAAATAAAAGTAGTAGATGTGATCATTGTGCTTTATCAAGCACAATGATCACATCTACTACTTTTATTTTATCCTATCGGCTCAGATGCAAACAAGTTACTTAGTCAATCTAAACAAAATCTTGATTGTGGCAACTACTTTTTTTTAAAGCTTCTCTGTTTTAAATCATTATCATCGAGCACAGTCAACTTACAACAGATAGCATCAACTTTGCCCAATTCTGCGTTTATCGCATCAATTTCGACCTAAATTCTTGCTGAAATTGCAGATCCATCACATGGCCGTCCAACATTTCTTTTCCAGTTCATTGGTCACCGATCTGTCAAAAAAAAAAAATGGGCGAACCCCGTATTGTCTAATTTTCCTTTTCATTTGTTTAATATTTTATTGTGTACATTTGTTCAAATATTATTGTTTATTTTTTACTTGCTCACATTTATTTTTCATTGTTGGTTTGCAATAAATAATGATTAACTATCTATCTGTAGAGATATCTATGTGTTTAACATCCCTTTCAAATATCATAACCAAAACATCATGAATTTAAAACAAATATCATCGCAAAAAAGGCAAATTACGGAAACTAGTTAGTGCGAAAAAAAGCGATAAAATAGGAAACGCAATAGCGCTTGCAGCGGGCAGTCGGGCACAGTGGCGGGCGAGCCGCGAACGAATGAGCGTATCTCCTCAAATGGAAACAACATGGCGAAAAAACCGGGTGAAGCACGGTCTGGTGGATTATTTTTCAGGCCCCGTACAAAATATTTTTCATTTTCCTTTACAACTTAGAAGAGGCAGAGCTGCAGTTGACTACAGAATACAAAAAATATTAGCTTTTAAATCAGGCCAAATGAAAAATCATAGAAAATCTCGATTTTTGGTCACAACTAACGGGTCCAAATCATAAGTAAAGGAAGTTTTTAATTTTATACCGATATCCATAATGTTATTTACTTTCTAAAAACTGTTTTGTAGAATAAATGGTGACCATCGATAATCTATATTAATAAAACATCATTCATCAATATAATTTGAACCCACACCAAAGGATATGCAGAGCAAAGCAAAGGGAACTCTAAACTCGGGGCGCTCGGTCGGTTGGTCGGAATTTTTACGCGCACTGTTATAGGCTTTCCTGCTAATCTCTTAACTTTTAACTGGGAAACAATAAAACGTCGCAACCAGTGGGCAGTGGAAAAATGTATATTTTGGTTAAAAAAAACTCTGATTACTGGGAGATATTTTTGTTGGTAGACGGTGTTGAAAGAGGAAAGTTGCGGTTTGAGAGATTGAATAATGGATAATGTAATAATAATCGACATATTTTATGCCGGTGGAAGTGACTAATAACAAAAAGAGGCAAACCAACTAAGTTTTATATTTAGTAATGCCACTCAGTTTTCATTTTAAAATCATATAATTATTTACTAACTATTTACGTACACATAAAAATAAAGGAAACTTAAATAAGGTATCTACTGCAGTGAATTCTCATTTTTAAGTAAAATCCACCTTTAAAACTTGATCAGGATATAAATTAAAACAAAGTCAATTTTTTTGTTTGTTAGACCTTCCTTTCCCACATCAGAGCAAAGACTTCCCCGAAATCCTTCCAGGAACTCTTTTCCCGTGCTATCTCGAACCAGTGTTCGCGGTACGCGTCTAGGTTATCTCGCCATCTTTTTCTGGGCCGGTCTCGGCGGCGGCGCCGTCCATCTTCAGGCACTTTTTGTGGACACTGGCACAACGGTCATCGTGCATACGGCTGATGTGAAACGATCCCAATGCCATTATTAAATAAATAATCACCATTAACTAGGCTAGTGAGCTCCCAAACAAATAATACATATTTTATTTATCTCCGCCTTGCACCGTGCATTCATCGAGACCGCCCACAGCCCACTAAACGCACATCGTCCACAGGGAGCGGCCGAGTTTTACGACTAAACGTATAAATTCCGCGTCCTTTATTTACTTTTTACGGCGTCTAGGCCGAGTGAGGGGAACGCGTCTACATAGAGTTAGTGCTTGTGTTAAGTGCGGATGACTGGTTTAAATGTGCATGATAGAAATTAAATGCATGGACCCTCGAATTTGCATACAGCTTTATTTGAATATATTATAGACCTTACGATACAAAATATACACGATCTACTGAGATCGTGTATATTTTGTATCGTACTGACAAATAAGACACCTGTTAAATCCGTTGGGTACATCTTTAACCTACATCCCTATGTAAGTTCAATTTATCCTCCATAAAATCCAGTAAGTCTTTATTAAAAAAAAAAAAAATACAATTCACATAATTCCTACAACCTACTTAAACCCCTCATCAAATAATACCACTTTAAAATGTCTCCACTCCTTGTAATAGAGGTTGAGGCCTCGCCACAACCAATACCCAGGCCTCGGGACTCAAAAAAAGCGGGAAGCGGAACGAGACGCGACCTCACTTACAATTTCCTCCGTTTCCGCTAACGGATGGGGTAGCCATGTTTAAAATTCAAATGAGATATTTTTATCTGCAACATTAAAATTATCACGCATTGTGATACTGTTTTACGACAGACCTTTTAATTAGGGTGCCCCTTGTAAAGTTATAACGCCTTTAATTGTAGGGACAGTGCGGAGAGGTCGGTGTTATTCACGTATTCATTTTAATGTTTTGTTTGGATGCAATGGTGGATAAAAATTGTGAAAATTGGAAAATTAATACCGCATGGGCTAGTCTGGCAAGAAATAAGTTCATGAGTTTCCAAATGAATTATTTGAGTATAGTTTTCATTGTATTTGTATTTTTATTTTATATTGGCTTGTGCTGGATAAGTCATAATGCATAGTACATTGTGATACAAGGGTGGGAAGTAGGTTATTGCAAACGAGATGTCATTAACAAGCCCGAGCCGAAGGCGAGGGTTTTTAATGATACAAGTTTACAATAACCTACACACCCGTGTATGACACGACTTTTTTCAATACAGTTGTGGGAAATAGTAAAAAACAAATCAAAGAATTAGGTAAATATAAAAAAAACAAATTTTAAATAACATATATTCATAAAAATATAACTCCTCAGTACTGAATTCTCAGAAGTCTTTTAAATGGTTGTTTAATATATTTTATTATCAGTTTTAATTTAATTATTTTTACATCAACATTTGTCAAAAATCGAATAGGCTGTATAGGCTGTTGTCGTTGTAAAAAAAATGTCTAGTTCCAAAAACGCGCCATTTTCTGAAAATTTTAATTTATCATTCCTATTTACCTATTTCTTTAATTCGTTTTTTACTATTTCCCACAACTGTATTGAAAAACATCGCAAACGAGCTGTCATTAACAAGCCCGAGCCGAAGGCGAGCGTTTTTAATGACACGAGTTTGTAATAACCTACTTCCCACCCTCGTATCACAATGTACTATTATTTTACTGTTCTGTGTCTCGTAATGTTAATTACTTTGCACACCTACCATTGTATAGAATACAATTTTTCTAACTGATCAGACAGCTGTGCTGCTGGGGAGTTTGTTGCGCCACTTTTTCATCCCAGCTAAAGCACTAGGAAGTGGTGAAGGGCAGGCGTGCCGAGGGACTGCCTCATGTAATTTTGACGTTCGAAAAGTGCTGATTTTCAGCCTTATTTAAATAAATGACTTGATTTAACATATTTACCCCGTTTCGGACATTAGAGGCTAGCGCAGAGTGGGGCTCGCCGCACCGTAACGCAACGCAACGCATTGCAATAATCCTCTTTCATCACTTTCGTACATTTCCTGTGAACCAACGCACACTACAGGCGAGTCAACTTTTTCGTATGAAAATGCGTTGCGCTGCGGCCCGTACCAGCTGTAATGTGTGCTTGGCCTAATAATTCTTTGCTATCATCATAGCAATTGTCTTGCAATTCGATTAAATCTAGAGAAAATTGAGTGTTCTTCATTACAATTCCAACAAACTCCAGTTACAAATCCAACTCCACAACGCATATCACCTTCCTTATCACAACATTTATGTGTTCTCAAGCAATAATTGTACCCATCAAAGGGTAATTTAGCGCAAGCATTGCAACGAAGTATGAAGCGTCTCGATCTTCGATAAGTTGCATAACAGTCGGCTTGCATGCGGCGTTGCATGCACGTCTAATAGCTACGTCTATTGCTTAGTTTGTCACACACGGGCTTGCGTTCCACCCAACAATGTAAGGAATGTATCGTGTTTATTTTGCGTGTTTGAGAGAAACATGAACGTCGCGCTTTGTCTAACTTGTCCGAGTGAGTTATTGTGGCGTTCGTGTGTGACCTGTCGGGTTTATCACTGTTTATACATGTACGGTTGTTGTTATCATTATTTTTCTGACGTTAATGGTGAAGTATATTGTGTGGACTTAAACGCATTTAGTGGAAGTTATTTTTTTTTTTTTTCAGTTTATTTTCTGAGATTGACGTTAATTAAGTCTACAATAAAGCGATAAGCTAATATACTTTATTACTCCTAAGCTGCGTTTTTTTTTTCTGTAGGTACCAGTAAGCATTAATTTTATTTGCAAGGCTTTCCTTAAGAAACTTGGCGTTTTATATTTGTATTGCGTATACCTCTTTATTTAATTAGTCAGAAAAACCACTGTTACACAAAAGATTTTGTCCCTCTTGTTGTAAAGGAACAAAAGCCCAGATGGAAGGTGTTTATGTATCGAAATACAAGGAAACAATAAACTGTTTGAAATAACATATATTTATAAAAATATATCTCCTCCATACAACATCATACGCTAGCCTTTAGGGGTCTACCGCAATATTAAGTTATGACATTAAACCCAGCACCGAAATGTGCAGATAATTCTATTTCAGTTTCATGCAAGTGCATTTTCTTTTTTTTCACGTACCATCATCAACTTCCTGTCCTTGTGCCATCTTCCTCGTGGTCGGCGCAACTCGTTTTCTTTTTTCCATTCTCCCCTGTCAACCGTCACGCTATCATTCACTCCCTTCTCTTTCATATCATTCCTCACACAATCCATCCATTTTTTCTTTGGCCTTCATCTCCTTTTTGTTTTGGAATTGGCTTCTCGCAGTTCAACCTAGCAGCTTGTCGACTGCTTAACCGGACTTTCCTGTGGATACCTCAATAAATTAAGACCTCCAACCAGGGCATAAAACTTAAAACTGAGCGACTACACGCTAAAGGCATCCCCCTTCGGCTGTACGGACCTCGGCTTAAAGCGTCTCTGGGGGAGGATAGCAAGGGACGAGCTGGATCGGATTGTGATTAATTGGGAACGAATTTAACGCTACAGGCTCAGCGGCGTGGGCTGGCTCGAGCAAGGGTCGGGGCGGGGCTTGTCGCTACGTCCACCAAACACAAACCTCGTCAGTGAGGACCGAAGGACGGATGTCGGGAGATGTGCTTTCTAACAGAGCTAGTGAAGGGACTACTCTCCTGGAGGAGATTGGTAGCATCATCAGCAATAATGAGAGTATGCCTCGGTCGGCGAATCCTACTAATGCGATATCGGGCGGCAGCCGCAATCTGCGTCCGCAGCCGAGTCAAAGAAACGCGTGGAGAGGCGTTTCATGAACTGCTAAATGGCGGTCATTTTGAGATCTATATGTAGATCTAAATTGCGTACGTAGACCTTCTTCTCCCTCTCCATCCATTAACATTTATAAATTCATCACTCTTTTAGTTACTGCGCTTCCTCTCTGCTCATCACATGCCTATACCTAGCCAAACGATTTCCTTTCAACTTTTCTGTCACTGGCGCCACTTTCAAATTTCCCCTTATATACACATTTCTTTACATTTTCACCTACCATATCATCCAAATCCAGTCTACTCGCCAAACTTTCGCCCCGTACATTCCACCGCTATCGGGCCGATGATGACGCTTCCTGCCCCCGTGCTGGTGTTCAATCGACTTATAATCAAACATTTGATAACATCGGCAATGTTTTCACATGTTAAATTACTTAGAAAATAATAGCGAAACTCGTGTCGATTTCAAACTTATATTGTTTCTACGAATGGTAATTCAATAGCTTAGCATACGTGGATTTTCTTGGCATTGGACCTCAATGTACGTACATTGTATATAACATGCTTTTATTTCTTCCGATGAGTCATGCCTGACTTCTAGCATACAAAGGTTGAATCAAAGATGTTATCTTTATTACGTATGTCAGTAACTCGGATTGGATCTGATAAAGTCATGATAGCTATAGTTATTTCACTAAGTGATTGAATGTAACTACCTAGTAGGTAGGTATATCAAGGTAAACGTAGAATATCCAGTTTTAAAACACCTACATTTAAGGCCGCTAGGCATCAACCGATTAATTTGAGAATTCCTTTTCGTCTTACAGCCGCTATTAATGTCTACCACCATCATGTTTATATTATGACTTTTTCTTTGCCAAAATACTATGGAAGAAAAGTTCCATACTTTTCATTTACAACCATGTTACGTTTAGGCGCTTCAAAACCTCGTAGATCCAAACAACTATCTGCAATACATAGATAAATACTTAGCAGAAACCACTGTTATATCACTTATTTCAAATAGAGAATAAACAGGGTTTTTTGAAAGTAAAAAAAAATATATATTGAAAAGAGCTGCAGTCCCTCCAATATTATTGGGATGGTTTCAGGATTCCACTTTTTGTTAGAGGAATATTTAATCATAGGTAAAATTATAATCAATCTTCTTAATATCCATGAGAAATAAAGAGGTTCCTATTTCCTTGCTTGATGAAAGAAAAGATAACGTCTTTTTGTATAATGTAGCAGACATCTCCCATCCCAGCCCATCCTCATCATCTACCATAAAACGCCCACAAGATAAACTGCAGTACAAACCATCAAACTGAATCAATGTACCAGATCAGGCACGTGTGAATTAAGTCTTGCACGTTACGATGAGCGGCGGGGCTCGTAAATCTGGACAACTATCTGCAATACACTAGTTGTCTGGAGAGCACTTAGTACTGTCCTCGACTTGAGAAGGTGGTGTAAGACAGAGGAGAAAAGCTGTGGACTTGGTGGTCAAAAGAATATAACTTCCTGGTGGAGGAGAATCTATTCAGATTTTGTGTTTTAAGCTTCACGAGTCGCTAAAAATAAAATTAAAAAAATGAGTAGATCTTAACCATTATTTTCAGTAGAGTAAATGTGTAACACACTTACAGCAGCAATGGATTTAATTTTGACATTTCGACAATATTCATTGCGTTGTTTACGTTGTTGAGCACACAAATTTTTTGAACATATGAAGCAATGGATTAGCATTATCCTTCAAAGTCATTCAGATTGTGATTGTTAGTGCGTTACGAAATTAGGGTGCAGGTACCTACAAAATCTTCGTAATCTAGAAATGAATTCCGCATTTTATCCGAGAAAGACGATTTTATAAAAAACGTTGTCTGCATTTTCATTATCAAAAGAAAACAGTAAGCTTTGTATACAAAGCTTACTATTTTCTAAAGCTTTTATTTTAATTAAACCATTTAGAGGCACTTTTGAACTGTCAAAGAGTCGGTCAGTTAGTGAGAAAGTTGAAGCTAGTTGCCCAATCCAAAACGTAGATCTCTATGGAGAAAAACTTTTAAATCAAGATATTACAAAATCCTGGGTACATTATTCTTGTTGCTTCTATAATATATTATGTGAGACAATGTAAAAAAAAATGATACAATTAAAAATATTAAATTAAAAATAAGCCCTGGCAGTTAAGAGATGACCAGTCTCAACTGACGGCGCCCGTTCACGAACATGACGCGTGGATCAGCACCATCCAGCTCAACCATTTTGTAGGGAACCGAATGACTCAACACACGCGCCACCATCAGTGAGACATTTAAGTGAGCATGACATACTCTCAACTGCCATGCTCTTTCAAGTCAACATACATCATAATAACATAACAAACAGGCTCCATGGTACTCACATTTCAAGTCTTCGAAAAATTACTGAAATTGCCTATTTCTTATACTCGACTTGAACAGTACACTACACCTGACTTCTCCGCTACCTTTTCCACCTTACACCACGTCTTCACAATCGGCTATACCGGTTTATGCTCTTTTTAGCGCCGTGCAAAGAGCTCACGACGTCTCGGGAGCAGCAGCTGCGCCGAGAGCCCCGAGATGGCGGCAGTTGTTAGTCTCACTCGCTGTTGTGTTATGTGTGAGGCCAGACGTTCGTTTGTCGGAGAATTCTAAAGTAGTTTCTTAAGTTTTTTTTTTTTCGTTGATAGATTAAGTAGTTACTAAAAAGGATATTAAATATTAAGCTACATTTGATCCGACTCTGTACATTTGTGTGCTAAAAATATTAAATAAATAATACAGTACTTTAAATCTATAAAAACTAATAAATATGCACCTATATAGGTACTTAGATCACACAACTTAGTTACAAAGTGAATCATAGGCTCAACTTTTTTATCTGTATGAAGCGGAAAGCAAAAACACGGTAGAAAGCTAATAACATGATAGTTTTTAATTCAAATTGATTTTTAGCTCACAGACTAACTCGCAGTAGTTCCTCGGCCGTACGAGCTTAAAAGAGTTCGAAACGCCGCATGGGGCCTGCCCACAGTGACATAGATATACGAGACCTACGTAGTAAGTATTTGTTTGTGCGACCAAACCGATCCGAAACATTGGTATATTTTTATGTAAAAAGTTGTCAAACACCTGCAAAATGTAGTCGATTGCTGATACTTTACGCACTTTATAAATTATATTTAACTGATTAAAACATAGATAATCTGACACGGTCTTCAAAATAAAAACAAAAATCTTAATATTTTATTTCACATAACCCTACATGGGCACTTATGAAACGTCAGAAGCTAAGGTGCACGGTTCCAATTCATCATTTCCTATGGAGAAGAGCCAACAAGAAACTCCACGGTTACTCTTTTAAGAATGATTGGCTTTTACAATATTTTCAAATACTACATAGTGTTAATAGGTATGGGAGGAAGGTGTAGGCCTTTCAACAATTACCAGGGAAGTAGCAAAATAGAAAATAGTCAACGAATCTACAGTCTACTAGGCCGTCGCCGTTCTCACATTTACAAAATAGAAAATAATCTGTACAAAAGATTTAAAAAAGGATATATAAAAATAAAACCCTATTGAAACCAACATGTAATTTGGTTTAAATAGTTTTTTATTTTAATTTTAATATATTGCCATTACAATTACGGTAACAAATCTGAATCTCTCTAATAGTAGGGAATATGAGAGAAAACGCCCAACGGCATCGCGGTAGATCCAGGCGTAGACTTTGGAACGAGCTTGACACCTATACGAGGGATTGGTCGATGTTGGCGCAGAATCGAGTCGAGTGGAAGAAGAGAAAGAGGCCTTGCAGTGGGACAACACAGGCGGATTTATTTATTTATTAGTAATCTCAAACGAGCAAACAAGAGACAACAATACTGATATTCGTTTTTTTATTATTAACATTACCTACTTTCCTGGCCATTTTGTTATATAAGAAGCCAGCTGCTGCAGTACTGGTAGTTCACTGTTTCAGATTAAAATGATTAACTACTAGCTTCTACCCGCGACTTCGTCCGCGTGAAATTTGTTTCCCCCGTCCTCCCCGTCGCATCGCATCGCCCTCCCGCGCCAATACTACGTTTCCGCTTAGCATTCTTTCTGACTTTTTTCTTTTTTCTCGGCTCCTAAGGGTGTTAGCTTGATGTTAAATAGCCAATCCTTAAGAACCTTCCTCAAGAATTGGGCTATCAAATCCAAAAATTATTTTTCACAAACAAACAAACTCCAGCTTTATTATTAGTATAGAATAGATTTATTAACATCATTAGTTACTTGTTGTCATTGATGTATAAAAAATGGAAGATAAGGCCCTACTCTAATGTCACGTAAACTTATTGGACTAGAAACAATTACATATAAACATACCCACACAACTACATTTCCCAATGTCGTGAAACAACGGAAATAGAGAGATATGACGCGGGCTGCAGCGGAAACGAGACAGCAATAATTGTCACTGTTACGTACCCATATTAACACAGAAATAAATGGCGACCAAGAAAGCAATATTATTCAGGCGAATTTTAAAGAATATAAGATTTAATGTAATTACGAGTAGAAAGTAATCCCGTGAAACTGGTTTTTGGTTTGTGAATTATTTGTGCACATTTTGAAAACACAGGAAGGCATTGTTGCTACTTATTGCGTGCTGCACATATGCTACACAAACGCCAATTCGATTGCGACTAAGGTAAGTTGTGCCGGTCGGCATATGTTATGCGGTCCACGTCGAGGAGCGCGTACCTAATCTTCCTTTTTTTATGGTTGCTGTACAACTATAATAGAAGGAAGCGTAATATAATTTCTGTTCCCAAACTAAATTTCCCTTTCATAATCCCTACATAACCACGACACATAGACACTATTATGGACAAACCTCACATACTTAGCGCGTCTATGCAAGTGTCAAGCATGTGCATTCCGAATCGATAGTGTGAACGATGCCTAACGCTGCCGCCACGTAAACACGTATTATACGCTGATTGGTTTGTGATCTGATTCAAAGGAGTTCGCTGTCTATCATAGATCAGTATGATTAAATAGAAACTGGGTTAATGTGTTTGGTAGGAATTTAAATAAAGGTTGTATTTTTGCGTTTACTCGTCTGGAATTTCGGTGTTGGCCCTGAAATAGGTCCTGCTACTTCTATTATAAATTCGTATTATACGCTGATTGGTTCGTGATCTAATTCAAAGGAGTTCACTGTCTATAATAGATTAGTATGATTAAATAGAAACTGGTTTTTTTTTTTTGGTAGGAATGTAAATAAAAGTTATATTTTTGCCTTTACTCATCTCCAATAACGGTTTTGGCCCTGAAATAAGTTCTGCTACTTCTCTTATTAACTCGTATTATATACGCTGATTGGTTCGTGATCTGATTCAAAATACTTCACTGTCTATCATAGTTCAGTATCGTTGTCTGATGGAAGGTTATAAAACGAAGCGCGCGGTGAGGCAACGGTCTCTCTTTACTTGGACGGCGCTCGGAACGGACGTGCTACCTGTCTATCATAGTCTGCTTGGTTATATTTAGGTTATGTTTTTGTTTATGTACTGATTACTCATTTTGCCTTGTTTAATTTCTATTAGATTCATATTTACAGTGTTAATTTTTATTTCGTTTGTTGAAAAGTGTTACTTAAAAAAAAAAAATTGATTGTTAATTTGTTTTTTACTTTTTACTTTTAATTCCTAACAATAATATATTAGGAAGAAGAATTTAATAAATTTTATTTCCTAGAATTTAAGCTTTGAACATCTAAAGTATTAACTAAATTAACGCCTATTTATATACATGTTGTAAATAAACCTATTCTGTAGAAAAAATACGTATCGCGAAATCCTGGATAACAGATTGTTGCGGTCAGGTTTACTTTTTTTGCGTTTTACAATATCGATATATGATATGGTTTTTCGATATATGTGTTTTGCTATGATCGATAAAATTATAAATATTGTACTTACCGGAATACCCCTCGCCAAGCACAAACATGGCCGGAGTGAACTCGTACGAGCTGAGCGCTTCCATCTCGAGGAGATGCAGCAGCTCCAATCTGAAAATAAACATAGAAAACAATGAGTACGAAAATCAAACTTTTATACTGTGAGTAGCACTCAAGCGAAAGTTGCTGACGAGGATATTATTATGTTTGTGCATAAGCTTGCGCTTTAGATGCAAGTATGCACGACCTTGCAGGATGACGATCTAGATTATCATAATTGTTATCCTGCACTGACATCCTGCCATTCGTGAATTAATTTTTTCTTTGTACGAAATTGTCTGACGCATTTTGACTCCCAATCAGCCTAAATCTGAAAAAATAAATCTTACAAAAAAAAATTACCATCCACAGATTCCATTTTTTTTTTTAAATCAAATGTCTGCATCCATAGTCTTGAATGCACATGGTAAAACTATTATTTAAAATAAAATTTAAAAGCTCCAATTTAAAAGCAATCATTATAGATTTCCTCATCTGTCCATCAGTAATGCGTTCAATTAAAATGTAAATGTCACCATCCACCATCAACTTTATCCGACGCCTTTCAAACTTATCGGACTCCGACTAAAACCACCCCATGAATAATACATGTGCTGCCATCTGTTATTTTAAACAGGCGACGTCTTCAGAGTTTTAATATTACATTACTGTTTTAATATAGAATAATTATGGTAATATCAGACAATGCAGGCAATGGGAGTGTAACTGATTGCAAGTTTGAATTTGTACGCTAAATTGTTGGTGTAGTATGTTTTCTTGTTAGTTTGGATGTTTTGTGAGAAAACATCAATTCCTACAGGTTCTTTAACTAGTTCATGCTTTTTCTGGAAAATCCTTTTACTTCTTTTTACATGTTAAGGCCTCTTTCAACGAACTTATGAACTGTTTTAAAAACGATTCTTGCATACTGTATTTAATTTTGCATTATGGCCATCTATTGATGTTATGCTTTCACCACCTGCCATCCTTTATTTTCTATTACAGCATCGCTGCTGGATAGAAGACATCAAGTGAACTGACATTATTGCATTATGCATTATTTTAAATCTCAAACTACATGTTCTACGAGCCACAGTTAATATCCATTTCATCGTGTATGTGCGAATACTTATATGAATATTAAAAGGGTTTTTTTTTTCGTGCAGTCTTATTTTGAACACTCACGAATGTCAATAAATCTATATTGTGTCTGTATTTTTTTAGAAGAACTATAATAGACTAATAATAAGAATATTTTAACAGTCCATTGTTTCAAAATGAATTCAAAAAATAATTATATGTATGCTTAATGTAACTAGAATATTTAACATAGGTATTTGAACTGTGACCCCCAAGCTAGGCAGCGCCTGTATCTTCGGGGCCTGAGTTGCGTTATCTTAAATTTTAATTCAAGATGTTTATTAATGGACAGAATACATAATTAAATATGGGTAGGGAACTATCAAGGTGAAACAAAAACAAATAAATTCCGGTGACGCGAACCCATAAGTTATTCCCCTACCCAAAATCGCTCACCGCGGATAAAGAAGTCTTCCCTTCAATAAATTGAGCATAATAAAATAATTCTTAAGAATATCATAGTGTGAGTATGTATATGAGTTTGTAGATTCGCACTTTGTAATATAATACTGAAGTGCCCCGACTAGCAAACACAGACAAGACATTCGAGCCAAATCTCTCCATTGTCCTCTAAACACTACTCCACACCTAAAAATGAACTCACAGACCCGAGTCAGGTACTCTGAGATTCAACTCTTGTTCCCATCGCAGAGTAATCGTGTTCCTGAAATTGAGTCTGCAAGTTTCGGCGTGACGCGTTATCGGATTTGTTCGGTACGCGCTCGGAATCTGGGGAAACGTTCCGCCTACTCACAAATTGCATCGGATACTGAAAACGTTGGCCTGCTTTTTAGTTTTTAGTTCCGTTATTTTGTTAATAGACGGGTAAGAGGATTTTGGAGTGACCATGTGAAGGTTGGGAGTGTGTGGTTGTGAAAAATGGTGAAGCAGTTTCATGGGGAATATTAAATGTTATTACTCTACACTCCAAATATTTTCTTTGTGATAAACCATTTAACCCACGTAATAAGATCTGTTTCAAGTATGGTAAAAATAATATCTATAAACACACATCAAAAAAGTCTAAGCAACATGTAAGGGTTTGAACTTTTGAAAGATTTTTACTATTGTAATATATTTATATTTCTTTTATAAATAATAACTAAGCATTTTTTGATGCATTAGTGATTAAAGCAACAAAATCTTTCATTCAATTGTTCATTTAATCATAATTATTAACACTATGTGTACCGTAACATTACTTATTTTATTTATTTATTAGCTTTATTTAATCCTTTACATTTAGTTTTTTGTGTTGTGTACTTATTTATTTATTTGTTAGTAATGTTAATTTTTTACTTTTATAAGGTTAGTATTGTTAGGTGTAAGGGCCGCCTTTTAAGGTGAAATCCTCCTCCAAAACTACACTACTTTCAAAAGTACTATAAATATTATACTCACAGAAGAACGATTTGACTACTCAGGCCCGAAAGATATATAAATCAATTGCCGTGCGTTAAACTCGAAAATGGCTCGACTGATTGTGATGAAACTTTGACAAGTTGTTGTGTGCATGCCGGAGAAGGCTCATAAGAAAGAAAGAAAATGCACTACAACACATGCTGGGCGTTAGCTGGCTTCTTTTGTTTTATTCTTCTTAATACTGGGGTGGTAGGAAAAATAAAATTAGGAAAAACCCAAAGGAACAGCCGATAAATCAAATAAATCCAAATTTCATACGAGAAATTTTTAACGTGGTACGAAGTTCACTGCCATGGGTCATCTAGTAATCTATAAATAGATGGTATTAATGGAGTACATTATACGATCCACTTAAAATTCTTCAATAATCTTTGACGTCTTTGGTCTACGGTTTCAAAGCTTTTGAGGACTTAACTCACCATGATTTACTGGGTTGGATTGATTTCCGTGGAATTTATTTTATGTAGCATGTCACCAATAAAGACAATGTAACTTTCACGGTCAAAGGAATACCCACAAATGGAAGTATTTCCATGGCATGAAGCAGCATATTTTTACACTGTAAATATTCACGCGTTATAAAAGTCAACTGAGCAAAACAGTGTACGTTCGTAACTCGCGGGACAGGCTAACCGAACCCTGTTTACGCACCATTGCAGACTTTAAAATTGTGCATTGTTCATGTTCTCAAAAGTTTTGGTAAGGTAGATTGTATAGCTAGTACAAAAAGAAACAATTTTATACCGAGACGTAGAATAGTTAAGTCGAGGGGTAAAATGGCTCGTTTATCCCCGAGTTATACACTCTGCTTTTCACTTCGATTGCGAAAAAATGAAACAGGCATAAGGTATAATAATAGTATTTTAAAATTTTCAATGGTGTCATTTGACTTAGGTACTTCATACTGCCAAGTCATAAAAACGTTTCTTTGCGTTTTTAAATAATAAAGGCAACAATTTTAACTGGTTTTATTAAATTAACGATAGAAAACACGGAAGTGATATAAACTAATGCAAATTAAATAAAATAACGATTTTAATCTGCAACGTTTTCTTGTGCGTGGCTGTTGGGCTTGATTATCTTAGTCTTAGAAAAACAAAACTTTATGTACTAGAGTATAAAAAGCAAATTTATGTCTTCGCACTACATAAAGACGAATTTTTAGAGCATGAGAAGTGAAAAAGTATTTTTTTAGGCTGCAGAACATAAAATTACACAAAAAAAAAATTGCAAGCACTAAAAGGAAATAATATCGAGGGCATCATAAACTGTTTCACAGAATATTCTAGTCCTTTTTGAAGTCAGCGAAAAAGATAACTTCGCGCGTCACTAAGTTGCTACGGCGTAGCTGACGCAACGATATGTAGCTACGCCGTAGCTGACGCGACGATGACACAGCTACGCGATCGTAGCAGATAATCCATCGCGTGTTAGAACTTTCAAGAAATGTATTTTCTTGGCTTTGCATTTTCGATGTTTGAGATAAAAATCTTTTACATATGCATTGACTCATGTTTCTTAAACTTGCCTAAACGCAAATATTACCTATAGGAACACGTACCTACTTCCCATTACATACCTTTTGAAACCGAAAAGCAATCCAAAAGCCGTCCAATATTAGCGCAAACATTTACCGTGGACCTTTTAAAATGAAATAACAAGAAAAAACATCCCAGTTATTTGCAGCGGTTGACAATAACGGTTTAGTGAGCCAAATACCGGTTTTTTGCCACCCCGCCCCTTTACGAGCATCGGTATTATTGAATTTCGCGAATGTAACGCAAAAAGCCGATATCATGTAATCGCCAAAGGGCTGAATTGTGATTTTGAGGGCACTTGCCGCAAATCCTTTTGGGAATTTTTATCTCTTTGTTTATTTTAGTGTTTTGGGTCTCCTTTTACATGCTGTTAAGGCATGTTATGGGTTTCGGTCTGGTGATATTGGATAAGATGTTCTGTTTTGGCTCATTAAAAGTTTTATTGACGCTATTTTTTATATCTTGCACCGTTTGCGCACAATTTCGCAGCGATTACGTCTGAACCATGAATGGCTGTGGTCAGGTCATGATGTCATTCTAACTATACGTTGGTACAGAAACATAATCAACATAACTAAAGTTCCCATGAAATATTTTAAAGTCATTGTAAATTGAAACAAATTCAGAGAAAATACATATGCCTGATAAATAAATGAAAATAATAAACAAACAATTCCGAAATGTTATTAAAAAAAAATCCAACTGAATCCTGATTTCAACCATAGATTTAAGCCGCACCAAGTCTTGACTAAACCAGTAAGCTTGGCTTCAGCTAACCATTCGCCACAAATTGTTCGTATAGCTTATTTACGTTGGAACACAGAATAGATAGCTACCGAAGGTTAGCTCCATACAACGAGCGAAAACACACACACACACATGTAGCCCATGTTCGGTCACGGCGCGAAAATGTTTAGCAATTTTCATAAACACCCCTTTCACCACTTAGTTGGCACATGCCACCTTTTAGAACTGTAATTTTCATTCAAAATTTCAGCAACACGTATGTAGTCGAATAAATAATAAGGTGCAAGGGAAAATACTAACCATAAGGTGCTTAACATTTTAACACCATGACTGTAGACTCGCTGTAGGTCGAGTGAGGTCCGCTTTCGCGACTGTCATTTGGTTGATAAAATAAAATAAAATAAAATTATTTATTTTGTAAATAGGATATCAAAATAACTTTTACAAATCATATTCAAAAAATAAAATAAGCTAGATGGAGTCGACATTTCGTATCTGATACCTCAGAAGAAAGTATGACAAATCAAAATCTAAAAACCAGCGCTGTGTCGCAGCATTATGCTGAGCGATGGCCGTTTTGCGTGGAGGTGACGCATATTTTCCCCCATCTTGTTCTTTTTTGTGTTCTTTCTTTGCGTCATGTTCTTTTTCTTCTATACGCGTCTATGTATGAGTGTGTCTGTTTTTGCTCGTTGTATGGAGTCATACTTCTGTAGCTATCTATTCTGTGGTCGGGGCTTGCACCTGTCTTGCCTTCTATTGGGGTGATTCTCGTTATTGTGGCACCGTTTGTTAGGGCTGTTTGTGTTACTGAAGTTACGGTACAGAAGTGAACAAGATTTTTGTCGTTTCTTTGCTTGAGGGTTGAATTTTGGTGTAATTGTTTGGATGAAGTTTTCCTGAACATAATTAAAGGGTAAAAGAGAGAAAAAGAGAAAGTGAGAGACGGAATAATGAAGATAAGGGAATTTAAAAAATACAAAATTCGTGTAAAGTAACATTAAAAGTTTTTGTTCAATTTTCTTATTTGAGTGTGCATTGCAAGTGATTTTCAAGTCAGCTCGTTTAATGCCAGTTTTCACTCACCTTTAGAATTGAGTAAAGGTGCGTCCAGACAGTGCAAGCCATATGCAGCAAAAGAATTTTTTAAATATGCCAGTTGCCTCATCCTGAGGAATCCGTCACATGTGTGGTGGTAAGCCACACTGAAAACAACGAGTCATTACGTAAAATTATATTTTTAAAATCTTGCAGGACAATGTGGTAGCGCACATTACCTACCCCTATATACCGTAAACAGAATACTACCTTGAAATTGGCTGCCAAAGAGCTAAAAGGGAGAAAGCATCAAACACTTTCAGAATAAATCGGAAGGCCCAATATTTGATTTCACTTGAGGACTGCGTACACTGACGGAGTAAACGGCATTTATAGTGACATCCTTTACCTTACTCTTGAAAATCTATGACTATGTGAAATAGGTGTTCTTTATTTATCACTAGCTTTTGCCCGCAGCTCCGCCCGCGTAGATGTCGGTTATCGCGTAAAAAAATAGCCTATATCCTTCTCCATATCCCAGGCTATATCTCCGCCAAATTTCATGACGATCGGTTCAGCGGTTTAGGCGTGAAAACGTAACATACAGAGTTACTTTCACATTTATAATATTAGTGGATAGTGCCTCTATAAGTTGTTAGGACTATTTAGTCCCACAATTTTTTTTTTTTTTACTTTCCTATGCTGTCCCACTCCTGGGTAAAGGCCTCCCTCTACTCCTTCCATCTTTCAGGAGCCCGCGAGTCCTCCTCCCAGTTTCGACGGAGCCTATCCAGCTCGTCCGGCCATCTCCTACGTAGTCTGCTGCAACCCCGCCTCACTGTCTCAGGGCACTAACTCTGTGCTATTTAGGCCAACCGTTTGTCCGACAAGTTTGAGCCAAGTCAGTAATCTTTATTTTGAAGCGCAGTATTTTGTTTCGAACACGATCCGTTAATTTAACGCCTATTATACTGCGCTCCATTCCTCGTTAGCAGACCTTGAGTTTGGGCTTCTGTATATAAGTCAAAGGCCAAGTCTTTGCACCGTAGGTTAAGACTCTAAAACACATGTCCATTAGCCTGCGTTTCAGTGCCATTGGCAACTCACCCTTGAATAGTTTCACCTTCATGGACCAGCCGGTCGATTCTGTCAAAATCTTACCGTGAAAACTTAGGTGAAGTGAGCTTGAAGTGAACTGTCTTCCTACCTTTCGCTAGGGAATCTAGGGATTGACAGCTCACTTCACCTAAGGTTTCACGGTGATATTTTTACAGAATACCAGTACAGGAGCTCTTCCAGGCGTTTCCCGTTCATCTGGTGATTTCTTTATCTTGCCTCGCTTGGAAAGAGACCACTTGGCCCAAGTCAAGGTATTCCTGGACATGCTGTATTGTCTCCCCGTCTACTTTTATGCTTCCAGGTGTTTCGTTGCACATTACACATTCCACTATTTATTGTAAATATTTTTTTATTTGGTGTCAAAGCATTCATTGGATAGAATATGATGCAAAGTTGCTCTACCTACACCCAATAAATTTAAAGATTTATCTTCCATTCTACTTTAAAGCAGATACTTTTACTACTTAACTTGCTACACTTAACTAAATATTTTTTTGAAGCAGTTCTGCAAAAAAATATTTAGTTCAACCTACGTTTCGAAAGCTGATAAATTATTACGATGAGTATTTTACATTTAGCTGCAACTTTTTACAAAAATATGTAAATTAATTTCATAATAAATTCTCTTTGATGAAGACTTACAGCATAAATATTAAAAAGTTTACTTAATTTTTTGCAAAGTAATTAAAAATACTAACTGAGCGCGCTATTTAGAATATTAAAAGCCCTCTAAATACGGTTGTGCTACAGGCTTTGCATATTAAATAGCCTCTTAAATACTTAGACTGTGACAATTAACATTTTTTTTCTTTCTTTCTTTCTTATAATAATAATAATAATAACCCCACCGCTGTATCTCTACGTTGACGTCGTGGTGGGGCTTGCGCGCTCCGAACTTTAGGTATGTGCCGGTAGAGTTTACTTTCCCGAAACATGTCTAGGGTGAGGAGCCAGACCAAGAGAGATACAGAAACCCGCAGGGCAGCATGTGGCGAGCTGTTGGGCAGTTGCGACCCCACGGACCCTATCTCCCGGGAGAAGTCATGTTCCTCATCTCTGGCTTGCCTTTATTGGCCGGCTGGAGTGAACACTGACGAGGAACTGAGCTCCCACCTCATTCTTGCCTTTATTGGCCGGCTTGAGTGGAGATTCGCAAGAGCAAACGTGCTCGGTGGAAGGAAGTATTCCAGTAAGTGCTTGTAGGGATCTTGACCATCTTCCGGGCTCTGGGATTGTTCTGAGAGCCGTGGAATACCTCTCCACTCCTCGAGCACCTCAGGACATGTTGCCCCCTTGTCGCTACGTCATTATGTGCTAGCGACCTTTTTCGGGGGCCCATTATTGAGTGTGCAAGTCACCCCCTGCCATTTTATCCGTGTATAATAAAACATTGATCAGGCAGGGGCTATAGCCCTTCCATAGTTTTAGGTAACCAGTCCATTTTAACCACCCAAACCCATAGTCCAATATCTTTGTTTCCATATCCTGCAATAGTCCTACACCAACCGGGGGTTGTCCTTGGGTGCACTTGCATAGTGCGTACAGGGATAATCGTCGGTTGGTGCCTCATACTCATTTGATTAAAAAGCATCTAACGGGCCTCTGCGAGTTGGCTTCGGCCCCTCGTACGCCTTCCAAAGGTCCGGGACCCCAGGGTCCCGAGATATATAAACACATAATAATAAAACTTTATTTGCCAAAATGTAGGTATACAAAGTAGTATGATGTTATTATAAATGTGGCCCGTTTACATTCTACCATTACATGTGGTGTGCAAATATTAAATTTCAGAATACATTAGACGTCACTAACTCAACGTAAACTCAATACCTAAGCTACTAAAATTAATACTGTTTACACCAACCCTTTATAAACATAATTTGTAAACGATACCTACTATAGAATTAAACAAGCAAGCTAATTCCATTAGTCAAGTTCCCCTAAGTTAAAGCTTGCAACTTAATTCGTTTGCATCAATCACATTGCAACAGCACAAAATGCTTTTACTTGAAACTAGTAGCTTACGGAGCGTAGTTATTTGTTAGCTTTTGTGACATAAAGATAATTTGACCTACGATGCAGGGTTTTTTCCCAAACATAAATCAACAGCTCTTAACATTCATTTTTAATTTTTAGTTTTGTGATCCTAACAATTTGTATCTATTAATCTTCTTTTATTTTAATTGCATTTTACATTTTATTTTAATTTTAATTCTTTGATCTTATTAATCTGTGCCTAGACCTACTCATTAATTTATTTTAGTTGCATTGATATTTTATTCTGATCCATTGTGGCAGTATTGTGTTTGATTTTATTTTATGTATAATGGGTTGTCCCTGAGTTAAGTGAATTTTATTTTAAGAAGCAATCTTTCTCAGATCCTGAGGTCCCGGGTTCCATTCCCAGCGGGGGCAAAAAATTCTGCGCGGTTTGGTTGGTGGTAGGGCTTGTTCTAAGTCCGCCTGGCTAGTTACCATCATCTTATCTAAGTCTGTCGTCAAAACAACAATGTTAACAGCATTTGTTGTGTTTCGGCAGTTAGAGGTAAGATAGCCAGTTCCTCTGTGGTTGAGGATTCCGGGTGAAGCTCGCTTCCATCTTTGGCCTTATCATCACTTACCATCAGGTGAGTTTGAAGGCTCACCCGGAAACCCCGGAAGCTTCCCGGTTGTATGTAAAAAAAAAAGTATTTTAGAAAGAAAAGAAGATGAAAAAATGTTTACTTGCAGTAAACATGACGCAAAGAAAGAACACACACAAAAAGAACAAGTTGGGGGACGATATGCGTCACATCGTGATTGTATAATCACATAATTAATGTTTAGTAACTAGTAGGCCATTTTAAATAAAACCCTAACCGATGATTTACAACTGTATTCTTCGTATTTAATGGAATTATTACAGAAATCTTAAAATATAGACGGTTCGGTGGTGGTGGCTGCTAATGTAATACGGCTAATAACGTGTGTGTTGTCGGATACACACGTTAACACCTAATGGTGGAAAGGGTTATAGATCTTCATATGATTCGGGTTTGTACGGTCAATTAAGAAACCATGGAGTTTCTTGTCGTTCTTCTGCATAGGAATCTACACTTTGGAATGGCGAAAAAGCTTCAACTTTCTGACTATCTGACAGACTTCCTGACAATGCTAAAATACCTATAAATGCTTTAATAAGAAACTGTTGGATATGAATATAAACTTTGACTACTCAGAAAAAGTATCTGCTTTTCATATTAATTACATAACATTGGTACTTTACATCACGCCTGTATTCCCCGAAGGGTTAGGCATAGGATATTAATTATTTACAGTTTAACTTAATGCACTATTCTGAATGCATTTCATATTACTTGAAACTGCAATTTCATTGAGCGGCGACATTTGCATGGCGAGACGTTCCGACGAAGACGAAATAAATAAACCATGATTCCGTGTCATAAAAGAAGTGAGTTTGAAATTTTATGAAGCACTGACATCTTGGTGACGTCATTCTGTGAATATGAATCTGTGTACCAAGCAGCATTATGGAACAATATAGTTTCAGAACGGTCATCTACTGCGAAATTCAGCGAAACAACTTTTGTTCTCTCGGGATCTAAAGTTCTACTGGAGATTTCGAAGTACCTAGGCTATAGCTGGACGGATACATCTTTACAAAAGACATGTGGTTAAAAATTGTCTACACTACATATTGAGTTGCAAGATGATGCAGACATAGAGAGGGAGCGCAGAGCATTGGCAGTCAAGGGAAATATGGTTGCACGCAGGTTTTCTCGCTGCTCGAGGGTGGTGAAAATTACTCTTTTCAAGGCGTACTGCCAATCGTTCTACCGAGCAGTCTGTAGGTAACCTTTACTCTGCTGCTAGTGCTCTGCGTGTCCAATACAACAACATCTTCAGCATGCTTATGCGGCTGCCTCACTATTACAGTGCGTCCGGAATGTTTGCAGAGGCGCGAACGGATGGCTTTCGTGCGGTAATACTGAAGAAAGAAGCCTCCTTGTTGCAGCGCGTGCGAGGCAGTAGCAACAGTATCCTGCAGATGGTTGTATCTCGTGCGGATTACCCCATCCAGAACAAATGGATGCATATTGTGATGGGTGTTGACTAACATAGTTCATAAAATTTCACTAACAATAGGTAATTATAAGTAATGGTATTGTAATTGTAATAATTTATTTCTCTGTATTTTATTTAATTATCTGTATTTGTCAATGTATTTTTATAATTTGTAATTTGTATGGATTCATTTTATCTGACATAAACTAATTAATAATAATATCGTTTAGTGAGTGAATGTAGCTACTCTTATAAAGAACAACAATAACCTTTACTATGAGATCAAAACTCTTTTATATCGAAAAAAAAGCCTACTCCCTAAGGCATGAAAAACAATAAACCCAAAACTATCTCTCAAACTTACATTCTCCGAAATCCACATCCCGCAATCAGTCTGTGCTCACACACTGTATTAAATCGTCGGTCCATGCCAGCGGCTGAGCGAACGCAACGATTTGTAATCTAGCCATTAGCGGAATGTATCGTGCTTGGCGGCAGGCCTACCAGGCCTGCCAACAGATGGCACAAGCTGGACCAGATACAACGAGTGTTCCGCTTGCTTGCTCTGTGTGGAGATTGCATCTGTAATCTTTTTATTGAGGTTGTTCAGCCAAATGTGGGTGGAGATTTGTGGTTTGGCTTCGTAAGATGTGGTGTGGAGAATAAATGTGTGAATAATGAAATGACAAATGTAAGCTACTTGCTATACGCCTTACTCTTCCACGTTACATACCTACATGTATTCTTCCATTTCCATAATTATGCAGGTATACAGCATAAGTTTTTAACCAGTTCGTAATTTTTTTTTTGTTGGTTCAGTATCAGTAATAAAACACATTTCCATTATAAATGTTCAAACTTTTTTTTTTTGGTCCTCTTAAAGTCAGGAAAATATGGATAAAATCTATTCTTAATAATATCAATGGGCAAGCGCACAGCTGACAGGTACCTAGTACTGCGTTCCGCTTCACTGACCACGCCGCCGGCGCATTGCGCAACGAGTACCTATCTATTATTATACCATTTTCGAGTTTCAAAATAAACATCTTTCGTTAGCGATAACTTCATTTTTAGGGTTCCGTACCTCAATAGGAAAAAACGGAACCCTTATAGGATCACTCGTGTGTCTGTCTGTCTGTCTGTCTGTCCCTCTGTCACAGCCAATTTGCTCCGAATGTTATGAACCGATTAAGTTGAAATTTGCTATACATATCAATTTGAGTAACCCAAACACGGACGTGAACCGTAAATAAATGAATTTAGAATATTGGGGTCAGTTTTGGGGCGCAAACAAGAAAATTAAAAAAAAGTTTTGCAAACTGTACCGTGTGACATATCAAATGAAAGAACTTACTATGAGGGTCTCAAATATATATTTTTTAAATTTTAAAATGTATTGTTTTAAAGTTATAAGTGAAAATAGACGAAAATTGACCATTCCCCCCCTTATCTCCGAAACCACTAAACCTAAAATTTTGAAAAAAATACAGTAAATAGTTCTATAAGAAGAAAATCTATAAGAAGTCTATGATCTTAAAATAACATGGTAAATCTTTCGATATTGTGCGTACAAACTTACATTTGCAGTTGGAATGTATGGGAGATTATGTTTACCAACTACAATGTTAAGTTTGTTCTTAGGATAAATTCTTTCGAAGTATGGAACCCTTCATTGTGCGTGGTCCGACACGCACTTGGCCGGTTTTTTTTGTACTAAGACATATCAAAATATGAAATAGGTGTATAATAAAACACGTTTAGTTTAATTTGGTAAAAACTGCGCACTGATAAAAAAAAAATCCTGTATGCTTGAATGGAAAATGAATAATTAAATGGAGAACTTTATACCATTGTTTAAACGTCATGCACATCTTCAATCAAACGCAGACCTTCTGACAGTAGAACAACTCCATCGAACCATGAGGGGCCCCACAACAATGGCCCAAAGGCCTCACTATAATCAAGGCATCAAATTCTGCAACCGTAGGCCCGCACAATACGAAACAAGAGCGGTCAGGACGGACAGTGGCGGACAAACGGCAACATGGTACATAACAAGGAGGACAGAATAAAGAAGGGGAAGGGGGGAACAATTAGGATCGCAATTACAGGACAGTATGTCCCAGATTACGACCGCACACTCCACACAGATTCACATTCCGGTGTCGGGAATAACAAAGCTTGCCAACTAACTATTAAGACGTTCTGAACTCGGGCCTCGCTTTATGGCCGCTCAAATTGCACTTGTATTTTTGTGTTAAAATTGCCCCGTCGTAATCTAGGATTTGTTGAGATTTCGCACTGGTACGTTTTAAAGCGCTTTGTCAGTGGGTTTTTGTATAGTTATACTAGGTTTCTATTTAAATTCCTATATTATCAGAGAAAATTTAACATTGTAAATGGCCTTCATTTTCATATTGTTTAAGAACACTGTATGAGTTTAGCTGTAAGTTTCCCGAATATAATAATTAAAAAATTCAAAATAATAAAAAACTGATCGTTTTTGGTTCCAATCGAAACGTTATGTGTTTATTCATTTACTGTTTATGATACAACGAACGAAGGCAGCCAATAAACAGGAAATAGCATAACCAGGAAATATTTAGTACTTACCCATGTACAAAGCTCATTTGAACAAAATCTGTAAAATATCATTTATATGTCAATGTTTTGGACGAAAAACCTTGTAAGCGGAGCTCAGTTCATTATTGTATCTTCAACAGTCATTACGGGAGCGCACATAATGATTGTTGAAGATACAATAATACAGCGTGTTACGGAAAGGGTATATACATATCAAAGGCACGGATTCTTTTGATGATAACAAACTACAGAGCAATATTTTTTAATACCTATACGTATATAAATAAAAAGTTAAGAAACATTTAAATAAAAATCAAATGTTTCCAATTGAATTCTACACATCACTAGACCATGTCAGCTGATCGGTGTCAATAAACTACACACAAAGAAACGGCGGTTACACGTTTGTTATGATTTAAATTTAATAAACTATCGAAATAAAAAAAAAATTAAGCATTTTCTAGTTAGTGCTTTTGAGCTGAAATTTTGTACAGTGATTCTGAACCAGATACACTCTTCACCCCGTTTGTATGGATATACCCTTTCCGTAACACGCTGTATAAGTCTTACCAATACTTGCCAGTAAGACATGAGAACTAGAGCAATAGATGAATGACTTCAATATATAAAATTAGATGCACTCGTCCATACGCAAAAGCGAGCTGTATGTTGCAGCAATATTTTTAAATTTGTTTCAGCGGAGACGGACTTAGCATGAATATGCGAATTGAATTGTCGTGCGAGTATGCAAATCACAAGTTTTGTATTTCATTTTTAAATAAAATGTATGTTTATGAATTAGGTACATTCTGTGCTGTTTGTTTGTGTTCCTTTTGGTGAATTGTACGTAGTTGTGGAGGTACCTAATTGCAGGATTTTGTTTTTCGGCTAAAACTGAAACAGCTACAAACTAGCAAGTACCCACAAGTTTTCTAGTTAAGCCTGTTTTTTATATTTTAATGTAATTTTTCATTTCATTATTTATATAGATTATCATAGTATAATTAACGATGTCAAGTCCTTTGTTTTATAAGCAACATTCATCTTTACTTCAAGGGAATCAGCTTTTGCAAAATTATTTCTATCTGAGAGTTTAACTTATTATTTTTTTACAGTAAACCTAAATTACTTAGGTGGAGGTAAGACCAAGTAACCAGGTTTATCACGTTCAATATCTGTAATATATACTTCACACACGAAGAATCTGCGTTCTTCCAAAAATCTTCTCCTACTCTGTCCTTCTCATACTTCTGACTTTGTTTATTCTTCCTTTCATATTCTTCCCATTCTTCTCTGGAATGCGATTCCTATGGATATCAGGACGGCCACCATATAAGAAAAAACTGAAGAGTTATTTTCATAACAAATAGTATACTCAAAGTCATCTTAATTGAATTTGTATAATACATATTGTATAAGTTCATAAAAAAGTAGTAATATTAGTAATATTATATTATAATAAATATTATATGTATGTATTTCTAGTATAATTTTATAACTTATATATTATATTTTTTGTACTTGTGTACCTATTTTATTTGTTATCTTTTTAATATTATTATTATTAACTCTTCTTGAACAGCACGTGCCATCTTATTTCTTATAAAGAAATGACTGATAAGGAATGCCTAATACATTAAGTTCGCCTTTGTACCTTATTGTGTGCGAGAACTTTTAAGAAATCAATAAATACAAAAAATATGTAACATAATCTCCCTACAAATACACACAACATATAATATTCTATTCCACCATTTTCGTTTATATCCCAGTCTTTTGTACGAAGCGCCCCGTCCGGTGGATCTGCTTTTTATGTAAAACCGAAAGGCTATTTGTCAAGGTAATTTGAATTTACTCGCACGCTCCAGCCCTTTGAAATGCATGCTTTAAAATATACTAGTTTTTACATGGACTGCTTCAAACAAATGGAAATGGACTAGCTTTTGGTTATGTAGTGAATATTTTTTTAAGGATGATTTAGTATTCATAGGATTTATGGTGATTTTTTTTTTTGTGTTTTTTACATGGTCATATTGCTAAAAAACATTTTTTACCTTACACTGGATCAATATGGTACTTCAGCAACAAAGGTCGCTTTACACTTTAGTTTTCTAATTCTAATTATTGAGTAAAATGTTTTATTCAAATTGTAAGTTTGTAACGGAAGTAACATTTAAATAATACTAGCTGACCCGGCAGGCGACTCGCGCGAATAATACCGCCACGAGCGCAATGATCAACATAGCCCACATGTATCATAATGTACTAATATAGTGCTCTTGTCCTGTCCAAATTTCAATAATTCATACAAAAAACCGTAGATGGGATGAATTTATCCCAAGAACAACCTTAACATTGTAGTTGAAAAACATGTGCTCCCATACAGAATGTATCGGAGAACATTTGTGTTTGTTGGTTGACTATTACTCGGTAACTTGTAAAGCCTACGTTAGCTGTGATAGTTTTCCTTTTAACTTCGTTATATAAACTACTGCTTTGATTTTTTCACTTATGCAAATACAACCATTTAGCTGGAAGGGGGGGCGGAACACTTGACTCTAACAAAAATTATTACTTTAAAGATTAATATTACGCAAATGGATCCTTGAATCGAAATCAATTAGTTCAACCAGGTTTCAGACTGGCTAAAGTAGAGTCATCCTTCATGGGGTACTGTTTAACCCTTCATATGTCGGAGCGTAGATCTACGCGAGACACAATGGGTTTTTAATTGTGTCTCTAATTACGACATACGAGAGATTAAAATGTTACAATAAAATACCTCCCCACATACTCGTACTCCAATTGAACGAAACAAAATTTAAAACTTGTATAAAACGCACACTATGCAGCCAGGCATATTATAAGTTGGGGGATTACAACGCTGACAAAAATGTTTGGCTCAATGCTGGTCCTGCTCCATAAGAGCACATAAACTAATTGATTAGCATTTGAAAATACTATTGGAGCTGCTGAAGATTGAAAGACTATCTTTGCATTGTATAAACTCAATCTCCTTGAATTATATAATTGCATAGCACAGGTGTGAGTAGTATGTACTATAGAGCTACCATTTACCGGGTAATATGTCTTTTATTGACTTGAATGTGCCCTGGCGGCTGAGAGTATGTCTCGCTCACTCAAATGTCTAGCTGGTGGTGGCGTGTGTGTTGGATCATTAAGTTCCCTTCATAATGGTTGAGCTAAATGGTGCTGATCCATGCGTCATGTTCGTGAACGGGCGCCGTCAGTTGGGGCTGGTCATCTCTTAGCTGCCACGGCTTATTTTAATTTTTGAATTGTTTTTATTACGGACGCTTCTAACGTGCACGTCTTTCTACATTGTTTCCACATGTATAACTTCAACATGAATGATGTAACCCATATTTTGTAACAATATTTTGTTTTAAAAGAGTGTCCGTGGAGTTTCTTGTCCGTTCTTATATCCATAGGAACCTACTACGCTTTGGAATGGGCAACTAGCTTCATCTTTCTGACTGACCGACCCCTTGACAATTCAAAAGTACCTGTATTTGGTTTATTTGAAATAAATGGTTTGAGTTTGAAAAATGGTTTTTCAATACAGTTGATAAACATGCCGTACGTTCAGAGGCTATAATTATGATTCGAATATTAAATATTTTGCATAGGCATCTTTCGTTTACGCGGTCGTGACTTTTGTTTACGAGCTCGATCATTTTGTTTTGCAGTTGTGTTTTAAATTTATAAGTCAATTTAAAAAGTTTAGTAGCAAGGAGTTTTTATACATAGAATAAAATGGGATAGATTTTATACGAGGAAAAATTAATGAATTCGTACTTCTTAGCATTGAATTCTCAAAAGTCTTTTAAAAGGTTGCTTAATATATTTAATTTTATTATTTTCACATTAACATTTGTCAAACATCGAATAGACTGTATAGGCTGTTTTCGTTGTAAAAAAAAATATATCCAGTTGCAAAAACGCGCCATTTTCAGAAAAAAATAATTTTTTGTGTGATAAATAGATTTATTTTTTTGGTATTTATTTATTTATTATTTATTTATATATACTTTATTGTACATCAGGTTACACATTACAAAAGAAAAGGAAAACTTATACACTATAAAATATACAATGGGCGGCCTTATCGCATACTGCGATCTCTTCCAGGCAACCTTGGCATGGACAGTGAATTTATGGACATAAAATGGGGTTGTCATTGGTGCAAAAATAAAAAGTATAACAGTACAATATCCTATAATAGATACACAGATATATAATAGATACATAGATATATAATAGATACATAGATACATATATACTAACTAAATAAGCAAATAAAACAAATGAAGACTAGATTATTACAGTAAACAACGAGAACAAAATCACAACAACAAGTAATGTTCCTTCAGGAGTCTTTTAAACATAGGCAGCGATTGCGCGCGTTTTATTGTATCTGGCAATGCATTCCACAAACGAGCGGCCTGGACAGTAAAGGATTTGTCAAGGAAAGTGAATATGAGTACAAGCGATGAAATGCAATTAACTCCACCCGATATTTTATCTGAGGCGAAAACTGCGCAAGATGAAATTTTGCAAGACATAATATGGCAACTTACGATAATTTTATATAATATTTTTTATTTGTTTTTACTATTTCCCACAACTGTATTGAAAAACGTCGTGTGATACATGGGTGTGTAGGTTATAAACTCGTGTCATAAAAAACGCTCGCCTTCGGCTCGGGCTTGTTAATGACGGCTCGTTTGCAATAACCTATTTTCCACCCTTGTATCACAATGTACTATTTACAAACCCGTTATATTTTTAATCTTATCTCCGAAAAGGCTGGACCGATTTTGACGGGACTTTCACTAGCAGATATCTGATGTTTAAGTAATAATTTTTATTTTAGAAAAAGCCACGCGGGCGAAGTCGCGGACAGCAGCTAGTTTTTCAATATAACAGTCGAAAGTAAAAATTATGTTAGTCCGGCACTTGTCGTACTTTTACGTTAGCCAAGTTATTTTATGTCAGACAGAGTTACTTTCGCATTATAATATTAAGGTGACTACACTGCTTTTAAACAGTCAACTAAGTTAGTAAGAAAAAAACCTATCAAAACTAACTGAGATAGTTTGGGAAAAAACACTGATAATAATCAGCCCATGGAGTAAGAAAGAAAACCCACCCAACCAGACTCACTAAGGAAAACTCGAAGAAAACAGAAACAGTAGAATTATTCTGCTATCCATATTTTCATGCAAATTAAGCCATAAAATATAAATAAAACATTTATCTTCCGCAGAGAATATTGCCTTGTTTTGCTCATTATTTACGGCGCAAAGAATACCCTATTAAATCTTAATAAGACTCTTTAATTAGTTCCATGCGATGCTAATGCTTCAGGCAATAATGTTTACATAAAGAGAAGAGTTCGATGTGTGTTGTTATGAGAGAAAAATACGACACACGAGTTTTTCGTAAATGTCAGAGGTATTTGCAGAATAAATATTATTTCTTCTGCCCTAGTATACGACCCTAGTGCACGAGTTATTTCAAAATCATTATTTTATTCCAAAATGAGTGAATGAGTCTGTGGCGGTATCAATAACGTCACATGCGAACTACGCATCAAAGACCTGATGTCACAATTCCTGCATCGCGCTATCAGAGTTTACCGCGCGACTAGCATATATACAACATCCCGACATCAACCGTTGGGCAGTTGCCCACCAGACACAATGCCCGTCTGGCCGGAGGATCCTCCCTTTACCATAGAGTATGAGTGAACTTTACACCCTGTTCCTCACACCTCTAAATTGGTGACCCCGAACATGGACATTAGCGCAGCCTTCGTGCAACTACTTCAGCGTGACGTCATTCATCACTTCCTCAAGCTTTCGAGCGGCGAGTCACAGCCAGCCAGCACCCACGACTTCAACGGGTATCCTGACCACCAGCATGCAGCGAATGCGCATACCTGGTCATCAACCTCAGCCTCATCAGCAACCTTGGAGCAGCACACTGCACTTTCGGCCGGTCCACAAGCAGAGCCCTTCAATGCTCTCCTGGTCGACGCCAGCAGTCAGCCTCAACCCGGCGCTGTACGACGTCCGACTCACTGGATCAACAAACGCAGCGCCACCCCGACTCACTGGGGAATCACCGCAGACAGTTCCGACTCACCGTGTACTATGCGGCACCCGGTTCCGACTCACTGCAATCACAACTGGCCCTGGCAAGCATCATACGCACTGACTCAGCCACTAATGTGGCGGTATCAATAACGCCACATGCGAACTACGCATCAAAGATCTGACGTCACAATTCCTGCATCGCGCTATCAGAGTTTACCGCGCGACTTGCATATATACAACATCCCGACATCAACCGTTGGGCAGTTGCCCACCAGACACAATACCCGTCTGGCCGGAGGATCCTCCCTTTACCATAGAGTATGAGTGAACTTTACACCCTGTTCCTCACACCTCTAAAAGTCAAGCAAAAATAATAACTGTTTCCGAAAATATTTCAAGCTTCATTCGAAACCATTTCATAAAACCACTTAAATTACTCTTCTCATTCGCTCTCTCACTGCTGGGAATCGTGACTCCGTTTCAAATTGTCAACGGTCTTTCTCCATCTGTTACTATCGGTGGCCTGGTGGAGTGCGGCGCTGATAGGTACATCCGATACGTTATTCAGATATTTGATCCGACCACCGGTTTGGGCTTCGGCCTCTAGGTCTTTTGTCCTCTATCTTATCTGTTACCATTAGACGTTCCATGTTGTTTGTACCTCTGCGGGCTATACGGCCGAAGTATCTCATGACACGTTGCAGGCAGATTGAAGAAATTTTTTGTGCTTGCTCTAGTTTGAGTTGTTCAATGATCACGTCATTTAACCATTACTATCTAAACTATGTATATTATAAAGAGGTAAAAATGTTTGGTTGTTAGTAAGAGGTAATCTCTAGAAATACTAAACCGATTAAGAAAAAAAAAACGGTGAAAGAAAGGTGCACAGTTTCAGAGTACCGTATTTATTCCATGCGGAGGACGTCGCTGGCAGAAGCTAGCCAAGGATAAATGAATCATCATCATCATCATTTCAGTCGAAAGACGAACTGCTGGAAATAAGCCTCCCCCAATTGGGGGGGTTTGCCATAATCGCCACGCTTGGCAGACTGGTTGGCAAATGAATATTCTGATTAATTCAACATTAGCTTCCGTCAGCGGCTTCGCTCGCGTGATATATTTTATAAATTATAGCCTATGTTACTCTGTGATAATATAGCATTTTACTGGTGAAATAATTTTTAAAATCGCTACAGTAGTTATTGAGTTAATTCATTAAAAACAAAAATACAAATCTTTTTTCTTTATAATATTAGTGTAGTAAGTGTAGCTGACATCAAGTCCAACTGTAGCTAAACCTAAAATTCTCAAGCAAAAGATAACCTGGCCTGTTGAACCAAAACCAATCAAGAGCTTCAAATCATCCAAAAAACAACATGCACAACACCATTTAAATGATAGACCCCCCACTAGTGAAGCTCCGATATACACCTGAAAATTTAATCACGCGTCCGTCCGCACACTTCGTACGGACACAGGGCCTTGATTCTGCGTCTCCTTTTTTGAATACATACGAATTTCCGCGTGAATTAAAACCTGCACCGTTTAAATTGTTGCAAGAATCCTTGTGAAAGATAAGGGAATTTTATGTATTTAATATTTATTTAGCGGATATTTACGTTTTATAGGTTTTTTCATTACCTATTTAGTGTCCATTTAATCAAAAACTCAAATCAACTCAGCATTTCGCAGTCCACTGCTGGACATAGGCCTCTCCCAGGCTTTGCCACAACACCTTGTCCTCCGCCTTCCGCATCCAGTCTGACCCAGCCACCTTCTTAAGGTCGTCGATCCATCTAGCTGGGTGGCGTCCCACACTACGATCTTCGATACGCGATCTCCACTTCAGGACTCGTCTACTCCACCGGCCATCAGTCCTTCGACAAACATGGCCAGCCCACTGCCAATTCAGTTTGCTTACTCTGCAAACTATGTCGGAAACTCCGGTTCTATTGACGGTGCATTGAATAGGTGGTCATATTTTACATGTATCTCTGAGGGTAATTTAACATGTCTTCGTTGTTGATCTAAATTATGTTCTATAAATAATTATTAATAGAATTATAATCATAAAAATTATCAATACAACTCTCTAAGTTCATATATGTGATCTGATTGGATATGTTCGGGGTTGGGTTGAGATTGAGATAATTATATGTCAGTGATACAAACGATTAAAACTAATGAGGTAAATGAATGAGATTGAGTGACACCCGATATATAATATATTCAAGGCGCAGAGTCGCAATTACGCGGACATGTGTATTATTGCTCGGTGATTGACCTGAACAGAATAACTATAGTTGAAATAGTCATTTAATCAGATAATACGAACTTAAAGAGTAGCATTTCTTATTCCAATGATTATAATTCTATCAATAAATATTTAATACGACTGCGAATCATATTAAGATCAACATACAACCTGATACTTACCTGCAAATTGCAAAAAAACGCAAGATAATTTGATTCTCACAGGCTTCCCTGACGCCTGCCTTAAGACGAATTGATTATGACAGGCTTTTCGTATAATTAAATCACCAACAACAACTTTCCTTGACAAATCCTTTACTGTCCAGGCCGCTTGTTTGTGCAATGCATTGCCAGATCCAATCAATCGCAATCGTTGCCTGTGTTTAAAAGACTCGTGAAGGAACATTACTTGTCGTTGTGATTTTGTTCTCGTTGTTAGCTGTAAAATAATCTATAGTCTTCATTTATTTTCTTTGCTTATATAGTTAGTATGTATGTATCTATGTATCTATTATTATGTGTTATTATTAGTAACTCTGTCTGTCTATCTGTCTGTCTGTATGTTACGTTTTCACGCCTAAACCGCTGAACTGATCGTTATGAAATTTGGCAGAGATGTAGCCTGGGATATGAAGACGGACATAGGCTACTTTTTTACGCGATAACCGACATCTACGCGGGCGGAGCGGCGGGCAAAAGCTTGTATATCATATATCTGTGTATCTATTATAGGATACTAGCTTTTGCACGCGGGTCCGCCCGCGTAGTTGTCGATTATCGCGTGAAAAAAGTAGCCTATGTCCTTCTCCATATCACAGGCTATATCTCTGCCAAATTTCATGATGATCGGTTTATCGGTTAAGTCGTGCTTTATAATTAATTACACCCAATAATACTGAAAATCGCAAAATGGCCGCAATTTCTCGAAAGTCTCACTATCACCCATTATAGTTTTCATTTACTTTTGAACTTTAGATTGAAAGTCACGATTTACCGTTTGGTACAGAATCTATAGCAATAGGTTACATTAAACTATCTGAAAGAACTAAACTCATAAATTTTTCCCGCCAATAGCGTGAGTTTCGTAGGTAGTGTCAATTGTTTTGTTCGGGGAGTTTTTAGGGTCATCACTTGTATAGTTTGTCATTCGATTCGTTCAACTGATTGTAAAATTTTATTTTGGTGGACATAACAAGCCATTGTTTGTCTTAAGGCAAAAAAAAAAACAATAGTTATCTGTTATGTAAGGCTGCAAAGTTATTTTTTGACGCAAGTACTTGTGTTGAAACCTGAGCGTAGCGAGGGTTTCAAGGGTACGAGACGCAGAATAACTTTGCTGCCGAACGAAACACAACTTATCACGTCACTACAGCGAGGAAAATGCTAGGTGAATGAAAAAAAATTTTACGCTTGCACTAACTTTGCAGGTGTTTTTATATATCTTCGTCGCTGCTGGACTCGCTCATATTTTATGATTTCTTACGATTTTATCGAAAAACAAACCAAAATTATGAATTCACCTTCCATTATTTTGGTTTGTTTTTTTATGACATAAAGAGAAAAAATAAGTTTAGTCGTCGGCTGGCCAGTGCGATTATTCCAAAAATGAGGTTGGCGGACTGACATGAAATAAGTATTACTGCATTTTCAGTGGATTGGCGGTATAGAAAATTACTAAACAGAAAGGTTCGAATTACCAGAAGTGTTGGTGTTGGTGTACCTTTATAAATAAATAAATGAATAAATAAATAAACCTGAATTATAAAAACACTTTCCACACTAGCGGTTAAAATGTAGTTTTGCACTCAGATTTCGAATGATAAACAGAATCTTTCCGAGCTTGTGAGGTGAAAAAGAACTATTCGCAATCAATCAATGATGTGGCATAATATTTTATTAACCTTGCAAGACATTTCTAAGATAATAAATCCAACAAATCAAGTCCAATTGTTAAAAATTACCATTTCTTGCCAAAAAAATATACCTAGAAAGAAAAATAGGTTTATTTGTCACAGAAACACGTGCATACAAAAAGATAATTAACTTGAGTAGGTGGCACCTATACAGAAAAATAAAAAAAACAAAATAGATCTACATTCCAACCACGAGCACAAAACAAAATAGTCGGCAGCTGCACGTCATGACTGTGACAAGAAGGCTTCCACTCAGCATAATGCTGTGCTTTATTATTGGTGAAATAATTCGAGCCAAAATTCAAATAAAAGCAAACCATTTTATGAACCATACAACCATACCTACCATTAATCAATACAATATGGATAATATTCAATTGACCTTCAAGCTATAGGTCCACCTATATTTCCCGGTACACATTTTGCCAGCCCTGTGAACTAACGATTATTACCGAAGCGGAGCATCGCAAAGTTTTGAGGTGTTCTCGGTATTCTGTCCCGGTTCCGATGTTTGCGCATTGTGACATCCACACTAACTTCTGATGATTTTATTGATTGAGTAATGAATGAATAAGCTTGAGTAATTTACGTACAATTTATTGTTTTGGTACAAACTTATGTTTCTCGGTGAATATTGGTGTTGTATTGCCATATACAAATTATAGAAATACCTATTTTGAGAGACCTACAGACTTGTGTGCGTCAGAATATAAAAAAAAAAAATCTGTTAATCTGGTTAAATTGACAGTCGTTAGCAGAACACAATAAGTACCCACATCATTTTCTATTTGGCACCCATATTCGCCTTATCCTAATCACAATAAATTATATTACAGATGTTTCAACAAGTTTCAAATCTGTTATGTATATTGGTTATAATTTGGAAATACACCTTTAAGACATACATTTTTCATATTGGTAGTGATGACAATGAATGCGATTTCGCATTCATTTCATGAGCATGCGAATTCTTTAGTCGTTGCATTATTCTTTAGCGTGCGTTTAGTTTACTAGCCGATAATGTTTGATTTGTGCTAGTACTAGTACACTACACTTGTATATTTTATGTTTTAATGATTATTTAATTTAATATTTATATTCCGTCTATCGAGAGAATGCGTTTCTGACACTTGTCAGTTATACAAGACTTGGAACTAATGAAGTTTAAATTCGTAAAACACCTTATTCGTTTGTATGAATTTGACAGGTATCAGAAAAGCATTCTTTCGGTGGATGGAATAAAGTATTACCTTATTCCCGCGGGTGCGATAGAAAGCGCACGCTGCCGCTGCGTCGACGCGCTTACGTATGATAGTTATGAAGTACGAAGCAATAAATAAGCACTTGACAGAATTTAGCAACTACATTTCATTTTCTAAATGCTAAATGAGCATTTGCATGCTACAAATTAATGTGAATGCTAATTAATCCATCACTAATACATAGTACGCAGTGGATGAAACAAAAGGAGTAAGGAAAAAGACTAATCCTAACCCGCGGCGTGTAGTTACACTCACACAGTTCGTGCCTACTCCATGGCAAACGTAATAAATTCATGTATGTATGACATGTTCCTAACCGAATCCCGCAAACATCATCGCAGCACAATATGGCGATCGATTAAGAGGCAGTGAGGAGCACTTAATCCGCTGAGTGCGTACTCAGGTTGAGCACGACAACACACCGCAACAAGGCACGTGTATTCCACGTAATGCGCTTTGTGAGCTGTCTTACTAATTTATTAGATGCCGATAGTTCAGGCGAATAAGGTGAGACTATGAATCTTCAAGACGCGCAATTTCTAATGCGAATTTTGTCTTTCTCTCTGTCTGTTTCGAATCGATTTTGATGGGAAACTAGAACAATCCTACCTTGTTTTTGTAATCATTTGTATATGTAGGTAGTTAGTCAGTTATTTCATTTAGTACTAGGAACTAAATTAAATAACTCACTAACTAACGGTTGTGTATGTGTGTAAGTAGTTAGTAATAAACCATTGGTATAAAATTATTATTAACATAAACGGGATATTTACCATGTTTATTCATTGTTCTGAGTTCCCGATATTTCGGCGCCCCCCCGAATATCCCGTTTATTTTAATAATAATATTAGTGACCATGACAGTTTAAAAACTTAGATTGGTATAAAATGTTTCAAAATTAAAAAACAAAACTTGCTAACTTTACAAATACACAATGCAAACCATTCTACATACACTCGGCACTCCTTTTCCAGTCGCATTGATTACAGATGTATATAAGCTTTTGACCTGCACTTGGCTATTTATGATGATAACATACGTACCAATCTATTTCAATTTGACAAATTGGTAGGATCTATACAATATTTACTTTCAAGAGACACGTCTGTCCACTCCTCAAACAAACAATCCTAGAATAGTCCGTTACAAAAAACAGTACTGTATCTTTGACTTTGAAACCACATATCTACCTACATATTATTTCAAAGATCATAATAATTAGGTTGTGTGTACAGCAGTATAGGTGAGGTTGAATAGCTGTAGATAAATCTATTTAATTTACTGTTCTGTGTCTCGTAATGTTAATTACTTTGCATACCTACTATTGTATAGAATCAAGTTTATTTAACTTTACTGACAGCTGTGCTGCTGGGGGAGTTTGTAGCACCACTTCGTCTTCCCAGCTAAAGCATTAGGAAGTGGTGAAGGGCGAGCGTTTCGGGAGACTGTCATAAATAATTTTGACGTTCAAAAAGTGCTGAATCTCAACCTAATTTGAATAAATGACGTTTGTTTTTTTTTTTTTGCTAAGGCGTCTCGGAGTTAACCTTGAGAGGTTGAGACTCTTTAACCGGACTTTCCTGTGGTTGCCTTAAGCTTAATACCTCCAGCCAGGGCGTAAAAACTTATATACTAAACGACTGCGCGCTAAGGGCAACCCTGTGGGGTACGATCCTCGGCTTAGGGCAGAATCGGAGGGAAGATGGCAAAGGACCGACGGTGGCTGGATAAAATCAGGGTTATGATTATTATCGGGGGAATTTAAAGCTACAGGCTCAGCTATAGCGCGTGCTGGCGCTTCGCTTACGGGTAAGGGTCGGGGAGGACTATTTAGTCGGGGATTTCGCGATGGGCCTCGGCGGCGAGGTCGGAATGAATTGATTTTGATTTTATAATTATATCAAAATCTGTTTAGATTTTGATATAATTATAAAATCAAAATCTACGCCATGAGTTTTTTAATAGCTAGCATATTCCATCAATCAATCTGCCTAGCCTTTTCCCAACTATGTTGGGGTCGGCTTCCAGTCTAACCGGATGCAGCTGAATACCAGTATTTTACATGGAGCGACTGCCTATCTGACCTCCACAACCCAGTAACTGGGTAACACGATACCCCTTGGAAAGACTGGTTGTCAGACTTTTTGGGCTTCTGATGACCCGTAACGACTGTCAAAGATCCATGAATGACAGCCGGGACCAACGGCTTAACGTGCTTTCCGAGGCACGGAGGAGTCTCGGTATGTAAAGATGGTCACCCATCCACGGACCAACCCCAGCAAGCGTAGCTTAACCTGACGGATCGACCCATGCGGCTGTTATTATTAGGTAGCATATTCCATATCAGCAATAATTTAAGTTAGGAGCACTCATCAACTCAAAGATAAACCTACAAATATATGTATATCTCCCACCACAACTCCAAATATGCGATCAAAACAAACCAGTCTACATCGTCAAAGATTCAGCTCCGTCTCATATCTCGTGCATTTAAAACAAACTTCGACCGAAGACATTGAATTTGATGCACACGTCCCCCTCTCTATAAAATTAACAATTCTTATCACTGTCGGCGCTCGTAAAGTCGCCGTATGACTCTGTCACGATGAGGGCTACTGCTGGTTTTAGAGACGAACTCATGAAAAACGGAGCCTGTATCAGAGCATCTTTCATACAGGCAACCAATCCAGAGGTCATAAATTATACATAAATTATTGTTACAAAAGACCAAAAACTCTTTTAATTTAGCTAGGCGAAAGGTGCGTTTGGCAAAGTCTGCATGTGACATTTGTGTATAATGCACCCAAGATACAAAACAAAAAATATTACGCTGCAGCGTTTCAAAATTGTTTAAAGTCTGGCATGATCTTTACATCTAGAATAAAAGGTTCCGTAGTTGGAATAAATATTCATCCCAAGAACAAACTTAATATTGTAGTTGAAAAACAAGTTCTCCCACACATTCCAACTGCAAATGTAAGCTTGTATGCACAATATTGAGAGATTTACCACGTTATATTAAGACCATAGACTTCTTCTAAAGTTTCCTGTAATTTATATGTAAAGAACCATTTTCTGATTACATTTTTTTTTTTTACAAAATTTCTCAGCTTTTGAATTTGCTCAGTAGTGTCGGATACTATATAAGGGGGAGAGGGGTCATTTTGTATTTATTTTAAAATTATAATAACATATATATCTGAAATCCTTACAATAAGCCGTTTCATTTGATATGTCACACGGTATTACGTTACACGTCCGTGTTTGGGTCACAGAAGTTCATATGTGTGCTTCAACTTAATCAGTCCAGTAGATTCGGAGCAAACTGGCTGTGACAGACGGACAAACAGACAGACACACGAGGTGAACCTAAGGCATATAAGGGTTCCGTTTTTTCCTTTTGAGGTACGGAACCATAAAAATCAGTAAGCTGTAAGTGTATTTGAAAAAAAAAAAAAGAAATCTTACTACTATCGAGAACCAAAGGTACCACCGAAACTCTCATAAAAATCACACTATCACGTGACTTCGTGAAGTCGTGAAAAGAAATCATTTGACAGCCACTAACTGTGAGTAAAAAGACGGCCTCCTTTCTTTAGTGGCACCACATTATTACATCTAGCTGCATTTCTTATGGAGGTCTCTCAGAGACTAATAACGAACATAGAAACAGTCTTCTTTCAATCGTAGTCAAGTTGATCATCAACTCATAGTAGGTACTGAGATTTTTTTTCAATAAAACCAGTTTTTCGTCTCATTGGTAACCAATGTAACTGCTGACAATAAAAGCAAGAAAGAATTAAACTTTAAGGTATCATTGTTAACTCGTACAATATTTCATTAGAAAATAATGGTTTATATTTTGCAACGTTCATTCTTTTTAGGGTCCCGTAGTCACAAGAAACCCTTATAGTTTCGCCATATCCGTCTGTCTGTCTGTCCGAGATTCTTAGTACTAGAAAGCAGCGGCATGGGTATACATAAACAACCAAGACAAGACCCGACCAAGTGGTAAAATAAAATCTATAAAAAAAGTTGGTGGGTACCTCCCGTGCACGTAAAGTGGAGATATATTTTTTTTTTCTTATCTATTCCATGGTGTGGGGTATCGTTACATAGGCTGTTCAAAATATTGCGGGTCTGTGAAAACCATTTTCGATTCAGGGATCCATTTTCGTAATATTAAGGTTAAAAGCAAATTATTGTTAGAGTCAAGTGCCAGCTAAATGGTTGTTTTAGATATGTGAAAAACTTTGGCCGGTTTTATAACTAACTACTATGTAAATATTATTCTTGCGGGAGTAAAGCAAAACCCTTGAGGTGTCTACGAATAAGTTTGTCTTTGACTAGAGGCGTTCCAGAGATGTAATTTGGACAGATTTGGCAGCATTCCAATTTGATTCATAAGATTTAGTATGCATCTAGGTGCACCTGAATATAATGCCACTTGGAAACCGATCGAGCAAATAAGAACATTCTGCACTTATATGCCTGTGAAAGCATACTGAGCTGATTATTAAACCTTGAGTAAATCCAGTAAATCCAACCCTTGTAATCTCAACCCCATGTTAATTAATAACAATCCTATAATAATATGTTGTATAACCATAAATGGTGCATGTGGTAGCCTGTGAGTAATTGTTGCACTTATAAATGTATAATTAAACAATTTATTGTAAACTAGCGACCCGCCTCTGCTTCACAGTTTTTACGACTTGACAAAAGATCGTGATTTCTTTATTATATGTAAGTTTAATTATTCATGTATTATACAGATAAACCTTTCGGAATTAATTTTCTAAATTGTGGTAGAAACCGCATCAAAATCCATCGCGTAGTTTGGACGACTTCAATAAATAAACAATTGTTGGCTAACCTAAATAAATAAATGTTTGAAAAACCTATTTTAAAATAGCTGTTTTTTTTTTTTTTTTTTTTTTTTTTTTTTTTTTTTTTTTTTTTTTTTTTTTTTTTTTTTTTTTTTTTTTTTTGAGGTATTGAAAGACAGTTCTACCAAGTCACCATTAAAAAAAAAATATCATTATATATGTCACCATATTATAATAATAATAATAATAACCCCACCGCCGTATCTCTACGTTGACGTCGTGGTGGGGCTTGCGCGCTCCGAACTTTAGGTCTGTGCCGGTAGAGTTTACTTTCGCGGAACATGTCTAGGGTGAGGAGCCAGACCAAGAGAGATACAGAAACCCGCAGGGCAGCATGTGGCGAGCTGTTGGGCAGTTGCGATCCCATGGACCCTATCTCCCGGGAGAAGTCATGTTCCTCACCTCTGGCTTGCCTTTATTGGCCGGCTGGAGTGAACACTGACGAGGAACTGAGCTCCCACCTCATTCTTGCCTTTATTGGCCGGCTTGAGTGGAGATTCGCAAGAGCAAACGTGCTCGGAGGAAGGAAGTATTCCAGTAAGTGCTTGTAGGGATCTTGACCATCTTCCGGGCTCTGGGATTGTTCTGAGAGCCTTGGAATACCTCTCCACTCCTCGAGCACCTCAGGACATGTTGCCCCCTTGTCGCTACGTCACTATGTGCTAGCGACCGTTTTCGGGGGCCCATTATTGAGTGTGCAAGTCACCCCCTGCCATTTTATCCGTGTATATTAAAACATTGATCAGGCAGGGGCCATAGTCCTTCCATAGTTTTTGGTAACCAGTCCATTTTAACCACCCAAACCCATAGTCCAATATCTTTGGTTCCATATCCTGCAATAGTCCTACACCAACCGGGGGTTGTCCTTGGGTGCACTTGCGTAGTGCGTACAGGGATAATCGTCGGTTGGTGCCTCATTTAATTAAAAAGCATCTAATGGGCCTCTGCGAGTTGGCTTCGGCCCCTCGTACGCCTTCCAAAGGTCCGGGACCCCAGGGTCCCGAGATATGTAAACATAAAAATAATAGTAATAATAATAAAATTTATTCAAAAATATATAAGTATACAGTTAAATACAGTTTTTCTTATATCTATCTCAAGTTCACTCATTATTTGTGCCTGAACTATATAGGTAATCCTGTATTTCAGGCGATTGGAGGTACATTAATTGATTAAATAATCACATGAAATTAATATTATTGGTACATATGAAAAAGGTGTATAAAATTATACTCTTAACTTAGCTAACTAATTAAAAAACAAAATAACCATAATACAAATAATATTTACTTTAGCACTAGTAATAATTTCTCTGTATCTTCATAGGACATAGTTTGAAGAGTTTCCTTAAGGATTTTCTTGCAATTAATAAGATTTAAGGAGTAGATGTTTCCCTTTTCATTTAGCCTGTTATAGAGTAGCGGTCCGAGGTACATATAAAATTTGGCTGTGCAAGCATGTTTTGTACTTTTTTGAGGGCAAACTATATAATGAAACATGAAACAGAGGTGAGCATAAATTATTTATTTTTAGTTCTGTAACTAGGTTTGTACGAACAGAAGAAGTCGTTTGGCATGGTATGGGCATGTGATGAGGAGGGAGGAAACGCATGTGACGGTAAGAGTGATGAATATAAATATGGATGGATGGAGAGGGAGAGGAAGGCCAAACCAGAGATGAATAGATTGTGTTTGGAATGATATGAAAGAGAGAGTGAATGATAGCGTGACGGTGGACAGGGAAGGATGGAAAAAGAAAACGTATTGCGCCGACCACAAGTAACATGAGATAAGGGCAGAAAAATGATAAACTAGGTTTGTATCATAGTTTGTACCAAAACGTTTACACGTCAATCATATATTATGTTAAAAATTATAGATGAAATCGGAGTTTCCTATCTGACTACTCTGAGAAGAAAGGTCGAAACAAACTCAGAGGTCATAGTCTCTTTTAAAGTCCAGACATAATCTTGGTCAGGTCATGTAGTCTCTGAAATGGTCTTTTGAGAAAAGAAAAACGATAATAATAGTAATCGTCCAGCTCAACTCAGAACTTAAGGCCAGTCACGACCGTCATGATCGGAGATCTGAATAGGTAGAGTTTATTTACCTAAGCTTCGAGGAAGGAAGTAACATAGAGTAGATAATATCCTTTATACCATTCCCCCTCTAAAAAGCTTATTTTATTCACTGAAAACAGTGAATAAAAAGCACTTTTAATCACTATTTTGGTGTTTGAATTTAGAACACACCAATATATTCGACCTTCATCTCAATGCTATGCAACCTCCTTGCGAAAAATAGGTACTAGATACAAACAATACTCGACGGCACGGTTGAAGCGATTGACTGCTGCGCTGCGTGTCGTGGGTTCGATTCCCGCACGGAACCAATATTTGTATGACCTACAAGTAGTTATTCCGGGTCTGGCTGTTTGTGTATGTGACTTTAAATGTTTGTGAACGCACCACAATACAGGAGAAATTCCTAGTGTGGGGCAACATTAAAAAAAAAAACTCCGTGTCCACTCCACGTCCTTCAACGTCCAAAGATGCCCCATAGTTTCCTTCAGCAGAAAGTTCTGACCATCGACAGGAAATAAATATCGCTTTACAGGTTGACCGGTTTTTTATTTTTTGGGAAATCATATACAATGTTTGTAAATATGTGAGCACCATGTACCTATCGCATTTATTAATTTTTCTGTTATTACTTCACTTTTCATTCTTTTTACCAATTGTGATAATTTTGATTAATTTTTTTTATATTTATTATTTTTTTATTCTAGGTACATCGTCTTCACCTATAAATATTAATTAATGTATACAAACTATTCGACGGCTCGTAAGTATACTGAGTCAACTGTACTTCTAATAATATGAACGTTTTTAACACAGGTGGATAGTAAATGATTTAATTGTTTGTAATATCCTAAAAAGTACAATTGCCGAAATTTGTTAGTTGACTCAGTATACTTAGGAGCCGTCGTATTGTTAACATTTTAAAAGAATAAGTATGGAGTTTCTTGCCCATTCTTCTCCATACATAACTACATTTTGGAAGGCGCAACTAGAATCAATTAACTATTCATGTAATTTTTGACGTTCAAAAGTGCATCTTCGTGCCTAGTTGAAATAAATTATTTGACTTTGACTTTGACTTTGACTTTGACCATACTAATAATAATAATACGAAAATTACTCCAAAATTTGTCGAATTAATGTGCATTTTAATTAATTTAACCTTCCTTTTTTCTTCATTAAATGTCTATTTTCGCTTAAATCTTTCTTTTTCTCGTAGTCATGGTTAAAGTATAGTATGCAACACTTGAAAAAAACGGATTTATATCGAGGGCCATGAAGCACTCGCATCGCCCGGGATTCTAACACTTGAAACACTCGCTACGCTCGTGATTCAATCATCATGAATCACTCCCTATGGTCGTGATTCAGTCGTTAGAATCCTTCACTTGCTCGTGATTCATCTATGGCCCTCGCTTTAAATCCGTCCTTTATTCACTAATTGCATAATATACTATTTTATCACAATATAATATACACACAATAACCAGCTTCCTATTCAAGAATTTATTTTCTAAACAAAGCTCTTTAATCTAATAGTTTTAGTACGGAAGCCTTTTTATATTTTTATTTTTATATTTTTTTATATAATTATGATTGTTCAAATCAATAATTTGTAACTATAAATAAAGTCCAATTAATAATTCGTGGTTTTTAAATCCCGGGATTTAAACGTCATTATAATTATTGAGGAGCACGTGGCTAAGTAATAACAGCCGCACGGGTCGATCCGTCAGGTTAAGCTACGCTTGCCGGGATTGGTCGTGGATGGGTGACCATCTTTACATACCGAGACTCCTCCGTGCCTCGGAAAGCACGTTAAACCGTTAGTCCCGGCTGTCATTCGTGGATCTTTGACAGTCGTTACGGGTCATCAGAAGTCCAAAAGTCTGACAGCCAGTCTTACCAAGGGGTATCGTGTTACCCAGTTACTGGGTTGTGGAGGTCAGATAGGCAGTCGCTCCATGTAAAATACTGGTATTCAGCTACATCCGGTGAGACTGGAAGCCGACCCCAACATAGTTGGGGAAAGGCTAGGCAGATTTTATAATTATTCCGGGATTTTAGAGGAGGTATTATCCACTCTAGGTTAATAAACTCTACCTATTCCGATCTCTGGTAACTAAGTACTATTTAGTACGAATATATGATTAGTACTGAGATGACGACTGAGAATGACATATGAAAAAGAGAACAAGCTGACTAATAATAAATTCTGTTCATTGCAGAATGATGATGCTCATGGCCAAAATATATCCAAGTATATGACAGTCAAAGCTTTTTCACTTTTGTTATCGACGTGACCAACCCATCCCAACTTATAGCTTTTGGCAAAATGTACACCAACTGTGACAGTTTCTAAGTGTAAATAAAAGAGGCGGGCACGGCGCGGTCACATAAACGGTGCATAAAGCTCTCCTGAGAGGCTCGCCGGTTTAATGGCCTCGCCAAGGCATCTTGTGACTGCAGAAAACTTGACAAAATTTTACGCTCATCTTATTATTATTTTTTTTCTTAACGTTTCAGATTCGAATAAAATACACATAACATTAACAGTAATGTTATTTTAATTTCATTTAATTGTGTTGAATGTTAATTTAATATTGTAATCAAATCTAATAATAATTTCATTTGTTTTTATTTGTTTAATTTTTTTGTTTTGTGTTATCTTTTAACTTTTATCGCGTCATTTAAATACTTCCCTTTATTTTATTTTATTCCATATTTAGTTTTTTTTTACCTCATGTGCGAATATTTTATTGTGATTTTGTACAGTTATATTGCTCTCATGCAATGTGACAATACATTTCGTCACATTGCTTTTGCATTATTTTTAATCTAATCTAATTGTATATTCTAATCTTATAAGGTAATTTTATTATGTATAAAAATGTATTGTTAATATTGCAAAGATTTAAAACTTTACAATTTAAATAATTGAATTGTTGTTGAATTGTTGTTTTAATAAGAATGTTGTTCATGCCTATAAGTGATGTATTTACACAGTATTGAAGTCTCGTGATTACCTATTGTTACTATCCTTGTAAATATGTATGTCGTTGGTGTGCCTTACTCAGTAAATACATTAATAATCATGACATGCCTGTTTTCCACGAAGCAAAATTGTAATGGACCCCAGTTATAGTACACCCATATTGCGCCAAGTCCCATGCAGTCAATAGGAGGCGAGACTATTGCCATCAACCAGGAACAAAGCCAAACTTCGGTCTGCTGCTGAGAAATTCCTGATAGAAAGAGCCAATAACACAATACATGTCCTAGGAATCGAACGCAACACCGCACGAATAAAAAAATTGTTTCGAATTCACGGAAAATGAACAGATATATCTATTCATCTAAGTATTGCTCATTAATACCAATGTGTCTATGGTCTAAATTAAGGTCGGGGAAAGTAGATATTTTGGGGATGTGTCGACAAAGACCCTTATCCAGGATTGGTGTTCTATGGAACTACATCGAAATGATTGATGTGGCAAAAAAGCATTTCCATCCCGTTTCTTATCCTTAAAATTAATTGTATTAGACTAGTTTTATTTTAATTTTTTTATACAAAAGTGCTCAGTACCAATTATTAAGTAACTATTATAACATCCATAATAGACGGATGGATGACCCCTGTAACACAGGTTTTTCCTAGCATGGGGATCATTGATAATTTATTTTGTACCGGGCCTTTACCACGCTTAAATTAAGTGTCATTCCGTATCTATGTACTTTTTATGTCAAATAAATATATTATAATTTATAAATAAATAAAAGACGAGTGGAGAATCAAAAAGAGTTTATGACAACAGAGTTAAATAAAATATCACAAATTCTGTCAATAATACGAGTAAGTAACAAAAAACCCGGCGATGTGCGTGTCGGACCACGCTCAATGAATGGTTGCGTAGTTGGAACGAATTTATCCTAAGAACAAACATAACATCGTAGTTAAAATACATATTTTCAGATACATTGAAGTACTTGACAATTCTTCAACAGCAAAAAATATAAGTTGGTTAACTATTACTCGTTATCTTGTAAATCCTACTTTTCTGTGATAGTTTTCCTTTTAACTTCGTTTTAAATAACTACCGCTGTGAATTTTTTCACTTATCTAAAATCAACTATTTAGCTGGTCACTATTTAACTTGACTCTAACAAAAATTTGTAACGAAAAATGGTTTTCACAGACCCGTATTTTTTTTTGAACGGCCTATCCAACGGTACCTCACATCATGGGAAAGACGAGAAAAAAATATATCATCCCCACTTTACGTGTAGGGATGGTATCCTTAAAAAAAAAAAAGATTTTATCTTATTTTATTTGTTGGCGTGATTAATATGTATACCCATACCAAATTTCTTTATAATAGCATTCTAGTACTATGAGTCTCTGAGCTAAGCCGCGGGTAAACAGACAGACATATAGACACGGCGAAACTATAAGGGTTCCTTGTTGACTACGGAACCCTAAAAAGATGTATCCAATTTTATAGACAAAGTTAACATATAAATGGCGACCCACCTGACTATGTATCAAAATATGTACGGTCGTTAACTACGCAAGTTGCACTTAACGCAAAAGGTTCAACTTTACTGCTGGGCGCGCCATAAAACTGCACTTTATGAGTACATCGCCGCAAAACTTAGCTACAGTCAAACGCAAGACTAAAACTACAAACACCAACCTTACTGCTACGACATAAAGGCACTATCAATGTCAAATTGTTGCTATATAAATGCGCTTGACAGTATCACTAAGTATATGGGCATGTAAAATTTTTACTTGCTAAGATAAACAAGTGATACAATCTGTATGGGCTTTTTGGTCTTGGTCGTGGTTGTAAAAGTGATAGATGTCAGGAAGACTATTATGTTGACTGTAGTCGCCGGCGACTTGCTGGCGATTTCAAAATCTCACGTCCATACGCAGATTTTAACATCGCTACCGACAAATTGGCTGTAAAAATCTGTTGGGGGATGTGAGATTTTGAAATCGACAGCGTGTGTGTACCTAGCATTAGGTAATAACCTCGTCAAAACTATGGACAGTTGCGAACAAAAAAGTCACATCAGTGTTGACGGAATACTGGTTTAAATATAAAATTATTTAAGTGAAAACTTCTTTAGCCGCGTTGAACGATTTTTGGTAGGGGAAAAACTTATGGGTTCGCGTCACCGAAATGCGCGACATGTTCGTGACATTTTGCGCCACACTGGCGACGCGTAGCGCGTAGCGATTAGAAAATTAAAAAACCGGTGTCGGACTACGCACAATGAAGGGTTCCGTAGTTGGTATGAATTTATCCTAAGAACAAACTTAACATTGTAATAAAAAAATATTTCAAGATTTTATTTTACCACTTTGTCGGCGTGATTTATATGAATACCCATACCAAATAACAACTTTCTAGTACTAAAAGTCTCTGAGCAAAGCCGCGAACAAACAGACAGACAGACAGACGTGTATAAGGGTTCCTTGTTGACTACGGAACCCTAAAAAAGAACAAAGTTATTCCAAAGTTTAGAGTTTTCACTTCTGTCGGCAGTCCATAAGCTTACCTTTTTTTTTAGTAAGAACATTGGTAGGTAACTGAATAAAATTACGAATTAATTTCTCCTTTCGTTACTAGCAGATGTAAGAGACTAAAATTGGGTTGAAATGTGAAGTTTGCCCTCAGGAAGCACAGATGTGACAAATGGTTATACATACATGCTTGCTCTATATATAAATCAGTTTAGAGACACGCTTCTGATGTTTTCGAAAGACAATAACGATTTAAGGACTGAAAATTATTCGAGTTTCCATTATGACATTTTCAGGGAAATAAACTAGTCATTCTTGGCAGGAAACTATACAGGGTCATTGCTAAAACTACTAACCTATTAAGACTATATTACTAACATCATAAACAACAACTTTTGTTCTTGGAGATTGGCACAACAAGGCCTATTCCCATAGGCTTCTCTTTTGCTGTGCCAATCTCCGCGCTCCTGTACTAGCATCAACCAGGTCTTGCCTGCGATGGCAACAATGTCGTCCGCCCATCTCGCCACAGAAATATTCCCTTTCATCACTACATAATACGTTTTCCGATGTCGAAGACCTTCGTACGTCTTCGGATCTCGACGTTTGGAACTCGGTCCATGAGCCTTATGCCAATCAAGGAACGCTCCATGGCTCTATGTGCAACGTTTTATGTCTAAAATATATATACACTTTGAACGAACGACTTTCAGCTTTTTTTATGGGACCCCTAACTTCTAAGTAATATTTAATAAACCGTTCCCATTAATCAAGTCTCCGAAGTATAACAAGTAATATAATAATCTGTTCGTTCATAAAATAAAACCACTTAGCAATAATAAGCGGAATCGTGGCGAAACAAAGGTTTTAGTAAAAAAGTTTGTAATTTCCAAGGCATTAGAACTCGGGCCACGTAACTGTGCGTATGAATAATTTAGAGGGGCGCCTATATTTGGGTTACACTTGTGGTCTTCTGAGGGCACAACTTCGTGTTAGGGTACTACTGACGTTTGCTACTAATTGTACTCGCAAAATTAAGGAAAAGTTGTAAAGCGATGTAGTATCGAGTTTATTAAACATAATATAGTAATAATAATAATAATATTTATTTCAGGCTACGCCCATAGTGTTAGTAACAATAGTCTTAAAAACATAGTAGACATAATTATACAAGTTAAGTAGTGTGGTGTTTCATCCAATGTCGCAGCATTGGAGACTCCCATCTATCTCTATCAACTCAAGATAGTGTTCGTACCGCCACTAAGACGAGCAAGCAGAGAAGCGCTTCTTTTGCGTACGATGGCCGCAAAACCATCAATATGCCGTTCCGCAAACATCATTGACGCGCTACATCGCCATGGTAGACCCAACAGTATCCTGAGTGCGTTATTATACTGGACACGTAGATCGCTATAAGAACGCAAAACTAACAAACTAACAACTAACTAGTCCACAGGCTGCACGTGTAAAAAGACGAGCAAAAAGATTTGAACAAAGTAATCTTGACCGCCTCTGTAATAATAAGGATATTATTACAAAGGAAACAAAAAAAACAAAATACTGAAGTAAATCACAGTCACACCGAATCAATAATTATTATTTTTTTGTAATAAAGTTTAAACGTATGTATATACATTTGACTACCATTAATAATAGTCCTCCAGACCGAGTTTCGGCCATGGAACTCAATCTCACCGGATACTAACCACCGACGCGGGAGATATTATAGTGCACAATTGTGTGCGCAGACACAGTTGCACTCTCTCTTCCCTCACTCTCATAGTCCGATGGGACGGCAGTTACAAACGTATCGACATGCAAAACAAACAATTATCTATTGTTGCAAGGCTACTTAGCTGTCTCTCCTCAGAATGGACTAAATCCATTTTTAAACAGACTAAGTTAGATGAGCCTCCAGGAAGTATAGGGTCTGTGGTAACCTTTGGAAGGCTGTTTGGGGACAAGATCATCAGATAAAATGAAACTGGATGAGCCACTTGGCTTACAGAAAGATTACTTTTGTCAAGTAGTAAAAGTCTTGATTCGTGTTTGCAACACCAAAACTCTTCTAATATAGTATCACTTTCAAAATCAACTAACAGAAAAACAAGTAGTAAGACTGCAAACCAAAACCGGCTCAAAGTTACTAAAAACGGAAACCTTCGCTCATTCGGCTAATGAGTTGCTCGACTTTTTGGGCGGTTTAAAAAAAAAACAACTCGGGAATATTTCCCGAAGTATATACCTGCGGTTTGGGAACTTTCCCGACGTTTTTTGTTGAGACTGCACCGCTTGTGAGCGACGCCTGTGTTTGGCAGCTTTTCAAAGAAGTATTGTTCTTTACTTTAGCGACAACACACGACTTTGGGCCAGGCATGGAGATAGGGTAAGTAGGTTGTGTGGCAAATAAGATTTGCATAATATAAAATGTGGTAAAGTATTGGTGATAATATAAATTTGGGACAGTGCAAGTATGAATGTAATAGGTTGGTACGAGACTTACCTAAACTGTGTTTCCGTCATTTTGGATGGTTTTCTATTACCTGTAAAAATAAAAAGAGTTCATAATTCGCACACCAAAGATTACAATAATATGAAAAATATAGTTTTAGCTGATTGATATGTAGTAAATGTATAATTATACATACTCAAGGAAATAAAGTGATTCGTTGATTCAATTTATTACATTTAGGCAAAAATCAAAAACATTCAATCAATATTCTGACAGCTTAGAATTAAACCTGCCCACCAAAAATCGCGCCACAAAATTAATATAAATCCCAAAAAAACAAAATTAAACAGAAACTTACCAAAAAAAAACTAAAAAAGGGGGAAATAAAAATGAATGGGCAACGCTTTGGCTTCCGAATAAATTTGGCTGAATTCAATCCGGTTCAGTAATAGTTCCGGACCTATCGGCAGATTTGACCAAGTTCGCGCCGTCCGGCCAAATCCGGGCCGCAACGAGCGTGAACCGGCAGATACGGTATCTGTACGGTTCCTGTTATTGTTTATTTATATTCTATTGGTTCTACTTTTGTTTGTTTAGAATTTTGTTTGGTTAAGGTTTCATGTTTTGCTGCCTTTTTTTTTGGGTGGGAGATTATCAAATAACCTCTCCCGCTCTGGGCGGAGCGGGAGGGCGTGTCAGATTTCTACTGACTAAAATCCACCCGTATTCCATAAGTTGCATGTGTGCCAGGGCCACGGTATCCCTTTCGGACAAACCCGCAACCCTGGCAAGCATCGGTCCTAGTAGACCCCGTCAGTTGGTGCTGACATCTCTTTGAAGCGCTCAACACAACGCGCCGTCGACCAGGGGATGGTCCTTACCGGACGGCGAGCTGCCCATTGCTCGTCGTCCGCAAGCCCGCGCCTACGGTGACCACTCTTCAAAGAGGGGACTTATAGCCGAAATTATTATTTATTATTCGCCCAGCACTGGGTTGCGACAGTCACACTCTCCATGTTGCCTTGAGATCCCGCCGGAGCTCTGTCCACTGTGCCGTGATTTCTCGCTGCAGCGGAATTACGCCCCGGCATTTCACCTCGGCAAAATTTCACTTATGGGAGTGGTGCGACCACTCCCATAAGTGAAATTTTGCCGAAAGATCCCATGGCGGCAATCCAGCAAGGAGGCTCGCTGCTTCACCGGAGACCGTGCGGCATCCCCGGACCAGCCTGGTGGCCATGACCTTTTGGGACGCGTTCAACCGGTGGGCTGGTTGCCGCCTCAAGTTACGCGCCCACACCAGTATCCCGTAAAGGGCCATGGACCGCACGACCCCCGCATAGAGCCTGCGGCAGAAGGTGTTTGGACCCCCTAGATTGGGCAGGAGCCGCTTCACGGCAGCACCGGCCCGCTCCAGTCTGGGAGCCAAACGTCGAAAATGCTCCACGAAGTTCCACCGGCTGTCGAGGATGAGTCCCAGGTACTTCTTAGTCGACTCCCAATTGCCGAATCCTCTCGTCGATTGTCGCAATCCCACATGTCGCTAGTTCGGCCGCCGCCTGGTGCGACCTACCCTTTTTTTTTTTTCGTGGAGAAATGCGCACGCATACTACACTACCACGGGGAGGCAGTGCAGTTATGTGGGACTCCAACCCACTAAAACTCCACGGTGTCCTCCTCTGCCGCTTATGGCGGGAACACGGGAACTTGAAATCATCCGCGAACCCGCCGCGGCCGTCCATCACCGGACCCTCCTCTGGGGAGTAACCCCCATCACCGGCGCACCAGAACACACTGCGCGCCGTGACCACCCCAGGGACCAAACCAGCACAAGGGCGCCAGACGACCCCGTGTCTAGGCGCCCTTGGTCCCCCCACGACGGGTCAGGTCAGTGGCCCCGCCGCCTACCACTTTTCGGCCGCAAAGGATAGGGAGAGCGGCCAACGCAATACCGACACTCCTCTTCCTCTGCGGCCCCACCGCGTCCGCCATCAACCGGTGGCGACCTCGTTCAAGGCCGCGGAAGGTAGGGAGAACGACGCACCGCCGCCGCGCCCCCTCCCGCCGCGGCCTCCAACCCTCAGCCGCGATGCCTGGTGCGACCTACCCTGCGCCAGGACCAGCGTGTCGTCAGCGTAGCAAACCACGCTGAAGCCGCTAGGTAGGTCGGCGCGCAGCACCCAGTTGTATCCAATATCCCACAGATGCGGCCCCAGCACCAATCTCTGTGGGATACCGCACATCTCATGTTTTGCTGTCTGTGTCTGTAATTCAGTTTTCTCGTTCAGGTGTCATCGCACGATGAGTTCTTGTTTACTGCAGCTGACTCTTCAACAAGGACTTACATGGTATTTTACTTGAAGCCTAAAGTAGTTTTTACCGACAGTTCTAAATCAAGAAAGTGATTAAGCGCCTGTTTACAACGATGAGAATTCAGCATCTACTCTTAGGCAATTAAAAGTACGTATGATAGGCCTATACAATGTTCTCTACTAAAACAGCCGGTGATAGGCTTCAAATGGGGCAATAATGACGCTAGTAACAATTCCACATATGGGCTGCTAAAACTTCTACGTTTAATAATTATCTACAGTTTATATGGTTCAAATAATAAAGACTAGTCTATTATACTGCCCCAATGCATGTACCGTCAAACAACAAACAAACAGAATTTTTTGGTTCGTCAAAAAATCATTCGCAACAAACCACTCTTCATATGTCCATGTATTGGCGGAGACAAATCTGCCTGGAGCTGGCTGCGACTTTAATTACATTTTATTGGAGCCTGCACCGTACACTACGATATTAGATCGGTAAACGTTCGTGTGGTTTTGCAACAGATGTATTTATTTCTATTGGTTCAGGGGTTTTAGATTGTAGTTGCAGTATGAGCAATTAAGTTCAGGATTTCAGAAAGCATATTCAAATAATAAACCTTATGTTTAATCAACTTATATGATAAATGATAAATGATAAATGATTTTATTTCTGTAAGTAGGTTTTTACAAACACTTTTACACGTCAATCAAATTTTAAAACTAGATGAGGTCGGCATTTCGTATCTGACTACTCTGAGAAGAAAGACCGAAACAAACTCAGAGGTCACAGTCTCTTTTAAAGTCCAGACATAATCTTGGTCAAATCATGTGAAGACCATGTAGACTGGTGTCTGAAATGGTCTTTTGAAGAAAGAACCACACAGATTGAGTGGACCTGTCCATTCAGTGCACGCATTTGTCAGTAATCGTGCAGCTCAACTCAGAACATAAGGAGCTCAACGATTCGACGAACAATACCAAAGAAAGGACATTTGGGCTGGCCGCATAAATTACTCAAACTGCCATACCATGAACAGGAAAAAAAAAATGTATATACTGAGAAGGAAAAAAATAAAAAATAAACAAAGACCCACATAGTCTTCACATTCACAATAATTAAAATAATAACATTATACTTCACAAGTAAATATTCATGTCAATGTGTATAAAGCAATCACAATAAAAAAAGTATGATTAGTGTTTGTTACAATTATGGTCCATACCGATTGAATTGCAGATTTTATTGTGCATTCTGAATCTTGGTATGAGTAAATGAGCGTAGAGAAAAAGTTATATGTTGAATGCAAGGGAAAACATCTACTACTTTGAGTTAGAATGAAAAATGCATTTTTACCTAAGTTAGCTGTCCCTAGCTGGGCCTTTAAATAAGTTGTAGGTACTACAAAAGATCAAATAAAATTGTCATCGTTCACACATTACAATAAAGAGATGGGCGCTGCTAGCCATTTTTTCTACCAACGGGGAAGTTTTTTGTTACTATGAGTACAAACATGTTTTGGGTCTAGATATCGGTCTGTAATTATCAGTCACCCTATATTTTTGCCTTACTAAGTAAACTTTTACATACACCTACATACATATACTCTTAAGCTTATCATAATAAAACTCAGCCTAAACTCACAAGTTACTATTCTAAGTGGTTTCCATTTGTTATACATTCCGCACAGCTCCACGCCAGCTACGCCAACTTCTTTGATTACACTTTAAACAACATCGCCTTCAAAACTTAACTACTTAGTATCTAACAGAATTCTAAAACTATTCCAACTTGAATACATCTCCAATTAACAATGACAACGTCGGTTTAAGGAATTTGTGTAACTTAATACTTACATGGCCTTGTGTACAAAATGACTTTAACTTACACAATCTCTTTGTTAAGGGGTTTGTCTGGGTACTTGTTACCACTAAGTCAAGCAGCCTTGATGGATTCTGGTTTGGAAACCTTAATAATCTTATTAATCTTATTTATGGTGACAGGCGCAATAATACGTCTGGTGTATCCAATATAAAGACGACCCACGAGATAACTTCGTCTGTTTTCTTGTTTATCGTTAACAACAGCAATGGCAGTGACCAGCAGTTGTATTATTTGTCGTTGTGATTTTGTTTTCGTTACTTATTTAGTTAGTATGAATGTATCTATTATATAACACTAGCTTTTGCCCGCGGCTTCGCCCGCGTGGATGTCGGTTATCGCATAAAAAAGTACCCTAGGTCCTTCTCCATATCCCAGGCTATATCTCAAAATTCTAACTTAATATTAATTTTAATGTGATTCACTATGTGAATAGAAACCGAAACAAATGATTTAATATAGTAAAAGTACTTATGTTCTGAACGTAAATGAGTCTTTACCTAAAGTTAACAAACACAAAATCAAAATACGAAATTTCACTCAAATTCTTAAAGCAATCAATTGTACCAAATTACAACACAAAATAAAAGTGAGACACAAATAATAATTTAAAAATAATTCACGTAAGTACCAACAATGTGAAAACAAAATAAAATCCTCCGAAATCTCGCATGATACACCGTTTGTGCTGATAAAACGCTCGAAATATCTAATGAACACCATTGGTGCATAACTTTTCTCAGGGTCACGTTCACAATTGGACGAAATATTTGACATTTATTTTGTACTTGCAATACGATCTGGCTGTAGAATTCGATTAATCGACTAATACTTGACCGGTTGACATTTTAGCGGGAACACCACTAAACGAACGAAAAAAAAAAGAAAACAAAATATGTCTGTACTCTGTGGTCGTGGCGGTGTGGCGCGGTGCTTAATGTAAACATTCATCAAAGTTATACGTGCGTAAAGTAATGGATTCAATGTGAAAACGGTTTAATCTTAGAAGAATCTTATACAGAATTACTGAGAAATAAGTGTAGATTTCGTATTGAGTGTTAGTTTATCGAAAAGTGATAAGTATGTCAGTGAAAAGTAACGAAAGTTTTGGAATGCACAAATTTTGATCATAAGGCCGCCGTGTTTAGTAATGTTTTTATGATAAATATTCTTGTATACTGTTTGAAATACACATAAGTAGCTAGCTTATTTATCTACGAACATAATTTGGCTAATAGCTACTGATATTATAGCGTATTGTTATCGTAATCGTATTTCCAAGAGTAAAATTCGGCAAACAAATACCTACATAAAGACAATAAAATGGATATAGTATGTTATCCATAAGAGATAGACATATGCCATCGCGAACTTTTTTGAAGACCTTTATAAGATACATAATTCCACCATACACTATTTTGTTATATCTCAAAGGGTTTAGACAGCGTTTTCGTTGAAAGCTCCCAGACGGCTTATTTTTTTCCGACACCTCCAACAAATATCGTTAATTCATACAAAAATGCATACAAAAACTTAACAAATTATATACTAAAACCTTCATCGAGAACCAAGCTATCCATTGGTGAAAACAGCATGAGAATCGGTGCAGTAGTTTTTGAGTTTATCGCGAACAGACAGACAGACAGACGCGGCGGAGGACTTTGTTTTATAATATGTAGTGATATAATATATCTGTGTATCTATTATAGGATATTGTACTGTTATACTTTTTATTTGCACCAATGACAAACCCATTTTATGTTCAGAAATTCACTGTCCATGCCAAGGTTGCCTGGAAGAGATCGCAGTATGCGAGAAGGCCGCCCATTGTATTTTTTATAGTGTATAAGCTTTTCTTTTCTTTTGTTATGTGTAATCTGATATATAATAAAGTATATATAAATAAATAAATAAATAACAGCGCAAACCCCGCTTCTCATACAGAAATTGAACCAATTATCACCATGCTCACTAAAAACCTACCTCACTACTTACCCCCTCCCTAGTTACCTACATACCTAACTTTTGTAGCTCATCCTAATAAGATAGTGACAACAATAACCTTAAACCCAATGTTTTTGTTTTTACGGTCATTTTTTACACTATCCTAATGCTTAAGTAGCGAGTGCCTAATCCTTAGGTAAACACTAAAACATTCCACAGTCACTAATTGAAATTGTTGCTTGGACAAAAAGCAGTACCCAGCATGTTCAGAAAGACTACAGAATAAAAACCCTAACGCAGTTAGCACTACAGGATAAAACAATGACATAAATCGGGCAACTAATTACGATTGTCTAGATCAGATGGCAGTGTTACCGACTTATGAGAGTCCAATGTCCACATTATTAAACGAGGCTTAGTGTTGCGCGCGGCGCCGGCGGCACTACCAGTCTTGTGTAGGGGGACATACGGATACATAGGACAGCTAACTTAGGTAAAAATGCATTTTTCATCTGACGACGTATTTTTTTTGAAGGCAAGCATATTGAATATTATAGGTCCATGTTTTATAAAACACGTAAATGCATTTTTTCATATGTTAGATGCTTGGAACTGAGCAATCCAAGCAAACTATAAAATGGATCGTGAGTCCCTTAGAAATAAATTCAAAGAAATCGATATACTGACCCTGCCTTCACGTTATATCTTAGAAAGCATTTTGAATATTCGCAAAAACTTGGGACTTTTTAAAATTAGGAACGATCATCATAATTATTATAATATTCTCTTCATGTCCATCTTCTATATGAGTCAATCATAAAACAGTTATGCACCTAAAGTTTAATACGAAGCGAGGACATACATTCACAAAAAACCGGGCAAGTGCGTGTCGGCTCACACACAATGAAGGGATCCGTAGTTGGGATGAATTTATCCCAAGAACAAACTTAACATTGTAGTTGAAAAACAAGTTCTCCCATACATTCCAACTGAAAATGTAAATTTGTACGCATTGATATTGAGAGATTTATCATGTTGTATTGAGATCATAGACTTCTTATAGGTTTTACTGTAATCTGTAATTCACCATTTCAGCCAAAAGACGTCCACTGGTGGAAATATGCCTCCCCCAATTGGGGGGGTTCGCCATAATCGCCACTCTTGGCAGGTTGATTGGCGATCGCAGTATGGTGTTAAAAATGTATAGAGAACGCTGCTACACATTCTCTAAAGTCGAATAATTCATGCACTGGAGTAATCTGACATGTGCTAGCTGTCACTTTGTGAAATAACATGGTCATATTTATTGTAATGGTGACCGTTTAGTTTAATTGATTTATATAGTGTAAGCTAAATGTATAATATATGTATTTTATAAGTGTAAAAGTCTAGAATACAATACATATTTCCTTATTATTAAAAAATGTGATAGCTAGTATCTGTCAGTTTCCTCCAGTGAATTAATAATTCGACTTTAGTAACCCTTAGTCGCCTTTTACGACACCCACGGGAGGAAATGGGGTGGTGCTAGTCTTTACGTCCGGCACCACACGGCACGTGACAAGAGAAAGAGAGAAAGACAAATTCTATATGTCCTGTAATCTATATGTAAAGAATTATATTAAGTTTTTTTATTTTTTTTATTTTAGGCACATTATTTTAGGATAGGGAGGAATGGTAAATTTTCATCTATTTTCTTAAATAACTTTTAAAGTATTTATTTTAAAATTATAAAAAGATAATACCAGAAATCCTTACAATAACCCTTTTCATTTGATGTGTCACACGGTAGGTACAGTTTGCAAAACTTTTTTTTAAATATTATAATTTGCCCCCCAAAAGTGACCCCTAACCAAAATTCATTTATTTACGTTACACGTCCGCGTTCGGGTCCAGTAGATTTGGAATAAATTGGCTGTGACATACGGACAGACCGACTCACGAGTGATTCTATAAGGGATCCGTTTTTTCCTTTTAAGGTACAGAACCCTAAAAATAAGCGGCTGATTTTCTACAGTTTTCCAACTTATAACTTCGTATGTCCCAGCATATAGCTCGGAAACTCGCTGACGGGCAACATGCCCCTTTGTGCTACATACTCTACACAACTTATATAGCCCACTCTATTAAACTTTACCATGGCATCGGATATTTTAAGATAAAATTATTATTTCGAATTAGAGGGATTTCTTTCTTTAAATGGAGGATGAAGATTCAATTGAAATGTGGGAAGTTTTGTAGAGAATTATTAAATATACGACATAATAATGGAAGAATATCGAAACCTTATGACGCGGCTTCAATGCCAGCATTTAATTTAGAAACTATTAGATACATACATTTGCTTTGGTACCTTGCTCTATTTTAACATGATGGAATGTTTTCTACTTTGGGTATCGAATTAAATAATTATGATCGTCAAAATTATAAGCTTTCTAAATTGCATGCATAGAGAACTAACACAAATAATGGTTGCCATGGTAAATATGATTGAAAATCACTAGTATCACTAGTATCATAAATTCTGCACTAGCAACGGTGCATTTTAACATTACCGTCGTTATAAAATCGAAATCCCCTTTGAATCTGTCTCAACGTATTGAGTTAAAACACTTTACAATTCAGAAATATTGTAAAAGTCACGTCCCGATATTACAGTAACCCCTTTCTTTCAATCGAGTCTCAGGACTTTTGAGAAAATATAAATTATTCATATTCGATTACCCAAGTCACTCCGATCAATGTATGTGAAACCAAATCTTTTCGTTTTCCCCGAAACGTTTTATCGGCCTATTTTTCAAGTAAGTTTTTCTTAGAGCAATTGTTTTTGTTCTCATTAGTCACTCACGTGGTCATTAGTGTGTTCATTTTTACTTTAACGTCTATTTTCAGCACCTAAGGCCGTTTGTCCTCATACATATTTGATACTACTTATCTCTTAGATGCCTATTGATTTCAGAGAATAATTATATTGATTTGATCTTCAAAACATTTATTTCTACATAAAACACTTGCAAACATCGTTCATCACTTCGAATACAAGTTGTCCAACAAACTTGTAGACAATTTAAGTTGAATCTACTTTCTTTCCGCAGATTACGATGCAGCTTGCAATTTTTTTACATCTTAAGAGAATAAACAAAATCTACTCGCCTCGTCCAATCCGTCGCGTTTTCTTTTACATAGCGCTGTGGCCATGAAATTTGAGTGGCAGCTTGTCATGAAAAGTTAACTGAATTTATTTTATGTCAGTTATGTAGACTTTTCACTATTTCAAGTTTCTGCCCATAAGAAATGCTTTATTATTTTTGTTGAAAGAAGTGATTGTTTATTACGGAGATAGATATGTAAAAAAAAAACCGGCCAAGTGCGTGGCGGAACACACAGAGTATAGAGTTTTGTAGTTGGGGTGAATTTATCCCAAGAACAAACTTAACATTGTAGTTAAAAAACATGTTCACCCATACATTCCAACTGCAAATTTAAGTTTGTACGCACAATTTTGAGTGAATTATCGTGTTATTTTAATAAGACTTTTCATAGGTTTTCCTGTAATTTATAATTTTAGAACTATTCTTTGTATTTTTATTTCAACATTTTAGGCTCACTGTTTCTAAAAATACAAAAAATTGGTTGTCTGTAAAGTTGGTTTACGGACGATAGTTTAACGTGACAACGTTATAACAAAACATTGATGCGGCGCAACGGGACAATGAGCGTAACGGGACAATGAGCGTAACGGGACAATGCGCGTAACGGGACAATGAGTCATCCTTTTTCTTGCATGCAGCCGGCGTTAATCGATTTATTAGACTTGTACACCGAACTAAACTAACTAAACTATCACTAAAATTCCTTACTTTTGGCTATGAGAATCTTAAAGCTATTCTGCAAACAAAATTCTCTAAATTTAAAAATAAGTTTGACACAACTAAATCGAATTTGACAATCGTGACTCCACGTGGTATTTTTTTTTTGGCTTCGCAAGTTTGTACTTGTTTGCCTATGATTTTTTTAGAGCCGGAGGCGCGCATGGGACGTGTTTTTTATGGAATTTTTCACTTTTTGTGTGGAAAAAAAAAAGATTACCTACATGTGGAGTAATAACGGTTTAAGGGGTTTTAAAAGGGGGTCGAAATTTTTATTATTTTTGCGATAGGACGCACCATTTTGAAGATATAAGCAAAAGAAAAGACAATAGGGACTGCCAAAAGGTTGCAGCCTTTAAAAGAAGAGTAAACGATCACTATCTTTCTACTTCGCCATAGTTGCATATTATTATGTATTTATTATTTTCCACTACATTGTAGTTCTAAGTATATATTTGAGTGATTTTTATTTTAGAAGTATGTATGTAAGTATATTCTCTTATTGTATGTTTATAAGTATTTATATTAGTGTATAGCTATTTTGATTTTATGTATATTTTTTATTTTATTTTTTCTCTTTTACACTTACACACGTTGTCTACATCTCTATATCTACTTTCCTATCGCAGGTATGCTGGAAGAGATTTCATTAGAAATAAGCATCACCTTTGTACGTATTTTTCTGTTCCTTTATTCTTGCCTGTTCATATGTGTGTACATAAATTGTTAAATAAAAAAATAAAAGAAAAAAAATAGGGATAAACACGAAATATTTTAAGTGATACACCTATAGGTGGTAAAGAAGCCATGGAAATTATTTTCTTTTTTATTCTGAGTATATTATTAAAAAAAAAAAAAATTTAGAATTACTTGATATGATGATTAATTATCAAAATTCACCGCGCTCGTGCAGCCACCCCACCGCACCGTTCGGCGTCACCGCGTCGAGGCGGGTCATTCATAGAATAAGTAAATAAAGGATTTTTTCGCAAAATGTCTCAAGCAATTTTAAAATTATAATAATTATGTAAAACTATAAAAATCTTAGATAAAAAAAAAATTCGCTGCTGTGGCTTTTTTACGACATAAAGATGTTTCTCTTAAAATATTTCGTGTACGAATAGATACACCTTATATACAGTACTGGTTTTGCACCAGAAGTCGAGGTGATTGGTGTGAATTTTAGTTCATGAAAACTAATTTTATTCCACACCTTTTTAATCGCGATTAAAAATAGTCAGATTTAGTTAGAAAATCTAAATTTTAGTTCAAAAACGGCAAATTCAGAATAGCAAAATTGCCATTTTCACTAAATTTAAAAACTCAGTACCATCTTAGAGCTGTCAAACTAAAATATAGTTATGTTGTGTCACTTTAGTCAATTTTAGAATAGGAAATGGTCGTTTGACAGGAATAAACTAAATTTTGGTGATTTTTAGTCTAGTTTAGATAATTTTGTGACCAGAGAATCGGCACCAATATCACGTCAAAAATTAAAAATATTACTATTAAATTCAAACTAGCACGAAGAAAAATAGCGCCAAATCCAAACCTGGTGTCTAATATTGAATAAAAACCCGTTTTCGTCTCGTATAAAATTAATAGGCTCATACCTTATTCAAAATATTAGCCAGCCAGCCAGGTTAGTAGCTCAGCTCCGAGCGTACTTAACTAAAAAAATTATCGCTTTATCCCCAGCAAAAGCTAAACGCTGTTCTCCCAGCCTGAGTTTAAAGCGATCTTTTCTGAGATGCCAGTCACTATCTCCGCTTTTGTACGGAGGCTATTCAACGTCGGCGGGTGAAGCGCGGAATTGGACAGCCAAACCCAATTACCGTGGAACGTCCGCGCTAGAGTTTTTATTTATGCACTGGTCCTTTGAAAAACGTGCCCCTTGCTAATACAATAGCTTCTAGTTTGTTCGTATTTCTTGTAGGAAGAACATAGATGAGGTTGTTATATCAGAAAGGGATTAAGAGGAAAGATAAACTTGTATACGCGTACTTAGATACGCGTGTATGTCGGTTATCGCGTAAAAAGTAGCCTTTATCCTTCTCCATATCCCAGGCTATATCTCTGCCAAATTTCATGACGATCGGTTCAGCGGTTTAGGCGTGAAAACATAACAAACAGACAGACAGACAGAGTTAATTTCACATTTATAATATTAGTATGGATTTACATGGATACATGGATTTTATATTTAGTATACAATAACATGAATATTTACTTTGTAAAGTATTATATTATTTTAATTATTGTCGATGTGAAGACTATGTGGGTCATTGTCTTTTTCCCTCAGTTAGTTTTAATCATGGTCTGGCATTTTGAGTTATTTATGCGGCCTACCCAAATGTCCTTTTTTTGGTATTGTTCGTCGAATCGTTGAGCTCCTTAAGTTCTGAGTTGAGGTGCACGATTACTGACAAATGCGTGCACTGACTGAACAGGTCCACTCAATCTGTGTGATAGAACCACACAGATTGAAAGGACCTGTCCAGTCAGTCCTCAAAAGACCATTTCAGACACCAGTCTACATGGTCTTCACATGATCTGACCAAGATTATGTCTGGACTTTAAAAGAGACTGTGACTTTTGCGTTTGTTTCGGCCTTTCTTCTCAGACTAGTCGATAGGAAACGCCGACCTTATCTAGTTTTATTAAAAAATATGTTTGATGTGTAAAATTTTTTGTACAAACCTACTTACGGAAATAAAATCATTTATCATTTATATTTACGCCCCCGTATCTTCTTGAGAGGAACTTACTACCTTGCCAACATTATTTTTTTCCAGTTTGAATAAAAATTTAACTGTTCGAATATCTCTTTCAACTAACGATAAGACCCTTTAATGATGTGAACTTCATTCAAATACAACTAGAGCTTTTTTTATGAAAAGAAAAACTTAATACAAAAATAAAATCAGCAGAAAACCTTCAATTTTTATCTTTCCACTACTTAATAGCATCATAGCTAAAGTGCCTAGATTCAATGCATTGAATATGACTGAACGAGACCCGATTCATTCGTTCGCGAGTGAAGTAAGAACTACGACTACACACGGTCACGTAGCTTGTCGAGCCAGCGATGAGCTTGTAAAATCGCTCGTGCGTCACAGATCATACAGATTGCTGGCAGCGTTCCATTTTCGAATATGATTCGTTTTTAAATTATCTGTGAACGTTTTGTCGTGACTTAGGAATTTTCTTGTTCAGTGAATCAGGAGAATGGCAAGCAACCGCCATAATGGTAGCATCAAATTGTGATTACGATTTCGTCTGCCTTGCAGTCTTGTGCGCTCACATGAAGTTCAATTGTTTTTAGGATTCCGTACCTCAAAGAAATAAACGGAACCCTTATAGGATCACTCGTGTGTCTGTCTGTCTGTCTGTCTGTCCCTCTATCACAGCAAATTTTCTCCGAATGTAATGGACCGATTAAGTTGAAATTTGGTATACATATCAATTTGAGTGACCCAAACACGGATATGAATCGTAAATAAATGAATTTAGAATATTAGGGTCAGTTGTGGGGGGCAAACAAGAAAATTTTAAAAAAAAGTTTTGTAAACTGTACCGTGTGACATATCAAATAAAAGGGCTTACTATGAGGGTCTCAAATATATTTTTTTATATAATTTTAAAATATATTTTTTTTAAAGTTATAAGTGAAAATAGAGGAAAATTTACCATTCCCCCCCTTACCGCCGAAACTACTGAACCTAAAATTTGGAAAAAAATACAGAAAATAGTTCTATACTTATAGATTACAGGAAAATCTATAAGAAGTCTATGGTCTTAAAATTACATGGTAAATCTCTCGATATTGTGCGTACAAACTTACATTTGCAGAATGTATTGGAGATTATGTTTACCAACTACAATGTTAAGTTTGTTCTTAGGATAAATTCTTTCCAAGTACGGAACCCTTCATTGTGCGTAGTCCGACACGCACTTGGCCGGTTTTTATCATTGTCAATGCTGCATTTCTTGCTTTAAGCATTTGATCTTTAATTTTTGTGAAGGATTTTTAAATGACGATATTGAATGCATTTCGATGCAGTGTGCAGAGTTAGGAAAATTATTACATATCAGCTCACTCAAATTCTCAGGCACGTTTGAAATTATCTCGTCTTTGGTCAAATCAGCTTAACCAATATTCTTATTAATAAACCGGAACATCCCGGAAGTGACTAAAGTCCACGATGCATATTATATTATTTTATCCCACAGACAGGTATACCAAACCAGAGCCAAAAAGAGCCAGTCAATAAAACACTCGATTTAAAACACAACATTTTACAAAAACTTTTGCCTACAAACTTTGTTTTTGGCAAGCAGTCTTGGCGTTCCAAAGTTGTACGTCCATTTCAGCCGTGGATCACAGCTGGTACAGCTTGAAACCCACGGGTGCTTGATCCAGCCTCTCTTTTTTAATTAATACCACTTCGAACAGAGAACCGAAAGAATGCTTCAAGTCATTAAAAGTTTTAATAGCATTTGACTTCGAGTTGCAAGGACGGTAACAAATTTTAGTCGAAAACTTTTTTGGTTTTTGAAACTGTAAGAAATAGTTTGCACGGCTCGAAATTTTTAGAATGGAAAAGTGTTGGCTTGAGAAGGGTTGGAGTTGGAGTTTGCGGAAATATGCTGATTGTGTGTTTGAGTTATGCCGTAGAAAAGAGCTGGTAAACCTTTCTCGTTACTTTGGGTTAAAAAAGTTATATCAGACTTTAAAAAGTTTGTGCTTTGACAGGTGAAGAACAAACATTATGTTATGACTACATAAATAATTTCCAGCGGCCATCAAGAGATGTTGTTATAGTTTACAGTTTTATACGAACTAATAAGTGATCGTAACTTATTTAGGGTTCCGCAGCGTACGTCCAAATGAGAAAACGGAACCCTTATAGGACTCGTGTCTGTCTGTCACCGGTAATTTGCTCCGAATACAATGGATTGATTAAGTTGAAATTTGGTATACATGTGAATTTCTGTGACCCAATTATGTGGGTTACAGTTCCAATTATATACTTTTTGTAATTTTAAAATAAATATTTTTAAAGTTATTTAAGAAAATAGATGAAAATTTACCATTCCCTCCCCTTAACTCCGAAACTACTGAGTCTACATTTTCGAAAATAAATACGGAAAATATTTCTATAATAATAGATTACTGGAAAACCTATAAGAAGTCTATGTTCTTAATATAACATGGTAAATCTCTCAATATTATGCGTACGAACATGTTTTTCAACTACAATGTTAAGTTTGTTCTCGGGATAAATTCATCCCAACTACGGAACCCTTCATTGTGCGTGGTTCGAACCGCACTTGGCCGGTTTTTTTTTTTTCCTAAATCCAACCGTAATATACAGATGGATAGATAGATAGAATAATCTTTGTTATGCACACCATAAAAATTACAGATATAAATCTAGAACTGTTACATAGTGTCACAATGGCCGGTCTTATCGCTAAAAGCGATCTACTACATACAAATACAACCTTTGAATGGATCAAAACTGCAGGTAGTCAGTGGTGTATCATTTACATATACAATAAATACATTCAAACATAAAGCATATACTTATCCATATAAATATATACATACAGGAAAATTAATTTAAATTAATCTTTAATCAGTGCGCAAATTTTGACAAATTAAACTTAAACGTGTTTTATTATATACCTATTTCTTATTTTGATATGTCTTATTACAAAAAAAATAAAGTTATCGTTAACGAAAGATGTTTATTTTGAAATGGTATAATGGATACTCGTCGCGTAACGCGCCGGCGGCACGGTTAGTGAAGCGGAACGCAGTGGTAGGATTTATTACGAATAGATTGTATCCATATTTTGCTGATTGCAAGTAGGACCAAAAAAAAAAGTATTAAACAAATAATGGAAATATACTATACTCTCTCTATTACTGATACTGAACCACAAAAAAAAAATTGCGCACTGGTTGAAAATTTATCCTGTAGATACGAGTACATACATACAATAATAAACATGATACAAGAGCAAGGAATTTTAAGCAATGATGATGTTTAAGAAGAGAGGAAGTGATTTTTCACAGAATCGTAAATCAAATCATAATTAACCTGAATACCCCTAACACACGCTCCAGCATAATCCCAAACACGCAAACAGGCACACAAACAAACAGTCGACCAACTCAGCAATCATTACAGAATCCCCAATTTAAACCGTAGGTACACTCTCGGACACCTGTAAAAACATAATTCTGTGTAAGGCCTTACATAGCCACCCTCTACCTTTAAATCGAAAACCAATTACGGAAAAACTGTACATAAATACAGCCGAGCATTGTCCGGACGTGTGTATGTATAGGTACGCATATAGAAACGGTAAATGCGACAACAGAGAACTTGTGCGACTGGAATGGGAAACTGCAGTTGAATTTGAAGGGAAATAATTAAAAAGTGACCAATATTCTATTAATTCATTTAAAAATTTTGCTTAATTAGGTAAGATGGAAACTTGTAGATGTTGATAGTTGATATCGTCAGAGTTTTATCAAATTCGGTTAGCGATAAAGCATTTTTATTTAAAAGGTTTTGGAACCAGTCTAGGATAAGACAGCTAAGAAGAGCTCTCTCTTCTTCACTTCTACACTTCTCTGTAGAAGTGCATTAGTGAGAACCTGCAAAGGGTGGAACAGTTCAGTATATCTTCCTTGGCTGGATAACCAAGGATATCTGGCAAGCGTGAACTAGATATTCAGCAGATTTTTTTTTATTAAACTCCATCTGGTAAGCTCTTCGCCTTCATCTCACCTGATTGTAAGTGATGATAAGGCTGAAGGTGGAAACGAGTTTCACCCGGAATCTCAACCACATAGGAACTGGCTATCTTACCTCTAGCTGCCGAAATACAACAAATGCTTTAACATTGCTGTTATGGCGACAGACTTATTATTATTAATTACTTTATTTCAGATAAAATTAATCCATACAAATTATAAAAATACATTGAAAAATACAGATAATTAAATAAAATACAGAGAAATAAATTATTACAATTACAATACCATTACTTATAATTACCTATTGTGTTTGTGAAATCTTATGAACTATGTTAGTCAACACCCATCACAATATGTATCCATTTGTTCTGGTTGCTAGCCAAGCAGACTTGAACAAGCCATACCACTAACCAAACCGAGCAAAAAATGTTGTCCTCGCTGGGAATCTAACCCGGGACCTCAGGGTCTGAGAAAGGTGGGCATACCACTAGACCACAGAGGTGGTTGCTATTTTTGCACCGTTTAGGTTTCGTGAATGTAAGGTAGGGCGATCTTCGCAAGGTGGAGGCTGGATGAAAGCAGTCGAGCTATGTCCAATTTCCTACCTAGTATAGGCTGCTGATGTTTGACTACTACTACAGAAGGCAATGTTACTGTGTCTAATTTTAGCCCAAATTCCATCCAAATCCCCTACCCCATCCATAGAGCTCTACACCAGCAGATAGCACGTTTAATTAACACAAGTGACAGGGCGATGTGAGTCGATGCACCGACTGGCACATATAGTGAAATAACAATACGCTGCTATGTAGTGCGGATTATAAATGGGTTTGATTTAAACACGTTGACTTGGAATTAAGTGAGATCTTCGTTTGTTTGTTTGGATGAGGTCACGTGTTGACGTTTGAGGAGTTTGAGATTGGGAGCTATGGAAAGAGGACTTAATCTCAAAAAACTTTAAGAACAATTTCAGAAATATCAATGTGTAACAGATATTATGAAAAGTTACGAAATAGTCAATGTTTGGACAATTTTATAACTTTTAATAATATGTGTTTCAGATTTAAACAGTTTATATATAGTCTTAAACAGTTTTAAAAGTTACCTTAGTATTATATATATTTGGGGGAAAAAATAGTCTTTAAAAAATAAGAATTAAACATTGAAACCACATAAACCACATATTGCACACATTGTTAAAGCAAACTTAAGTAAAAATTTAGAATATTAGTATTAGAATGACATGGAAAAACTGTAAAGACTATAACCTGTGACAGTAGTACCTATCTATCCATTTTGTGAATTATAGCTTTCAGAAAGGAGTAATTAACTTTAATATTATCAATGTATAACTAACTCTCTGAAGGCTCGTACAGACTAGTGCAATATCACGGGCGCGACGCGACACTAGTAGCACAATTTCTTTGTCAGTGCCTGTCGCGCCTGCGATATCGCGCGAGTCTGTACGAGCCTTGACTGTGGCCACCACTCCTCGCTACTGGTTTCGTGCACGCAGCTTTTGAATGATAATCAAAAGTAAATTATTCGAACTAGGCTGAGAATCATCATTTTTTGAACGTCAAAATTCCATATTTTTAATATATTTATTTATTTTTTAACTTATATCTTTCCTGACAGGGTAACCTATTGCGATAGCGTGCTTATCTAATCTTATTCTAACTTATTATTATAATTACATTTAGTAACTTATTACAAACAATGCATCTTTGTGAACTCATTCAGAGAACAACAAAAAAGGTCTGCGTCACTAGCTATAAGGTTAAGAGTGCGGAGTACACGCGTCAGTGCCTCACTTAAAAGATTGATGCTCACGCGCGGCTCCACCAGTAGCCGTGGCTGTCGTCGTCGCCACACTTACCTGTCCGAAACACGCAAACCTATGTGCCCTATAATATCCGCATTATGCACCATCCCTCTAAGTACTTTGAATATGTACGTGATGAGTGCGAGATCCCTCCTGACCCTCAGTTCATTATATTCAACCATTACATGAGACAGTCCTACAAAAACCCCGCCCTTCACCACTTCCTAGTGCCATGTGTTAACACGACGACAGTTGTCTAGAAGCAGAGAGAGTGATGTTGTTGCAGATGACCGGCTGTTTCGTCAGTGCTGAAAAATTAAATGACTTTCTGTTTTCTACAGATTGACATTCGTAACAAAATGCATATAGTGCTAACAAGTTCTCTGAATGTTAATTTAGATAATGAACTCTACATGGTTATTTAAAAAAAACTTTTTCATCTTTTAAATAGGCAACAAAAGAGGTGCTTAAAAAGTTATTATCGTTGTTGTTCTATTGTTTATATTCATAATTACGCCGCGAACACGCTCCTACATTATTATAAAACTTTCTAATTAATATGCAGATGCAGTGCCCCACATAATGATTTACAAGCAAAAAACACCATTTATTCGTTACGAAACAAATTAACATAAAATAACAAGAACGGAAAATACATAAAATATAGAATAATATAAAATACTGACGGCCATCCATATTCACTAACAAGGGAACGTGCATTACCATAATTTCCGACCTACCTATACAGATACAAATCCATTTAACCTGTTTTATATTCCGCAAAAGTGCCCAGAAAAGGCCATAGGACTTAACGAGTGAATTAGAATTTTACATTGTAATGGCTGTTGCCCGCAGAGAAGGGTGAAATAGGGGTAAAAAGCGGGGGGATGAAAAACGCGAACGTCGAGTGGCATCTCACCTAGGCGCGGCGCACACTTCAGAGCTTTGAACTAATTATCCGGTGCTGTGTACGCCTCGCAAGCGGCAATTTCACTAATTATTACATTCATTGAGAAACTGTGAAAATTAAACCGTATTTTTTGGTAGCGAGTAGTGATTTAAATGTTTTGTCACGAGCGTGAAACAGGAGTAAATTGGTTTTATACTTCTTTATTACAAGTGCACTTGTGTATGCGTTTTCCTTGTTTACTTGTGTACCTACGCTGTTGTACCGACAGCGATGCAAATTGACTCTGTAGGTAATGCTTTTACACTTACTGCCATTGCACTCATGACATTGAATAGCTCAGTAGGGTTATGTTTCTAGTAGGTTCCTTAAATACACAGATTGACGAATCTACCGAAAAATTATTCTAACACTCTCGTCATAAATCTTCACAATCATGCCAAGTATATAAATTAAAATGGATTTCAACTAAATTCGATTAACAGATCATATCAATCGAAAAACACTTAATAATATCAACGAATGATAAAAGTCAAAATATACTTTGACCAAGCCAAAATCTAAAACTTCCATCAAAATGATGACTTCATAATATCCAAGAGCTAGATCAATTTAACTTCTTTCCAACTTATACATATTAAAAGAATGACAGCGAACTTGAACACAATTGTGAGTCGTGACAATTCACAATGAAACTTTATTTGAATTTAAATAGTTTGGAGTCGTCAGGCGGGGATAATGCGTGGATCTGAAGCTGCCAGGGGACTAGACTGACGGTTGAGAAGCAGCCAAGAAACTTAATGCGTTTAAATTCTTTGTATTATTATATTTTACGTTTTTTTTTTTTTTTTTGATGAAAGTGGATTGGTAATAGAAATGTAGGTAGGTTTGACGACTTAAATGCTTTCTAGTTCAATCTAAACTTGTCTTACAAATGTATAAACTTTTGTAGTAACAATGTTCTTTCGTTATAATGAATAAAATAATTATAATCATTACTAGACCATAAACATTATGGTACACCACAAACTACCTGCAGTAATGTTTCTCCTTCCCCCTTAATCCATCCAAAGGTTGTCTTTAAAAGATCGCTTTTAGCGATAAGACTGCCCATTGTGTCACCCCTTGTCAAATTTTCTACATATAAATCTGTAATTTTTATGGCGTGCAGTAAAGAGTATTCTATATATCTATCTATCTAGAGCATACGTTTAATGAAGCATTCAATTTCAACCAAAACAGAAAAATAAACGTAAAAGGAAAATCTCGAAACAAACCATCCCATTTAATTTTAAAGTCCCAAAATTCGTTTTAAATGAAAAATATTAATCCAAATTAAAACGCGGAATCGGAACACATCAGCCGTAACCGAGTTTACCGGCTTCCGATGAGTAATATACCACGCTCGATGGCTTGCAGATTACGGACTATAAATTATTATGAAGCAATCAGTGTATGGCAAAAGTTTGGGTCTTGTTTTGTATCGGCGGTACGGGGGCGATACGATGCGTGATGTTTCGCAGTAGAAACTATTATGTATCATATTGTAAGCCTCAGAACTGTTCTAGAATCTTTAGAAAAAAATTGAGCTTAAATCGATTCATACAGCTTGGGTGGGCCGCATTTAGCAAATTGGACGACATACTGAAATCAGCCAAAATCCCACAATGTCTGAAATTCCCCTCAATAACCAATATATTTTGCCCACCATGACGTACGGAGGTGAGACATGGATGCTCACGCAGGAGGCTGTGTACAGGCACAAAGACAAACAAAGAGCTATGGAGCGTTCCATGCTTGGCATAAGGGTTATAGACCGAGTGCTAAACGTCGAGATTCGCAGACGTACGAAGGTTTTCGATATTTTTAACAAATTGAAAACGAGTTATGGAACCCAAATGGAGTCGGGCAAGATACCTGGCAAGGCGTAGTGATGACAGGTGGAGTTAGAAAGTGACTGAGTGGCGTCCAAGAACTGAAAGACGAAGTGTCGGTTGTCCGGCAGCGAGTTAGGTGGACGACATTGTTACCATCGCGGGTAGAACCTGGATGAGACTGGCACAGGAGTGCTGGGATTGGCACAAGAAAAGACAGGCCTATGCTCAGCAGCGGGTGAAGTCGAGCTGTGGATAATGATGATGACACAAATCGATAATAAAAATCTGATCATTGATAAAGTCGCAGCAAATGAATAAAGGGCTATGCCCAATTCTGGTGCCTTTTTTTATGGCACACTAACGCCACCTTGTTAGATGTATAAATTGCTTCCATTCAAACAATAGTTACTATGGCAGCTCAGCTCTAAAGTACATCTGTCTTGAGTTATGCACCCTAATCTATGACGCGTATTTAATTAGGAAAACTGAAAATATGAGTTACCTTTAATGGTCCTATACTATTTATTTCATAGTACAAACTCTATTGGACTCAAGGTACATCATATTGGCGTAAGTGGCATAGTGTGACATCAAGTTACACTTCACCGTAACAATGTCATGAGTATTTTATTCACAAAATTGTCCCCTCTGTTCCCCAATCCGTTCCATACAAAATGTATGAGAAAATGATTTTTCTTCATAATTTTGTATGGAATATAGGTTTTAATAGTTATTCTGCTATTCGGGGCGAACACAAATCCAACAAATCAAAAAACATAAAAATCGGTACAGCCGTCCTTGAGTTAAAAATGGTGTAAATAATGTATTTATTTAGATGATAAGTATAGCTATCATTTCAAAAGGCAGAAAAACATTCCACTATACGCCGGAAACGATTCGACACCGATACAAGATCGCCATTCATAAAGGCTCTGGCTCACGAACCGTGAGCCGCCGTAGATTTATTGGTAATATAATTTTGATTGATCGAAGCGATTTCAGCCACCAACTTGAGGTTTAAAGCGACGCACCGAGAGCTTAGCCGTAATCAATCTTAAACGGGTGAACTAATAGGTTTAGCAGGTGACATAATACGTGTATGAGTTTAGTGCATCGGGCCTCATGAGTTATGTTACAGGTGAACATTTTGGCATGTAGATCAGGAGCCAGGTTTTACTTAAAATGGCACTTTAGTTATTTATGGGCAAATTGTGTCACTTTATTAGGGTTCCGTTGTCAACAAGTTATACGCTTATAGTTTCGCCATGTCCGTCTATCTGTCTATCCGCGGCTTAGCTCAGAGACTCTTAGTACTAGAAACCTGTAATTTGGCATGGGTATATAAATTATATATATATTAATCACGCCGACAAGTGGTAAAATAAAATCGGAAATAATTTATTTTTTAGGGTACCTACCTACACGTAAAGTAGGGACAATATTTTTTTTTCTCGTCTATCCCATGGTTTGGGATACCGTTGGATAAACCGTTCAAAAATATTGCGGGTTGGTAAATTCGATTCAGGGATCCGTTTGCGGAATATTAAGCTTTAAAGTGCTAATTTTTGTTAGAGCCACTAGACTCTAATAAAAATTAGCACTGTAAATGAACTGTTTTGTTTTTTAAACAACCATTTAGCTGGCAGGGGGGTGGGTACTTATCCTTACCCTCTGTCAGCTAAATGGTTGTTTTTGGATATGTGATAAAATTAACGGCAGTAGTATATATAACGAAGTTAAGAGGAAAACTATCACAGAAAAGTAGGCTTTACAAGATACCGAGTGATATGACTATCACTCGGTATCTTGTAAAGCCTACTTTTCTGTAACTTCGATGACTCGAAGTTACACTTGCAGTTGGAGTGTATGGGAGAACTTGTATTCCAACTACAATGTTAAGTTTGTGCTTGGAATAAATTCGTCCTTACTACGGAACCCTTGATTGTGTGTGGTCCGACTCGCACTTGGCCAGTTTTTTTTTTTACATATTGTCGATTAAAGTGGCAATTTAGAATGAACATTTAAAATTACTGACGTTGTGTTAACAATTTAGATATTTTTTTTTTTTAAGATAACCCATCTTTAGTTACACCGATAATATGGCGCTGCTGAGCGCTTCGGTTTGTGGTCTAAGGAGGTTGGTGACATTCTTTGAATAATATGCTTTACTTCATGGATTGGTCTACAACGTCAATAAAAGTGAAGTAATGGTCTTTGGTCAGCGGTCGATGTTCCGATCCTATGCCTCCGGTCAAGTTGAATGGAATATCGCTAGTGAATATGATTAGTTAAAATACTTGGGACATCTTTTGACCGCTGACCTCAGAGATGATGAGGACATTGAAAGAGAAAGGAGGGCGCTGTCGATGAGAGCTAATATGATCGCTCGCAGATTTGCAATTTGCTGAGTAGTAAAAATAACTTTATTTCGTACATATTGCACATCATTTTACACGTACAGCCTGTGGGTAGATTACCTACACTCAAAAGTCGTACAGCGCTTTTCGAATTCATTATAACTCTGCGTTCCGGGTATCGATGGGGCTGTTCCGCTTCTGTAGCGCATCAGGGATATCTGCTGATGCTCGTGTCGATTGCTTCTACGCTACGATGGGTGCGGGCCAGCCGCAACATTATACTGCAGTGTGTCGTGAGCAGACTGAACTGCTTGTGTGTGAATCGCTGCTGCAAGCTTTCCACATCGGTGTTGAGCTTGTAGCAGGGATTCTCATAACTATATGGCAGTATTAGGTTAAGTGTCTAGGTTAAGTTTAGTAAAATAGTTGTTTAGAAATATTGTTACTAACATATCGATTAAGTCCGTTGTAACTTGTTAATTAAATATAAAATCACGCCTGTAATCCCCGAAGGGTTGGGCAGACGTGTACCTATAGTAAACCTGCATTTCACCAGTTATGTTTGTCCCATGAAATAGAGGACGAGCCTATTGGTAGTTAATTAGTTGTATCCAATATATCCAATAAATAAACCAATTTCTGGCACTTTAGACTGACAAAGAATCAATCAATTTGACGGCATGGTTGGCGCAGTGGTTAAGCGATTGACTGCTGCGCTGCGTGTCGCGGGTTCGATTCCCGCACGGAACAAATATTTGTATGATCTACAAGTAGTTGTTCCGGGTCTGGCTGTTTGTGTATGTGAGTTTAATTGTTTGTAAACGCACCCACAATACAGGAGAAATTCCTAGTGTGGGGCAACGTACAAAAATAAGTTTAGGTATCTCCAAGCAATTTTTTCTTTTGAAGATAGTATTTCATTATCTTTAAATCAACAGAAACGTCACCCCTTAATAGAGTCTACAGAGACAATTAAATTCTAATCCAAATACAGGCTGTATCAAGGTAGCAGCTGTGAGATATGACGGAAACATTCATTTTTCATTCTTAATGTAGTAATGTTGTAATAAAGGCGACAGGTGACACTGATTCCCTTGTCCCGTATAAGATCACGATGGGAGCGAAAATTTACTCTAAATTTGAAAGACTGGTTACTTTGATACGTTAATTTTCTTTTAGATATAAAATATAATACTGAAAAACATTGTGACGTTTTAAAAAATAATGCAAAAAATCGAAATATCAACAACAATAGATACTACACTTTGCACAATACATACTATAATTTGCACTTCTGGTCTTTAAAAATAACACCTCATAACAACCCTATCGTTAGAATGTGTCGACTTCATAATGAAATTTCAAAAGACAATAACAGTATTGACATAGATTCTCGTGCCACTGCTTTTAATAGACTATGTATGTACTCTTTCCTTTTAATTTTGGAACGCTTTAAATATTGTTTTCTTGAAAAGAATGTAACTATTTGTCAATTATGTATTCTATCTGGCGTGTGTGGTCTCCTACATGAGCTAGAAGTGTGTCGCAGGGCAGACGCACAGACCTTGTATCTGTAATTTTGTGAACTAAGCTTTTTACTCTAGTTGTTATCGTTATTATTGTTGTTGCTAGTCGTGTTGTGCGATTACGCTTTGGGTGATAATCAGGTCGAAACCTATAATGTGATCCTACTGATATACTCTGATTGTTACCTGTTGTAGTTGCCTTGTGAATAAATAAATAAATAAATACAATTTGAAATACAAAATTATTTAAAGATAATATGTCAGTTTCTTTTGTTGTTTTGAACGGGTTCCCCTACCTGGCTCTTCTCCATCATCATTTTCAGTCTGTGTAAGTTCTAAACTAAATATTATAATTATAGTATTATGTAAGTATTGTATAATATTATATAGATATTAGTATCCACGTACATTCTTGCTGAATTATTTGATTCAATAGTGAAACATTGAATTCACTATAAAATCTACAACCAAATTTATGAAACAATTTCAAAACAAAAAAAAAAACTTTTCAAACAAAGTCATTGACTACTCCGCTACTCCCCAGTTAGCCAAATAACCTAAAAAACACAATTTGTCACCCATTCATATGCACGTTGTACAAAACAGCACGTCAGCGGCAGAACGCCAGTTTTTTAATTGCCAAACAGCGTGCCTAGTGCCATTTCATTCAATTACTGGCATGCCACGCTCTTGCATAACACCGACGAGTTTTGTAGATAATTCCATAATGTATGTTTAAACTTTGTTTTAATTCTGCTACGGTGGGAATGGAGAAAGGTGTGCAGGTTCGTTGAAATTGCTGTTTTTGTCACATCAACATTGTTGTGACTTATAAATTAAACCGTAGCTGTTGAATTCAATGCAGGAAATTACACTGTCTGACTCAAACGAATACGAGTAAATAATGCTCATTCGATTTATATTATTCTGCACATTTTATTGAAACTTACAGAAGAAACTGTGAAAGTGGAAGTGAAATTCAAATCTGAAAAATCGGAGCACCCTCTTAAAGACAAAATTTATTTCATGTAGGTCATTAAAAGGCAATTTTGAGCATCAACATTTACAATAACATAGAGTTGATTCTAGTTGCCCATTCAAAAAGGTAGTTTCGTATGAAGAAGAATGGGCAATAAACTCCATAGTTATTCTTTTAAAATGTTTCTCAATATTTTATATTATGTCGTAGGATGATTTGATCATTCGAATTTTTTGCGAAAATCCTAGGGGTATTGCGAAAACACGGATAATTAGACAATAGTGAAAACGTTTCTCAATCTTACTGGAACAAGATAGGGTTTTTGCAATAACACGAGTTGCTCTAGTAACATTGAATATCCCTAACTTTGATTGGCTAGATTTTTGTTAACTGGACCAAATCTTATTCTGATTGGTTCCTAGTTTTACCCTGTGAGCTTTAAAGTATATAACCTAGAGTTATGAAGGTTATCATAAAGTGAGAGATAACAATATCGATTTATAGGAACTTTACTTTTTATTGAATATTTTAGTTACCCTTTGATTCTTTCCTCTTCTTTTTTATATACTTGTACATATTATTATTCTAACTTTTAGTTATCTAATCTACAAACATAGAACACATCTACCCTTTCGTTGGTAAATATCTATTTTATAGTAAGATCACAAACACAGACTTTTATTAGACTATTGTCATAAGATAAGGTAATATTTTGTAGGTAAATAGAGGTAACATAATTATCACATTGGTAACTTATTTTTAACTGTAGAACTATTCGCAGGTACTATTTCTCAAGTCCAACCACACTTTTAACCAAAAGACTGCTGAGTCGCTCTCAAAAACACAAACATAAACAAAATAACGCGCGTGAATGATTGACATTTAAAACTTCAACCAATCAGGTCTCGTTTTGGGCGCTCCGGTCGGCCAATCAGCGTTCTTATTTCATAATAGCTAACGTTTGCCAGTAAGATTGAGAAATGTTTTCACCATTGTCTAATTATCTGTGTTTTCGCAATATCCATAGGATTTTCGCAAAAATTCGAATTACTAAATCATCTTACGACATATACATTAATTATAATTAAAATGTAATGACGATGTACCTAGAATAAAATTACTATACCTGCTACAATATGTATAAAGTATTAAAAATCAAGCAATGACTGATAAATTAATTACATTAAGATACATGCTGCTCACATATTGACAAATATTGCAACTGTACGATTTTGCCTGACTTAAGAGACCCGTTCCTAGTATCGCTAACTGGTCAACACGTTAACTACGACGTCAGCTGTTCTCGTAACATCATATTTCATATCGACATGACCAAAAACAAAACTAAACTAGAGAATGAGCAGAATTTAAAAGCTACCACTAAAAAAAAACAAGAATGATCCATCCCACACAATGTACACAGTCCGTCCCAATATCCATCCCACACATACATACATACATACAAGCACATTTCCCGTCGCCGCTCGTCTGCTTTCCTCTCGCCAACTCGCAGCGCCTGACTAGGCGTTTACATAACTTGCATTTTCGGACATAATTAAAATTTCCACGCCTGGGAATTCTATTATGGAATTTAACACATCCCACGCCGTGCGGATTTCAGCGAAATCATTGTATTTTCCGCAGAACGAATCCTATGAATTTTTGAGGATGAAATTTCTGAAATATTATGTTGGATTTTATGTTCTTTGAAAATTTAGGGTAGTATATGTTACGGAATTATGATTTTACTGATCATGGGTTTGTGATGTATTTAGTCTAGAAAAGATTGGGTTAATAATTTACACTTTACCTCAAATAATTTTAATCAGGTATATATATATCATTTCGTTTCATGTCCAATTAACCAAGGAGCGATGAGGTATAAAACCTAATTAAATTTCCCATCAAAGCAAAAAATAAACTACTCATTCAACTAACAACGTTAAAACGTGCAGCCAGAACATTGAAGTACAACACAAGTTCAAACAAAAGAAAGTTTCTATCGATTCGCTCGGTGCAAGTGCTTCCGCCAACCAATTATATATGAAAGTGTTGTTAACCAACTTATTTTATTAGCAGAACTAAGGAAATGCCTACTCATTGTTTGTATAGGTTTGAAAGTTAAAGAAATATAAGGACGCCTGCTTTATGTTTTCCATAATCATTCTTGTTTTAAGAGTGGAGCAATTGTGAAACGTAAAGCACTATACAGGATTAGCGGTGATCAGTATATTAGTAACCATTAAGAAGTAATTTGTGTTATTATAATATTTATTTAGTTAGATGTAAAAGCCATAATAGTTTTGATGGGAAATTGAATTCGGAAATAAGCGAGAAATTGCTATAAGCAAAAAGAATCCATAGGATGGCCATCAAGCACAATCAGTAAAGTAATCTGTTACTTTTGCCTTATTTCTCTAATTCATCTTTGGTAGAAGTAAAAACGTTGGTTTCATTTCAATTAATCATTCGTCCCCTCGGGACCGTTCCCAAACGTCCGCCACTTCCAAACTTATTAGAGAGAATATAAAAGAACGAATAGAAACAATAAGTAGCGTCCAACGAATGAATATATGAATAAAATCTTTGTCAACTTTTGTAATCAATCTGAAGCGAGTTTCAACAGTCGCTAACGATCTCATTCATAACAAACTTCGAATAGAAGGCAAGCCTTAATTAAATCGTCGATTCATATTCCCCTGTCCCGATACCCAATCAAAGGCAGATGGGAATCGAAAAAATTCGAAAACGTTGAAGACTTTTGTAATTAGCCAACAGTGGGAGCGCACAAAAAATACATTTCGCTCGTCCTATGAATATGCAGGGGTGGTGTTTGTCGCGGCCCACGACCACCGCTGAATTATTAATGTTTACCTAAAGCAAACGAGTCTCTCTCTAGATATAATGTGGGTAAGTAGGGATTACGTTGGCAGAAAGACGAACCGTCTCTGCTTTATTACAATGAATTGTCGACGTCAAAGCTTAAGGACTAAGTCAGGGCACAATAGAATTGTACAAGTTTCATATTATGATGAATTAGCTCAATGGATAAACGACTTGGGGTTTAATTTGAATGGGAATTACTGTTGAGGAAGCTTTAGATATTATGACTATTGTTTCTCATTTATATTTTGTATACCCTAGATACTTATTTTAATACTTATTGAGTGATCTTAAAATTAGAAAGGAATTTAGACTATTTTCATAATGTAGTACAAATGGATATTAGACATTATTTTTCAAATATTAATTAATTTATAATTATAATACACAACAGACTTATTATCTAAACGACACTTAATGAAAACTAGTCAAATAATACTCTACAGACTCGCAATACATTCATAAAACTGCGACCACAGTCTCAAGACTTAGCAGCACAATCAACAGTCCATTGGCTTTGTGATCAAATGTAATTAAAATGTAACAGCCAAATGAATGAGGGCGCTATTGACATGAGAGATAATGTTCAGAATTCCCAGTCTGCAAGAACTCGCATGAGACCGAACTAGATGCTGAAAAGAGAGTTTGGAATGCCAAATATATACAGAAGTAAAACAAATCAATGTCATTAATAACTATGTGATTATAGTTTAATTCTTCGTCCAGGAAAGTCATGCAAACGTACATATTTATATCGTCAAGAAGGGTTTTTAGGGGCTCTTGAAATAACAGACAACACAACAACACAACAATTTCACTTTCCCCGTCCAATCACTATATCTATATGGCAAACCGATCCCTAGGAAAAAGCGAGCAAAATACATGTTTTATCCTTGACCACAACCTTACCTTCAGTGAGCACATAAAGGCGTCTCGTTCGCGCGCCTCTTTCACTCTCGGTTGGCTTCACTTTATACTGACTGCACGCAGCAAATTGTCACTCAAGGGCAAATTGCGCATCTACACTGCGGTCATCCGTCCCATCATGACCTATGCTTGCGTCGTCTTCGCACGCGCTAAGCCACGACATCTCCATAGGATGCAGACCCTCCAGAATCGGTACCATGATTTTAGAAAGGTCACAGGGCCCTCTTCTATGTTCGTTATGTGAATATAATTTATATCTATATACTTATAATATATCTCAAAATACCCACCGTCAAGCAGTTCATGAAACGCTTCTCAAAGCGTTTCTTCGACTCTGCGATAATGCACCGCAATCCCTTAATTGCGGCGGCCTCCCGATACACTCCCACCTGTATAAGTAGGATTCACCGACTGAGGCATACTCTCTCCATTCCCGATGATGTCACAACTCTCCTCCAAGAGAGTAATCCCACCACTAGCACAGTTCGCAAGGTATATACACACACACCGCCGCCGAGCTCGCCGGGGCTAATGTCCTTCCGTCCTCGCCGCCGAGCCCCGCCGCGACGTCCCTGTCCATCCCCGACCCGACCCTTGCTTGGGTCTGCCCGCGCCGCTTAGCTTGTATCTTTAAATACGTCCCTAACTAATCTTTATCCGATCCAACCTGTCCCTTGCTGTCCTCCCCCAGCGACGCCCTAAACCGAGGTCCGTACCCCACAGGAGACTCCCTAGCGTGTAGTCGCTTAGTATATAAGTTTATGCCCTGGCTGGAGGCCTTAATTTATTGGCACCCACAAGAAAGTCTGGTTAAGCGGACGAAAATCTGCAAGGTTGACCTGCGAGAAGACATTTATAAAGAAAAAAACGAAGCTATCTCAGTCTGTCCATATGTTTTCAACCAATCCATTCCATTCAACATTCCAAATCTCTCTATCAGATGAGCCGCCTTGTGGGTGTAACCGTAACTAAGGCGGCATTAAAATGTTATTCTTTATCGCGTGTTGGTATTAATAGAACTTCTGCGTGTCCTTTTGTTTTTCATTCGTTAGGGATATTGACAATGACCTTCATTATTTTCGCGTGTCTTTCATTTATTTCTTTTGAGATTACATTGTTTTTTTCTTCGTCTCTCAGTTGCTTCTTATTTTAACGAGTCTCTTTAAGATGTGATCTGTAGTGAGGCATTTCAATTATAATAACATGAATATCGTTACAATTATTTTTGTTCTTTCATTTAGAAAAGAATCGTCTTTGTTATCATAAATATGATGAGATATGAAATATATTGTATTACGTTATTGGATGGAATGTCTATTATAACGCGAAACCAGACAAAGAAAATAACGATTTGAATTTCTGAAAGAACAATATTCTTTTCTTTCTGATTATGACTGTATTTTGCAACATAAAAAAAAAACCGGCCTAATGCGTGTCGAACCACGTACAATGAAGGGTTCCGTAGTTGGGATTATTTTAACCCACGGACAAACTTAACGTTGTTGTCGAAAAACATGTTCTCCCATTCATTCCAACTGCAAATGTAAGTTTGTATTATTATTTTCTTTCGTGGTTTCGTGTGGTTAGTGACTAACCTGGTGTCAGAGTGTTTATACCGCCCATGGGCCTCTGACTTGGCTTACATTAAGCAAGCATTAAGCAATTAACATTTTTAAGCAAGTGATCATTACACAATAGGCACATGAATCCGAAAAGTCAGAGGCCTTGGGTTCGAACTCGAGATGACTTGGCAGACCGACGGTCACACTACTAGGCTATCACTCCTGTAATCTATAAATATAGAACTATTAGCTGTATTTTAATTTTCAAAATGTTGGGCTCAGTAGTTTCGGACACTTATATTTCCGAAACTACTGAGCCTAATATTTTGAAAACCCTATTGATCCCTTAGGGACAATTTTCATCAATTTTCTTAAATAACTTTAAACAAATTTATTTTTAAATTAAAAAATATTAATGAGACCCTCACAGTAAGCCCTTTATTTTGATATATGTTACACTGTACAGTGTGCAAAACTTTTTTTTCTTATTGGTCCCTCAGAAGTGAACCGCATATTCAAAATTCATTTATTTTCGCAACAAGCCCGTGTTTTGGTCACAGAAATTGAAATGTGTACCAAATTTTAACTTAATCGGCCCATTAGATAATTTGTTCCGAGCAAATTAGCGGTGACAGACGGACAGACAGACAGACACACGAGTTATCCTATAAGGATTCAGTTATTTCATTTGAACATAGGGAACCTTAATAAATTAATAGATAATCTTTTTCAAAAAGTCGAAGACTGGAAACTGAAACTTTCTTGTCAGTTGTTGTATTTTGAACTGTATTCCAAGATTTGTAAAATTACTAAATTTTGTAAAGGTAGGTTTTTGATTTGATAATTGTTTACTAAAGTCATTATTTATTTATTTAAACTTCATGTACAATAGTGGTACATAGGCGGACTTAATGCCACAAGGCATTCTCTACCAGTCAAACTTTGGGTTAAATATAAAAACAGTGGTAGGGTACAAAAATAATGACTAAAATACTAACTTCTTGATTAAGAGAATTTATATAGTTTTATTGATACTAATACACATATACAAATAAAATAAACTAATAGATATTTTAACAAATACCACCTAATAATAATTACTATGACTAGACTATCATTACAATTCATTCTCAATTCATTGTCATTACAAGTCAGTCTAAAGTAATTTTTTGTATTAAGAACTCAACGATTGTCGGAATAAGGTTCAAAATATACCTGACTGGAAGTCTTCAGTTTTATACTTAACTGTTGAATGACTAATTGGGGAAATGGTGAATTTGGACTAAGTTAGAACTCGTTTTGTGATGCAAAAATGATAAGATCGTAAACAAAACTAATTGTAGACATGTTAACACAAAACAATGGTACAATTAGCATCCCACGCTCAGTTGGCGAGTACTGGGCTAGCTGGGGTACGTCTTACAAATGCTACCTAAGTTCTACCAAGTTGTTTGGCTAACTTGCGCCTGACGATGTCCAGTTACTAGGAGTACAGTCGTTAATTGGAGCGAGAAATTTGTGACTTTCTAGTGTATGTGCGTGTGTGTTTTGTCTTTCGAACAACCTTTGTTAGTATTATAACCACCCCAGTTTTTTTGCTAATGTAATTTAGTCGAGTCAAACATCTACCCCGCATTTGAAATTGAATTATTTTAATTTTGTTTGGTGTTTTCTTTTACGCGTAGTTATTGAATTTTGTTCTTGACTTATTCACACTTCAACAACGCACTGCAAACAAAAACCGAAAATCGTTTGTGATCGTGGAAGAAAACATCACACCATAATATTGTTCCTAAACGAGAGCTCACTGTAATAAGATTGTATGTTCTGATAAAGTGACGATAATTCCTAATCTTCACAAATTCAGGAGTTTAACCTCAATATTGCCTGAACCACATATCTACACAGAAGCCAAGAATACCTTACTACACAACCGAGATAATATAAATACAAAATATCAATATCACAAGCAAATGGTAAGGCTTGTGGTTTTTGGAATGCAGCACGCTCCGAATTTAACAGTATTAAATTATTTTCGATAGCATAAAACAGCCGAATAATGTTGGCTTGCGGACACAACTTTTAACTGAATCATACCGACTATGTTGTTTGTAAATACTCGTCGATGATCGGGTTATGTTTTATATGTTTGATTAGTTAGATAGAATATCGGAGGGGAATAAAATAACTGACGCATTATGATTTTCATGTGTGGCATCTATAAAGCCACGTTTGATGCGAACTACGCATCAAAGACTTGATGTCACAAATCCTGAATCGCGCCAGCAGAGTTTACCGTGCGACTGGCATATATACAACATCTTGACATCAATCGTCGGGCAGTTGTCCACCAGACACATCACCCATCTGGTCGGATGATCCTTCCTTTTCTATGGAGGATAAGTGAACTTCACACTCTGTTCCTCATGCCTCTATACATGTAACTGAAATTGCTGTTTACAAATTATTATATGAATTTCATCAATCAGTATTTCATAATTACTCATTATCACACGAAACGCTTCTGAAAATATATCTTGAATAGGTAGAGGTAACATTGGTCACAGAACAAATAAAATAAGTATATTAAAATCACGTTTTGGTTTGATTTAATTCAACTAAACTTTTAATTTACCTGGTACATTTTGTAGACTGCTTTTGTTCTAGTGATGAACCTATAACAATATGAAGATTGTACTATTTTCATGGTGGTATTTTCATCAATAACCCATGCAATACTCATCAAATTACGAACGAATATTCTTTGAAAATATCTAAAATTCCATCCAATTTTCAACGAAAAAGAACCTTGAACAAAAATATAGCAATCAATATCGAAGTGCCACCTCGAATATTCACACTACTACTGAAATAAAAATGTATTCCTGAAAGACCTAGGTATTCCAACCAACTGAGGCACGGAGCTAACTTTCTATCAAACTTTGAACGCTAACTTTTATTCCGCGAATGATCCCAAAAGGCTATTTTACGAGACTCGACCCCTTGCGAGTCTGAAGGGGTGAAATATGTTTATTTTACTTAAAATGTAAGCAGTTTCTTTTAAAGTGTTGTTAGGGCTAGACGGGACTGGTGAAGGTCATGGGAAGGTGGTGAAAGATTTTAAGCGGTTTTTTGATAATCTTCTGGGGTTAAGGACACTCTAGTCGGTCATTCATCCAAACACACACAGTATGATGATTACTCGTCTGTTTGATGATGTACCGTCAGTAACTGCAATTAGCACAAATTGCATAAATTGTTGAGATTTTTTAGAATACGAATCGATAGAATTTTATCACTCATAATTTTATTTACAAAATCACAAACAAAATCTACACAAAACTAGAAAAATATTATAATAATACGATTTGTAAGTAAAAAAAAAAACCTCAACCATTTAAGCAAAGGGGGGTATATTCAAAACTAAAAATAATATCAATCCTTGATTGATCCTTGATCTGGCTTGCCATTATCTAGTCCTGTATTTAAGCAGAATTTGGAAATAAATATTGGTTAGAAAGTTATGAGCGTCAAAACTTATTATTAACCATATTTTAACACTAATTTCATGTCATCTTTGGGCGTAAATAAATAGATTATTTAGTGTGAAAATGTCAAAATAGAAACCGTACAGGAAAAGATAATTTAAATAATTTTATTTTGAGTAGATATATTAAGAAGTTTTGTCATTATATCAATACGCCCAAGATTTGCTCATAAAATGAAATCGCGCATGTGTGCGCTATTAGCGTTGGTACTCGTATACTATACGGGAGTATATGTATCCGTGCGCGCACTAGCTTCTTACTTCTCATCACAGTGTCTGCCCCTTTCGCACACGATGTTGGATGAAATAGCATGCATTTTGACCACGCCCACCAACGAGTTTGAGCCGTCGACTAGCGTCACAATAAGAAACACTTCAATATTTATCAATTATTATAACCTATTATTGTTTCACTACAGGGCAAAGAGCTCTTCTCATACAGTAAAGACATAAGTGGACTTTTGGGGAATGCGCTGAGGTAGCCAACTCTCTAAATTAAAATTGGCCTGAAATGTTATTATTTCATGATATAGTAGCCGTTTGTTCCGGCTGTCATGCGTGGATCATTGACAGTCGTTACGGGTCGTCAAAAGCCCGAAAGTCTAACAACCAGTCTTACCAAGGGTAAGTGGGTTTATTACCCAGTTACTGGGTTATGGTGGTCAGATAGGCAGTCGCTCCATGTAAAATTTAAAGCTTTTTGTTAAGCTGCATCTGGTTGACTGGAAGCCGACCCCAACATAGTTGGGAAAGGGTTTCCATCAGCATCATGTCAGTGGTGTGTGTGTAACTGTGAATACTTTGAAAATCCTATAGAATCATCCGCAAACATCAAAATTCACAAAAGTTAACCCAGCTCGAAGGACCAAAAAGATGTAGGATCTTTACACCCTTTAATGATGATAGTTTGAGTGATACGCAAGAATACGTAGTAATAACTTTTATTGATTGATTAATTGAATGATAATGAGTGCACGGGATTGAATGATATTTGTGTACTAAATTATAGACCACGCGTAGCAAGTAAAGTGCTGACAACAACGGTGTCAAATTTGTACGTGCTTTCACTGTACAATAACATCTAACTTGAGACCACCACCAGTTTATATACAGAAACATAAAAATACAGAAAATATTTATTTCAACTTATACTTCTATGATAAATCTTTTACAGTTCAAGTAGTGCGGTTATGGAATACCTTGCCCGTGTCAATAAGGCGTGCTCAATCTTTGTCTTATGTATTTTTGTGTATAAATGTAAATATGTTTTTGTGTGCTGTGGATTAAGGAGGAACGAAACACAATGCTCTGCAGCATTGTTTTCCTCCTTAATCCATCCAAAGGTTGTCTTTACAAGATCGCTTTTAGCGATAAGACTGCCCCTTGTGTCACCCATTGTAAAATGTCTACATATAAATCTGTAATTTTATGGTGTGCAATAAAGAGTATTCTATTCTATTCTATTCTAACATAAACCCCTTACAGTTCTGCCTACCCACTCTGATACAGTGGGCACACAATACATTGACAGTAGCGGGTCGACCCTCGTCACACAGATAACGTCAAATCAAACACTGGTACTACTATGCACGCTGACGTCGACGTAACTGGGGTACGTCACTACGTCACAAATTACTTATTAATGAGTATGGATTTATTTTTATTTTGGGACTTATTTTACATTTAAGAGTAATAATGATTTTATATGACCCTTCTCTTGATCTTCCGGTACGCGGTCGCCACTCCAGAACCTTTCGGCCTCACCAGCCATCTGTTCTGCGATCACTGTGCCTTGCCCGCTGCCACTTAAGTACCGCGTACTGAAAGACGTTGGAAGGCCAGCCTCCCACAAGAAGACCGATGACCTTGTGAAGGCCGGAAGCATAGAACTGGTCGAAGTGGCAGTGTTTGGGGGAGACCTATTTCCAGCAGTGGACGTCTTTCGGATGATGATTAACCTTTTCTTAGTAATGAAAATTATCGAGAGGAAATAGGACTTAAAATGGTCTGACATCACAAGCTAACCCTCATTGAGCAAGGGTAGGGGTCAATAGTCATTACTTCTCTGTACGAGAAGAGAAATTTGCCTTGCAATATTATAGGCTAATATAGTAAAGCCAAGTGGTAGTAATTTCCTAGATTTCCAAAAATTTCAAGAATCCTACGATCATATAATAAATGAGTAAGAAATGAACAGGGGAAGCTTTTCTATGAAAACACTTAATTGTTACAGACTTTAACGTGCACAACAACTTCACTAAATTACCCGAAGCTTTCATTTTTCGTTGTACTGGCCCTATTATTAAAATTGATAAACCTACACTACGTGGCACGTAGCCGTCTCCAACTAAACTATTATTATTACTTAATTGTGTAATCAGGGAAATTAATTGTTTATCAAATTGACAATTTGACGTAAATTTTCCTTGTTATAGACATTTCTTACAACTGTCAAAGAATTACAGTTCTGATTTACCATATGCACTCAGTAATTTAAGTTTCCTGTCTTTACAATCTACTCCCAATGTACTTACTATATTAACAGGAGATTGTAGTCCATTATCTTTGTTCAACAATAAGCCTCATTAGCTGTCTGTTCATTGGCTTCAAACTATACGTTCATCCATCCACGTCCACACAGTATACATTTTGGGCAACACGAATTATTATCCGCAAAATTTCTAGTCTTAGTTTACAAGCTTTCATATCCTCGGTCCACGGCACCGAGAAATTAATCAGGAAAATCCTAGCCTCCACACTAATTAAGTTTGATGTGCCGTGTTTCACCGAGGCTATAGATGCCTGGAGACTCCCTTGCCCGAATACAGATCCATCCAACAATCCATCTTCCCAGAGACGGTGAGATGTGCTGCTCTGTAGAGTAGTACAGAACAATTTACTTGAAAAGTCTGGTACTACTGCGGAGCGCGTGCGCCCGCTGGCTGTGGGTAAGTGAGAGTCGAGTCTTTGACTTCATGCACTGCCGTCGTCGAACAAAGCGCCTAGTTTCCGCCTCGCTGCTTCCCTACGACTAGGAGCTCCTTGTTGTTCTTCCCATCGCTGTCCTGTGTGGCCAAATTGTCAACAGCTTTGGTCACCATGGCCTGTCTTGCAGCCGAAGTGTGGGTCGTACGGTACGCGAACATTAATGACATTATCCAAAGAGCTCTTGTCACCGTCGGCTTTCCAGCTGTATTCAAAACCGATAGCTTGACACGCGACGATGGCAAGAGACTGGACGGCATGTCTTTATTTCCATGGAAGGTGGATAGGTCTTCAGTGTGGGACGCAAGTTGTGACGATACTCTTGCGCCATCTCATCTTCTTGGCTCGGCGTGCTGAGCTGGCGCTGCTGCTGCGCCTGCAGAAAATCTCAAGCGGCAAAAGTATAATAACCTTATTGATAATTATATTTTCGAGCCGTTTGGGTTTGAAGCCTTCCGGCCGTTAGCACGTGCTAATAAGTAAGCTAATCCTAAGTAACTACTGTAATTGTTTCTTTATGCAATTTTTATGCACATGCTTTCATTAGCCTTGGGCAGGTGGCCAGTACTATTCAGTGTGTATTTACCGCACAAAAAAAATTAAACGCAAAACTTAAAGCATACAAACCATTTACGCGAAATTCATTACATTTCATCTCCAATATAATAACAAACGAAATAAAGTGTTTACTGGCAAACGTACAGCGAATATCATTTTATATAAAAGCTCTTAGTTAAATCCTGAATCGAATTCCATTTGTAGTAACTTGTGTTAGGGTTACATTCGTTAGATTAAGCCTCGCCCGGTTCTCAGCGATAGGAGTCCACAGGGACTGGCAGAGAACGCTTGCGTCTAGCGATATGCTCTTTGGCATAAGCGGTGGCGATTTTTGACAGCTACTAGCCAGTGCAGCAGTGTCTCAACCAAGCAACACGATGCAATGTTCAATTGAAAAAACATAACATCACGCCCGTAATCCCCAAAGGGTTAAGCAGAGGTGTACCTAAGGTACACCCCCATTTTGCCATTTATGATGAAGTCCCATGTAATAGGGGACGAGCCTATTGCCATCAACTGGGCACAAATCCAGACAAAAAGTAGGTTGTTACTAACAAATTCCAGAAAACTCAATAAACGTTGTACACGTAACGTTGCCCGACCTGGGAATCGAACCCAGGACCTCGTTATCAGTAGTAGCGCTTACGATCAATTGACCGACAAGAAAAACGAACAATATGAATGATAAAGTCATAAGTAATAGAAACATCATAATTTACTGTTATGAACGTGTTATTTGGTGACAATCACCTTTGTTTTTCCTTTTTTTACTAGGTATGCATAAAAAATATGGGGGGCATTAAAAGAGCAACCATAATTGACGTTGCCTGACGCACCCTGAACAGTCAGTCTCCGCTACTGCACTAGTTGACAGGTAAATCAGTCTAACACGACATAAGTAAACTCTCAGTGGCGACAGAGAAGGTCAGACAATAATACCCGCTACATCTCATCACTTACAACTTCCACCGAGACGAAATTGGACTCGAAATGATTGAATGCAGTTGTAAAAGCGAGTAGTTTGAAATATACGGAACCCTTTGTTTTAGATGTATTTATTACGGGCCCGCCGTAATAATGTGTAACTTTCATTTATTGCGCTCATGCAATTTGTACGGAATGTGCATTCCGTGTGCACATCGCACTGTTTTGTTGCCAGATGCAAAGATTTGGTGTTGTTACGTAAATGTAAATATTTTCTTGCTTTTTCCTTTAGTAAGATGAGTGACTTGTGTTGCTGTTGTGCGAATTTGTGGGAACATTTTAGATGTCTGTGGTGTTCGTATTCTTTCGTAGTTTCAGAATGAAAGAAATGGAATGGGTTGGGGTTTTTCTTTAAGCTTGCTCGGTTATTATTTTCTTTACTCCTCTGGGAACAAATCAAGTTTTGAATTCCGTAAATTTTGATTAGCAGCAGGTATCACAAATCAAAACTACTTTTAAAAACACATTTACATAGATTTTTTTTTAATATATTCTGGTCAATTTACCCGTTTTTTAATGCGATGTGCCAGTGTCATTGACATATTAACTACCCGATTGCCAAATTTTACGACGGTTGGATCCTTAAAGTGCTGTGAATGATAAACAAATTCTATTTCACGTTTTATAATCTACAGTGAAGAAAAGATGCTCTCCCCATCTCTAAAGTCTCGTGTACCTCGTCTCCTCATTGATTATTTCCATGTTTTAAATAAACTCTTTGTGCCTTTGTCTCAGTTGTCTAAGCCGCAGAAGATTATTCTTGCCGCTTTATTAAAAGCTGGTATTTTTCCGTGTTCCTGACTCGACGGATTTTCTAGTAAAATGTAAGATTCCTTAGTTTGTAAATACTTTTCTGTAATTTTTAGGGTGTGCAATAAAGAGTATTCTATCTATCTTGTAAATCTTTTGAATAGTGGTTTAGGTGAATAAATTTTAAGAAGTATGTAAATACTTTTCTGTAATTTTTAGGGTGTGCAATAAAGAGTATTCTATCTATCTTGTAAATCTTTTGAATACTGGTTTAGGTGAATAAATTTTAAGTAGTATGTAAATACTTTTCTGTAATTTTTAGGGTGTGCAATAAAGAGTATTCTATCTATCTTGTAAATCTTTTGAATAGTGGTTTAGGTGAATAAATTTTAAGTAGGTATTGTATGGAAAGTAGGTACATAGATAATGCTCAGTAATCAAGAAAAATCGGTGTACGTACATGAAAAAAACAAAACTGCCGAATGCATAACCTCCACCTTCTTATGAAATCGAAAATGTGAGAGCTTAGATATTTGATTGCTCAAATACGCCAAAAAGGCTGAATGTATTTGAATTTTTGGCACATACGCAGACTATTCTACTTTTCTACCTAGTTAAAAGTTTTCGGGGATCTCTATATTCATGCTGACAAAGTAGCCTTATTACCTAAATTCTGATACTTTCTACCAATTGCAATACCAAACGAATTTCCCAGGAATGCCCCTAATTGGTATCCGAATCAGTTAACTCCAGCATTATTGCAATTATTATTCTATCACAATAGCTCGGCTGTATATCTAATTGGCGAATGGCGCTAATGAAAAATACGCACGCTTCGGCATTCGGCATCGATCCGTCGACGCGTTCAACGTTACGTGACTGAAGAGCTGCCTGTTACACCGAAGTTCAATGCGCGTTTACTCCATTACCCAGTCTTTTTCTTCTTCTTATTTTTCGTATAGTTATTGACTTAACCAGTTAAGTCAGAGTTTTTATGTCGCCCTTGAGCCTCTGACTTGGCTTATACACATGCCGTCGAGAAATATCTCTCAGGCATGCGGCTTTTCCTCACGATGTTTTCCTTCACAATTTTTTAAGCAAGTGATAGTTATACAATACACACATGAATCCGAAAAGTCAGAAGTGCGTGCCTTGAACTCCAGACCTCTAGGCTGTCACTGCTCACTGCATTACCAAGTATAAATGGGACACTCAAAGTAGTACTGACCTAATGGGTGATTTTATTCGAAAAGGTTAGGTTAGGTACGTAGTCGTCCCCCCCGGTGGGTTCCCGCATTGTCGAGGCGGGGGGGCTCAGTAGCCGTGGCTTGGAGGGCCACGGTGAAGCTAAGAGGAACCCGAGGAGGGGGCCGCTCGTCAGGGCTTTTGCGGCTAAGCCGACGACGTAGCGGCCGTAGGTTGCGGTGCCGCTTTGGCGACATCGCAACTGAGGCGGGCCGCGATGTCGAATGGGCGGCATCGCGGCTGAGTGTGGGAGGCCGCGGCGGGAGAGGAGTGCCGGTATTGCGGTGAGCCGTTCTCCCTACCTTCCGCGGCCTTGACGGGGTCGCCACCGTTGAATGGCGGACGCGGTGGGGCCGCAGAGGAAGAGGAGTGTCGGTATTGCGTTGGCCGCTCTCCCTATCCTCTGCGGCCGAAAAGTGGTAGGCGGCGGGGCCACTAACCTGACCCGTTGCGGGGGGACCAGGGGCGCCTGGACGCGAGATCGTCTGGCGCGAGGTCCCAGGTGGAGGCCAGCAGGCAACGGGTGCGGGGGCACCCTTGCCTGTATTGCACAGGCCTCTACCAGTGTCGGACGGGAATGGCCAGGTGTTCCCGGTCATTCCCATATCGCCCCCAGGCTGAGGGGCATGCGGGGCCCGCCAGTTAGGCGGGCATGCGCCGGGAGGGTTGTGGACGTAAAGGCTGTGCCGGTTTCCCATGACCCTCCCATCAAGGCGATGAGGGAAAAAAAAAAAAAAAAAAAAAAAAAAGGTACGTAGTCGTACTCGCAACTGACGCATGTCTATGACGAGTAAAAGGGTTATAACAAGTGAGATTCCTAGCAGGTTTTGCGTACCCCCATGGGAAAGGCAATCCAAATCAGGCCCCTTTCGTCGAAAGGAGGCCTGCATCCCAACAGTGGGAACAATATAAGCTGAATATGCTATTATTATACATGGTAAAGAGGCGTGAGTTTATGAAAAAATTTCAAAAAGACTCAAAGTCAGCGTCAAATCATTTATTTCAAATAGGCACATAAAAGGCACTTTTGAACGTCAACTCATAATCATCTAATAAATAATGAATTGCTACGAGGTGCGGGAACAAATCTGATATTTTTAGAATTTTGTTCGTTTGTTTGTCTGTATGTTTTCGGATTGGCGCAAAAATGGCAGAACGGATTCGAATAAAATTTGGCACACAGATAGTTTAAAACCTGGGATACTTTTAATCCCGGTAGTACTTACATTCCCGTGAAATATTTGCAGACATCCACGCGGGCGAAGTTGCGGGCAAAAGCTAGTAGTAGATACGCATCTCGTGTACATCTACATCGTGCACATTTCAGTGCCAATATTATAAATGCGAAAATAACTCTGCCTGTCCGTCCATTATCTCTTGAGGCCTAAATCACTGAATCTGAACCAAACTAAATCGTTATAAAATTTGACAAGTACGTAGCCTGGTACCTGGAGAAGGACATAGGCTATTTTTCATCTGAATCTCAGACGAAGTCGCGGGCAATAGCTAGTGTTTAAACATATTTATCTGGAACAAGTATTTCCTAACCGATAATAATAATCACCGTTACAAAATGAGCGCCTGTTATTACCCTCCGCCATGCTCGCACCGGTGTAACAGACATCCTACTTAAGCTTAACATGCCGTTGGCGTCGTAGAATATTGGAACAATTTATGAGAAGACCTTTCTAATTTAAAAGAGCACTCAAATTGAAGGTATGGAGACTGACACCTTGGACCTCCACGGAATTTAGATGACTCATTTTGAAAGGCCTGGATCTTTACGCCTCGTCAGATAAAATATGATCAGTCTTTGTAACCGTCGTGACTTTTATTGGGACTGTTAGATTTTTAGGGAAGCGTAACACGTGTACAGATTTTGAAAATATTAACTTTAAAAAAAAAAACAAGTTGGATTCTGTCCAACTGGGTTCGGAATTTTTTATTCTATCAACAATATTTCCTCGAAGCTCGAACCCAGTTGGACAGAATCCAACTTGTTTTTTTTTTTTTTTGTGTTTGTGTTCTTTTTTTGCGTCATATCTTCCGCAAATAAACGTATTTTCTTTCTTTATAACCCACCTACTGAAAAAAAATCGTGTTTAAGGGTTGTTTTATTATTACTACAATCTCCACTAGAGCTGTATGAACGCAGCGTATGCTTGAAAACACAAGTCAGTCATGACAGTAAAGATATTAGCAAGGCTTACTACACAGGTTGGGATGGATATACTTCAAATCAACACTAGAAAGTAATTTATAAACATTTCAAAATAGCCGTAAATTCCTTCAAAGATCATCCTCCAATTCACGGCCTATAAACACCAGTCTACCAAAGATCCAGTGTTAATCCGGGCATCCCGAAACACCGTGATGTCACCGCAACACGCCACACAGACGGACAATAGCCTGAATTATCTATACAGTTCCGACAGGCCAACTACCCGGTTTGCGTCGATACAAGGCAGTATTTAGCTGTCACATGCGGTGTGATGATTAGGATAAAAATTGCGTGGCATGTGGTGTGTTTTTTGTTTTGAATGAGTATAATTTGTACTCAATCAAAACAAAAAAACACGCAATAAATAGTCTGTTTTTTAGAAGACCTGAAATTTTTTTTTCAAAATCAATTGTTTCAACTACATTTTAGTTATCTATTAAAAGTCATATAAAACTCAATGAGTCACGATATCAAAACCATAGCACGAATAGATATACTCCCGGTAAAATACCCTAGGAACGGTTCCAGAAAATACCAAAAGCTTAGATTATTATTTTATTATTGGAAAACGTAGTGACTCCAGTATTGGATAACATTTACACGCTACGTGTTTTTTGGTGTAGTTAAAAATACAGCAATAAAAATACACGAAAAAACGTTCGGTATACTGGCTGAAACTTTAGCTACAGCATGCGTCATTTTTTTGGATATGATTTTCATCGGCAAATAAATAATTGATATTGAAGCCTGGATATTGAAATAAATTGGATCGTAAAAAAATATAGACAGCTCAGTGAAGTAATGAAAAGGCTTATTTTTCACTTATTTTGTGGCGATGAAATGTAAATATTTATTATGTTCGGAAAATTTTGTTTTATATATGGAAACAAAAAATCGTGAATTTTGTATTTTACGTAGTATAATATTATTATGTATTTTCTTTATAATAAACTTACTTACAGGAAATGAAGTTTAAAAACGTATTGAATTAGCTTTAATGAAATTTTACGTACATACATCAGATATAAAAATTATAATATTTTTAGTATATTTCTTGCGAAAAATAATACTTATTTTTTTTTTATAACTACAAAAATAATACTGCAAGACGACACAACTCCTACAAAAAGACACAACGAACACTAGAAAAACGAAAAGAATATCTGTCTCTTTCCAACTACCTCAGAAATGTTAACAAACCCGCATTGTGGTGACAAACAAAGTCGAGAAAATGATATAGTTTATATAACCATTCACTCCTTTCTCTTGCAAATCAGCAGCCCTTACAGCAGTCATTTAGATTGAATTATTCATCGCGTTTCACCAAGATTTACTTTTCAAAGTCTTTTATTATTCAATATTCTCAATATTTAGGTGACTGTATTATAAAAGTTTGCTCTGAAGACCCTGAAGTAAACAATATAATATCAGCAATGTACTTTGGAGACTCACATTCTAATTTATAATAAGTCAGGAAGAAGCTGAAGTGGGCTAGCCATGTTTGTCGAAGGACCGATGGCCGGTGGAGCAGACGAGTCCTGAAGTGGAGACCGCGTATCAAAGAGCGTAGTGTGGGACGCCCCCCAGCTAGATGGACTGACGACCTTAAGAAGGTGGCTGGGACAGACTGGATGGGGAAGGCGAAGGACAGGGTGTTGTGGCGTAGCCTGGGCGAGGCCTATGTCCAGCAGTGGACTGAAGATAAGCTGAGTTGATTGAAGTCAGAATAATTCAATAATATTCCTATAAGGCTTCACTTCAAATAATTAAAGAAACGCTGAAAGGTTTTCAATGCCGTCATCCATGATGTAGAATTGAAGCCATTCAACAACGTAACAATGTCCTATAACACCTATAACAGTCCCGTTCACCTCAAAATCTGTCTAGCTTTTTCGCTACTATGTCGGGGTCGGCTTCCAGTCGAACCCGATGCAGCTGAATACCAGTATTTTACATGGAGCGACTGCCTATCGGACCTCCACAAGTTATTGTGTAATACGATACCTCTTGGTAAGACTGGTTGTCAGACTTTCGGGCTTCTGACTAACCGTAACGACTGTCTAAGATCCACGAATGACAGCCAGGACCAACGGCTTATCGTGTATTCCGAGGCACGGAGGGGTCTCGGTATGTAAAGATGGTCACCCATCTACAGACCAACCGCGGCAAGCGTAGCTTAACCAGAACGATCGATTTGTGTGGCTTATATATTACTTAGCCACGAGCCCCTCCGAAAAATTCTGCTAACCTACTGTGACTGTCCGTCATGTACTCCTAATTAATAACAAACAATCTTATTTTAAAATTGTCACACGATATGGAGCCTCTTAGAAACACATTAAATCTCACTTTTAGGTCTGACAGCTCGACACGTTAAATAAATAATAATAAATATCCTATTTCTTTAGAATTGTAAAACAATATTAGACCTTTTACACATACACTTCACTGGGTACATGCAGTCGAAAGCAATATTTTACGTCACATATGATGCAATATTCTCTACAAATTCCAAGAACCAATGGAATAACTCCGGCGCAGCTCACATTATTACAGCCACATCTGTTTATCATAAATGTGGCCCCAAACCCGACCCTTACAGTCAAAAAACTAGATTAAGGGGCTGAAAATTGTTATGTTTAGGATATGAGAACGAAGGCAACGCCAGTGAGCATATTATTATTATACTCTTTGCCAGTGAGTTTTAGACCACGATGGGAAGCGGTCGACTTAGTCTAGGCTAGCAGAAATATAACAGTCGATAGCAATGAGACTATGCATCTAAGGAAAGATCGTGCGCGAGAGTGTTATTTAATACATTAAATACTTCTTAATACTAGTTTTAGACTAGATTATAATAGTCTAGTATTGATGGAAGTAGCGTGTAAGGCGCGTGAATTTCAATGAGTGTGTTTGTGAACGATTGGGTCAGTGTTGACTATGTTATATCTTCTTGTTCCTTTTATGACGTGGTCGAAGGTATCATGCATCAGCGTTTGGTTCTAGGGACTCGGGGTAAGCCTTCTATGGGGTGTGACATTTACCAACACACTATAGACAACCACAACCAGGACTTGATACTGACGCCAGTTACATTGCTTATGGAAGGCTGAACTGAATGAATACTTGCAACTCGTTAGGCCCAATTTGAGCTATAATGCTACCTTGTAATTGTTTACAAACACAAATCAACCAAACGTTGGTGAAGGTTACCTACTCCCTATGGACTGACTGTCTGCGGGTTGCTTTGGATGGCACTTGATGTACGCACGCTTCCCGGGAGGCGGGTAGGCCTCATTAAGTACTTCACACTGGATTGATAGACGTTCTAAGGAACGCTAGGAAATGTATCTCGTTAAATTACACCTGGCCCCCGAAGGCCTCATACTACAAAAAAAAAAAAAAACTTAGCGAGACACGTAATTTAGTATACCCTGATAGAAACGCTCCGTTGCTAGACAAGGACGGTCACACGGCTGCCGATTACACTAGTTTACAAATTAAAATAAAAGTCATGTCCTTTCAATGAATTCCATATCGATGTATTTAGTAGTAATAACTAAACGCAAACATATATTTGTTTTATTTCTATCACGTCTATAAATCAAGTTCTTATAACATCTTATTTTCAAACTAATCATAAGTTGGTTTCGATGTTATTTTAAAATTTTGATGCTGTGCAGTTTTCAGTTAAATAAATACTTGTTTTAAAAATGTCAAAAAGGTTGTGTAAAGTACATTCTGATCGTTTTTGTTATGTTTGTGGTGAATTTATAATATCTAAAAAAGGATATCCCATAACGGAATCACTTAAAGATGCATATTTCGGTTATTTCAAAATTTCGGTCTGTCACCAGGACAAAACATGGGCTCCTCACGTATTTTGTGAAAGATGCAGAAAAACTCTAAGCTCTTGGGCTGCTCTCGGATAAGTCAGCGATGAACATGGAGATTTGAAATTTTTCATCAGGATTTGAAATTTTTTGAGCAAAATTATCAAGGATACTGGGACCAGGCCATGTTAGGTGATTATTGCTGGTCTGTTATTAGAGATACAGACACGAATAAATACAAGAAAAAAGCTTAGACAATTCACTTTAAATTTTTTGTTTGATATTTTTGTAAGCATTATTTTTTGTAAAAAATTATCTAAAATAATTAATATTTTGGAAACATGACGTGTTAGATTTTTTTTATATTTTTTCTGAAACTCAGTGCACCTCGATTGTTAAGAAAAAAAACGTTTCATTCAAAGGACAAAAACTTTGTAAACTAGTGTTACACTGCAAGCATTCTCTAAGTGACGATTCAAAATAACCACTTGGGCGTATAGCAAGGCAAGAAATTATGCAACCGACTGATAATGCGGTACGCTTGATGCCAGTTTTGGATTGTTTTAATAGTTTAGGGTGAGTAGGCCGCTAAAAGGGGTTATTTACTACAGTACGCGTCCAGTACTTTTGGAAACTTGTCTCGCTTAATGGCAGAGGCACTTCGCAGTCCTTTGCCTTAGGATTGAGTAAGACATGCTTGAGTGTAGGGAATGTGTCCTATTGGAACCGCTGCAGGTCCTCTCTAGGCCTATTCACGTTAGGACTTGCAGTACAATTACGACGTGACAGCTGTTGTAAAGCGGCCTCACGTCACCGGTGTGGGTTTTTAGATTATGTAAGGAAATCAGTTAACGTAACTCAAAATAATGTATTCAACGCAAGCGTTACGTGTCAATTACCATATTGTATTACTCTCTAGTCTTTTAACTTTCATAATCAAAAGAAAAGCAGATATCCTTTCGTTTATCTAACCTATGAATTCTCAACCTTATTTTATTTTTTCAAACTCAAACCATGTATTTCAATTAAACTATTTATAGGCACTTTTGAATTGTCAAGGAGTCGGTCAGTAAAAAAAAGAAGCTACATGCCCATTCCAAACCGTAGTAGCGCACCCATGGAGAAGAACGGGCAAGAAACTCCATGGACACTTTTTTAAATTAAATTGTTACAACAATATTAGTTACATGTACAATGTTGTATTTTTAAGTAAATGTGAGAACGATGTAAAAATAAACGTTAAAAGTGCCCAGAATAGGACGGTAGGTATTGACATTGTTTTCTGGTATCTCCTTCTTGCCTTCTAGCTTTCTAAGTCGGGATAAGGCAAAATACTTCATGGAAATTCATTACAGTCGGTGAGAGAGTGACCAGTCTGGGAAGAGCCCTACAGAACCGTGCGGAAAGGAGGAGCACGGTTCTTTCCCATAAAATACCAATATTAACATAATTAAGAAAAACGAAAATTTTATCAGCCTAGGGTAATTTAGGAACAGTCACACTACCAACAGAAAACAACAACAACAACGAAGAGAACAACACAACACAGAACTAACACCTCATGTTTCACCCTACACCAATACCCTATCAAGATATATAGCCCATCTCCAGATGGATTCCCTCCATAAAATACACGACACTGCGAATTTTTTCACATATGACCACATTTCGTACCCATTCAATACACGAACCATAGCTTCGTACCATAAAAAAAACCTGCCAAGTGTCAGGGTTCCGTGTTGTGTTGTGAATCTAACAGATGCTAGAAAACTTATGAACAGATAATGTCAAAAAAAAAATTCATTGAATGTATTTAAAAAATATTTATTATAGGTTGACCATTCAACGACACACCAGAATATAAAAAAAATACAACAATTCACCTCTTCGTTTTACATAATTATGTAGGATCGCTGCCCCTAATTATTTATCTTAATTTAAATACATAAATCACATGTAGGTAGAGCACACGAGACACATTCACCTACATGTAGTACAATTTCATAAGAATAAATGTAAAGATTTATTTATTTTATTAGGTTAACCAGCAATTGGTTACACAGACACGAACACAATAAAATACAGTTTTTAAAAGTAAAATTACAATGCAACTTATAGGTAATAAACACCACATGCAACACAACAATGAATTAGATAAATAAGCTCGCTTACTTAGTAATTAGTGCTAACATTTAAAAATTGGTAACATCGCTAGAAAGGAACAAGATGTCAGAATTATATTATAACATTGTTACAGATGGACATGACGAATCAATAAGGGTTCCGTTTTTGTCATTCGACCGATGAACCCTAAAAACACCATAGCAACCTCTCAGCAAAATTGAAACTATAAACAACAGCAGGTGAGGCGAAAAATCAATCCTGTTAATAGGAGTGTGCTATGAGCGAAGATATAGATTATTTTGGTTCAGTTTTCCATTTTTTTGTGAGAACTTGGGGCCTGCTTCGGTGACCGTATATGCACAATCTGTCAGATAATACAAAATGGAATTTGTACTATATTCGGCAGATTATTTAGTCACAGCTTATCTTTCTTATTAGCACGTACTTCTGTGAGAAATAAACCAATTTTCTTTGTTACCTTCTATTCTACAAATAAAAAAAAATGTACAAATAAAATCAATTAAAATCATTGTGAATCATTAATATAAAATTTATTTTAGGGTACCTCCCGTACACGTAAAGATGGGATGTTTTTTTTCTCGTCTATTCCTTGGTGTGGGGTATCGTTGGATAAAAAAAAAGCTGTTTAAAAATATTGCGGGTTTGTGAAAACCATTTTTCGATTCAGGGATCCGTTTGCGTAATATTAAGCTTTAAAGTATTATTTTTTGTTAGATTCAAGTGTGTGTCCCCCCTGCCAGCTAAATGGTACTATTTGGATACGTGAAAAAATTCACAGCAGTATTATATACAAGAAAAGAAATTACCAATGTGCAAATATATATTTTTTTTTTTGGTAGTTCAGTATCAGTATCAACCAGTGCTTCCAGATCCCAAAAGTAAAATTACTAGTAAAATTAATTAGTTTCGTTTTACGTATTAGAATTGATAAAGCTATATGAATATTAAACACAGTATATTCCATACACTGTATTTTATCATTACAGTATACAGTAGAAAAGTCTAAAATACAGTAAATCTACTGTAATTACAGTGAATCTGGAAGCACTGGTATCAACACATCTCCATTATTTGTTCAATACTTTTTTTTTTGTCCGACTTGAAATCAGCAAAATATGGACACAATCTATTCGTAATAATATCAATGGGCGCGTGTGCTGCTCGACGTGGGTATCGTGGAGTGACGTCGCGTCGCTTTCCTGCGCATGCACCGCAATACACATGTGTTGTACTTACCTACAATGATGTCAGACTATACTGCCGCGAGTGTTACGAGATGATGCGAGTGTATTTAGTAAGTGGTTAAAAAAAAAAGTGGAAAGGACTATTTAAGCAGCCACTCAAAGGCTGCTTGATCAAATGATTACAGAAGGTTTAGGACCCGAATAAGTGTAAGTGTAATAACTGTTATAAGTGCCTTATTTAATTTATCACAATGCTTTATTTTCTGCATTTTGATGGTTCTAAGCCCATAAAAGTATGAAGGAAAAATATAATTACTCTTCAAATAACTTCAGGTCACGGCCTAAACTTAAAAAACTAGTTCGAACTTGATAAAATTAGCTAATAATAACCTGCTTAAATACCTACGTCGACGAATTGCGCGGGCGCACAGCTGATAGGTACCTACAACTGCGTTCCGCTTTACTGCACACGCAGGCGCGCGGCTTGTATCCAATAAACATTCTAGTTCCAAAATAAACATCTTTCGTTAACGATAACTTTTTTTGTACTAAGACATATTAAAATAAGAAATAGGTGTTTAATAAAACACGTATAAGTTTTATTTGTCAAAATTTGCGCACTGGTTAAAAACATTTCCTGTATAACTAAGTTAAAAGGAAAACTATCACAGCTAAGTAAGCTTTACAAGTTACCGAGTAATAGTCGACCAACTTACATTTACAGTTAAAAAACATATTTTCCCATACACCCTGTAAGGGAGAACATGATTTTCAACGACAATGTTAAGTTTGTTCTAGGGATAATTTCATCCTAACTACGGAACCCTTCATTGTGCGTGGTCAGACACGCACATGGCCGGTTTTTTACTAGATTATGCCCACGGCTTCACCCGCGTAGAGGTCGGAAATTATATCCCAGGAACGTACCACAGGGATAAAAAGACCTATATGTTAATCCAGGTTATAATCTGTGCCAAATTTCATCGAAATCCGTTCAGCCGGTTTTGCGTGATTGAGTAACAAATATTCAAACATCTAAACATCCAAACTTTCACATTTATAATATAAGTAGGATTATAGGATTCAATGACCAGACATGAAGAACTAGTTGTGCAAAATTTGAACAGAATCTACCTCGTAGTAGTTTTTGCGCCAATCCGGAACATACACCCAGACAAACAGACAAACGAACAATAATTCTAAAAACTATATTTTCGACATCAGAATCGTTCATACACCCCGTAGCAATAACTTTTTTTTTTTTTTTTTCAAAGAATTTCAGTGTACAGTTTAGTTTACTATTTTATGATATTTATATATGTCGTAGGCTCTTCAACAATGAATAAACTATTACTTAGCAATTTGTACATCGTAAAAAGCCTAGGTGCCCCATTACTTACAGAAAAGCACAGCATGCACTTTGGTGTGCGAAGATAATACAACAATTAATTAATTATCATAATACGTTCGTGTTTCCTCATTGGAAACAAAGAATTTATATTTAAAGCCTGGATAATGGTAATTCCTGTCAGTACCCAATTGAAAACCTATCAATTACCCAGTAAATGATATTAAAGGTACTTCCATCATATCAATCACTAATTGCCTGCCTATAAGTAATTTGATTGACGTTTTTAATTTCAAGAATTGCCATCCAATTAACAACCTCCCACTCTTGTTATTGACAAGACTATGGATATCCGTGGTTTACTGTACCCGAAACATGTAGATAGATGATAGGATACATTTCAATATAGAAAATAAGATGAAAGAAAATAAATTTATTTGGCACTGACTAAAAGGTACAAGGACACAATAAAATATACAGCAGATTTTTTAAAAACAATTAAAAAAGTATAAAGTACGATGTAAGAAATTAGCAGGTAAGTTTGCCTCATGCCTGCGCCAAAAAGGCCTAGTTCAGCAAAAATGTCAGAGAATTTGCGCCTGACGCTGGTTTTTAACTGGACCTCAAATTTGTGGTGACGGATGTAAATCAGTTTTATACTGCAACGTGTTTATAAAAGAAATAAAATAAATTTATGTCAGATAAAAATAATAACGAATAGGTACATAAATAGTGTGATATTGAATAAAAGTGCAAAACAGAACAAAAAACAACTGATAAATAAATGAATGAGATGACGCATGATAGATCTCATTAATAAGTTAATAGAAAAACCTTCGAAAAGAATCAGAACAAAACAAAAACCTGTTTTAAACGATGCCAGACTTCCAATATATAACAGACAAGACACTATAATACAATTAAAAACTGCAGTCCCCATATACCCAGTGCAGTCCCATATCTAGTTACGTAATAATGTATTTGCTATTTGTACAGAGTTCTTTCCACTTCTGATTTATAAAAAAAAAACTACCTCGTTTTTTAAATTCACTACCATTATCGCCCACACTTACCCTAAAAAAAAAATGGAACTCAAAAGCAAAAACTTAATAAAAAAATGCGGGTGGCATCACAGACGCCATTCCATAACCGTTCCGTATTGCCAATTTTCGCACGGCGAACACTAAAAAGCAATTCACAATTTCCTGCCCCCAGTAACGTACCGCTCAGCATCCAATCAGTGTTCCCTAATTACTGATCTCCATACGGTTATTCAAACAAGTAGGAACATGCAATCTGCAACATCAAAGTCAGCTAATAGAGCCTGCAGATAGGGCACCGTGCAAAATTGAATACGTCCCAGGACAATCTCCGCGATAGATGCAGGACGGTAGTCTGAGTTATAAGCGGAACGAGCTTAATTTTTTTAATATGCTCCTTTTACGATTGTAAATATAATATCATAAAAACAGAATACAGATTATAAGAGAGGCAGAAGCATCAGAACCCCGCAGCATTGGGTGATTCCGGGCTGAAATAATAATGAAACAGAATAAGAATAATCAATTACTCCAAGAAAGTCTCTCTCAGCCGAAAGACGTCCACTACCAGACATAGGCCTCCGCCAAACATGGTCCCAACAATTAGTTTTATACTGCCTCTTTAGCATCCAGGTTCTTCCTTTGACCGTCAATGCTGCATTTGTATTTGAATTATGAGTATAAAAAATAGGTTTCGGGAAACTAAATAATGCAAAAAGCCGGGGTCAAGCAAGAATACGAAAATACACCCAAATTAATAATACAATACCTTAAACAAAAGCTACTTAAAGGTTCCCGGGTTCGGTTCTCAGCGGACGAAAAAAATTCTGCTCGGTTTGGTTGGTGCTACCACCAACCAAACCGAGCAGAATTTTAAACTAGCCCTACGGCTTGTTCTAACTCCGCCTGGCTAGCTACCACCATCTTATCGAAGTCCGTCGCCATAACAACAATATTAACAGCATTGTTGTGTTTTGGCAGTTAGAGGTAAGATAGCCAGTTCCTCTGTGGTTAAGATTCCGGGTGAAGCACGCTTCCACCTGCAGCCGTATCATCACTTATCATCAGGTGAGATGAAGATCAAGAGCTTCCCCGTTGAGGATTAAAAAAAACGTCGGTACTCGATTTGCCGGCAATTCACCGAGGTAAGACGCAGCAGCTACGAGATTTGGTGGCACAGGTCCGGCAGCAGATCTCTGCCCTTAAGAATATAAAGGAGCCAGTCGACTACTGGGATTCAATCTCAGTTTGTACTTGCTGTTGCCCGCGGCCTCGCCCGCGTATCTTTGTCTTTACAAATAAATAAAATGGACCTGTCTGTCTGTAAGGATTTTTTATCCACGCGGACGAACGCGCGGGCATCAGCCAGCCGAAAATAAATCCCTAAGTTACTTCTTATAACATCAGCTATCTGTCATTGATAGTCCCATCAAAATCGGTCTAGCCATTTCGGAGATTCACCGGAACAAACAGACAGACCGACAGACCCACATACCGACAGACAGACAGTCAGACAGACAAAAAAAAATGATTTTTTTAAGTACGGTATTTACTTTCATATGCATTTAGTAAAAAGTTGTTGTTTTGGCATTACAAACAGACAATTAAATTTTATTTATTTGTATAGATAATATCCCGCAAGCTTGATCCATGGACTGTCAGGTTATTTCATTCAAACAGGGATATCGGAGGTATGCCTACGATGAATGAATTACTATTATTTTAGATAAAAGGGCAATGTCCCTAAAGTTAAGCCCAGCATTTGTAAATTGTAAGAGCAAGGCTGTTAATTTCTCTAAGATTACAGAAGCGTCAAAGTGTAAATTGTATTGTCAATTTCACAAATTATTTAAATGCTTTAAATTAATTCTAATGATATATAAATAAGCATTTAGAATACGTAAAAGCGATAATTTTTGTAAAATATGTTTATTTTCAGATGCTAGCGAATGCGTTTTAACTTCTAATGATCAGTATTTGCCTCAAAATCTCTCTTTTTCTGCTGTTGATTTTTGTTCATTTTCATTTTTCCGAAACCACCTAGAAAAAAACAAAACAAAATATTCAAAACGGTCGAGCCATTTTTGAGTTTTTTGCACGGCATTTGATTTTTATATATATAGATCTCTGAAAACTTATATATCTCTGTTCAGTAGTTGATAACGCCACAGGTAGCTACCACAAAGACCTATAAAGTTATCAAGGTTCATGCTACCTGATCATGTGACATTTGCTGTTAATTAATTTAATATTCTAAGTGAAATCACACTACTCTTACGAAACGAATAATATGAAATGTAATTCTCATATCTCTCGCGCCCCTGCTGCGGCTGCTGAGACCCTCAACCGGCGTAAATACCTTATTGGTAACTACAGTTTTGAGCCGTTTGGGGTCGAAACGCTCGGGTCATGGGGCCCGAGTGCACGTATCCTTTTTAAGCAAATTTCTCGCCGACTGGTCGACACTTTACGTGACCAGAGGGCTGCCTCGTTCTTTGGCCAAAGAATTAGCATTGCCATTCAACGTGGCAATGCTGCCAGTCTTCTGGGCAAGTTTCCGGATGACAGCGATGCGGACGAGTACTTCAACGCCTAAGTGTGTCCTTTTGTTTTTCTTTATTTTATTTTTTAGTTTTGTATATTTAGTTGTTAGTCTTTTAATTTAGAACCTAGTGTATTTATGTATATGCATAACTCATATTTTATAAAAAATCTAAATTAAAATTATATTTATATGACATATGCATAGTCTCATAAAAGATTAAAATAATTTAAAAATATTAAGCTTATAACTTGCACCAAATCAGTGAATGTAAACTATAATAGGGAGCCACGGATCGGTCCGATAATATGTATTTCTAACGGCAAAAATATGTTTGCTTTTTACGAACGAACGGACGGTAGCTAAGAATAATATTGAAAGAGTTACAACAATAACGTTTTCAACTTAAAATGGAAATTAGTTTCGTATTTTTTTTATTTTGTTCGTTGAAAAGGATAGTGCCTCGAGCTTTTAATGTTATTACACGAATTCAAGGAGAGATAGTTTTGTATTTTGCATTTTCCTTCATTAAGTAGTTTCGTTCAGAAGATATTTCATTTAAATCTTTATCAATCAATCAATCAATCTTTATTCGTGAACACAGGTATTACAATAAAGGTCTTATGTATACATTTTAGTCGAGCTCTATGTCCTACCAATGAAATTGGTGTTCAAATATATTAGTTTTTTTAGTAATAGCTCTGAATCTATACAATACAAAGTCACATTCGAGTAAATAATGTCAACTAAGTTAATAAATAATTAATTAATTATTATATTTTTTTATATACATGTCAATGGTAAATTATATTAAAGGGCTAGTACTGTCAAATATCTTCATAATTATTGTAAATAATGTCAATTAAAAGTATTATGAATAAATAATAATTAATCTATTACTGTTGGCCTGCATCATCCCACTGCTGGGCAAAGGCCTTTGCCCATGGGTTCTTATTAATCTGTTATTATTTATTTTTACTTGTATGTCAACGGTAAATATATGATGCCACAGGTGACTAATGTCTTTATTAAAAGTTAATTACAATTCCCATGACATAAACACACCCCTACCGTCGAACTCCCAGCCAAGATGATAGATCGTAATGACATATGCAACAATCCAAGAGCTTCACTTTTTGTCACCCCCACATCTTAATATGTAAATACCTGTGGACATTTTAAACACCAAGGAACTCCCACTATTAAATATTTGCGTAATTTCTTAATTGACAAAGCTTACTGCACGATCCAAGATTTTCTTAATAATTAGTACCTACTAAAATATTTCACAATACACCTAATTCTTATTTAGTAAGATTTGAAGGAGACCTATGAAATTTTTTAAACTGCATTTCGACATAATTTATTATTGTATACCTACTAGGCAGGACATAATGGATCTGTAATTTACCTAACATCTGTCTGTATAACCTATGCCCACAATAAAGAGATTTGATTTGAACAGTACAACTAAATCTAATGTAGACACATGCACACAAACACCCAATCAACAATCCATTCAATACCTAATTCTAATCGCCATACATCCTCACCTACCTACACGAGACACACTTCACATGAAGCATCATTGTACTCAAGCACGGAGGGAATGCGCTCAGAGGCATAAACATTTTTACTTCACCATTTTACGTTGACCCCCCCTCACCTTTCCCAACTGACCGCATCAAGGTGACACAGGGGTTGACAGGACTAACTTCAGCGGTCAAGTTAAATGGTTACACCGTTAATAGTATTGGCATGGAGGCGCCATGGTTCTTTATGGTGGAGACGAGCGTGCGTTTGGCGCCGATGACGTCATTGTCATGATGTCATGCAGTGCCCGTTAATTGTTTGAGCCTCTAACGTTCAGTATGCAAATCGGGTAATGGAGTCTTCAGACATTGAGTGGGTGAACGGGTAATGGGTTAACTATTTAGATGGTTTCTTTAACTACCTTAAACGTAATGCTAGACTACTAATAGTTTTTTTTTACCGACTTCGAAAAAGGAGGAGGTTCTATGTTCGACTGTATGTATGTATTTTGTTTTTTTTTTTTATGAATGTCCACCGATTTCTCCGTCAATTGTGAACTGATTTTGAAAATTCTTTTTTTGTTTGAAAGGGTATACTTTCGAGGTGGCTCCATTTGTCACCAAGTCAGAATCTGATAAGATGATCCCATAAAAATCGAGGGAAATCTTCAATTGACGGCAGGGTTCGCGCAGTGGTTAAGCGATTGACTGCTGCGCTGCGTGTGGCGGGTTCGATTCCCGCACGGAACAAATATTTATATGACCTAAATTAGTTGTTCTGGGTCTGGCTATTTGTGTATGTGAGATTAAATGTTTGAAAACGCACCCACAATACAGGAGAAATTCCTAGTGTGGGGCAGTTTAAAAAAAAATAGGAATTTCACCGATTTTTCCGTCAATTATGTACCTATTTTGAAAATTCTTCTTTCATTTGGTAGAATAAATTTGACTAACTTTGATAAAGCAGTTTTTAAGTTAACTTCGATAATACGTATTTACATACACTTTGTCTATTATAATACTTCCTGGCATTGTTGTTTACATAGCAAGTAGTGGACGACGAGTTGATGTGGGGTAGGTAGGTACAATACCTAAAAAATGAAACATAAAAAAAAACCGACTTCCAAAAAAATACACTACAAAGTGACAAAAACTTTAATTTCGGAAGTCGGTGGCAAAAAACAAAAATATAGGTAAAGACACCGACCTCCGTTTTTTTTTTTTTTCACTTTGTAATGTTTTTTTTTTTTTTTTTGGAAGTTGGATGTTTTTTTTTTTTTTTTTTTGTTAAAACTTTTATTTATATTTACAGGGTAGCAGAAGAAAACACTGTTAATGTGTAGATGGTGAAGAGAGTAGTCTGTACGAGTATTCTAAAAAAGGATTAATGGATGTGATGCAACTCACGAAAAAGAAAGAAAAATGTTGTTTATTCTGCACAAATAAAACGCACATTACAATAATTTACACGGTAAGTCAGCACAGTATTCGAAAGCAAAGTTAATAATTAAAAAGTTTAAAATCATAGTAGAACTAATTAGTTATGTTCCCAGAAAGGTCAGGTGCGTAGTGCTCGCAACCGGCGTGCATGTATGACCAGATGAAGGAAAGCTCCTACAATCAGGCGCGACACGCGACGCGACACAAAGGCCCCGGGTGTGGCGCGACGAGCGGTGCCTTTGTGTCGCGTCGCGTGTCACGTCTGTTTGTAGGAGCCTTGAACGTAAATGAAGCAAAAGGAGTATGTAGGTAAGGAGCGTAGCAGGTGCCGTTTTATAGTTTCTGCCTACCCCCTTGGGAAGAAGGCGTGAGTTTATGTACATATATATGTAAAATGCCATGTCGTGTGGTGCCGGACGTAAAGAATAGCAGCACCCCATTTCCTCCCGTGGGTGTCGTAAAAGGCGACTAAGGGACTTACTAGAGAATGGGCAGCAGCGTTCTCTATGCATTTTTAACACCATATTGCGATTGCCAACCCGCCTGCCGAGTGGGGCGATTATGGCAACAGCCCCCCCCCCCCTTTTGGGAGAGGCCTATGCCTAGCAGTGGACGTCTTGCGGCTGAAATGAAGATGATGATATGTAAAATCATAGTTGAATAGATTATTTGGTCTAAAAGAGAGAAACCTCTTTGAAGTAACAGGGTACCTACCTAACTCGGGATGCCATACTTACTGACTACTCGTATATGTAAATGAGAAACATTATATGAACCACTTTTAATGAATTTTGACACTAAAATAAAAATTTACCTAAGACAAAAACCCGCTCACATAGTTCACCGAACATCGTACGCCATTAAAGTAGTTAACTTCAAAACCAGGTCGCGTCCCTTAAAGTTTAGAACAAAAATCAAAAGTTTTGGCGAACACCTGCGAAATTATTATCAGAAGCGAAAGTGACTTAATTAAAAATTCTTATCTTAACTGTCTTCTTCTCACTTTTTTTAAGATAATAAGTTTTTAATATAGTATCTGAGGTTAGTATGAAACAGCAGTAAGTAAGTAAGTCGTTTATTTTGCAAATATGGGTACAGTACATGGTGGTAAATTGATATTATATAGGTTTAGCCATATTTTACCAATAGGCATGCAAAAGTTATAGTTTAATTAGATAAAACAATAAAGACATAAGATACATTGAAGAGTTTTAAATCACAACTTATATAGCACTACCACACAATGTTTATATACAAAATTCTTAACAAAGCAGTGATAGCCTAGTGGTGTGACCGTCGGACTGACAAGTCATAGATCTCAAGTTCGAACCCAAGGCACGCACCTCTGACTTTTCGGATTCATGTGCTTGTGCGAATGTGTATAATTATCACTTGCTTAAAAAACAATGAAGAAAAACTTAGTGAGGAAACCGGCCTGAGAGAGTGCCTGAGAGACATTTCTCGACGGCATGTGTAGCCAAGTCAGAGGCCTATGGGCAGAGAGTACACAACCACACGATACACTAATCATTCGAAAAAGAAGAAGATAAAAGTGAACTTTCCAATTTTATATAAATTTTATCTTAATCTTATCCGAGGTCCTGGTGCAAGTTGCGGGAATTTGCTGGCTGCGGGCAGCGTAGGACCAGTTTTTGTGTCGATATTTGAAGCTGGCTTGACCTACGTTCAGCAATTAACGTTTTTCGGCAGTTATATTAGAGATCAGTGCTGGATTAAGCAAGCGCGGGGCCCGTAGCAAATTATAAACGGGTAAAAATGGATGTATAAACGGGTAAAAAAACGGGTAAAAACGGGTAAAAAACGGGTGTATAAACGGGTAAAAAAAAACAAGATAATGCCAAAATAAAGACCCTGTAAAAATGTCAGCCCTTAATATTGATATTTAGAAGTCACAAATCGAAATTTCCCATGTTCCATTTAAATAGAATGAGAAAAAATATGTATGTTTCGCCAACGAAAAATCGGTTACCGATTGTCTGACGTGGATTGCCTTAGTCGGGAAGGGTGTTACGTTTCACGTTTTGTGACATCAAGTAAATTCAATATTCCACGTCTTAATAAGTTTCACTAAAGAAATTACGTTTAGGCGGAGGTTGCCAGGTTTGGATACGCGGGGCCCCCTTTTGCGCGGGGCCAGTAGCAATTGCTACTCTTGCTACGTGGTTAATCCGGCACTGTTAGAGATGATGACCGTCTCATGGTGAAACAGTACACCGTCCATGCTTCCGGGCGTATTAAGACTCATACAGACTCGCGCGAAATCGCGGTGCGACAGGCAGCGACAAAGAAATTGTGCTACTAGGGTCGCGTCGCGCCCGTGTTATCGCACTAGTCTTTAAGGTCTGAATTTTGCCATCACGCAATAAGAAAACATTGTAATCAATGTGTGACTGTCTCTCACGTACTCACACAAGTATAAATAATAATATACTTTGCATCTCTCTATTATTTTTTAGCTTTCTAAAACCACATCCAATTTCATAACCATAACTTCATAAGTGTTATTTACGATTTCTTTCAATCCTTTCCTTACTTTATTAATGGAACAAGGCATTGGACTTCTTCATATTTGGAATTCATTTAATCTCTCTCGGTGGGATTATGATCAGTCTGGAGAAGAGCTCTACAGCGCAGACGGGGTGGAGTGCGGTCTTTTCCCTTATGGGGGAAATCGGCCTAAATACCAATATTAACATAATTAGGAAAAACGAAAATGTTATCAGCCTAGGGTAATTTAGGAACAGTCACAAATGTAAGATATAAGCTACTCGTATAAGAGCATAATCTTTCTAGAAGAAGGGACGCTTTGTCATATCATGCATAGCAGGTCATGCTAGCACCTGCTGTTTAGCTATATAAATATATGTATGTATTATGTATATATATGTATTAGCTGATCCCCCCTTGCATAAATGGTTGAGATTTTTTTGAATATGGATCGATAGAATTTTATAATTCTTAATGTAATTTAAATACCTATACGAAATCTACCCAAAACTGGAAAAAAAAATAAAATCGTACAATTTGTTAGTAAAAATCGCAACCATTTATGCAAGGGGTCAGCTAATTATGTATACTGACTGTACCATGCTTATTTTTACATATTTTTCTCAAAAACATCTTTCTTCAAAACATTTTCTATGCCTAACTTTGCTATACCCTACCCACCTATGCATAAAGCAAAACTCCGCTACTTTTCTTCTCATAGATTACCACACAATACCTTCCCTACCACAATACAACCTTTTGGCAGAAACATGTAAGGATCCTGCCAAAAGCTGCATACTGTTAGAATGTATGACACGCGCCTAGCTCAAGTTTAGCTAAGTTTCATACAAGTTCATACAATGTTCGGCCGTGCAGCGCGACGGATTGTAACTTGTTCGGAGACTTATTCAAGTTACGTGTTTCATTGGTTTAAGGAAAGTTTTTAGTGTTGTTTAGATTAGACGGGGGAACAAGTCTGTGTACTACGATATCCTATGGTGAGACTGGTTCTCACCAAAGGATATCGTAGTACTCAGTAATTGGATTGTGGAGGTCAGATAGGCAGTCGCTCCATGTGAAATACTGATATTTAGCTTTATCCGGTTAGACTGGAAGCCGACACCAACATAGTTGGGAAAAGGCTAGGCAGATGATGATTAGATGGAGGAATAAGGATGATTTAATATTACTCGTGATTTTGCTTCATCGATCGATCGGGGTTGGTATTGATTAATCGTATGAGCGTTTTGGATGTCAAATCTGTTAGCTCGTAAGACATATTGAATAAATAAATAAATAATACATTTTGGTTGCTGAACATATCTAGTAACGAACGATTAAAAGACAAATCGACATAACCAATATGGTTGGCAAATTGTGGTAGTACCACCGTTGTCGTGCAGTGAAACATTTTGATGCCATTAAAGTTGTGTAACAGGGGAAGATAAAAACTGTGTTTCTGAAAAATGGCCGACATTGACGTTCTCCCAGCTTCTCATTATCATCAATAGAAGGCATTAAAAGCTGTATTGACATACCTATTTTTTTTTTATTCACATAAATTTCTATTGCTTTATATTATTAATAATTAATTTGTATTATAGAATGTGTGATTATATTTGTGTTTTTATTGTGATTACTTATAATTATTGATTACAAACATTTTTACGCCCTCTGGAATAACATAGCGCACTCTGTTCCATTGTTTCGGACGGTACCGACACAGGTCTCCTGTGCTTCATACACACACATTCACAGCGTGATTATACACCTGGTAACCACAATTATACCGCGCGTCACTTCGTTAGATAGAAATACTGTAAGGACGCCAAAAAATAAATACACTAAAAGCCTTGATATTTCGCAATGACATCGAGACATGTCTGGAAACCATTTTGGGTCAAATGCGGCCTCGATTAAATTGTCTAGGTAAGGAAACATTTTATTTGTGCCCGAGCGGAATCTATGCAATATAACTTTCTGACAATAGATGGATCGGAATTGGATGTGCGTATGTTATATATTGGAAAGTATTCGTATATAATATACCTACCTGTCTACTGTAGTAGACAGTTTACTTGTATCAATTTTTTGAAGTTTTTGAAATACATTCAAGTCAAAAATGTATATGTCTCAACTGTGTGGTTCTTTCGTTAAAAGACTATCGCAAACTATCTACATGACATACTATCTATCTCAGACTATCTACATCTCAGACTATCTACAAGACTATCTCAGACTATCTACATGGCCCTCACGTGATCTGACCCAGATAATGTCTGGACTTTAAGAGGCTGTGACCTCTGAGTTTCTTTCGCTGTTCCTTCTCATATAGTAGTTTTAGCAAATACCGACCTCAACTAGTTTACTTAGTTTTTTATTTATTGTTGACGTGTAGTATTTTTTGTAACCTACTTACAAAAATAAATACAATTTATCATAATTTTTCATAATTGAAACGAATTCACATTTTCTATTTTATAGACATCTTAACTTTCGTCTACATATTTCTTTAACTATGTTATATGAATTACACTTGTCCTCTTACCTACTTTAAATTACATTGCTTTTTATCTGGCGCTGTGCCATTCGTTACTTGTAACCAATTCTACTGACCTTCACTGTAACGAAATAGTACCTTTTAAGACAGGGTTAGGTCAAGGTTGACCTAAGGGCAAGCTTTTACGTAAGTTTTAGACTCCGACTCGTTACACGTGGACTAAATAGATTGACGTGAATTTAGCAACAAGCACTTTTTAATGAAGAGGTAAAAAAAGACATTGTTGGTAACAAAAGACGCATTTTGTTCATAACTTTGGCCATATCTGGCCTGTCAAGTTTTATTAACCAAGAGCACTGTACTAAAGCCTGAGTGTGTGTTTTCTACAAAAAATTGCTTTTACACCAAAAAATGAGTCAATTTCAACAACTCGATTTTTTACCTTATTTCCATGGACATTTTCATTTTCAGGTTTTATAACATGTGCACTACCGTTCTCACTGTGCGTAAGCGCACGATTGTCTCTTGCCGAGCAGGGATTAATTGTTCGTTTAAACTCATCAGTGGAAGCTCAGGACGGCGAAACAAAATGACCATAGAAATTAATCATTTCGATCGGACAAAACTACCGTTGACATGTACTCATTAAATATGAGTCAAAACATTCAAAAACAATTAGCTTCTTGTAGGTTAATTATTACTTAACGCAATCAAAATACTTTTTCCTATATATTATATGTTGGAGATTATCTTCCTGAGAGGTAAACGCTGTGTATGAAAGTGATTGTGGACAAGACACAGAAATTGATAATTCATCATTTACTGATGTTTTGCTTAAAAAGTAATAGTCTTATAAGCATAATTTAAGTGGCTTCATTTCGATTCACGTCTCTTTAATTTTGAGAAAAAATATCGTTGCATTATTTGTAAAGCAGCACTGCGCTTTCAGCCTAGACGCGTACATTTTTCGCCTGAGAAATTCACTCAAATGCTCTTCCACAAAAATTGCTAAAATACTTACACACACTATATTTCAATAACTCCAACATACTTAAAAAAGAACATAATTTTCGAACCCGCAAAAAAAGGACAGTCCAAAAATTGTAACTAAAACCTGTGCCAGAAAACTAACTTTTGAACACTTTTATATGGCTTTACGGTGTACAGTGGGCTAATACGTTCAGGTTGTCTTCCGTGCCAGCAAGTTTCGATATAAATCGTGGGTTGGAGTGTGGTGTAGAAGATAGCAGGCAGAAATTTTGGCAGGCGGCCCTACGGCCACCAGTAAGGGAGTACGTTGGCTCGACAGTCACCTTGTACTCGTGTTTAACAGTTACAGCCGTGTAAGTGAGCGAATTGAATTTTTGTTTTTATGCTAATTTTGGCAACCGTTCCGGCGTTAAATGGTCGTGTGAAAGCCGGGGTTGGGTATTGTCCTTTTGCCAATTTTCATGCTGTCTTGATTTAAATTAGAGAATCTAAGGCCCATCGTCCACGATGCTACTGAAAAGCAACATGACGCGACTTATTAAGGCGTTATTAACTACTTTGTGATTGATTGGTATTTCTTTTATTGTTTATTTTTTTTGTTTCTATTTGTTGTACCTAGAGTAGGTAGGCACGCTTTTAACGTATGACTTTTTATTTTACATCGTTCTCACATAAATACACACATCAAAAAAGTCTAAGCAACATGTAAGGATTTGAACTTAGAACGATTTTTACTATTGTAATATATTTATATTTCTTTTATAAATAATAACTAAGCATTTTTAATGCATTAGTGACTAAAGCAACAAAGTCCTTCATTCAATTTTTCATTTAATCACAATAATTTAAAAAAAGTAGTAGTCTAAATATATAAAAGAAGAAACTGACTGACTGACTGACTGACATATCAACGCACAGCCCAAACCGCTGGGTCTATAGATTCCAAATTTGGCACGTGGGTTCCTTATGAGGTCTAGGGGTGCACTAAGAAAGGATTTTTGGAAATTCCACCCCTAAGGGGATAAAATAGGGGATGAAAGTTTGTATGAAAGTCCGTCAGTTTTGAAGTTAGGATCTTCAAATTTTGTGTTCAGGCTGATGATTGAAAATTAATTTATACTTGTCTCAGCGTTTTTGATAATTCCACCCCTAAAGGGTTAAAAAGGGGGATGAAGTTAAGTTCCTTAATTTTCGAAGAAAAATAACAAATTTTTACTATCTAGGCTTATGGTTGGAAGCCAAAGCGTGTTGTCGGATTTACAACCCTTAAGGGGATGAAAAGGGGGATGATTTTTTTTTGTTTTTAATTAAAATTCTTTATTTATTAAGTTAAAATCACTAAAATTTCGGCTTATGTTTAGAAACTAACACAACCAAAGTAAATAGTTGTTTTTTTTTAACCGACTTTTCAAAAAGGAGGAAGTTCTCAATTCGGTTGTATTTTATTTTATTTTATTTTTAATGTTTGTTACCTCAGAACTCCGTTGTTTGTGAACCGATTTGGCAAATTCTTTTTTAGTTGAAAGGATATACTTCCAAATTGGTCCCAAAATCCAGTTCTGATGATGGGATCCATGAGGAATTGAGGGAACTCCTCAAATTTTATAGGCAAACATATAGCGATTTTCATCAAAAACTCAAGCATTTGCATTCAGTAAGTATCATTTGATGAAGTGGAACTGATGAAGAAGACCACAAATGGCCTCAAATGTTCCTCAATGATAAGTATTTCACGGGTGGCGGGTGGTTCACTCCGGCTATAAATGATAATTAACCGATTTTTATTAACTTTGCTTGGGTAGTTTTTGAGTTAGCTTCGATAATACGTATTTAATCCACTTCGTACATCTTGTGTCACTGTTGTTTGTGCGGTGTAGCAAGTAGTGGTAATCGAATTGTTGTGGGGTAGGTACCATAACTAAAAAGTGAAAAATTAAAACTTTTAAACAAAAAAAATAACCGACTTCCAAAAAAAAAAACACTATAAAGGGAAAAATAACTTTAATTTCGGAAGTCGGTGGCAAAAAACGAAAATGCAGAACCAAGGTCACCGACATCCGAAATTAAAGTAATTTTTCAATTTTAGTTTTTTTTTTTTTGGAAGTCGGTTGTTTTTTTGTTAAAAAGTTTTTTTTAATTTCATCCCACAAGGATCTGAAAAGGGTGATGAAGTTTTTTTATTGAAGTTGTTCATTCGCAAAATTTTGTATACAAGTAAAAATAATATAATTACAGGTGTACTGTTTCTAACTTTACAATATTTTACATGGAGCGTCTGCCTATCTAACCTCCACAACGCAGTTACTGGGTTTAGTTCATAAACTTGAAACTCAAGACAAATACGTTCTTAATACATAAAACACAAAGTTTGTCATAATTCGTTTTTCAAAACATCCCCTCTTAAGGTGCTTATTCTTTTGAAAGAAAAAAAAAAAGAATTACGAGTATATGGGGTTTTCGAGAATTGATCCCAAACAGGGGAATGTGGGGTAATTAAGTTTTTAGGGGAGTATTTAACTGCGTGCCTTGAATAACTCAAAAGGTTTTATTTTTAAGTTTTTGAATTACTCAAAAGTATTTTTAATCCCGGTCATAGGGTACTTTCATTCGCGGTAGTACGTTCCCGTTGGATTTTTTCCGACATCCACGCGGGCAAAGCCACGGGCAAAAGCTATCTCTATATCTATATATATATAAAATGGTAAACTGACTGACTGACTGACTGATATATCAACGCACAGTCCAAACCGCTGGTCCTAGAGACATGAAACTTGGAGGGTGTGTTCTTTGTGAGGAGTAAGTATCCATTATGAAAGGATTTTTGGGAATTCTACCCCTAAAGGGGTAAAATATGGGATGGAAGTTTATATGAAAGTCCGTCAGTTTTGAAGTTAGGAAATTTTGTGTGTAGGCTGACAATTGAAAATTAATTTACACGTGTCTCAGCGTTTTTGATAATTCCACCCCCGGAGGGTTAAAAAGGGGGATGAATTCGGATTCGAAGAAAAATCACTAAATTTACTATCTAGGCTTATGGTTGGAAGCTAACGCAATGGTGTTGTTAAAATTCCAACCCTTAAGGGGGTGAACAGGGGGATGAAATTTTGTTTTTAATTAAAGTTCTTTATTTTTTAAGTTAAAATAACTCATATTTCGGCTTATGGTTGGAAACTAACAAAACGTAAATCATTGTTTATTTCAACCCTGAAAAGGGGGATGAAGTTTTGTATTGAAGTTGTTCATCCGCTAAATTTTGTATTCAAGTAAAAATAATATAAGTACACGTGTACTGTTTCTAAATTTACGGTATTTTACGGATTTTACGCAGTTACTGGGTAATACAATACCCCTTGGTAAGAATGGTTGTCAAACTTTCGGGCTTCTGACTTCCCGTAACGACTGTCAAAGATCCATAAATGACAGCCGGGATCAACAGCTTAACGTGCTTTCCAAGGCACGGACAGGTCTCTTTATGTAAAGATGGTCACCCATCCACAGACAAACTGCGGCAAGTGTAGCTTAACCTGATCGATCGACCTGTGCGGCTGTTATTATTTAGCCATGGGCCCCTCCCCCGGAGAAACCCCCTATCCCCTTCTCCGGGAGAATCGATATAGATTAGGATAGTTAGGATACTAATAGAATGCGATAGTGCTCATCCAACTGATACAATACATAAATAGTAAAGATGCAATTTAAGCAATATGGCTTTTGTCACGGCTCCGGCGCTGGATGTATCTATTATCACTCAATAAAACAGTTGATTGTTGTACATGGAGTTTCAAGCATACACTATGCATGCAGCAAGCATGCAGCATGCAATGAGCAAGCAAGCAAGCAAGCATGCAGCATGCAAGCGAGCATGCAAGCAAGCATGCAGCATGCAAGGGAGCATGCAACATGCAGCAGGCATGGTGTCTGTCACGGTTCCGGCCCTGCGGGGCTCCGGCGGTCCCACGCGAGCTTATCGTCGCAGATGGTTTAACGCTCACCACCACAGCTTCGTCTTGCTGGCCGGCTACGCCGGCCATCCTCAGCCACGGCGGCAAGCGTTACAACCACCTGCTCCTCAACTCGTAGGCCGCCTCGCCCCTCCGCACCTACGCGATTCTAAATTACACTCTAGGGGTAGGACATACAAGGCTGCATGGAGTCGGATTCACAGCGATTCGTTTTTGTTACTAAAACATGGCTTTTGTCACGGCTCCGGCACTGGATGTATCTATTATCATTCAATAAAACAATTGATTGTGAACATGGAGTTTTTATTTCCCTGTAAGCATGCAAACAAGCATACACTATGCATGCAGCAAGCATGCAGCATGCAAGCGAGCATGCAAGCGAGCATTCAAGCAAGCATGCAGCATACAAGGGAGCATGCAACATGCAGCAGGCATGGGTTCTGTCACGGCTCCGGCGCTGCGGAGCTCCGGCGGTCCCACGCGAGCTTATCGTCGCAGATGGTTTAACGCTCACCACCGCAGCTTCGTCTTGCTGGCCGGCTTCGCCGGCCAGCCTCAGCCGCGGCGGCAAGCGTTACAACCACCTGCTCCTCAACTCGCGGGCCGCCTCGCCCCTCCGCGCCTACGCGATTCTAAATTACAATCTAGGGGTAGGGCACGTGGTGCACTCTACGTGGAGTCGGATTTACAGCGATTCGTTTCTGTTACTAAAACTTAATTTTTAGCAAATGCAGCAAACAATCTATATACATACAATTCAGTAGATAGTAAAGTTAGATTAGGTTAGATTAGATTAGGATATAGATTAGAACACGTCAGCTAAGAAAGTATTTTTGAAAATTCATCCTTTAAGGGGGTAAAAAGGGGAGATTTCGTTTGTTTGAAAAATGTTATTCCTTGAGTTTATAAACTTGAAACTTGGCACGAATGCGTATCTTATTAAATAAAAAAGTTTGATTATTTCAATATTTTTTTTAAACTACCCCATAAAGGGGGTGTCAAAGTTTGTATGGAAAAACTGATGACTATCAACACATATAGCTCAAACCACTGAACGGATTTCGCTGAAATTTGGCAAACAGATATTTATTGTGACGCAGGCATCCGCTAAGAACGGATTTTTGAAAATTCAACCCGTAAAGTGAAAGTATAAAATTCAAAGTCCTGACTGACTGACTGATATAACAACGCACAGCCCAAACCGCTGGGTCTAGAGATTCCAAATTTGGCACGTAGGTTCCTTATGAGGTCTAAAGGTACACTAAGAAATGATTTTTGGAAATTTCATCCCTAAAGGGGTAAAATAGGGGATGGAAATTTATATGAAAGTCCGTCAGTTTTGAAATTAGGATCTTCAAATTTTGTGATTAGGCTGACGATTAGCTATATACTATAATGGTAAACTGACTGACTGGCTGATATATAATAGACATATAAAATTCTAAGTCCTGACTGACTGACTGATATATCAACGCACAGCCCAAACCGCTGGGTCTAGAGATTCCAAATTTGGCACATAGGTTCCTTAGGAGGTCTAGGAGTGCACAAAGGATTTTTAGAAATTCCACTCCTAAGGGGATAAAGTAGGGGATGAAAGTTTGTATGAAAGTCCGTCAGTTTTGAATTTATGATCATCAAATATTGTGATTAGGCTGACGATTTAAAATTAATGTATAAGTGTTTCAGCATTTTTGATAATTCCACCCTCGAAGGGTTAAAAAGGGGGATGAAGTTGAAAAGTCCTTAATTTTCGAAGAAAAATCACAGAATTTAGTATCTAGGCTTATGGTTGGAAGCTAACGCAACGGTGTTGTTAGAATTTCAACCCTTAAGGTAAAAAAGGGGCATGAAATTTGATTATTAATTCAAGTTCTTTATTTTTTAAGTAAAAATCACTAATATTTCGGCTTATGGTTGGAAACTAACACAACGTAAATCGTTGTTTTATTGTTTATTTTCAACCCACAAGGTTCTGAAAAGGGGGATGTAGTTTTGTATTGAAGCAGTTCATTCGCTAAATTTTGTATTCAAGTAAAAATAATATAAGTACCTACACGTGTACTGTTTCTAGCTTTACAGTATTTTACATGCAGCGACTGTCTATCTGACCTCCACAACGCAGTTACTGGGTAATACGATACCCCTTGGTAAAAATGGTTGTCAGAGTTTCGGGCTTCTGATTTCACGTAACGACTGTCAAAGATCCATGAATGACATCCGGGATCAACAGCTTAACGTGCGTATGTAAAGATGGTCACCCATCCACAGACCAACTGCGGCAAGTGTAGCTTAAACAGGTGGATACTGGTCCTTTACAGTAGGTATTTCTTTACAGTATTTCTCAAATATCACACGTAGTGGAGGACAATTAGCCATGAACAAAGCTCTATACTGTTATTGTTATAATAATTCATAATTATCTAGAAAAAAGAATTTATACTGTACGCAGACGAAGTAAAATAATATAGTAACGAAGTCAAACCTTACATTGAATATTCGAATCTGATGCCGAAAATATAGTTTTTAGAATTTTAGTCTGTTTGTTTGTATGTATGTTCCAGTTTGCATAAAAAACGGACGGACGAATTTATATGATATTTGGTACACAGATAGTTTATAACCTGGATTAACATATAGGTTATTTTTTAATCCCGATAGTACGTTCGGCTTATTCCACAAATCCCCCCTGAAAATCCCCCTTAGGAGGAAAAGTGGAATCTATAAAAAACAGTCTAGAATTCACCCCTGATAATCCCGCTTAGCGGGGAAAACTAGAATTGAAAAAAAAAAACCCCAAGATCCCCTGAAAGTGATTTTTTTTACATTAGGGTTCAGTTTTCCCCACTGAGGGGGATTCTCTGGGGGGATTAGTGAAATAAGCCGGATTATCAGTGGTGAATTCTAGACGTGCTACAAATTTTGACGACGTAAATAACGCTCTATTGCAGGTCCAAAATTGGTTTACTGCTAATAATTTAGTATTAAATGGGAAAAAAACGAAGTGCATAAAATTTTCTTTACCAAATGTCAAAAGTAGTGATTGTGAGATAGTATTGAATCAAGAGAAACTAGAATTCGTCGATAAAACTGTTTTCCTGGGGATCACGCTGGATTCAAGACTACAATGGGGTCCTCATTTAACATCTCTTGCAGGACGGCTAAGTTCAGCAGCATATGCTGTCAGAAAAATCCGTCAATTTACTGATGTAGATACCGCGAGGCTAGTCTATTTCAGTTACTTCCATAGTATAATGTCTTACGGTATTTTACTTTGGGGACGGGCTGCAGACATCGAGTCTATTTTTATTCTGCAGAAAAGAGCCATCAGAGCCATATATAATCTCCGCAGGCGCGATTCTCTAAGGGAACTGTTTAAGGATATTAACATCATGACGGTACCTTGTCAATATATCTACGAAAACATCATGTACGTAAGGAAAAATTTACATCTTTTTAGAAAAAGAGGTGAAAGACATAATTATAGTACTAGAAATAGGGACCTATTAGCTCAACCAGGTTTCAGACTGGCTAAAGTAGACTCATCTTTCATGGGGTACTGTTTAAAATGTTACAATAAAATTCCTCCCCACATACTTCAACTGAATGAGACTAAATTTAAATCTTGTATAAAACGCACACTATGCAGGCAGGCATATTATAAGTTGGGGGATTACATCGCTGATAAAAATGCTTGGCTGAATGCTGGTCCTGCTCCACAACCTCAGCTAGTTAATTAACATTTGACAATCATGTTGGAGCTGCTGAAGATTGTAAACTATTTTTGCATTGTATAAACTCAATGTCCTTGAATTATATAATTGCATAGCACAGGTGTGAGTACTATGTACTATAGAGCTACCATTTACCGGGTAATATGTCTTTTATTGACTTGAATGTGCCCTGGCGGCTGAGAGTATGTCATGCTCACTCAAATGTCTCGCTGGTGGTGGCGTGTGTGTTGGATCATTAAGTTCCCTTCAAAATGGTTGAGCTAAATGGTGCTGATCCATGCGTCATGTTCGTGAACGGGCGCCGTCAGTTGGGACTGGTCATCTCTTAGCTGCCACGGCTTATTTTAATTTTTGAATTGTTTCTATTACGGACGCTTCTAACGTGCACGTCTTTCTACATTGTTCTCACATGTATAACTTCAACATGAATGATGTAACCCATATTTTGTAACAATATTTTGTTTTAAAAGAGTGTCCATGGAGTTTCTTGTCCGTTCTTCTCCATAGGAACCTACTACGCTTTGGAATGGGCAACTAGCTTCATCTTTCTGACTGACCGACCCCTTGACAATTCAAAAGTGCCTGTAATTGGTTTAATTGAAATAAATGCTTTGAGTTTGAGTTTGAGTTTGACTGGTTTTTATATATTCCACTTTTCCTCCTAAGGGGGATTTATCAGGGGGGATTTGTGGAATAAGCCGTACGTTCCCGTCGGCTATTTTTCGACATCCACGCGGGCGAAGCCGCGGGCAGAAGCTAGTATAAAATAAAGTTAAAACGAAGTTACACTTTTCATGTTTTACAAAATTAAATAACATTTTTTTTTTGTTATTTGGTAATTCAATACAAAGTGTGATCGCCTCTATAGCTGATCCTGTGGCAATCGCTCCCAATGGAATTTTAACAAGCCTTTCAGGTTGTTGGGTTGTCGACACTCCGTCTAGGTTCTCTAGAACACGTCTCTGGAGCATGTCCCATACGTGCTAGATGGGATTGAGGTCTGGAGATTGTGCAGGCCACGGCAATACTCGGATGTTTTCCATTGCCAAGTACTCTCTGGTCCTCCGAGCCGTGTGCGAACGCGCATTGTCATGCCTCAGCGTGAAAACTGAGCCAAGACTTTATGCAAATGGGTGAACATAAGGCCCGTGGACATCTTCAAGGTAACTTTCAGCATTCATATTGCCAACTACAAAAACGAGCTCAGTTCGTCTGTTCTTCATAATACCTGCCCATACCTGTACATACTGTGGAGCCACTGTAAATGTGCACTTCCTGGACGCATCTCAGCCATTCAGAATATCCGGGACGACGATACACTCTTACCCTTCTCGTATCAGGCTTAAATCCAAACCGTGACTCATCGCAAAATAACATTTTATCCCATTGTCCTGAGTCCATGTCAAGTATTCCCTACACCATTCGTTGCGACGGGCGCGATTCCCATGGCGCATAGGTGGGCACCTAATCGGGCATCGAGCTTGTAGGCCGTATTCATGCAGCCTATTTCTCACGGTTTGGTGGATAAAAACAACACCGCTTGAGTATTGTAGCTTTAACCTATGTCCCGGGCGGTTAACATCGGCTGACGTCCTGCAATCAGTTATATGTCTCGGTCCTGTCGAGCAGTTGTACTCCTTCCACGTCCTGAGTGCTGCTCAGCAGGATCCCCTGTATTAACGTAACGCTGCCAAAGACGACAAATCACGCTCCTATTGACACCAAAATGCTATGGTACCTGGGACTGATTTCTTTCCGCTTCGAGCATTCCTACAGCTCTCTGCATTTCATCAGCAGTCAAATGGCGTCACTCCATGGCATAAAAAATGACTCACCACTAAATTTTTTCAAAAACTGTGTCTCGCAAAATTATAAAAATGAGATAAATACCAAATTTATCACGCAATGAAAAGACATGAAATCGGGAAAAAATAATTTGCTTTTATTTTAATTAAAACAAGACACAATCGAAAAGTTTATATTTTAAAATCAGCCAGTATGTTTCCCAAAACAAAAAGATTGTATACTAATCTACTTTGTTAAGAAAAAAAAAAAAACTTGCAGTTTCCGTAAATGATGCGTGTTGCTTAGATTTTTTTGATGTGTGTATTTATAAATTCAACATTAAAGATGTAGCTAATATTTTTGTAACATTATAATTTAAAAGAGTGTCTATGGAGTTTCTTGCCTGTTCTTCTCCATAGGCAGGTACCTACTACGCTTTGGAATGGGCAACTATCTTCATATTATGACTGACCGACTCCTTGACAGTTAAAAAGTGCCTGTAAATGATTTAATAGACATAAATTCTTTGAGTTTGAGTTACTCACGTACGGACCGCCATTGAAATACTAATGAAGTTACATTCTGGCTACTCATTGGTGATTAGAGTTTGTGACACGTTAGTTTTGATTCGCGTTGTGGACGATCGAAGGCCTTTGACTGCACTAGTGCGGTAATAAGACAAGAAGAATAAATGCTGATACGTTTTATGGAGACAAATGAGGCATATATTCGTCCAGGAAAATTAAAACTGCTATGCATGAACGGTAAACCAGAATACATAAATCATGATGCTACAACGATTCTCAACTCAAAAGAGTTGAAGAATTGTTGTCGTTGTCGAAGAGTACTGTTCAATTTATTTTCATAAATGAGTTCTGATTTATATTTGGACTCATTTCAATTACCCGGAATTAATTATGTAGCATATTTTTAAATTGATAAACATGACCTAAGCTTTACAATTTTGAAGGTTTGCAAACTAATTTGTCAAAATAATACCAATGAAAATTTGGACTAATATTTATTTGAATTGTGCAATGAATTGATAAATTTGCATAGTTTACCTGTTGAATGGCAGGTAATTAATTATTTTGAAAGGATGTTAATGTTTATACGAATAAATACGACGTAATTAAAGTGTAACAAGCTTTTAGGTGGTATTTCACTTGTTTGCAGTTATTTGTCTATTTTCAACGGCAGAATGTATCAGATGACATAATCAATGGTATATCATGTAGGTACCTACATATTAATTCAAATGCTGGAGAAAATTATAGAACAGGGACCCAATAGTAGGATCATACAAATCATTATTGTCATGATTAACAATCTGCCATAATAATAATTTTATTATTTATGCTACTTTTTACGAGGAATTTCCAATCTGCATTTTATTATATAACTGGCGACCCTCCCCTGCTTCGCACAGTTTTTACGACTTGACAAAACATCGAAATTTCTTTATTATAATTATGTTTGTTTAATATGAATGTATTATACACATATACCTTTCAGAATACATTTTCTGAATGGTGTTGTAACCGCGTAATAACAACGCGGTCACACGGACAGACAACAAAAATGACTTGAATTTATAATTTGTATAAATATAGGTACCGGATACTGTACCGTGTGGTGCCGGACGTAAAGAATAGCACCACCCCATTTCCTCCCGTGGGTGTCGTAAAAGGCGACTAAGAGACTTACTAGAGAATGGGCAGCAGCGTTCTCTATGCATTTTTAACACCATACTGCGATCGCCAACCCGGCTGCCAAGCGTGGCGATTATGGCAAACCCCCTCAATTGGGGGAGGCTTATGTCCAGCAGTGGACGTCTTTCGGCTGAAATGATGATGATGATGATAAATATAGGTATTATACTAGCTAAAGACGGATAATTCAATTTATCTTTAAAATTATTCGCCACCGTAGCGCATCTGCTACGCAAGCGCTATAAGTGCTACGAAGCTACGGCGTAGCAACGCAATATGTGCTTTGTCATTCACGCCTCGTTTTCATCACAATCGGATGCAGTTTAATTTGAAATGGAATTCATGTGAATTGTCTGTTTATTGTGGTGTTTTGTTTGAATGTACACAAACTAATAGATAATTTAATTAAATCAACTAGCCGTATTTGTTGTACCTGGTTAAAACCGTTTTAGATAGTTTTAATCATAGAATATTGTTTAACTACATAAAGTTTATTAAATACACCTAGTGACATTTTCGTGTCATTATTTCCTTTTCGGTATTATTCTCTCACGAAATTGAAAAGAAGTATTTATGCATAAAATTATCCCCAATCTTCTAAATATATAAAAGAAGAAACTGACTGACTGACATATCAACGCACAGCCCAAACCGCTGGGTCTAGAGATTCCAAATTTGGCACGTAGGTTCCTTATGAGGTCTGGGGGTGCACTAAGAAAGGATTTTTGGAAATTTCACCCCTATGGGGATAAAACAGGGTATGAAAGTTTATATGAAAAATATTATTCATTTGGTTGATTCAGTTGAAACTTGGCACAAATACTTGCCTAAGTAATTAATAACATTTTTCATTATTAGTTTTTCAAAACTACCCCTCAAAAGGGAATTGCGAAGTGTCAAAGTTTGTATGTAGGAATTTTAACGCGTGGTTCGATTAACTTGAAACTTAGTAGAAATACTTGCGACCAAAAATAAAGAATAACATGGCCATTGGCTAGGGAAGTATTGACATCCACGTGGGCGAAGCCACGGGCAACAGCTAGTAAGCAATAAGAGAGCGAGAGAGATTTAGATTTTCATACATTTTTGATACACTTTCTCAAGGAATATCGCAAAATATATTATTATGAACCCCGAACAAACACATATTAAGGCACTATTATTAAGTTGCCATTAAAAAGACATAACTTACTTAATTTCAACACCAAAAAACATTCACACACCAGTCTAAACACCAAAACCCAACAACTAAAGCCTTGCAACAATCGCATCATTACGTGCAAGTGGCTGGTCCCTGCCCCTCCCGCCCCGTACAGCCACCATTACCGCGAGATGAAGATATGATCCAAGATGCTGGTCATGAATAATTCTACAGCCATTACCGATGCCGACTGGGCAGCTACCATTCATTGGGTGATGCTCGGGTTTATTGAACAGTTTTGAGAATAAAAGGTATTTTAGTTTAAGGAAAATCTCCCAAAAAAGTATTACATCAACCCAGCTTTACGGGTTGATGCATTACTTTTTTGGGCGATTTCTTTATACATAAGAGACTTTTCCAGTATGTCATGTGACTTGGTGGAAAAATTAAAATCAACCTCCATGAGTGTAGTTTCTTTAATAACGGGTTCAGAACGCCGATGGGGTTGCCATGACGTTGCAGTGCGTCAGAGGTGTTTGCGGCGGCGCGTATAGATTTTTTTTTACACAATACTCGTAATGCACAAACGCAGCATCGATGGTAACTCGAATCATGGCCAGCTGGTTCTGAAACTCATTGCTGTCAGATTGGGCTGTCTGTATGTAATTCACTGATTTCAGTTACGTATGCCATCGTATCGTGCTGTTTACTAACACTTAGTTTTAAGTACAATGCGACTATATCTGTCTTCACTCGAATAAAAATAATGAATTTGGGTTTATTGTATGTTCGATGCGCCCTGAGTAGGCAGATCCACCACCACTTTGCTGATTCGCTTATATTATTACAGCGGAATGGGCTATTCCATACAATGAGCCGCCTCTGTGGTCTAGTAGTAAAACCACCTGTCTCAGATCCAGAGGTCCCGGGTTCGATTCCCAGCGGGGGCAAAAATATCTGCTTGGTTTGGTTGGTGGTAGGGCTTGTTCTAAGTCCGCCTGGCTAGCTAATCCCAATCCCACCATCTTATCTTAGTCTGTCGCCAAAACAACAATGTTAACAGCATTTGTTGTGTTTCGGCAGTTTGAGGTAAGTTAGCAAGTTCCTCTGTGGTTGAGGATTCCGGATGAAGCTCGCTTCCATCTTCGGCCTTATCATCACTTACCATCAGGTGAGATGAAGGCCAAGAGCTTACCAGTTGTATGTAAAAAAAAGAGGGTTTTCTGAAATGACGTTCACTAGGTAGGGCACTGAGACGTCTCGGTAGGGCACTGTCAAAAATTACAAAGCGCCTATATTTTCTGTAGTCATGATTGAATGATGAACGGATGAATGAAACGAATGATGAACGTCATCATTTATTTTATATTTATTTTCGAAATGGAAGACCTCTTGTCAAAATGGCGCCGCAAGTTATTGTATGCCACAGGATAGAAACCTTCACCGTGTAAATGGGGCTTCAAAATAAACACTAATTGTCTGTCTAGCCTTTTCGCAACTATGTTGGGTCGGCTTCCAGTCTAAATGGATGCAGTTGAATACCAGTATTGGAGCGATCGCCTATCTGACCGCCACAACCCAGTAACTGGGTAACACGATACCCCTTGGTAAGACTGGTTGTCAGCCTTTCGGGCTACTGACGAACCGTAACGACTATCAAAGGTCCACGAATGACAGCCGGGACCAACGGCTTAACGTGCTTTCCGAGGCACGGAGGAGTCTCGGTATGTAAAAATGGTCACTTATCCACGGACCCTGGCAAGTGTATAGCTTAACCAGCTTGCGAGCTTAGTTGTTATTACTTAGCCACGGGCTCCTCTTCAACATGATCACTTTATTCCCCAACAATGACCCAAATTGAGCATATGTTTTTTTTCTATGATTATAAAAAAAATAAGAAAACAGCACCCACAAAATTGCATATGCAACCACAAACTCAGCAGCAATCATTGAACCACCAAATCAATACCGATATACATAAGATCATACAATTTTCATACACAATTCCGTAATATAATCCAGTTTGAATAATTCCAAGGCCCGGAGGCCTGAGGTGATACGGAGTGTCGACTGTAGATAGCGTTTAGGCCGATTTCTTGGCACGGAGCCTTCAATAACCGCTGCCTGGACTTTGGCCTGGCCTATTCTATAGACAACTGCGAACGAGAAGCGATCCGAAGATAGTGATTGGTTTGACAAATTCTTAGTAATACGAGTTGTTTTATTAGTTTGTTTGTCCTGCTTTTACTTGTCAGTGAGCCGAGGAATTGTCGTGAGATTTGGAAGAAGACCGACATAGTACAAGGCATATATTTATGTCGACACGTGTTAGGACGCTAATCAAAGCCTTTGCTATAATTTGACTTAAAATTAATGTCAAATTAATATTATGTCACAAACAAAGGAAAACAAAAAAAACACTGAAAAACTTGGCCTGGTGCAGAATATATCAGGCAAGGAAATTTAACATCATATTTCTAAGATAACGGGGTATCATTTGAATTTTGTAATAAAAACTTTAGGTTCCTAAAGACTTAACTACTTCTTCAAACTTGGATTGTATTCAACAAGAATGTTGTTTTCAGTAAGATCTTTTAATCAGCATTGCGTTTGCTGAAGAAATGCAATACCTACGTACAATAGACCGTACTTATTAGAAAAATCTAAATCAAAAGTCATTCATTCAAATTAGGCTGAGAATCAGCACTTTTTGAACGTCAAAATTATATAAGACAGTACCCCAAAATGTCTGCCCTTCACCAGTTCCTAGTGCTTTAGCTGGGAAGAATAAGTGGTGCAACAAACTCCCCAGCAACACATTATTCTTACAATGAAAACTGACCAACGAATAACAATTTCCGCTCACAAACTATTTTCAATCCCCTGTATTCGCAAGTCAGTTTAATATCCAAGAACAAAAACAGTCATAGATAAAACCTAGTTTGAACTATTGAATTTTATAGGCTATCTACAAAATATATTTTTTCCCAAAATCGGTTATCCGAATACGTATGAATTGTGGTCCCAAAGTTGTTCGGGCTGTGAGCAAAAAATGTATTATAATTTAGCTGCCGGCCACAGCATAAAGTTTAGGAAGTTTTGATACACAACAAAAAGGCACAGAAGTAGGTCAAGTTATAGTATTTTATTAGTTTCGGGATGTGAGGTGTTGATGGTGGAATTAGGGTTGAATTTCGTCACCCTATTTTTGTTGGAAGTCCAGTTTTCTAAGCACACAGCCGCATGGTGCTGATTATCACGATTTATCAACTGATTGAAAGGCCTAGTCAAATTAGAAATTTATTAAAAAGCGTTTTTTTAAAGATAAATTAGTGTAATATAGTTGTACCTAGTTAGTAAGTAGTATATTCAGTGATTATACAGTGTTTTTTGTCGCGATAACTTCGCACAAAAAGGATTTTAAACCGGCTGTCAACTCGACCAAACCAACGGTGACGGATTTCAAATACATATCTTCAATCCCGGGGAGTATTTTGTTTTATTTATGTTATTCTGCATAATATTTACAGACCGTAGAACATCACAAAATACTGCTCAGGTCTCTGAGCTACGTCCAAAACACACTGGCACGGTTTATGTCTCCTTTTGCTTGACAATTAGTGGAAGCAAAATCGACGACGAAAACATTCGCTCAGACAATAAACACTACATAATTTACTATACACAAAACATAGGTTCATTAGGCCTTATTGATTACCTATTTTATTCTTACCTATCAAACCTGTAATGTGTCATAAACTTATATTGTCGATTAAGTTTTTTTTTTGTCTTAAATAATAAAAGCAGTGCTTATTCCTTTTAACTTCATTTTTGTTTAACATTCTAAACTAATTCCTTATTAGCTACATCTTATTGTAATATCTTTGTTAACAATTTATTACCTATTTTTAATACAATTTTTTTTCCCCTTCTACCTCCTACTAATCTAAATTTTAAAACATCTTTTTCTTACACTGTTATTTAGCTGCATATCTTCACACATTCCAGGTGACTGACAGTTCAAAGCAAAATGATGACCCGCAGTGCTACCATCAGGGAATTAGAAGCAAAATTACGAGCTACCTTAAAGGAGCTTGAGGCTTCTAAAGCTACATGCAAACAGCTGCTCCAGGAAAGGGAAGACAGTGAAGTGGAAGTGGAAAACATTATTTTTAAAAACACCTCCCTCAAAAATGAACTGTCTCACCTACATACACAACACCTGGACTTAACTGATCAGCACAGCCAACTACAACATCTGGTGTCAACATTTCAAGAGTGCAGTGACACCCACGAACTGGCTTTGCATCGAATTACTGAACTTGAACAAAAATTGTGTGAAGCCCAAAAGGCACTATCTCTCTCCGAGTGTATCAAGGTTAGCAAACAGGTTTCTAGCACTAGTAAACTTTTTAATGAGTTGGTAGGTAATAAGACAAAATCAGTGTGTGAGCCAGCTGTAACAATAGATTTGACTGGTGATGACACCATACCATTATGTCCTATTGTTATGAGTCACAATAAATTAAAGAAATATATTAAAATCAAGAAATTAATTAAACGGTCAAAGAGAACAATTAAAAAACAAAATCTCTTAAAATTTAATATTTCACTTAGAAAGGAACGTGTTGTCTTATCAAAAAGCTTAAATACAGTTTCTATTGAGTTAGATAAATGTAGGGAAAAATATGACACTGATATCCAGCTCCTCTATAATGAAATACTACACAAGGAGCACTTGCTGAAGGATATTTTTGAAAAATATGAGACTTCACAACAACAATTAAGTGACCGCTTGTTTGAGGCTGGGGAACTATTGGACTTGGTGAAGTGCAATGCTGAGAGGTATGAGTCTCTGACTAATAACCTTTCATGCAGCTGTGCCGACCAACCACTTCCTACTCAGCCTCAGCCAAACTTGCCCCCTCCGGTGTTGGCTCTTCCAGCAGAGATCTGTGCTAATACACAGAACAAATCAATTTTTTTTTGTGACGAATTAGGTTCAGGCTTTGGAAAAATATTACTTAATTACCTTAGCCATAGTTTTACCAATAATTGTTATCATAACATAAGTTTTAAGCAAATGATTAAAAGAATTGCAAACACAAACCTAAATAATTATTCTACAATGGTTTTGTTATTAGGTAATAGTACTGGTATTACCAGAAAGGACATAGTGGATGGTGTAGACACCTTATTAAAGTTAAATGTAGGAAAGCTGATGTTATGTGCTTTTCCCTACTCTAATTCTTTATCTGACGCTGAAAATAATTATATTTATAAGTTGAATAATACTATTAACAGGCTGACAAGTTGTCATAGTGACAAATTATTGTATTTTGACACTAACAAGTTTGTTAGTGGATTTAAGTTAACTCAGAGAACTTTATCTCTGTCTTGGGAATGTAGACATATGATTGCTATGTTGATAGCATATAATATTAATGAGGTTATAGCTAATATAACAGATTGTAGTATTAGAGACGAGTCTGTGTTGTCTAGTTATACTAACAACATAGTGATTAATTATGTATCATCATGTTGTACGAAGGAGGATCCACCTATAATACCAACATCATTGGAGGCCACTACCAGTCAGATAGGATATTCTCTACCTGCTGGAACTCATACGGGCATTATAGATTCTTCACTTGTAGTTGTGGAGGTCACTCCGGATAATTCTTTAAACTAGTTAGTAAGACAACAGAAGTTACTCCTTCAAATAACCAATTATTATTAGTGAATAATAAAAAGGTATCTTCTGGCCATGTAACACTTAAAAATAAAAAAACAAAGGAAGAGCAACATACTTTAAAATTATTTAATCAAAATATCCAAGGTTGCTCTTCCAAATTACTGGAAATTGAATTATTTTTGGAAAAAACTAAGTTTGATGTCATCTGTTTAACAGAACATTGGCTGAAAGATCATCAAGTAATGTCAATTAACTATGAAAATTATTGCATAGTCAGCCATTTCAGCCGAAAACGTATGATACACGGCGGATCATTAATATTGATTAAAAAATCGATTAAATCTAAAGAACGAAAAGACATCATTGAACTGTCTGTTGAACACACAATTGAATTGTCCTGTGTTGAGCTCGATAAGCATGTTATAGTATGCGTATACAGACCTCCAAGTTACCAGAATCTTGTTATGTTCGATTCTGTAATGGAAGATGTGTTAATGAAACTTAGTATTAGTAGTAAATCAGTAATCGTATGTGGTGATTTTAATATTAATTTATTAGAAAATAACTTGAATAGTGTCAGATTGTTAGGTCTTTTTAGGTCATTTGATTTGTCAAATGTTTTTATTGAACCAACCCGAGTCACAGCGTCTTCTGCCACTTGTATAGATAATATATTTTGTAATTGTGATTACTTACACAAACAAATCGTAAATAAGTTGCCATCGGATCACAGTGGACAAACAATAACATTTTGCTCTTACATGCCTTTACAAAAAATTCAAATAAGGTTTAGGCCAATTACATGTAAAAATTTAGAAAAATTAAATAATTCTTTGGCCAGTAAATTATGTCTTCAGAGTTTTAATAATGTATATGACCCAAATGAGTTCTACGCCGAGTTCTTTTCACTATTAAATACGCAATTTAATGACACATTTCCACTAAAGACTAAAAGTATTTATACAAAGTTCTTATTTAGTGATTGGGCAACTCCAGGTATTCGTAAAAGCAGGGAAAAGCTATTTGAACTTTATGGCCTAAAGCAACATATGAATAATACTAGCTTTCATAAATATGTTACAAAATATTCAAAAACATTTAAAAATGTATGCAAAATAGCTAAAGCTCTTTATATTAGCAATAAAATAAAATCAGCTGATGATAAAATAAAAACTACTTGGCAAATAATAAATAATGAAACAGGTAGGAAAAAACAGCAAAATACTGAATTTAATTTAGAGACTGCACATGGCCCCATCAACTCCGATGTAGAAATAGCTCAGGAATTTGAAAACTTTTTTGGTAATATTCCCTTTAAAACTACAGAAACTTTAAATTCCTCACCCGCGCTTTCTGCTGCTTTACTTAGAAAGAATGTAAAGGCATGCCCTTTGGAGTTCAGGTTTCAACACACAAACCCCCAGGCTGTTATAAAAGCTTTTAAAGATCTTAAAATTAAATCAACAGAAGATCTTTGGGGAATGTCTGTAAAAGTCTGTAGGTCTATTATCGAAACCATTGCGCCCTATTTAGCTTTCATATTTAACACCAGTGTAGACCAAGGAGTCTTTCCAGATCTCATGAAACACAGTAAAGTAGTTCCATTGTTCAAATCCGGTGATAGTAAGGAACCTAACAACTATAGGCCTGTGTCAATTCTTCCAGTTCTCAGTAAGGTGTTTGAAAAGTTGATACTCAATCAAATGTTACGTCACTTTAATAAAAACTCCATCTTTCATGAACAACAGTATGGTTTCACCAAGGGACGTTGTACAACTGACGCCGGTGTCACCCTAATAAAGAACATTTTTAATGCTTGGGAAGAAGCACAAGATGCCATTGGAATCTTTTGCGACCTCTCTAAGGCGTTCGATTGCGTAAACCATGAGACACTTCTGCTGAAACTGGAGCACTACGGAATTAAGAATACCGCTCTTGATTTACTTAGATCATACCTGACGGATAGGAAGGTTAAAGTTCAGGTAAACGGCGTAAACTCATTAGGGTCTGAAATGAAAATGGGCGTTCCTCAAGGTTCGATATTGGGTCCATTCCTCTTTTTAGTTTACATTAACGACTTACCCCAATTACTTCAAAATCAACCGCAGATGGTGTTATTTGCAGATGACACATCATTGATTTTTAAAATAGATCGACGGTCACAAAAACTTGACGACGTGAATAACTCTATTCTTCAGGTCCAAAATTGGTTTACTGTAAATAATTTGGTACTAAATAATAAAAAAACCAAATGCATTCGATTTAAGTTACCTAATGTTAGAAGTAGCGAATGTGACATCATATTGAACGGAGAAAAACTGGAATTTATTAATCAAACGGTTTTCCTAGGAATCACGCTAGATGAGAAATTACAATGGGGACCTCATATAACATCTCTTGCGGGGCGGCTAAGCTCGGCCGCGTATGCTGTTCGAAAGATAAGACAGTTAACAGATATAGAAACCGCGCGTTTAGTTTATTTTAGCTACTTCCATAGCATTATGTCGTATGGCATTTTACTGTGGGGTCGGGCTGCCGACATTGAATCCATTTTTATTTTACAAAAGAGGGCTGTCAGAGCCATTTATAATCTACATCGCCGCGAATCTCTTAGAGAACTATTTAAAACGATTAATATAATGACGGTACCTTGCCAATTCATTTATGAAAATATTATGTATGTAAGAAAAAATCTACATATTTTTAATAAAATCAGTGATAGGCATAATTTTAATACTAGAAATAAAGATAAAATAGATCAACCATTTTTCAGATTATCTAAGGTACATACATCTTTTATGGGGTACTGTGTTAAATGTTACAATAAAATACCTTCTGATATATTACAATTAAATGAAAGAAAATTTAAAACTCATATTAAAAGTACACTTTGTAAACAAGCATATTACAAATTAGAGGATTATATCCAAGATAAGAATGCTTGGAAACATGCTGGTCCTGCTCCATAGGACAATTTAGAGTCTAGACAAAATCAAACTGGTTGCTAATTTAACTGTATAATTTATAATTTTTATGATATTAATTTTATTTTCTGTGATTAATATTTTAACTCACACACTGACTTATTATATGTTGTTTTTATTTTTTATTTTTTTTTGGGAAATCATATACAATGTTTGTAAATATGTGAGCACCATGTACCTATCGCATTTATTAATTTTTCTGTTATTACTTCACTTTTCATTCTTTTTACCAATTGTGGTAAGTAATTTTGATGAATTTTTTTTATATTTTTTATTTTTTTATTCTAGGTACATAGTCTTCACCTATAAATATTAATTAATGTATACAAACTATTGTTAACATTTTAAAAGAGTAAGTATGGAGTTTCTTGCCCATTCTTCTCCATACATAACTACATTTTGGAAGGCGCAACTAGAATCAATTAACTATTCATGTAATTTTTGACGTTCAAAAGTGCATCTTCGTGCCTATTTGAAATAAATTATTTGACTTTGACTTTGACTTTGAAATGGCAATCGCTTTCAAAGCGTTTCGTATTTCTTAGACAACTTTCAACTGGATTAACATAAGTTTTTCGGTAGCTTATCCTATACATTGTCTTTTCCATCCTCGTTATCACAGACAGACTGTCAATTTTCGAGGCCCTCTGATATTCAATTTTCTAGTATATGGGCCTTACAAATAAACACGGACGAAAGTTATCCTAGGAATAACTTCAGTATAACCATACATTTTTTGACGTTTATACCTAGCATAAATTTTTCTGTGTTTATTTGTATTAGGGTAAATATATAAAGCTAGTTTAATGGGCAGAGACAATGGTGCCAAGCATGAGTAGGTACGGATACAGTGATGTCACCTATTCATCTGCAGTATGGTTACTATCAGTTGTTTCCCTGTCTGTCTCAGAAACAGAGGATTAGTAACTATAGGACCAGTGTAGAAATGCCTTCTTCTTTGCATGGAATTATCAAAACTCTTTCATCAACACCCTCTTACTCAGCTCACAGGTACAATAAAACTACCTAAAACAAGAACACGAGCCAACAGCCACTACATAAATCCATCCACCTCCAAACTCCACTGGAAACTCAACAAAACTCATTTGGGAAGTTAAAGAAGTGTTCACGGATGATAGGCATATCAAATTATCCGAGTGTGTAGGGGTAATTAATTAAAACCCTGGAGCGTCTTAGCGAGGTCTTGAGATTCCCGAACTATCGGCTTACTCGACTTGCTGCGACCTGGAATGTTCGGGATATTAACCTCTTAGGGGGTTGTGCAAGTAAAAGGCTTATGAGGGGAATATAAGCCAGGACAGTTTTATTGTATTATGCTGAATTTTAGTAAAGGTTTCGACAGCGGAATTACCTACTAACAATATTACGGATTGATAAAATATTGTATTTTATCACAAGTGAATAATAGTGTCCAGCATGCACTTGAGTTTGTTTTAGATAATTATGCATAAACGTCATTACTTAAAGGTTAGAACAATGTCAAACAGAGCATGATGAGCTTGAGCTTGATTGAAGAGTTTGATTTTATCAAAATGTACCCATTTCAATTGCATAATTACAGACAAAATTCTTACTAAGGTGAAGACTTATAAATTGTTGAATATTGATATTACATCGCATTTCACACTTTTTATTTAATTTTAAATTTTTGTTATATGCTGTTTATTATATTGTGTACCTTTTATTCTGTGCTAAATAAATATATTTCCTTCTTTCTTTCTTATTACAGGCACATCATTTTACTCTAAGCAAATATTACTTGTTACGAAAAACGGCTTACTAAGAAAGAACTTAAGCCTTCAGTCCAAATTTTTCTAAAACCATTCTGCTCCCGCTTATGTCTTGGACAGAGACTTAATAATTCCATAACTAACGCTAGAAGACTTTGGTACTCTATTAAAACACGATAAATTGTTGATCACCGTGCCAAATTTTATAACTATGGTAATCCAATTAGATTGTCTATGATAAGGTATACTTTGCTATCGTATAATTAAAATTGCGGGACACACTATTGTGAATTATGCGACAAGCTTATCTTGGCAAATGCTTTTGTCAACTATTTATTTTTGCTATGGCATGTCCAAATATGTTCGTTTCAGCAAAGTTTCATATTGAGACACGAAACAACAAAATTCGATCTAACGAAAAACGGCCACATTCCTCTAGATCGTATTTTGTTGCTTCGTGTCTCAATACGAAACTTTATAAAAGGTATTAGAAAATTCTAGACACACTTACCGAGGCAGCTGATTGAGCCATTTTTCATAATTCCTTCTCAGTCACAAGATAATATGTTTTTAAAGGAGTGGCACTAGTGGACCGGTGACAGCGCACTTAAACCTCTACAACTTTCTGAATACTCGATCTACGAATTGATTGTTAGTGTTTTACAAATTCGTACGTAATGTTGACGTAGTCGTTTTTCTTCTACGACACTGTGTCCGAGCAGTCGAAACGGACACATCCAAATATTGTACTTTGGCTTGGTCACTATTGACTTTGTCAAATCCTTATTATTCTAATACATCATCATCAGTCTCCTAACCTTATCACAATTTCACAAAAAAAAATATATGTGGTCTGCGCAACGTCTTTTTCTTCCATACTCCTCTATTAATCGTCATCTCGATAGTCACTCCCTTTCTAGCCATATCATCTTTCACACAGTCCATCCATCGTTTCTCTGGTCTTCCCCTACTCGTACAGCCACCCATATTCATACTCAAAACTTTCCTCACGACATTTCCCTCATTCCTCCGCATGACATGCCCATACCATAACAACCTATTTCCACACAACTTTTCAGTCACCGATGTCACTTTCAGACTTATTCTTATACAGGAAAAGTTTGTAATCATTGCGCAAATTTTCACAAATTAAACTTAAACGTGTTTTATTATACATTTATTTCTTATTTTGATATGTCTTAGTACAAAAAAATGAATTTATCGTTAACGAGAAATGTTTATTTTGAAACTGGTATAATGGATACTTGTCGCGCAACGCAACGGGCAGCAGCGACGCGGTCAGTGAAGCGGAATGCAGTAGTAGGTACCTATCAGCTGTGCGCTCGCCCATTGATATTATTACGAATAGATTGTATTCATAATTTGCTGATTTCAAGTACTACCAAAAAAAATATTGAACAAATAATGGAAATGTGTTCTATTACTGATACTGAACCACCAAAAAAAAATTTCGCACTGGTTAAAAACTTATCCTGTATACTAATTTCTTATTAGCCATACTAATAATTTATAATGCGAAAGTAACTCTGTCTGTCATCTTTTTACGCTTAACGGCTGAACGAATTTTGATGAAATTTTAAGAACCCAGCCCGTGGGATAATTTCTGACCTACACGCGGGTGACGCTGCAAGCAAAAGCTAGTCAATCCATAAATGTCTAATGCCATAGTATCACCATGCTTGGAATAAACTGTTAATACTTCACAGTATTTCACAAAAATAACACGCTATTTTATTTTAAGCATCCACATTGCCCTTAACCTATCACTCGCGTATCGCAAATTAAACAAAAACTTTATAAAACAAAACACGTCCGATAAGTTATCGCGAAAACGGGACTATTTTAATAACACTGAACGAAAGTTAAAAACGGTACTTACTGGGCATAATTGCCGTAAAAACACATACTGTAATAATCTTATAAAGTAAACGGCGAATCAAATATGCTTTTATCACGGCAGGGAACGTTGCATTTTTATAGCAATGACGTGTATTCATGGTGCTTTCGGCTTTGGTTTGATGCGTAGTGATATAATAACATGATTTATAAAAACTTAATTATCTGACCTTACGAAGAAGAAAATAATTTTGTGCAATCTAAGCACAAGTTTATCTTGAACATCACTGACATCGGTGAAGAAAAACATTTGGAGGAAACCTGATCTTAAACATTTTTTTATTATAACGTGCATTTACATACATTATTTGGAGATCACCTTTTAAGGAAGAATTGCTTATGTTAGGAGACTCCGCTGTTCCACCTAGCATTGTCCATTATTTGCAATTGAAAGTAAAAAAATAATATACAAAAAAAAAGAGATTTGTTTGAAAATACAGGAAGGCAAACTATATAAATGAACGAGCGTTATACAGAGAAAAAGCCAAAAATGCGCGTATTTGTGTGATGTGTGCGAATATAAATGAGAGTGCGCTAGTGTGAGGGTATGTAGTGTTAAAATTAGCATATTTAGTAATGCTATAGGGTACACACAACATGTAAATATCGTGTACTTTTAAATGAAATAAAATGTGTAAAGTATTTGTAGGCTAACCATTAATAATATATCGTAGATCGGGGTTACTTTGATCAATATTGAACTTTGAAAGTCCATATGTTTTAAATTAGTGGGTATAACAAAATACTTTTTTTTTTATAATCGGTTTTTTTATTACTCTCGATCCCTGTAATCATAAGAGAAAAAATATGGCGAGAAATTGAGAAAAAAAATATAAACTGGCTGATCAAAGTTATACGTAGAATGGGGTTACTTTGATACCCCCCGATTTTATTGCGTGGTTAAAAAGTAACCCCAATAACAATGCCAATTCAATTTAAAAAATCTAAATCTGCCAACGGAAAAATAAATATTGACGTTTTTGTCGTATGGGGTAACTTTGATCTAATAAAAGTCATCAAATAATTAGAATTTCTTTAATCAAAACGGTGCTTACAACATTTTAGCTTACAAAGCGTTTTAGTGCGGATTTCACCAATGAAATTGAATGCGTTCAGCACATCTAAACGCATTCAAGAGCTGTCGGTGTACTATTCCATAACAATTTTGACACTGACAGCTATTGAATGCGTTTAGATGTGCTGAACGCATTCAATTTCATTGGTGAAACTGGTATAATGGATACCCGTCGCGTAACGCGCCGTCGCGGGTAGCGCGATCAGTGAAGCGGAACGCAGTAGTAGGTAACCTATCACTTGTGCGCTCGCGCATTGATATTATTACGAATAGATTGTATCCATATTTTGCTGATTTCAAATGGACCAAAAAAAAAGTATTGCTCTATTATTTATCACCGATCATATCAAATATCTAGGCGTCACGATTGACACAAACCTGAATTTCCGCAAACACATCGATTTATTATGCACCAGAGTGCGTAAACTAATATACATTTTTAAAAATTTACGTAACATTGCCGACTTTAAATTAATTAGGCAGGTTTATTTGGCGTTGGGTCAATCTATTATTACCTACTGCATAACATCCTGGGGGGGTGCTGCTAAATCAATTTTACTGCACTTAGAACGCGCCCAAAGAGCAGTTTTAAAGGTTGCTACTTTTCGTCCATTTAGATTTCCTACACACCAGCTTTATATGGCATGTAAGGTGCTAACAGTACGTCAATTATTTGTTTTGAATATAGTTTTATTCCAACACACTGAACTCTATTTTAACCCAGTACCTTCTGATAGGAGAAGAAAAGATTTGGTTTGTGCTAACTCTCAGACTAAACATGCTTTTGCTAATCGATTTTATTTATTTTTAGGGCCCTACTTGTATAACCAGTTTAACAGAGTGTTAAAGATTTATAGTTTAAGTTATAATAGGTGTAATTTACTGGTACAGGAATATTTGTTAAAACTCAATTACGCAGACACGGAAAAACTACTAGAAATTTTAAAATAATATCTCTAGCTACCTACTCGAATATAAGTCTCTTCCTTTACCTAAATATTAATGGTGTCCACTTTATTTACTTTAATATTATTTGTTAATGTATTTAAACATAATCTATCTTACATAATCTAGTTTTAAAGTAATAAACATATTGTTGTCTTCTCTTTAAATGTTTGATGTAAATTGATGGCCTGAAACACAGGTTTTTAATAAACCTAGATCAGGCAGGTCTACATTACAGTTAGAATAAAATGTTTCTCGATTGTAATTAATCTAAATCATAATTTTACTTTATACTTGAATAAATCATATTTTATTTATTTATTATTTTATTTGTTCAGTATAAGTATATACTGAACCACCAAATAAAATTTACGCACTGGTTAAAAACTTATCCTGTATACTATGTGTAATCTTAATAATTTTTAACAACAATATACATTTAATTTCTATGTGACTATTGTACTTATGCCATAAGGGCGGTACATAATGGATCACAATTTATTTTTTGAAGACCTGTATTATGTACCTACCTATGATCCACAATAAAAATATTGATTAATTGATTGATAAGTTTAGGGGTAAGTGTAAGTTTTAATATTGACGGCACGATTGGTGCAGTGGTTAAGCGATTGACTGCTGTGCTGCGGGTCGCGGGTTCGATTCCCGCACGGAACAAATATTTGTATGACCTACAAGTAGTTTTTCCGGGTCTGACTGTTTGTGTATGTGAGTTTAAATGTTTGTAAACGTACCCACAATACAAGAGAAATTCCTAGTGTGTGGCAACGTTTCAAAAAAAATATATATATATAAGTCTGAAATGGCCATTGCGCCTTAAGCAAGCGTGGTGATAATGATCAATGAGCATGCCTCCTCTGTATGGGAAGTGGCTGTAGCCCTGCAGTGTGCGTGTGTGGACAATAAAACCCAGGGTCCCGCAAGGCATCCGAGGAGCCCATTAGCCGCATTTAATGAAATTAGGTACTAACCGATGTCCTATATGCACTATGCATTATTATTATTTAGCAATGCTGCTTGGTAGCAGAAACAAGCATACCTACCCGTAAAAATTTCCTAAACAACAAACTTTTTCACAAATAAACAGCTCTACCGCTTCAAAATTTCCCAGAGTTTTCAGTCTTACGAGTAACCAGTCTTACCAAGAGTTACCCAGTAACTGGGTTGTGAAGGTCAGATAGGCAGTAGCTCCATGTTAAATACTGGTATTCAGCTGCATCCGGTTAGACCGGAAGCTGACCCCGAAAAGGCTAGGCAGATCTAACTGAACAGCCAGCTGTGCTGCTGGTGAATTTGTTGCGCCACTCCTTCTCAGCTAAAGCACTAGGAAGTGGTGAAGGGCGTACGTTTTGGGGGACTGTCTTATGTAATTTTGACGTTCGAAAAGTGCTGATTCTCAGCCTAATTTGAATAAATGACTTGATTTTGATTTTTATAATAAGTATGAAATGAAATGAAATCGTTTATTCTGTAAATAGGATATCGGAATCACTTCTACATGTCATTTAAATGTATCGAAAACGAGTTGTATCTAGTACGCCAGCGCCATCTAGTGGCGTTCGATGGAGTTGATGGAGATCGCGCCATCGATTCTTGACTAAGTGCTGACATCATTATTACTTAAAGTTCCTTGCTCTTGTATCATGTTTATTATTTTATGTTTATATAAATACATACATATATATATATATATATATATATGGATAAGTATCTATATACTTTATGAATGTATGTATTTATTGTATATTTAAATGGTACACCACTGACTACCTGCAGTATTGTCTCTCCTTCTACTTTTGATCCATCCAAAGGTTGTCTGTAAAAGATCGCTTTTAGCGGTAAGACCGCCCATTGTGACAGTTCTGTAATTTTTATGAGAGTATTTTATTCTATTCTATTCTGATTCTCAGCCTAATTTAAATAAATGACTTTTGATTTGATTTGATTGATTAACGAGCAGCCGATAGCGAAGTTGCCTTACAAGCCAAACAAAAGTCAACGTTCTACAAATGTATTTTATTTCAAAATTTCAAAGAAGAAACCTTTGAAATAATCTGTCTTCTATCCACTGAATTATTTCTCGCACTGCTGTCTGGCGATAATTGTTAGGAATCGATATCTAAAATTGTCTACCTGTCATTCACCGGCCATATTGTCCGGTCAGTTAATATTTTAGAAGCATTCGTTTTGGAGTAGACTGTGATTTCTTTACTTATTTCTTTCTTTCTTTGACCGCTAACAGAGGCTAACACAATTACATGCATGTTAACATAAACAGGGTCAAATACAAGTGTGTGCCTCCAATTATAGGAGACCACATCATTCACTTAATTTCTAGGTACCTAGTACAATAAGTTTGACAAGGACGAAATCATTAAAATAAACGAAAAAACAATCATACAAAATAATAATACTAATTAATTTATAACAAATTCAAAACATACAAATTGAAAAAATAATCCTAGATATCAAAAGAAAAATAATAACAAAATATCTTGAATTGAGGATATCGTGAGAAGTCTAGGTGGAAAATTCGTTATGACTGTGATCAAAATTTGTGAGGTGACAATACCTAGCATATATTTGTTCTGTTATACAACAAGTATATACGTGAATATAATAATTATTTTATGTTTTTATTTAATTAATAATCGCGTCATAACTTTAGAGTACCTACCTAGCTATTAAAATAAAGTTTTCGTATACTTTGACCATAAAAAAGTTAGAAACAATATAAGTCTATGGCATAAATCAATAAAATTAAATGTCGAATACGAATTTTTTATTTATTATTATGACATTGTAAATATAAATGTATTTACTTGAATAACTCTTTCTCTTTCGTTATAACAAATTGCCAAAGTCGGTTACAGAACTTAGCGACGGAAAGTTCAAAACCCACATCAAACGTGTCCTTATCAAAAAAGCATATTATAAGATAAAAGACTACGTTGAAGACAAGGAAGTTTGGCAATAATTCCTTCTGCACATGTGGCTTCCCTGGTACCTCATAAACAACATAACTATGTCAATGTCTATTAACTGCTCCCAAGTAACGATGTTTATTTAGAATTTTTTATTTATTTTTATTTTACATACTTCCTTGACATAATCTTTTCATTATTTGACATTATTTACTTACAAATCGAATTCCAATTCTTTATTAGTGGCTTTTGTGGACATGATATTTATTCAGATATGTTACTGTAGTTGTAATTGCAATCATGTCATTAATATTTTATATACTTAGATTATTTTATATTTTGTGAATGTGAGAACGTTGTAGGCCTAGTAGAGTGTAGATTTGTTGGCGGTTTTCTATTTTGTTAAGTACCTGGTAATTGATGAAAGGCCTACACTGTCCTCCCATACCTATTACTTATCACTGTTATTTAATAATATTGTAAAGCCAATTATTTTTAAAAGAGTAACCGTGGAGTTTCTTGCCGGCTCTTCTCCATAGGAAACGACTAACTCGAACCGTGCACCTAGCTTCTGACGTTTCATAAGTGCCCATGTAGGTTTATGTGAAATAAAATATTTTGATTGATATTTTTGATTGATTGACGTACATCTCATTCTTATTATCAACATAATTAAACACTCGCGACTTTCCTAAAATATAATTAAAGATAAACTCAGTCAAAAATAGAAAGCCATTTTCAGACAAATTAATTGACTGTACTTAACCGTTTCTAGCTCGACTGCTCACAAGGGATCGTGTATTTAGGCACTAACGAAACGACTCGTCAATACCGTCTCACGGTTCAATTAGCTTCTGATTTCCAAAATGTAGTGCCAAGTTAAACTTGTTACTAATTTAGAACTATTGATTTTATTAGTTAGAACTTAATTAATAGCAAATTGAAAGGCAATAATAATGTACTCGTACATACATCTTTTCGACAAACATGGTGGTAATTTTGTTGTAACTGAATGTTATTCAAAGTTTAGTTTTCGCAGTAATCTACACAAATAAATAAAATTTAAGGGTCCGTTTGTAGTGTCAACATAACTACTTTTTACTAAACGCATTATGAAAGCATATACGGAACTTATAACAAAAAAAAAAAACAATTTTAATATTTTTGTCTGTCTATCTTGTCTGTTTGTTCCGGCTAATCTCCGAAACGGCTGGACCGATTTTGACGGAACTTTCACTGGCAGATAGCTGATATTATAAGGAGTAACTAATGTACTTATATATATATATAAAACGCCATTCGGGTGAAACCGCGGCCAACAGCTAGTTTATTTATTACATCAGAAACAAGGTTTGGCTCTTGAGACTTCAATTAGAATAAAAAAAAAATTGACATTCATCAAAGGAAATCAACAAAGTAATGTATCTATTTATGACATCATTAACAGTTTTCATGCTAAAAAAACTGTTTTCCCTGAAATAAATCACACACATTTATTTGACCAGCGTTTTTAATTTGTAGAACCTTTTTGCCTTTCACGAATGGTTCATCCTGCACTGCGGATGAAAGGCATCATACACACATGGTCTCTTTATTAATACAGCAATTAAGTAAAAGAGATATTTAATTACACTCGTTTGCGACAAGCTTTACAACTCCACTTACAATATTTAAACACGATATTATTTTAATTTTCAACCGTGAAAAGTGGAGACTTGTATTTCTTTGAAAGAGTAAACTGTACATGAATTGGATAAATATCTTATATGTATGATTATATTTTTATTATTTTTTATAATTTTTTGTCAATTTTTATTATAATTTTTAATGAGTTTAATATTGGAATTTAATTAATCACAATTTTATTTTGGGTTTTTATCTGTTTAAAATAGTTTATAATTTAGGGCTGATATTTCAATCGTCAGATAAGTTTTAACGGAGGAATTAATATGGCAATTTGACAGCTTTTGCATAGAAAATATGTCAAAACGCCATTTTTATTCTTCAGAAAAGTTATCAGACGATTGAAAAATGGGCCCTTAAACGTATGAGTGTGTGTCTATGGATTAGAATTATGTCTGAAATAAATAAATATTTTTTTATATTTTTAAAAAAGTATTTGATAAGTGGGGTAAGTGTGCAACACATTTACAGTAGCAATGGATTTTTTGTTTTTAACTATTTCATCTCAGAGTTAACCTGGAGAGGTTGAGACTCATTAACCGGTCTTTCCTGTGGTTGCCTTAAGCTCCTAACGAAACTTAATGCCTCCAGCCAGGGCGTAAAAACTTATAAACTAAACGACTGCGCGCTAAGGGCACCCCTTGTGGGGTACGAACTTCGGCTTAGGGTAGAGTCGGAGGGAGGATGGCAAGGGACCGACGGTGGCTGGATAAAATCAGGGTTATGCCCATGCCATCGTAGCCATGATATGTTATATTTCATGTTCCCACTACTGAGATACAGGCCTCTTCTCTTCGTGAGGGAGTGGGCTGTGTAATAAACCACGCGGGCCCAGTGTGGGTTGATAGATGTCTTCTATTTTGGTTCTAGGACATGCCGGTTGCTTCACGATGTTTTCGAGTAGCGGTGATGAAATAATTTAAAGTAAAGCAGAAAGCAGTAGATAGCTTTTCAGCTGTGGTGCGCGAAAATGCATCTCTGCTCTCAAGGTTGCGGGGCAGTAGCAACACCTTCCTGAAAGCTACTGCTGATGGGCCTGATGAAAGCCCCATAATGAGGCACCTTATTAAAACTACCTTGTCGGTAGTAGAATTTTAGTACTAACATAGCAAATAATTTAATTTGTTACTAACATCTAGAATTGTAAGTATTTTTGTAATTTGGAGCTAGTTGTCCGTTCAATAAATAAATTATTATTATTATGAAAGCACCTGCCTGGGTTCGAACCCACGACCTACGGACTTTTAAGTCGGGGCCGATACCACTGGGTTACCACTGCTCCTATAAAGCAATGGATTAACAATAAATATCCTTCAAAATCATTCAGATTGCAATTAGAGTGCTGCAGTTTTTTTAAGAGGCTTTTCATTACTGCCCGTTTTTTGCACATTACACCGGCACCGCAACTGCACAGCTGCAGCTCGACATCGCCTCGAATTTAGGCTACGGCTAGCTGCCAGCGCGCTAACTACGCGTCGTCCGCGGGATGCAAGCTCACACTCCGCGCGCCGGCCGTGAGGTGCAAGCTCGCAGTCCGCGCGCTGGCCGTGTGGTGCAAGCTTGCTGTCACCGCGAACACAATTGTTATATAGCATTTATGATTGAATACGCCTAGGACTTGCATGTTTTCATAATGTCTCGGTTTACATTGACTTGTTTACATTACGACTCAGAGTCAACGCGCAGTAAGCACGCGGTCAGCGCGCTATAAGCACGCGGTCCGCTTGCTTGAATGACAAGTCAACTGCGAGGTTGAAGCGGTACCGATATAGTGTGCCACATGTCCTTAATTTTGTTTATTTCACATCGAAGCAGCCTCTAATAAGGCGTTGCAATAATGGTACCTACAACAGACTAGATCATAATAAATATGTCGGAGAACAGTAGGTTTCTCTCGTTATCATCAGCCATATTTTAATTACTGTGGGCGTACTGTCGGTAGTGTTGGTTATTGCGCAATAGAAAAACCGTATTAAACTACTCATTTACTCAAGCTAAGAATCCCTTTTTAAAATTTACATTAGACAGTCCCTTAAAACGCCCACCCTTCACCACTTCCTAGTGCTTTAGCTGGGAAAAAATAGCGGAACAAGATTACCTCTGCCTAACCTTTCGGGGAAAACAGGCGTTTTGTTATGTATTTTTATAAGGTGAGAGTACCTAATGATACCGCGTCCATTTATCAACCTACGGTTCATGCAATCACACTACAGAGCATGCACTCTATAGAATATTCAACCTCTTAGGCTTGATGCATCCCAGGCTGAACTAGGTCGTTGTGCCATCCGCCTAATATAATTCCTTAGTCGCCGAGGACACTTAAGGGGAAGAGATTGGGTGGCTTAGCCCTAGACTTGTGGATCTCGGGCGAGCATAAGCCATGCAATTTCTTCCTGTAAGTGGTTCGTCTGAAATGGTTTGATCCAGATGAGAGAAGAGCCTAATAGCGTCAAAGAACGAAATCTATCATGCAACTGGATTCACGATCACACATTTAAAACGATTAGTAAGTCATTGCAATGTAACTCTTATCTCATTGTAATGAAGTACAAATTAGAATAAGTGCCGTGAGCTTGGTAAAACTCTCGGCAATCATTCTAATTTATACCATATCTTACCGAGACAAGATTTACATTGCAATTACTTACTAATGGTTTTACTTCGATCGTGAATATCCTACCTTAAAAACTAAAGTACACTCATTCGAAAAATACTCAAGTTTTATTAATCACGAAACAAACACAGTGTGAAACCTAAAGTAATATTAGCTTTTGATTCACTTAAATAACACAGGCTCCCCAGGAAATACCGAGACATCCCAATACAGCACTGCCATAACATTGAAGCGCATCTCGAGACAAAACTTACAACATACACATAAAACATGGCCGCGTTCACTCCGTCACGACAGCCCGCCGCAACACCACATTTGCATTTTATTAAAATCACAATTTTATTTTCAACGCCAGCCTTCAAAATCCACAGTTCTACGGAGAATTTTGGATGTCTCTCATAATTAATTCCCCGCCTGTTTCGGATTTTAATCATGCGGTCTTTTGATTAGGTCTGGTAATAAAGACGGGAATCTGATTAGATGTACCGAGGTGCCATAAAACGGTGGTATTGTGAAAGACTGGCGGTTTAATTTGTACAGATAAATGTGGGTCGGATTGTATGTTGCAGTAATCTCATTTTTAGTATGTTCTTTGTTTAGAAGAGGTGAAATTAAATCTTCTAACCGCTTATGCAATGCTAGTACCTTCATAAGTTTGAGGCCTAGTATTTCCGTAATATAAACTGACAGTTTTACAGTCTAGGGTTGAAACTGTGGCCGATAAATTGCGATAAGTTTACCCCTAATAATAAACGGCCCTTTACCGTAATCAGAGATTTTCGGGTGTAAGTTAGTACTACACTACATTCGCTACTCCCACTCCTCTCTAAAAAAATCTGTCTTGTTTTAACAGATCCTATGGCTAAACACTGACCCCCAAAATACAGACCTAGACCTAGTTTGCGAGGTAGGATCAGATTGTAATACATAAATTGTAAGACTGTGCTTTTTAGTGTCTGTCATATTATATTTTAAGGTAAGTATATTTTTAGTGACAAATAAACGTTTTTATTTTATTTTATTGCCGTACGTGTTTGTGACGATAAATAAAAAATATATGTAATTAGCTATTAGAGAATGGAACAGGCTCGGTTATGGTTAACTATTTCAACAATTAAAAGTAAAACAAGAGAAACATTAATGTCTGGAATCGTCGAAACGCAGTGACGTGCGCACAATTGATTCAACCTCCATGAAAAGAAGCATTTTCTCGGCAGTTGAACTATTATTTATTACCAACTGATGTTAATACCTACCTATGAATACGAGTCAGTAAATAAGTCAATACATTTTATTCCCAACTCACATATAACTTTTACCCCGCAAACAAACAGGAACGCAAACAACCACACATCAAATAACATCGAAAAATGTTGTCAACATAAAAATTCAAAACTATAAAAATCCGTCACGAATTTTACGATTCGCTACGAGAAATTTTTAATGTGAAAACAGGGTCCATTAGTGAGTAAAGTTCTTTGAAGCGGCGACGTAGTTTCATAGCCAAAACAAACTATGCATCACTGCCAAAATTCTCGTGACGGCGGGCCGCATTAGCAGGACTACCTATCTTTGTGCTACATTTTATAGGCACTTGCAGACTTGCTAACGAAATTTTGGGAAGTTGAAAATGAACTGGAGTGTATTATATGTCGAGGATTTCTCGTTTTGTGTTGGCAATCTGGCTGTATTATAATTGAATTAGTAGTAGCTTTTTGAAAAGAAATTCAACTAAACTACCGAATCACACCTATTTCAAACACTGAGCAGTTATGCTGCAAGCATTTTCAATCAATTTGCCTAGCGTTTTCCCAACTATGTTGGAGTCGGCTTCCAGTCTAAGGCTTGCGACCTACCCAAAAGTTCTTTCATTGGTATGGTTCGTCGAGTCGTTGAGCTCCTAAATCCTGAGTTGAGCTACACGATTACTGATAAATGCTTGCACTGACTGGACAAGTCCACTCAAATTTGTGTGGGGACTATGATAATAGTATACAGCACAAAAAAACATAAATATGTAAAGGACACCCACATCGTTGATTTGAACGCAGTCCTAACTCACAACGAATATATTTAGGACCCCAAAATAGAAATTATCTTTAATAATTTCTACTAATAATAAACTAGTTTTTGGACGCGGCTTCGACCGGGTGGAGGTCATAAATTATCCCACTGAAACGTATACTCATTACTTTCTGTGTGCCAAATTGCATCCAAGTAACCGCCTCTGTGGTCTAGTGGTAAAACCACCTGTCTCAGACCCAGAGGTACCGGGCTCGATTCCCAGCGGGGGCAAAAATGTCTGCTCGGTTTGGTTGGTGGTAGGGCGTGTTCTAAGTCCGCCTGGCTAGCTACCACCATCTTATCTAAGTCTGTCGCCAAACAAAGCATTTGTTGTGTTTCGGCAGTTAGAGGTAAGATAGCCAGTTCCTCTGTGCTCGCTTCCATCTTCGGCCTTATCATCACATTCCATCAGGTGAGATGAAGGCCAAGAGTTTCCCCGTTGTATGTAAAAAAAAACAGTTTTTTCTGTCGTAGTAAAAGGTCATTGATTCCTGTACCAGCACCACGCCGCCCGCGCCCCGTCAACCATAATTATTTTGTTACGCGTAATTTTGAATCAGTTATATATTTTAAAGTATTAACTTAAATTACATGATGTCAGGTATATTTTAATCTTAATTAAATGCTCAACTTTAAAAACATATTTTATTGGATAATGATTAACAAATACGAGTATACCGGTCAATATAGCTTCGGAAATAACAATGAAATTTAAATCAAATTCTGAAAGAAAAAAATGGTTACTGTGGGTCATCTTTAGAAGATAGACAAAATATGTTATAAATAATAAATTTAATGTTATACATTACTGTATAACATTAAATTTATGGATCTCTTATGGTTTACGCAGCGCACGCCAGTTAAGCTAAGTCGGCATGATTTTTTCCGACATCTTCAACAATCATAGTCATATTTCAGCCAATTTACACAGAACCTTAATGAATTATACACTGAACCTTCCTCATGAATCTTTCCTCTATTGGTGAAAACTGCATGAACATCTGTTGAGGAGTTATTGAGTTTATCGCGTTCAGACAGACAAAAGATGCGGCGGGGGGGGGGGACTTTGTTTTATAATGTAGTGATAGCCAAGTAACTGCGACTAACTCGATTGTAGAGCTCGCTGGCCCCTCTCGCGGCACCGCTTGCTTCGCTCGCTCGGCTCGCGCGCGGTTGGTCACAGTTCTAATATAACCTAACCCTCGGGGTGTCCCAGCCTAGTTACTGCGACCAACTGTGAAAAAATACCAGAAAGTTGAAAAGAAGCTTAGTTATTATTATAAAGTGTGCATCATTAAGAGCACAAAAAGTTTTTAAAGGTTCATTAATTTAAAAAGTGTCCATCATTAAAAGGTCAATTGAATATTTATCAATAAAAAGCAACGTAGCCATTATATGGCCGATATTATTATCATCTGATTGGTTGCAATGTTCCTATCTTATTGCGATAGAAGAACAATATTGTATTATCTGTTACTATAACACAGTCTGTATTGAATAGTGTCACGCAGAGAGCGACATTGGACAACCTTATACTGAGAATAGATGACTCATAGTAAGGCTAGGTTGACACGGCATTATACTGCACGTTTTTTTGCGGGGAAAATGGTACCGAATAAGTAGTGTCTTATACATTGCGTATAAGACCCGTTCACACGTCGTTTGTACTGTAAAAAAACGTACAGTGGAGAGCACATCAAGCTACACGAAACTGTCAAATATCTCCAAACGATTTTAAACTTTAAAATGTTGACTATTAAGAGTCTATACTACCTCAGCGCCACCTCACTCTGTTTCTCGCTCGCACACTATTGCTACCGGTCACGCGAACAAGCGAGACAGGGCGGCAGGGAAAGACTCCAAGTCGCCGATAGTTTAGGTTATTTCTTTTTACGGTGAAAATAATGGTCATTTAAAAAAAGTAAATAACATGTAAATAACATAAGACCTGCTTTACAGTTAGTTCAGTTACTATGCAAAGATTCGTTATCTAATTTGAAGTATTTTTTGAATACCAGCGGTTTATTGTTCGGTTTAAAGTTTACTTTGGATTTTTTTTCTATCGAGAAAATTTTATGGAATCGTGTTTTCGGCTAACATAGTACTTAACATTAATCCCCAACTTTACCATATATTTATATCTAAATTAATGCTGCAGTATTTTCGACATAACGGAGGATCATGCTAAGCTATTTGAGGTAGTATAGGCCCTTAAGTTCAAAATCGAAGGAGAAAATTTGACAGATACACAGTTCCACCAACATAGTTAACATAGTTCCTATAAGAAAGTAGAAAAAGAAATATGTTTTCGCAAAGCTAGCATCACTGACTCATATCTTTCCACAGCCTTAGAGACTAAACACATTGGTTCGGTTACGACTGTTTTATTTCGCAATCAACCGCCAAGTTGAACAGATGGAATGTGAAGTTCCGCTGCATAGTTCGTTGCACTGTTTCTGTCTTTTGTAATGTTGAGCACTCGCTAATATAATTCATAACAAAACAACACACGAAATACGAATATTTATCGAGTGTCTGTCGTTTTGTTCAGTTCTAGCGATACAACTTCGTTTGTATATTTTTTTCTGTTCATGCATTTTGTTATAGCACCAATACCGGGAATCGTGTCCAAAATATCTGCGTATTAATTTTCTGGTGAAAAACAATATATTCGTATTTTATTTATGTTTCTAATAATCCTGGATTTCAATTATTATTGAGCAGAGATAGTTGTCCTACACTAATTTATTTTGTAGGTATATCGTTAAAAAAAAAAATACACCTTAAAACTATAAAAAAACAGAAAACAGAAAACAAAAACAACAAAAAAATAATAATAATTATAATCTTTATATATTTACATATCTCGGGACCTTGGGGTCCCGGACCTTTGGAAGGCGTACGAGGGGCCAAAGCCAACTCGCAGAGGCCCGTTAGACGCTTTTTAATTAAATGAGGCACCAACCGACGATTATCCCTGTATGCACTATACAAGTGCACCCAAGGACAACCCCCGGTTGGTGTAGTACTATTGCAGGATATGGAAACAAAGAAAGAAGAAAGAAAGAAAGAAAAATTGTTTATTCTGCACAAACAAAACGCACTTAATAAAAAATAAAATTATAAAATACATACATTGAAGTAGCCAAAAGCCTCTTATTCAAGCAATAAAAGTTTGTCAATTTAGTCCATTGCTTGATGTCAGGACCAGGGACCAAAGACAAGTTATATTGTTACACTGTGTTGCGTCACTGACAAAAATGTCAACAAACAAACGATCTATACAAAAACATTATGCCGATCACAGAGTGGAAAATGACTACTTTTGTAACAAACAAACAACAGTAACAAGAACAATTAAGCCGTGCGTCGCATCTGTGCAAGAATAGGTCACAAAGATATTGGACTATGGGTTTGGGTGGTTAAAATGGACTAGTTACCTAAAACTATGGAAGGACTATGGCCCCTGCCTGATCAATGTTTTATAAAAGATAAGATATGTAAATATATAAAAATAATAATAATAACCTTTATTATGAAACACACAAGATTTATGATACACAAGAGCAGATGTACAAAATAAAATGATATATCTACATAAATCTACACAGATTATGTAACCCTGTCTCCTAAACTAGGTAGTCCTGTATCTTAGGAGAAAAAGTTGGTGCTTTGCATTGTATAAGTAGAGGGATAGTATCTCCCATCAACCACAGTATCATTCGAAGCGTCAGGCCGAAGCAAAGTTGACTCTTCGTCTAAAATACTGGAACACAGATTCCATAATCTCCATCTCTGATCATCCATTCCCATAAAAACACACTCCAACGACCTATAACATTGGGCATATATATAAACAGTCCCTAACCAAAACGTCTCGATACATTTACGTACATTTTAACGGTACCAATAATGTATTGTCACTTTATGTGACAGTATGGCAAAAATGTGGAAGATAATGTACCGATACCTCGTGCCATAGAGTAAGAAATCCGTAAAGAAGTGGCAATCTTATAGAGTCCGCACAACAAGGCACGGGCTTTGTGTTTGTGCGAGAGGTCAGAAACAACAACTAAAAGGCGAGTGAGGTTTAAGATATGTGAGGTCAAATCGGTTTATGCAGGTGTACTCTGTACTCACAAAACGAAAAACTCATATTTTGCTGTAGGGGCTGTAGGTACTCTTGCTATGTGCGTGTGCGAATATCGCTGAAATAATCAGCTACCGTTCCCATCTACCTGCTACAACCAGGCGCTCGCCCAAAGCAAAACAGTGTCAATTTTGACGATGATCAATGCAAGTGCAGAACAAGTAACCAGTGCCGCAAGCGTCGATAAAATCCTGGCTATATTAAACGTTTTGAACGCACCGGAACGGTAGGCAACACTGCGTTCGGAACATGAATGTCACTTCTAATCATTTTTATTCTATGCTCGAATCGAATAGGGGACGGATTTCGTAAGGTACCGAAGGGAACGTGCGAATAAATTCTGTGTTTTATGAATGGTGAGAGTTGTGGCTCGATGTATGGAATAATGGTTCGATTCGATTTTTTGTGATGATAGTTTTCAGTAGGGGATTTCGTTTTTGTTTTAATGCATGGTGTATGTTTATTTATTGGATTTTTAAATTGTATTTTTTTTAGTACAGCTCGTTGAAAGTTTCAGATTTGTGAAGGATGTATTTTATTAAAATGTAAATGTCGCTAAATAATGACATAAACTCGTTAACTTTTTAATCTATTATGGTTAAAAGGTACATCTCGACAGACACTATTTCACACTATTTCAACAGACACACAATTCACACTGCTTCTCCACAGTAGCCAAAAATAATAGGTTTACTAAAAGGGATCCTCCTACCAAGCTAAAAAAACAATTTTGTAACGGCAATCTCCACTACATAAGCAGCTCTAGCATAAAAATTTACAACCATATTCCAAAACGAATAAGAGAACATTTCATTTCTACAAAAAAAAACTAACATCATGTCTTTTCCAAAATAATTTTTATTCAGTAAAATATTTTTTTGAATATTAGGGTAAATATTAGATTTATTTAGTTACAATAAAAATTTTGTAATTGTTGTGATTTTTTATTTTTCATTTTATAATGTATGTGGTTATGATTTATATCTATGGTCTGTTTTGTTTTGTTTATCAGAGTATAATATATAGTATACAAGTTAGGTTTTATGGTAATATTATTAATATTCGTATGCCGCTTTTAACGGCTGATGTGTCCTGAACATATATGCACTAACCAACTTTGTACCTACCATATCCGACGAATACGAGTAAATGTCTTTGTCTTTGTGAGAGAGTAGGCTTAATATTAAGACCCGAATTTCACCACACAAAACTGCTACCAAACAAGCCCAAAAAAGAACCGTAAACAAAATTCAACAAAAACGAACGCACTTTACTGCCACAGGCACACCGGGCACAAATACAAGTAATCCAATTGTTTCAAACGACCAATCGGCAATACGAGACATGGAAAAAATGTAAATTCGTTAGAACTAGCAATCAGTCGGTCGCTAGTTTGTGGGCAACAGATTTGCATACTGCATTATGCATCGATGCATCGCAACGTCGTGGATTGATGCTCGCACTTCAATTCTGATGTTGAATGGGGATGTCGAATGATGGGTGTTTGTTCTGGCTTTGGTACTGTGAAAAGGACTCGTTAAATTATTGGGCTACTTTTGTGTTATTCGTGGATAGGTACAGTTAGTGGTAACGCCATATCTCGATGTTTCTAAAATTTTATTACGCTGGATAGTTCTGTCATTTAATATCACTGTCCGAACAGGCGAGTTATCCTTTTCTCCCTCTGCAAGCACGCGGCGCCAACAATTGGACGCTGCTTTTGAGAACATATAGTCATTGAAAAGATTCCGTGCTGCGAGGATTGTCGCGCAGCGCGTACGTCCGCCGTTCGCTCTGCTAGTTTAAATCGTTTAAACGCTTAGGATCTCTGCATCGTGATCAAACTATTCGGGTGAGGACTTGTGAGTGCATGTGAACAACTTCAGTGCTGCAAGCAGAACCTCCGCCATCGAAGAAATCAGGTGCGCGTGCTCAACCTCCTATACCTCCTAATTGATCGTCTGTCCATCATCTAATTCCCTCTAGGCGATTACCAGTAACTTCTAGAATACAGTCCACTAAAAATAAAATATTTCTCGATCGCCTACAAAAATTGGTAAATTTCCATTCGTTAGCAAGACAAAATATCAACTAAAAAACCAATAAAACCCCTCTCAATCACAACCATGTATACAGAGTCATTATCATAAAGCCTGTATTCTAGAACATCATTCCAGGAAGAATCCTGATCCAAAAACAGATTTCAGCAGAGATTACCGTGAAATCTGCCAGATATAAATCTTGTTTTATGCCTGAACACTGTTCATATGGGCCTTTAAATGCACTACCATCTAATCTCATACATACCAACATAAGCAGCATGTCACGCCATACAATACATAATCACACGTAATCACTGAACCCCGTCTCTTCATCCAATTAGCCGGGCTCCTAATCCTGACAGAGAGGCAACGTGCAGCGCCATCTAGCGACGCAATTACACATTATATTTACACACATATTTGTGCAGCTGCGTACGTTGATTCATTGTAAACAAGCTGCAATTTGCATATCGCTCGGTGTGTCGCTGTCTTTAGGTGCGGATATTATTTTAGTTTAATTAGTCGTTTCGTGAAAGATGTTGCTTTTGGAAAGGTTGTTGTAGTATACTTTAGGATGCTAGAATAACTTAACATAGGCTATCTTGCTGACTTTTCCATTGTCCCACTCACAGAGCTCAGAATCGCCGCAGCGGCAGCGTCTAGAGACGGCATCTTCTTATACATATAAATAAATAAAATTGAAATTTCTGTTTATTTGACAAAATAACAGCTTTTTACTAAATAGAAAAAAATAAAAGAAAGAAAGAAAAAACGTTTATTTGCGGTAAACATAACCCAATAAAGAACATAAACACAAAAAAAAAATATGAAAACTATGGGGGTAAAATGCGTCACATCCACGCAAAATGGCTATCGCTCAGCATTATGGTGCAACCCTATGGAAGACAGAGCCCCAGCGCTGAACCACTACCACCACCACCACCTATGAAAGAATATACGGTACTTATAACAAAATTACACATACATACATACATACATAAACTCACGCCTTCATCCCATGGGGGCCCAAAACAAAATGTACTATTAATAATAATACATAAATTTAAAAAAAAAATTGTCTGATCATCAACGTGAATAAGTATAGCAATGAATGATGTTAACTGTCAAAGTGAAACCCATTGCTACTGCAAGTGTGTTAAGCAATTATACCCCGTAGCCTAAAGCTGTAGTGATACACGGACTTCAATAAGAAGTATACTTAGGTAACGTAGGTAGTACGTATTCTTTATTTTATAAGAATTAAGTTAATTTACTCTTGTCCCCATATATCTTTCTGCTCATTACATATCACCACGCCTGTATTGGCAACCTCGTTGTCAGATGCCATGTGAAAGTGGGTTAGATTTGCATACAGACATAGTTCTATACCTGGAATAACATACATATCTGTATCCCGAATAGTAGATAATTATGTATTAAGCTCACCCATATGGCACCGGTTATGTTTGTGTCCCATATCATGCTGGCTGAGAGCCTATTGCCATTATCAGGGCATAAATCTAGTCTCAGAACTGTTAGCCCTCGTACTCTAGGGCGATTTTTTATCGTGCACTGTCTTATCAACGCTCTGCTCGGCTCAACACCGAGGGTTTAAAATCCAGTTACTATTATTATTATTAAAAGCCTCTGATGTCTCACTGCAGGGCAAATGCCTCCCTACTCTCTCTAAACTTCTGTCTGTTTAAAGATGCTAAGGACCAGTTCTTATTGAAGGAGTCCAGCTCATCCTGCTAGGTCCGTCTGGGCCTGCCGCGATGTCGCTTGCCATTAAGAGGGCCCCATTGGGACGAAAGTTTGGCCCAGTGGTCGTCTGACATGTGGCAGATGTGTCCAGCCTAATTCAATTTTAGCGTGGCAGCTTTCCATCGTCATTAACATCAGTTATCTTTGTTATGGAACGGATGGTCGCATTCCTAACCCGGTCTGTAAATTTGATACCCAGAATACTCCGTTCCATAGCCTTCTGGCAAACCTCGAGCGAGAGCGTCTGCTGATTTGTCAAAGACCATGTTTGGGAACCACATGTGAGGATGGGAAGTATGTACACGTCAAGTCTTTTCTTAAAGGAAGATCACCCTTCATTAGATCTTTCATGGCCCAATAGCTCTTCCAGGCATTTTTGGTGCGTCAAATCCAGTGCGCAATAAATTCGTTGCGTTAGAAATTCGCCCGAGTGCACCTGGGCTTACAGAGGAATTCCTGATAGAAGAATCCAATATCACTTTGACCTACCCGATGATCAATAGCTAAACTCCACAAACAACATTCGCGCTTTCAACCACTAAACCAACGAGATAAATAAATAACTTTTATCAACGATTAATACCAAAGGTAAGAACTTACATACGTTTTCCCATAACACATGATTATTATGTTTCTCCTCACCAGAACCAAATAACTAATCATGCCGTGATTTATATTCCACACATACAAACGTAGTTAAGGCATTTACGAAACGATTTACTAAAGCAGGCTCAGCCTAAAAACAGCTTGTTTGTGGCAAATAACTCAATTAGCGAGGACTTGTAGTGGTTTATTGTACGCGTTTATTTGGCAAATGTTTTGCTTTTATTCGCTTTTTGAGGTAATTGAATTCGATGGATGGAAAGGCAGCTGTTTTTGATTATAATTCTTTATTAAGCTTAATCATTACATATCTTTTGCTATAACAGTGCTATGACAGAGAGGTAAACCCTCCTAGGCCCTCAATCAGATTTTTTTCGTTCTCGAGCCTCAGGGTTGTTTCAACATGGAACATAGTAATTGGATAACTATCAGGTAGTTAATCCGATGACCTTGTGAAGGATACAGGAGTCCGCTGGATGGGAGAAGCACAGAACCGGTCGAAGTGTCGGTGCTTGGGGGAGGCCTATGTCCAGCAGTGGACTTCTTTCGACTGAAATGATGATGAGTTGTTCCAGGTCTGGTTGTACATTTGACAAGTGTCTCTGAAAGCTCTCCCACGGTTGATACAAGAAATATACGAGCTATATATAATACGGCACAGTTGGCGTAGTGGTTAAACGATTGACTGCTGCGCTGCGTGTCGCGGGTTCGATTCCCGCACGGAACAAATATTTTTATGACCTGAACTGAACTGTTTGTGTATGAGAATTTAAATGTTTGTAAACGCACCCACTATACAGCAGAAATTCCTAGTGTGGGGCAAGTTTAAAAAAATAAACCTATTATTAAAATGAGTTTGGCTGAAACTTCCAATGGTAATTTGTATACTGTTAACCTAACTTCAAAATAACCTTACCAACTATCGGTCCCAACTTAGATTAGTTCAAGTGATTACAAAGTTATCGTTACAGGTCCTTTGTAAGTGCTTATACAATCATATCATAACGTCACCTTCTCTGTATGATAACTGGCACAATTACACAAGTTTTAAACACCAAAATAAACGAACCAATTATCGAAAACAATGTTCATTGATTTTATTTACTAGAAAAAACTTTAACTCCTTGTATGATCTTAGTGGTATCCACTTCCTATTAATACATGAGCACTGCATCTCTTGTTATAATGCCGTTCATGTCATCATCTGCAGATAAAGCTGTTGAATCGTAGTACCTACATGCAATTTTTTTTTTTTCTAATGAACTATACTCGAATCGCCGTAGCAATAGCGGTGATTGACCTACCTACATTTTCTAGCATTCTTCATTTAAAAAACTGAAACAAAGTCTGTTAAACATGTTCCAATAAAGAAAAACCATACATAGTTTATTGTTTGGGTTCATACGGAAAGATATAAGGGAAAGGGCAATGACCGATATTTTCACGCTAAAGCGATTCGAGAATATTCCATTAGAAAAAAAAAATGCATGTAGGTACTACGATAGGGCACACTATGCAAGACCATTGCCTACATATCTAATCTAAATCAAAGCTAATATGTAGGGTATAAGGATGTAAAATTGAGAGAGCAGTGGTGACCCAGTGGTAACGGCCCCGACTTACGAATTGTAGATCGTGTGTTCGAACCCAGACCGGCACTTTACTTTGTGTAATTTATTTAATTACTACTAATGAAAACATCGTGAGGAAACCGGCATGTCCTAGAACCAAAAATTCGAAGACATGTGACATCTACCAACGCGCACTGGGCGCGTGTAGTGGATTATGGCCCACTCCCTCTCACTGAGAGGAGGCCTGTGTCTCAGCAGTGAGAACTTTATAGGCTGATGATGCTATATTAAAAATAATATATATATATACGCCAATAATATATATATATATATATAGCCTGACGGTTGCCAGGGGAGAATGGAACAAGAAAACGTGTTGTGCAGACCCCAAGTAACATTTGTGACAAGGGCAGAAAGACGAAGATTATATTTTGAATCATAAAGGGCTTATACTGAACGTACCTTCTAGTTCTAGGTACCTACTGCCGTACCTAGGGTCGGCCAGTTCGGCGCTAGCGGTTTGAATTTGTCGTTTACAAGGAAGTTAGTTGATATTATTTTTCTAGATACCTAATCTTCTTCAATGCTGTTCAACCTCACAAACATACATTTAATTAAAAAGAGTTTGTAAGAGATTATCTCTGAAAGTATTAATCCGATTACAAAAAAATCTAGTATACACGATACTACTATACTGATACTACATACTACGACACTTATACTACATACTACGATACTGATAGATAGCCACACTATTGCCACGTGCCATATGATATGTTTTATGTTAAAACAAGAGACTTCACGCGGAGAATGCCGCGGGCAAAAGCTATCATCAAAATATAGGACTGTTTCCCATACCTACATCAACCATACAAAACCACGTGCTTGCACCTTTCTTTAACAATCCTTACCTTGCACACGACGCGCGACGTTTAGAAATACTAACTTATGAATGTTCCTCTCTCCTTAAACATCAACATTACATATAGTTCCTTGCTCTTGTTTCATGTTTATTATTTTTATATAAATATATATATTTATATAGATAAGTACCTAAATTCTTAATGTATGTATGTATGTATTTATTGTTTATGTAAATGGAACATCACTGACTACCTGCAGTATTGTCTCCTAATTTTGATCCATCCAAAGGTTATCTGTAAAAGATCGCTTTTAGCGATAAGACCGCCCATTGTGTCACCCTATGTAACATTTCTACATTTATATCTGTAATTTTTATGGTGTAGGTACATAATAAATAGTTTTCTATCTATTTACATACTGTATGCTTTCTTAGTGCAGATTATTGATTAAAATTAAAATAGAACCATGCAGTTATTCATTGATAACTGTACTGTTGGTACGTGATATATTTCATCTCTCAGCTTCGTTATCAGCATCATGCAATGATTCAATAATTATGTAGAATTAATGAGCTATCCACAGCATAGATTTAACATCTGATAATGTGTGTGCAGTTTTAAAAGTAATCTTCTTATTGTATTATCGTACAGTAAAAGCCGCTTTCAACGTCATCAGCTTAATCAATTCATTCATTCATTAATAAGCTCCATCAATTATCACCACGTTGATCAATATTCAACCATTGTTTACATAACATAACCTCACTTTCCTAAAAACAAAACATCACTCTAAACATAACATCTCCATATCTACTTACCGTTTTACATCCAAAACAAACGCACGGGAACTAAAAGTAAAACAGCCGGTTTACGCGCTACATGTGTCCGTGACGTCACCGCCACGCGTGGCGCGTGCGTGGCGGCTGTGGAGTCACGCGGTACTGACAACGGTCTCGCGAACGCCGCCCTCTATCGAACTACAATCTCGTGTCGAATGTCGAATATTCTGGTTTTCGTCGTTTTAGTTTTAGTGTCAAGGTTGAGGTTTTAGTTTTTGTAGTCTGAAAGTTGTGTTTTTAAAACGATTTTAGTGCAATGTCGATTGTCAAAGTTAAAGTAAAATCATTCATTTCAAATAGGCACATAAAAGCCACTTTTGAACATTAAAATTTACAACAAAAAAAAAAAAAAATTGAATCCAGTTGCCCCTTCCAAAAGGCAGAAAGGTAGTTACGTATGTAAAAGAATGGGCAAGAAACTCCGCAACATTTTAAAATGTTTACAATAATTTGTATTCATTAATTATATGTGAAGAAGATGTAGGATTAAAATTTGTATACCACAATAGGTAAAAAGAATGAAAAGTAATGAAAGATAAATTAATTATGAGATAGATACATGGTGTTCACATATTTACAAACATTGCAAAAGTAGATGATTTCCCAAAAAATCTGATAATTAATAACTGACTTGTGTGAGTTAAAGTAATCACAGAATGTAAAATTTGTATGTCATAAAAATAATAAATTATACAATTAAATTAGCAACCAATTTGATTTTTTCTCGACTCTAGCTTGTCCTATGAAGCAGGACCAGCATGTTTCCAAGCATTCTTATCTTGGATAAAATCCTCTAATTCGTAATATGCTTGTTTACAAAGTGTGCTTTTATCAGCAGTTTTAAATTTTTTGATTGATGTAGGACTCTTTTACTGTATGTTTAGTTTCTTGCTGGGTTTACTTCGCGGAAAAGACTGAAACTTGTTGGAATGAGATGACATGCTTAGCGTCTGTATGTAGTTTTCTTTTTTTTTTATCGTTTTTTAAATAGTACTAGGTTCTTAATAATTTTAATCTTACTTAAATTTTTACGTGATAATTATTTTAAAACTTAGAATAGTGTGTGTATGTAGATATGAATATGTTTTCTTTTCTTTGGATATTTATTTATTTATTTATGATCTATTTATTTCGGACAGAATCCATAAAAGAGTTAGTAACAATTTTCTTACGATCTATGTTAGTAGGTACATAATTTAATAAAATATTTTTCTAAAACAATCTTCCCGTAACTATTCCCACCCAGTGCGCCTGTCATGGCGGGATGCAATCATTTGCAAAATGCTGTTGGTGCTACCGCGCAGTCTTTGGAATAATGACGCCACTTTCTTACAAATTCTTAATATTGAACTTCATTAAAGATTAATTAATCAAACCATTTCGAAAATAAGGACAAGTTTTCTGCATCCAGCAATTTTCAAGTACCTATTGAAGCATATTTTTTTTTACAGCTACCTAATTCTTTATTTATATGGTTTAATTAAGCTTGAACATGCGAGCTTACTACTTACTACAAACTCACCTGAAATGCATTCAACATTGGAAACGTTAATCGAATCACGATGAAAACCTACCTAGTTGCTAATCTATTCCCAATAAACTTTTCTTTTGAATCAATAAAGGTCGGACCCTCAAGCGCGCTGGAGCCGAACGAATTAGATGCATTGACTCTCGAGAGCGATGTCGTTGCAGATTAGACTTTTTAATCGTGAGACCGCATCCCTATCAAAGTAAATGATATCTTTCAGCATAGTATTAAATAAATGAGGTGATTTATATCGAGTTAAACTTTAAAGGACGATGGACTATTTGTCCGCCGGACAGAATGACCGCTACTCTTTTTCTGAGTCTATTTAGTCCTATGTGTAACGCACACTTTATTAGTGGATTGATTTCCATACGTTCTATCGTCGCGGACAAATTGTGCATTGTCTGCTCAGCGCTTACGAATGCTTAATTTTTATTTGCACAACCTTTTAATTCACTAAATATCAAATATAGTCTATTTTTTTATTCAATAAATTGCGAGAACGATCTTGTAATCAATATTTAACTATTTCATGCATATCTGTTTGTATTCTACATACTACGCAAAATACTAGGCATCAAAAGTTGATTCGCACTTCAGTTTTTTTAATCTTAATGAATGACCAAAATATCAATGGCAAATCAGAACTGGAAAAAATCTTAAGAATATTAATTATTTGATATTAGGTACATGAAATGCTGAAAATCAATGTATCGAAACATGTTGTATCAATTTAGATGACATGTAAAAGTAACCAGTGTTAATCGGCTCTTGTTACTGACAAACCACTGCAGTTTTACAGGATAATATTAAAACTACTACAATTAAACGCTTTTTACCGCACGAATTCGCACTAAAAACGGTTTTTCAAACATATTACAACCACTATCAAAAACTTACTCCATTACAAACTACCCACTAAAGGCTATAAAATGCTCCCACAAAGTGTCCACATGAAATTTCGAAGTACAATTATAATTCTGTCTCCTGGCTGGCTATTATGTACTAACTAAAGTGCCTAGTCACGTGGTCTCGATAAATTACAATAAAAATTACCCGCAAAACGTGAAGATAGTCGGAACCGAAGTGGAGAGAAAATTTTGAAGTTTGTGCGCTGGGTGCATGAGTTCCGTACCGTTTTTGTAAGACTTTTCTATGTTAAGGCGGTATGATCCGACAGAGACCGCTCTTACTAGTTTTTGAATCTATGGGAAACATAAAAAGCAGAGATATAATATTTAAATTTTGATGAAAAAATTGAGGGAACTCCTCAAACTTTATAGGCAAACATATAGCGATTTTTGTATTTTCATCAACAAATCAAGCATTTGCATTCAGAAAGTATCACTTGGTGAACCGGAACTGATAAATAAGACCACAGATGGCCACCGGAACTCGTCAATGATACGTGTTTCGTGGGTAGCGATTAGATATTTGATTGTTTAATGTGATTGTGAGCGCGCGCGCAGGCGACGCGAAGGTGGGGGTGTGAGCGAGATATAATTATATTCTTGCGTAATAGTATGTTTTAGTGGATACCTACTTTATTTATTTATTTCTACACGCGCGTTGATGCCTGCGGATTATTTTGTTTTTTTTTAAATCTAATAACATTTATTTATATATCTGGTTGTATAGTTAGATTATATTCTGAGTACCTACTGTTTGTTTTATTTTATCTAGTTGCCTATTTATGTTAATTTCTTTAAACCTGACTTGGTTTCCGTATGTCTTTTCCGGGTAACCACTGAAAATCAGCGCTGTGCTGTGGGTCCCTCATAGCACAGCATCATGCTGAGTGGTCATGACGTGCAGCTGCCGACTATTTTGTTTTGTGGTCGTGATTGGAATGTAGATCTATTTTATTTTTTTATTTTTCTGTATACCACCTACTCAAGTTAATTATCTTTTTGTATGCTCGTGTTTCTGTGACAAATAAACCTATTTTTCTTTATTTTACTTCTTTCTGTCTTTCAGATATCTCGATTAAGATAGTTAAGCGACTATGACGAAGCAAATTTAAATAAATGCTGATCAATATGAGAGTATCAAACTGATCTGATGATGAAGCCGGAAGGTAGGCAACGGAACTTCGTAATAAAAAAAAAATATCCTAGCCGTGTTTGGGTTTATTTGAATTGTCATGGGATGCACTCTGGCTATAAACGATGTTTAATCGACTTCAAAAAAGGAAGTGGTTCTCAGTTCGTCTATATATATAAGGTGTTAAACAATTAACTCTGCAAACTTTAAGAGGTGCTTTAGACCATCGAACTGAATAACTTTTACGAATACACGTCAATAAACTGTATGGGATTAACTGAGGTTTGAGTACTATAAAAGTCAGAAATTGCAAAAAACTCTTCATTCACATTTTGTTGGAAATGAGACTCCTACCAACTTTTTTAGGGTGGATAGAGTGGCCGAAAATAAACAAAAACTAAGATTAACTTCAAATTTTGAACGAATACGCGTTATACTCGTAATTTAATTTGGTTTGAGAATAGATACTTTGTTGCTTTTGAAAAAACTTTTTCCAGCGAAGGTTTTTTGCCAATTCTGACTTTTGTAGCGGACAATTTTTTTTAACGTTTTCCATAAAAGTCTGAAAGTTTTAAATTATTTGAGGTCATTTTTTCTCAAGAACGTCGGAAATCACAAGCAACAAACTATCTTGTTCTTAAAGCAAATTTTATAACGCTAATCTGTCCATCATAAAAGCTGGAGTTTAATTCCTACCAAATTTATGGATAAAGTTATCTCTGCTGATCCGAAAGCTCTTTCTCTGAAGACTATACAACAAAAACTAACGAACGTTTTATAATCAAAATCAAACAGTGCATAAACGGGAAGAATTTATTAAATATTACGTGACCTGCATTTTTTGCCCCACACGCCCCACAGCTCCCTTATTTTCGATAGAAATTAATTAATAATGATGCAAGTAAATACCTATCGTACAAAACCAACATTCTTGCGAATCCGCTATAGGAAATGAACAAAGACGTTTTCTGCGAAATCTAGTTAATTCCCTTTCCCCTTTTTCTACGGAACCCGAAAAATTAACAGGTGAACGCGACTGTAATGAGGAAAGTTGGGAATACCGAAGGATTGCCAATTTAGATATTCAAATCGTGTTCGGTTCATTTTGCGGATATTTTGTGTACGTAAGGATGTTTTTCTAAATAGAGTGGATTGGGAAGTGGGCGAAATTGTCGGAGAAACTCCGGTCTTTTTTTCTTATAGGTATATCGAAGTTTGTATGGGGTGAATTTATCGAAGAGATTAATGAGATCCTTTCAGGTGCTGGGTTAGGTTGTTTTATAGCGATATTGAATGGAGTAATTTATGTTTGTGGGTATGTAAACAATTGAGTAGGAATTCGTTTCCTTGGAGGTATAAAGGGATTTAATTTATTTATTTTTATTAATTTATCCATTTACATCTCCGTTACAGGATAATTATTGTGTCATAAGTTTTATAATAATTCATAGATAAGACTTTGCGTAACCTGGGAATTGAACCCAAGATCACTCGCTCCATAGCTGCACAAACAAGCACTATACCAGCAAAGCAGCCTATCTACAATTCATCAAGCATAAAACTGAAGCTTATTTTGAATTTATTCAAAAAATAAAACCCAAAAACGGCGAAGACGTGTCTAATTTGATTGCCAACATGAATACGGCGAGAAACTCAATTTAACTAGTACTAATGTCGCGAAGCGTCGTCAGTAGCGAACTGCGAAATTGCTGTAAACTCAAACATTTCGGGAGAGAGTTAGCTTGTCACAAAAACTTAGACTCGCAACTTGAGTTGCGCGGCAATGGCTGAGAGCGCCTTTATTCTTGCAGCACTAGATATTTCCCAGTCGACCGAATAACGAATAGTAAAGATGGTAAAAAAAACGATGATATGGCTAGAACGGGGATAACTTAGATGATGGATAATAGAAAAGTATGGAAGAAGAATATACTTTGCGCCAAACGCAAATAAATAGGGATAAGGGCAGGAGGATAGTGATAATGATGATGTCAGTATCATCGTTTCAGCCGAAAGACGTTCACTGCTGGACATAGGCCTCCCCCAAGCACGACCACTTCAGTTCTGTGCTTCCCTCATCCAGTGGATTCCTGCGGCTTTCACTAGGTCATCGGTCCACCTTATGGGAGGCCTTCCAACGCTACGTCTTCCGGTACGCGGTCGCCGCTCCAGAACCTTTCGGCCCCAACGGCCATCTATTCTACGCGCAATTTGCCCTGCCTATTGCCACTTAAGTTTGGCAATTCTTGATGTATAACGAATAGTAATAGTCCAACAGAAGTAAACTCAAAACAATCGGATGAGAGTTGTTAGCTCGTCACAAAAACTTAGATTCGCAACTTGAGTTGCGCGGTAATGGCTGAAAGCGCTTTTATTTTTGTAGCACTAGATATCATTTCGCATTTCTTTAGACAGACGACATAATGGTCAAGAGCGGACCCATCTATTAACTAACAGAAAATTTTCTTGTAGCTTCAAAAATCACGAATTTACTTAAATAAATATCAAACTTAACTTTTATAGACCAAACCAAAACCGTAACCAAACACGTTCAATTGCTATAAAAAATATTTGCACGTTCACACAAATTTAGGCAAATCCTAAAACTCAATTTACACTTTTTCCAAGGCTTTGTACATATTTCTGCAAGTAAAAAAGGTACGTGTTGAAACATTTTGTAAAAATAAGTGTAAAATTCATTTTAGTAGCAACGGCTGAGAATATTTTGTTTCAGCAGTTTTTAAAATGTTCTGAATAGCACGTAGTGTTACTCACTAATGCGTAACGAATTACGGTACCTTTATTAAATTATGTAGGTACTCTCGCTTATTTTTTTTCTCTAACAATTGTAAATTTAATGTCACAGTATTTTACATGACACCAATGAAACCGTTTTTATTTGATTTCAGATCATTTTTAAACCGCTCGCTTTGAGCATATCGTGCGCTCACATAATCGGCCCGCTTCATACAAATCTAATGCAACAAACTACTTCTCTTCTCGCTGACTATTAGTTGAATGGCTCTGACGTTAATTTTTACCAGTACACCCTTTTGTACACAGTTTTATTTTGTGCGAACATTTCACACGTTTTTGCAGAGGTCAGGAAAATGTTTTGGAGTGAACATTTTTAAAAGGTTTGTACAATCCATACTAATATTATAAATGTGAAAGTAACTCTGTCTGTTACGTTTTCACGCCTAAACCGCTGAACCCATCGTTATGATATTTGGTAGAGATATAGCGTGGGATATGGAGAAGGACAAAGGCTACTTTTTTACGCGATAATCGACATCCACGCGGGCGGATCCGCGGGCAAAAGCTAGTGATAGAATAAATATTTATAGGATATAATATAGTTCTGTTATACTCTCCCATAGCCGGGCAAAGCGTTTTATTAAATTAATTAGGGGTATTAATTATTTTGGGTATTTATTTCATTTTTGTGTTGATGTTGTATTTATTCGTTTTCATTTATTTATGTGTGATTTTGTATTTATTATTGAATAAGATAAAGTTGTTTTCTAATATGGGTTATGTGGTAACCTGAAATAAATGATTTTTAATTTTCATTTAATTTAAAGCCACCCCCCCCCCCCCCCCCAAGTCTTTCCAGGAACTCTTTTCCCGCGCCTCCTCGAACCAGCCTTCACGCGTACGCGTCCAGGTCATCCCGACACCTCTTTCTGCGCCGGCCTCGGTGGCGCCGGCGCCGTCCATCTGCAGGTACATTGATTTAAGTTTAAATTATTTTATTTTTATTTTTATCACTATAATTACCTAATTACATCAAATAGGCAAACTTTGTAAGTGCTGTGCACACCTTTAAGTAACAAGTTCGCTATAGTACTTATATGATAAGCATAAGCATAGTTTTTATTATAATCTCTCTGTTACTAACTCTACTACTCTCTGAACTAGTCGTTCACAAAAACATTAACAGAGAGCCTAAGAGAGTTGGAGAAACTATAGAAGCAAAAATTCTCATTACCAAGTTTAAAAGGCAGTGGTGAGACATTCATAACCGTATTTTAAAATGTTATAGTAAGCACACAGACACAAAAACACATAACACAACACACAACAACACAAACAACACACACAACATTCACGAAGAAATGCAATTCTATTGATCACAAGACTACACTATAAACAATAAGATACAAAGCAATTCAAACACAACATAATTTCAGAGAATAAGTGCCAAATATGCCACGTGTAAAACCGTCACTAAAAAAACGGAGAACTGTAGGTTTCTGTAGAATCAGCCATATTTTAATTACTGTGAGCGAACTGTGTGTAGTGTTGGTTATTGCGCAATAGAAAAACCGAATTAAACTCAAAAGTCGTTTACTCAACCTGAAAATTAGCACTTTAAGGTTTACATAAGACAGTCCCCCAAAACGCCCCCTCTTCACCACTTCCTAGTGATTTAGCTGGGAAGAAGAAGTAGCGGAACAAACTCCCCAGCAGCACATCTCTGCTCAGTTAGAAGAACTTGATTCTATACAGTAATGGGTATGCAAAGTAATTAATAATAGCACGACACAACTATACCGAACGCGCAACAGTTTCTATACGTCTTCACTGCTTAAAAATAAACTACAAATAAGTTTATCCATAAAAATGTAGTAACATTAGCAACAGACACCAGCGCAGCGGTAAGACATGATATACCGTCGGAAGCAGTCTTTGGCAAGGCCTACCTCCATTATGCATGTTGCTGGCAATCTTGGCAAAATTGTGTCATTATGCCAAATACCCTGTACTCTGAGAATTTAAAGTTGGGAATATTTTTAGTTGGCAACTACCGAGATATTGTTTTTAATTTTGTAACATATGGCGTGTAGTTCCTGGTGAAAAATTGGCAGAGATATCTTTCCTGTGGATGTTTTTGGAGTTAGTTGTAGCGTCAGTTATTCGCTTAGGTGAAATCAATAAAGACTAATGTACCGACAAAATTTAAATTTAGCTTTAAGTATGCCCCTGGCTGGAGGCCTTAAAAATCCGTTAGGAGCTTAAGGCACCACAGGATAGACCGGTTAAAGAGTCCGAGCCCCTCGTGGTTACACTCTGAGTTGCCAATTCAAAAAAAAAAAAAAAAGACAATAGATCTTTATAATATTTTAATATTTTTTGTCTATTTGTTTATTTTTAGGGTTCCGTATGTCCGAATGAAAAAAATTGCTAATTTGCTCCGAATCTAATGTACGGATTAAGTTGAAATTTGGTAAACATAAATTTCTGTGACCCAAACACGGACGTGTTACGTGAAAAAAATAATTTAGAATATGGGGGTCACTTTTGGGAGACCAATAAGATTTTTTTTTTAAGTTATACACACTGTACTATATGATATATTATCGAATGAAAAGGCTTACTGAGGAATTAAGTATATTTTTTTTATAATTTAAAAATAAATGAAAGTTACTTAAGAAAATAGCTGAAAATTGACCACTCCCCCTCCCCTTCTCGTCCCTTATTTCCGAAACTACTGAACTAAATTTTTGTAAAAAAATACAAATTCTATCTTGTTCTATACTTACAAATTACAGGAAAACCTATAAGAATTCTATGGTCTTAAATAACATGGTAAATATCCCAATATTGTACGTACAAACTTACATTTGCAGTTGGACTGTATAGAAGAACATGTTTTAACTACAATTTTAAGTTTGTTCTTGGGATAAATTAATCGCAACTACGGAACCCTTCATATGCGTGGTCCGGCGCCCAAATATCCGGTTAAAAAAAAGTTTTTTTTAACGTTATCTCCTTAGTAGCTGTGCTCTGTCTTCCTGGAATAAGTGCTGGTTTAATTACAGACAAATGATGATTTTTATCCAACTGATGTGTTGACCTTGAAGATGGCAACAGCCTAGCATTAGCAAGGCACTGGCAAGCTCCTTAACGCTGAACTGGAACCGTGCACCTAGCTTCTGAATTCTCATAATTCCCCAATGATATAATGTCAGTTTTTGTGAAATAAAATGTTGTGAATTTGAATTTACAGGTATAATAGAGAGACCCTAGGATGTTTTACTATCGCTAACAAAGGAGAAGTTTATTGCGCCACGTTTTCTTCACAGCTAGAGCACTAGGAAGTAATGAAGTGCGGACCTTTTTGGGGGACTGTCTTATGTACTTTCGAGGATCATAAAAAAAAAGACTTAATATTGTAAGAGATTTTGTCGGTTGCAGTCCTTTTGGTAGCCAATTACTAGCAACCAAGATTAAAACAATCATTTAAGAAATTCAACCGATAAGAAACCAGAATATTTTTTTATTAAGTAACAAACAAATATTATGAACCAAATTAACAAAATAAGCAATTAATCATAATGTGAAAATATTAGTTTTTTAGTTCTAATTATCTGTCTGAAGTCAAAATCAAAAAATCTAAATCTTTTATTTCACATAAACCGACATGGGCACTTATGAAACGTCAGAAGCTAGGTGCACGGTTCCAATTGGTCGTTTCCTATGGAGAAGAGCCGCCAAGAAACTCCACGGTTACTCTCTTAAAAATAATTGGCTTTTATTTTATTCTTTTCAAATAACTGTGTTAATAGGTATGGGTGGACAGTGTAGGCCTTTCAACAAGTACCAGGTTCTTAACAAAATAGAAAATTGACAAAAATTATACAGTCTACTAAGCCTACAACGTTCTCACATTCACAAAATAGAAAAGAATATATAATATAAAGGATTAAAAAAATAGAAACCCTATATAAACAAAATTACATGATTTCCATTAAAACTACGGTAACAAATCTGAATAAATATCATGTCTACAAGAGCCACTAAATTAAGGAATTGGAATTTAAAGTAGGTATATAATGTCAAATACATAATGAAAAGACTATGTCAAGGAAGTATGTAAAAAAAAAAAAAACAACATCGTTATTTAGGAGTAGTTAAGACATTTACATAGTTATGCCATTTATGAGGTAGCAGGGAAGGAATTGATGCCAAACTTCTTTGTCTTCAACCTAGTCTTTAACATAGTTTTGAAAACTACCTACGTACTAGTAAAGTAGTCCAGTCCACGGCAGAAAAGACAACGCTTAGGCTAAATAAAATTACTCAAATTAATATTTTATTATTTGTAGTGTTTACGTTTAATTTTTTGTACTGTTTACTTAATATCCGCACAAAATAGGTCGCCATTTGGTAACTCCAGCAATAGACCAAACTCCACCTTAACCTAAACTCCTAAATTAAAAAATCCTCCAATATATAAAAACAAATCTTCACGATTTATTGTTTTACTTAACTTTAACAACATAAGACAGAGTATTAAAACAATGATGATTAAGATGTCTTAATTAAAGTTTATTTTTTGCGGTTCATTAAGTTTTAACGAAGCTGTGGTGAAACACGACTCCTATTAAATTGTGCGCGTCTTCGTACTAAGTTTATTATCAAGTTGGAGCTTAGAGTATAAAACACTGGAGAAGGCAAAGCGCAATACTCTGAACAAAAAAGTCTGTCACTTTTTGCGGGGGACGCGATAACTACTACAAAAAAAAACATTACTGCTCGCCTGGGAAGAGAAGTCCGTACCAACGATTTTTTGTTTTATCAATATTGATATAAGGTGATATATCGATATATTTTATAAGGTGGGTAGGCCTTTGGTGTGGGACGCAACCTGTGTCAACACCCTTGCGCCATCTCATGTTTCAAGCACGGCTAGCTGTGCTGGCGCTGCTGCTGCGGCTGCTGAGACCCTCAAGCGGCGCAAATACCTTATGGGTAACTACAGTTTTGAGCCGTTTGGGGTCGAAACGCTCGGGTCATGGGGCCCGAGTGCACGTCTCCTTTTTAAGGAAATTTCTCGCCGACTAGTCGACACTTCACGTGACCAGAGGGCTGGCTCGTTCTTTGGCCAAAGAATTAGCATTGCCATTCAACGTGGCAATGCTGCCAGTCTTCTGGACACGTTTCCGAACGACAGCGATGCGGACGAGTACTTCGACGCCTATTGTCCTTTTGTTTTTGAATTTTGCTTGAATCCATCAAATAAAACAGCAGATGCATAGAATAGTTACATTTTAATAATAATAAAATAAAACTACCGTTAAATACAAGTAAGAAAATTTATAATATTTTCAATGCGAACATGCGCTGCAGTAGCGGGGCAGCCTCAACAGCATCCTGAACGCATTGTTGTACTGCACGCGGAGGGCACTGTACGATTTTTGAGTATATCTAGCCCACAGAAAAGAAAGAAAGAAAGAAAAGAAAGAAAAATGCTTTTATTGGCATTACAGCAAAAAATACACCTTAAAACTATAAAAAACAGAAAACAATGATTATAATGCCAAAAGGGCCTCAGCTCAGCATAATGTCAGATGACACACAAGGTGTACCACCTGGCGTGTAAAACGTAGTGCAGTATGTTCCGAAAAGAGTAATTTTTACGCTTACTGAACAACGAGCAAACCTGCGAGCCAACATGTTCGCTCTAACCGACAAGGCACTCCGCGCTCGTTCAATGGCATCATCGTCCCTGAGATCAAAGAATTATGCAGTATATCTATATGGATGATTAGTTTAAAACGTTAAATTATTTTTAGGGTTTTGTACTCAAACGTACTAGTACACACTCTGTCCGTCTGTCCGTCTATCCATATGTCACAGGGCCGTATCTATTGACACTTAAAATTTTCACTGTGTCGGACCACGCACAATTATATTATTACGTAGTTGGCATGAATTTATCCCAAGAAGAAATTTAACATTTAGAATAGTGTTAATATTTTATTTCAATCTATCATTCATCCTCATGGATTTAACAGTTAATTAATTTGTCTTTTCATTTTATATTCGATGAATAATTTATTGAATCATCAGGCAGTCTTTTTCTCGCAAACTGAACGACTTCCACAGCAAGTGTTATCGTGAGCAGCAAAGCAGCAACGATTTTCCCAAACTTCTTTCACACGCGGTAAATAAAGTAAAATTCAAGTTTTAAAAACCACACTTCATAATACAACCATATTGAAGTGCTCTTAAATCACAGTTACCGGAAAGTGGCTCAGTTATAACATAATCGCATCAGAGACGGCGCTATAAACAACGATACCTTGCCCGCCGTGCGTAAATTTTCATTTGTTGCCCGTGCCCGCACAGCGCAACACTATATCATAATTCTACCATTCTACCATCCTACCATTGAACTCTAAAATATTTCGAAAGCTAACGTGAATTACCGGGTTCTATAAAAGTGCCGTATTTCATGGCGTAACGTTATTTATTGATAAAGTTTTCGATGCAATATGTATGAGGCTTTTGTTTTTGGGCTATGATGCCCGGTGATGGACTTGAAGTGTATTAAAGCCTGTTTGCGTATAGATAGATTTTTTTGAGCGGGCATTTTATTTTGTTGGGAAAAATTTTGCTACAAAAATCTAACTGCTACAATGAACGGTCAAAGAGGAAAATACATAGGCTTGCCATGTACCTATAACTCATTGATCTCGTATAATTATCGCCTTAAAGTTCGTTAACGCTGCCTTACGATAGTCTACTTTAGGCATAAACTCAAAAATTCTAGCATTTGTTTACAAACAACTATATTAGGATCTTCTAAGTTCAAAAACAAATCATGCTATTCAATCAGTATCTCAACTTCAACCACAAACATAAATTCATCCGGTCTCCTCAGTCTCCTTGACATGCAAGGACCCATAAATTCTTATCAGCCAGCATTAGGCTATACATTACACAGTAAGTAACCGATTAAAACCTCTTTTATCGTCTGGTCATAAAAACACATACTTACGATGTCACTTTCTAGGCTCTCAAGCTCAACCAAAAACGAAACAAGTGCATGCGGACCACGCACAATGAAGGGTTCCGTAGTAGGAAGAATATTTCCCCAGGACAAACTTAAGATTGTAGTTGAAAAACATGTTTTCCCATACATTCCAACTGCAAATGTAAGTTTGTATGCACAATATTGAGAGATTTACCATATTATGTTAAGAACAAAGACTTCTTATAGGTTTTCCTGTAATTTATAAGCTACTTTATGTATTAAAAAAATAATAGGCTTAGTAGTTTCAGAGATAAGGGGGAGTGGTCCATTTTTGTCAGTGTGTTGTGGCGCAGCCTGGTAGAGGCCTATGTCCAGCAGTGGCCTGCGATAGGCTGAGTTACCCTGTTGAGTATGTACCGAGCACGTACCTACTCGTAAAATACTTTCGACTTACAAGTACTCGTGTATTTGTAAGTCAAAAGTTGTAACTCGTAAAAAAACTTTCGACTTACAAGTACACGCGTACTTGTAAGTCGAAAGTATTTTACGAGTTACGACCTATAACTTTACTAAAATTAAATAGTGCATTAGTGGTCTTTTAATCTACTATATAAAAATAAGTCGGGTTTTCCTTCCTGACGCTATAACTCCAGAACGCACGAACCGATTTCCACGGTTTTGCATTCGTTGTAAAGGTCTCGGGCTTCGTGAGGTTTATAGCAAAGAAAATTCAGGATTTTTTTGTTAATTTTTTTAAAATGGTTTTTACGAAAAATTAGGGTAGGGTAGAGTAGGGTAGAGTAGGTAGGGTAGAGTAGGTAGGTAGGTAGATAGGGTAAGGTAGGGTAGGGTAGGGTAGGTAGGTAGGTAGGGTAGGGTAGGGTAGGTAGGGTAGGGTAGGGTAGGGTAGGTAGGTAGGGTAGGGTAGGTAGGTAGGTAGGGTAGGGTAGCGTAGGGTAGGGTAGGTAGGTAGGTAGGTAGGTAGGTAGGTAGGTAGGTAGGGTAGGGTAGGGTAGGGTAGGTAGTTAGGTAGGTACGTAGGTAGGTAGGTAGGTAGGTAGGTAGGGTAGGTAGGTAGGTAGGTAGGTAGGTAGGTAGGTAGGTAGGTAGGGTAGGTAGGGTAGGGTAGTGGAGTTTATACTATAGCTTTTGACAGAACGAAGTCTGTCGGGTCAGCTAGTTAAATGATATAAGGCTAGAAAGAGATTAGATCAAAATAAAGATGGTGTCTCATCTTCTATACAAATATATAAAATTGAAGTGTCTGTTTGTAACATCAAAATTACAGCTTTTTACTAAATGCATATGAAAGTATTTACGGCCACAATTTTTTTTTATTTATGTTTTGCCTGTCTGTCTGTTTGTTTCGGCTAATCTCCGAAACGGCTGGACTGATTTTGACAAGACTTTCACTGGCAGATAGCTGATATTATACGAGTATAAGGAGTAACGTGGCTTTTATTTTAGAAAAAGCCACGCGAGCGAAGCCACGGACAGCGGATAGTATTTTAATAATTTGAAAGAGTTGCCTTGTTGTAGCTGATGAAGTACATTTGAAACAAAGAAAAATAGGTTTATCTTATGCAGTAGTCTATGTATTGATATAGTTAAAGTGGAAACAAACTCACAGAGACAAAGACGAAATGTTTATTTTGCTTTCACCGGTACACCTTTGAAACCACTACACAGAAATGCTTCTTGGCGATAGTCTTCAGTATGGTGATAGTACTTCTCTGTGCGATTAGTACCACAAATAGCAGCAACTACCTACTAACTAATAATAACGTATTCACGTATATTTAACCGACTGCCAAAAAGGAGGAGCCTATAATTATTATCGTGTGAATATTTTTTTTTCATGTTTGTTGATAAATATTGATCAACAAACATGAAAAAAAAAAACATCAATTGTGGACCGATTTTGAAAATAATTTTTTCAAGGGACTAAACAGTTCGATAGCTAAAACACGTTTATGAAGCAGATACCTTTATAATGAATAAGACGGTTAGTATTTATCCATACTAATATTATAAATGTGATGGTAAATCTGTCTGTCTAACTGTCAGTATGTTACGTTTTCACGCCTAAACCGCTAAACCGATCGTCATGAAACTTGGCAGAGATATAGCCTGGGATATGGAGAAGGACATAGGCTACTTTTTTACGCGATAACCGACATCCACGCGGGCGGAGCCGCGGGCAAAAGCTAAGCATAAATACAAATATAAAAAACAGATATCTGTTTTTTGTATTTATTTTCGTATACTGCATACTTGTTATTTGCACCAACGACAGACCCATTTGAAGGCTCCTACAAACAGGTGCGACACGCGATGCGACACAAAGGCACCGCTCGTCGCGCGACACGCGGTACCTTTGTGTTGCGTCGCGTGTCGCGCTTGTTTGTAGGAGCCTTTATATCCAGACAAATCACTGTCTATTCCAAGGGTGTCTGGAAGAGATGGCTTAAAGTGATAAGGCCGCCCATTGTAGGTATATTTTGTAGTGTTTGATTTATTTTTTGTTATGTATTTTTGTGGTGTACAATTAAGTTTATATAAATAATAAATAAATCATAAACACTTCGATTATGGAGTGGCGACTGCGTACCGGAAGACGTAGCGTTGGAAGGCCTCCCACAAGGTGGACCGATGACCTTGTGAAGGCCGCAGGAATCCTCTGGATGCGGAAGGCACAGAACCGGTCGAAGTGGCGGTAACGTCTTTCGGCTGAAATGATGATGATGATGACGATGAATAAACACCTTGCCCGGCCTGAGAATCGAACCCAGGATCTCATTCTACGTAGTAGCACCTGCGACTACTAGACCAACCCAATAAATAATAAAAAGTACCAAACCTACCCAAGCATTCCAACCTATAAGAATTGATGACGCGGTAACTTAAAGTATTGAACCATATTTTCCTTCATATCGTCAATCGTAAAACTGACCCTAGCTCTAACATAACTTATACATGGACTTAGATACTTCATGATCGGTCAAATAAAAATAAATTACCTTCGTAAACGCTGGGGTCAATATTACCTGGGTAGGTAAAATACGAGGGCAGGTCAAAAAGTTCGCGGAATGGAGGGGTTACAGGGGAGATGGAGCAGTTATTTTTACCTGCCACTAATTGGTGACTCAATACAATTACAAATACTAAGTATCCCCTTCTGATTATTATTTCTTCCAAAAAAGAGCTTCGTGGAAAGAAATTTACGGATGATGAAGAAGTGAAGTCGGCAATTTCTGCTAATTTAGAAGGCATGACAAATTTTTTTTTTTTCGAAGGTATAAACAAATTATTGTAAGGTCTGAAATTGTATCAGGGATAATGGAAAATATTAAAAAAAAAAAAACATGTTTTTTCACCCCCCTTCCCTTTCATTCCGCGAACTTTTTGACGTCCCCTCGTATTTGCGATCCGTACCAAAATCATTGGCAAGTAGATGGAAAATGTGCCCATTACATTATAATTTTCAATATTATATGCAGGACAGTGAAAATTTGCTATAGTAATTAATATAGTGGTTTGTAGAGGAGAGTAGTATTTTGAGATATCTATGGCCAAAAGTACCGAGTTGTGTCGGACGTAAAGAATAGCACCACCCCATTTCTTCCCGTGGGTGTCGTAAAAGGCGACTAGGGACTTACTAGAGAATGGGCACCAGCGATCTCTATGCATTTTTAACACCATATTACAGACAGCTCTGCTACTGTGGAGTTTGTGTTACGCCACTTCTTCCCAGCTAATAAAGCACTAGGAAGTGATGAAGGGTGCTAATTCTCTGCCTAATTTGAATAAATTTGATTTTGAATACCTCCTAGTCGTTGTTGACTTGCTGATTTTATAATTTCTCACCACAGTACAACTTATTCTCCTGTACTTCAAGAAACCATAAAGAAGCTGAGTTATATTACCTTGTTTACTACCAACATAACAGACATAATATATCCTGTCATGATAGTATCAACTTCTATAACTTTTTATTTCAGGTATAATTTTTACTGCGCACTTCCCTTGCGTAATTCAGGACTGTGAATTGACCTCACTTCGCTTTGAATTACTTCAACCGGAACATGTCTTTGACATAAATTTGGTAATTCGCAAACTGTATACGGAGGAACAAACAATTTTATTAGCTTAGATAGCACAAAATATGCAGCAGGGAGGCCTGGGAGAAGGTCCACTTTGTTCGCAGGCATGGTCATTTTGAAGTTACTATTGCTCCTATTACATGGGAGTTAACTGGCGAAAAGTAGACACAATAGGTAGACCTCTGTATATCCCTTTAGGAACTACAGGCGTGATGATATGTTATGATACTCGTGCACTACCACCAGCGCCTCAACCAGGTGGGTAGCATCTACAACATAACCATTCAATGGATCAAAGGACACAGCGGTTCTAGGCAATAATGTGGCCGATGAGCTTGCCAGAAGGGGGTCGAGCATGGCACCAGTAGGTCCTGAACCCATCGTACCACTCCCCTATCCTCCCCATTCACTTACACACTCTGGTACGGAAACGCACCAGGAACCAACATCATACATTATGGTCGGACCATGGTGAGTGCCTCAGTGCTGCAGGCAGGTTAAGGAGTACTTCCTTAGCCTGCCTGCAGGCTAAGGAAGTACTCCCTACAATTGATGGCCGTCTCACGAAGCAGGTTCTCCCGACTAACTAAACAACAGCTGCGTACAGTTACAATAGCTATAACAGGCCATGGGTCATTTAATAAACACCTCTTTGTCATAGGAGTCACAGACAGTCCGCTGTGCAGGGCCTGCATGGAGGACGACGAGACAGCAGCTCATTTACTACTAAACTGCCCGGTGGTCGCCACATACAGGGCAAAGTACTTCGGTAACCCAGGTACCCTACGTGAGATTATCAGTAACATCAAGGCGTTGCTGGCCTTCCTTGAGGAGCTGGGGTGGATCGAATAATCGATATTCCCATCCGTACGCAAAATACGCGCATTGATGTGAAGTTGCGGACACCAGCCCGTATTACCTATTACCTAATTACTGATGCACTATGGTGACATTTCTGATTTTAATGACATATTCTTTCATGTCGTTCCTAGATATATTTAGGTAAGTATCAGGATCTAAAATATCAAATAGATATATATGTGGGTATTAAATATTTTCAGAAATTAAAATTAGCTCTATTTATTGCAATCCCGTCCTTGCACATTATCCAATTTACAAATTATAATTACTTGTTATTTTCAGCGTCAGCATACATATATTTATTTATTTAAACTTTTCACACAATAAGGTACAAAGGCGGACTTAATGCCAAAGGCATTTTCTACCAGTCAACCAATGGTAGTGAAGAAATAAGATGGCAGGTGCTCTAATTAATACGGAGGAGAGGAGATAATAAGAATAATAAAAATATTAAAAAGATAACAAATAAAATAGATACACAAGTTGACTACTCGTATTAGGCTGAGGTACAAGGTGGGCATCGGGAAGATTGCTGGTTTGTCTTCTGTTTCGCCACTTGACTTTTCTTGTATAATGCAAATCTATAAAATACAAATAAATAAAATTGAAGTGTCTGTTTGTAATGTGCAATAACAGCCTTTTACAAAATCCATATGCGGTAATAATAACAACAAAAACAATTTTTAAAATTTTGGATTTCTGTCTGTCTGGCGTCTGGTCCGATTTTGACGGGACTTTCACTGGCAGATAGCTGATGTTATAAGGTTACTTAAGAATAACCTATAAGTAACTTAGGCTACTTTTATTTTTTTTAAAGCCACGCGGGTGACGCTAGAATAAAATAGAACATAATTCTCTTTAATATGCACACCATATGTTTAACAGATATAACTGCAGGAAACAGGAACTCCTACACTGAAAGAAATAATTTGCCGAACTAATAAGTTTCTTCAAAAATAACTCAACTTTAGTTATAAGGAAATAAACTTTGCTTAAATTAATAAAACTGATTTGTAGTGTGCAAAACAGGGTTTTGTAATAGATAACATCTACTTCGCAAGTCTCAATTTTTGTGTAAACAGTAACCAAAACTTTTGCTACAGTTATGCAAACATTTCTTTCAGTGTAGGACAAGTGCCAGGGCTACACAGATGTTTGTGTCTTTAAGTGAAAATAAACAAATTATTTTTATTCATTAATATAATTTTTTTATTTGGTAAAAGCATACACAACATTACAGACCCAGATCCAAGTTATTGCACGGTTAAACTTCCATAAAAACAGACATATTCACAATAAGAAAAAACACTTAAAACAAAAAAACTGAGTAACACAACAAGTAAAACATTTTTTTTTAATATGTGTTATATAAAATAATGTAAACATTTTATACAGGGTGACACAATGGGCGGTCTTGTCGCTAGCCTTCTGTTTTATTTATTTTTCATGACTTACATGTAAGTTAGGCGTTGTAAAATGAGGGGTCGTTGTCGGCTCGCAAGTAGCTTTTTACAGCCAATAACAACGCTAATAACTTTGTCAGTAAAATGGTTTTACGCTATACGAACGATCCTATGTACGGATGAATTTGATGGGGATCTGTCAGTAGGTAGGTACAGGTTTAATGTGTTACTCTAATTCAATGGCAGGTACTTTATTTATTTATTTGTTTATATACTTCGTTGTGAAAATTTGATTGATCGTAAATAATAAATTTGCTTTTTATGTTTCCTTAACTTGCCTTTAATTGTCTGTGTCGTGTTCGTTTATTAACAAAATATATACAATTTTGAGACGACAACACAACAGTAAATTAAAACACTGGCAATACTAATGCATAGGAGTATTTTCAAACTGTAAAATAAATCCCAAAATCGAAATTGAAAACGTGTTTTTTTTTTTTCAAACCAATTAAATAGTGGTGATGGGCCGACGATGGGTTTTGCCAATCTTTGACTGACTATAGTGAGTAAACTATTGGATATATTTGGCAGACTGGGAACGTCATTAGATATACGAAGTTTAATTTATTGTCGTATTATCGTCTCCACCTTGTATAACGTGAAAACGCGAAAACATATTTATTTATTTAATACTTCAAGCACACAAATGTACAGAGGCGGACTTAATGCAAATAACATAATCAGCTGTATTGAAGTTTTGTATGGGACAGTTGATTATTTTTTTGCGATCACAATGTTGGTAGCATGGACGTAGATCTATATTTAGTTTGATGGTCTGTTCTACACTTTTAAATATGACCACACATTTCTGATACACGCTGTATATAACATGCAGGCAGGCAAACTTCTTATGTCTACACCAACCTATCTATACATACATACATGCACACATACATACAAATAAATAAAATTAAAGTGTCTGTTGGTAATGCCAAAAAATAGTTTTTTGTAAACGCGTATATGAAAGTATATACCTACGGTACTTATAATTTTTTTTTTTTTTTTGTTTGTCTGTTTGTCTTTTTGTTCTGGCTAATCTCCGAAATTTTCACATAATTTACACTTTTCACTGTCACATAGCTGATTTTATAAGAAGTAACTTAGGCTACTTTAAAAAAAAAAAAGCTATATCGCTTTCGCGCTCGTTAGCGATACTGGTCCAAAGTGACTAACCAGAAGGCGGACCAGTATCGCTACCGAGCGTGACAGCGATATCGCTTATATCTGAATAGGCCTTTATGCAAAGGGGTATATAATTTGTGGTGTAGTCAAGTTTTTGACATCGTTCGTCTTAGTGCGTCTTATGGTAAAAGAGTGATAAATATTCAAAAATTCTTAGTTCCTTTGCATGCCACATACTTTTGATTACTATACAATGTACATAATACGACCTAATGACTGAATATAGTCGGAACACATTAAAATAATCTGTGGTGAAAAAAACCGGCCAAGTGCGAGTCGTACTGGCACACGATTTTTTTTTTTTTTTTTTTTTATCTAGGGCATCTCAGAGTGTGACCACTAAGGTTCCGACTCTTTAACCGGACTTTCCTGTGGCTGCCTTAAGCTCCTAACGAAACTTAATGCCTCCAGCCAGGGCGTAAAAACTATAAACTAAACGACTGCTGCTCGCTAAGGGCACCCGCCGCACGAACCTCGGCTTAGGGCAGCTGAGTCGGAGGGAGGGTGGCAAGGGACCGACGGTGGCTGGATAAAATCAGTGTTTTGATTATTATCGTGGGGAGTTTGGATTAACGTGGAGGTTAGTGTTACGAACGAACCAGGGGGCTCCCGTGATTTTACGTAAGACTCGGTTCTGTAGGGTTTGCATCTTATGGATGAGATGGGGTTTGGCGTGTGCAAAGACAGGACTCGCATAGGTCATGATGGGGCGGATGCACGCGGTGTAAATGCGCAATTTGCACTTGAGTGACAATTTGCTTTTTGCATTTAGGATGGAGTGGAGCCTATAGAGAGCGAAGGCTGCGCGAGCGCGTACCTTCTTTAGGTGCTCAGAAAAGGAGAGATGGTGGTCGAGAATCACACCCAGATATTTGGCTCGCTTCTCCCAGGGGATAGGCTTGCCGAACATGGTGATCGGTCGGATACTAGGGGGGCGGTGGCGAGGTTTCGTATAGAGAACCGCTTGACTTTTATCGGGATTTACTTCTATGCGCCACTTTCTAAATCATTCGCCAAGCTCGTTGGCTGCGGTCTGGAGAGTATTAGAGATCCTATCGTGACTGGTCCCACTGCAATAGATGGCCGTATCGTCTGCGAACAGAGCCAACTGTGCCTGTCTTTGCTTCGGGATATCGCTGGTGAACTGGCGCACGAAGGGTTCCGTACCATCACTATCACTACATATTATAAAACAAAGTCCTCCGCCGCGTCTGTCTGTCTGTCTGTCTGTTTGTCTGTTCGCGATAAACTCAAAAACTACTGCACCGATTCTCATCCTGTTTTCACCAATGGATAGCTTGGTTCTCGAGGAAGGTTTAAGTATATAATTTGTTAAGTTTTTGTATGCATTTTTGTATGAATTAACGATATTTGTTGGAGGTGTCGGAAAAAAATAAGCCGTCTGGGAGTTTTCAACGAAAACGCTGTCTAAGCCCTTTGAGATATAACAAAATAATGTATGGTGGAATTATGTATCTTATAAAGGTCTTCAAAAAAGTCCGCGATGGTATATGTCTATCTCTTAAGGATAACATACTATATCCATTTTATTGCCTTTTTGTAGGTATTTGTTTGCCGAATTTTACTCTTGGAAATACGATTACGATAACAATACGCTATAATATCCGTAGCTATTAGCCAAATTATGTTCGTAGATAAATAAGCTAGCTACTTATGTGTATTTCAAACAGTATACAAGAATATTTATCATAAAAACATTACTAAACACGGCGGCCTTATGATCAAAATTTGTGCATTCCAAAACTTTCGTTACTTTTTCACTGACATATTTATCACTTTTCGATAAACTAACACTCAATACGAAATCTACACTTATTTCTCAGTAATTCTGTATAAGATTCTTCTAAGATTAAACCGTTTTCTCATTGAATCCATTACTTTACGCACGTATAACCTTGATGAATGTTTACATTAAGCACCGCGCCACACCGCCACACGACCACAGAGTACAGATGTATTTTGTTTTGTTTTTTTTTCGTTCGTTTAGTGGTGTTCCCGCTAAAATGTCAACCGGTCAAGTATTAGTCGATTAATCGAATTCTACAGCTAGATCGTGTTGCAAGTACAAAATAAATGTCAATTGCGAACGTGACCCTGAGAAAAGTTATGCACCAATGGTGTTCATTAGATATTTCGAGCGTTTTATCAGCACAAACGGTGTATCATGCGACATTTCGGAGGATTTCATTTTGTTTTCACATTGTTGGTACTTACGTGAATTATTTTAAAATTATTATTTGTGTCGCACTTTTATTTCGTGTTGTAATTTGGTAGGTACAATTGATTGCTGTATGAATTTGAATGAAATTTCGTATTTTGATTTTGTATTTGTTATCTTTAGGTAGACTCATTCACGTTCAGAACATAAGTACCTACTTTTACAATATTAAATCATTTGTTTCGGTTTCTGTTCACATAGTGGATCACATTAAAATTAATATTAAGTTAGAATTTTGAGATATAGCCTGAGATATGGAGAAGGACATAAGGTACTTTTTTATGCGATAACCGACATCCACGCGGGCGAAGCCGCGGGCAAAAGCTAGTTATCTATAAAAACGGAAAAAATCATGTCTGTTGTATAGGAGCCCCTTTATATATTTATTTAATTCTGTTTTTTAGTATTTGTTGTTATACCGGCAACAGAAATACATCATCTGTGAAAATTTCATCTGTCTAACTATTACGGTTCATGAGATACAGCCTGGTGACAGACGGACGGACAGCGGAACCTTAGTAATAGGGTTCCGTTTTACCCTTTGGGTACGGAACCCTAAAAACAACCATTTTCCCAGACTATCCCTACACAATTTAACACAAAAGTAGCTGAATCGATGCATTTAAGACCACAAAACTCTAAAAGGAAATAGCGTTCAAAACTTTGATCAGCGGCCAAATGTAATCCGTACCTGAAAGGTCCCGTTTACACGGATCTTGGCACGAATTCTTAAACTGTCCCAAGCTATGTTAAAATGAATACCTAGCTGAGGATGGTTAAAGTGGGAACTCGAGGTAATGTCGCCTGCGAAGTCGTGGGATAATAGAGCATTGCTTTGCCGATTTTTTGGGGAAGAAAATCATTGATGATGATTCTGAAACTGTTCACGAGTACGTGAAGCCATCAATACCACAATGCGCAAGCGGTGCGCGTCCTTGGTGCGCAGGGTGCGGGTCAGCTCCAAAGCTGTCCTAGAGATTATTACTGGACGATTAGACTGCCCTTAAATCAGGAAGTGTTGCAGTAGGCATATAGCCAGGGCATTTTAACGAGCGACGTGATATTTTGGGGTTGTGGAGGTCAGATAGGCAGTCGCTCTCAGACTGGTAGTCGACCCCAACTTAGTTGGGAAAAGGTTAAGGTAACCTACACACTTAACACTGTCATAGTTATGAGAATCCCTGCTACAAGCTCAACACCGATGTGGAACAGCGATTCCCACACAAGCAGTCCAGTCTGCTCGTGACATACTGCAGTATAAAGTTAATTGTAATTATATGCATGTATGTACGTATTTTTGTTATTTTTTTTCGGTTAGGTATCTATTTTGTTACGTGTGGTGCCGGACGTAAAAAATAGCACCACCCCAATTCTTCACGTGGGTGTCGTAAAAGGCGACCAAGGTACTTACTAGACAATGTGCAGTAGCGTTCTCTATACATTTTTAACACCATTCTGCGATCGCCAACCCGCCTGCCAAGCGTGGCGATTATGGCAAACAGCCCCAATTGGAGGACGCCTATTTCCAGCAGTGGATGTCTTTCGGCTGAAGTGATGATTATGATGACCATCCACCTTCAGAAGTGATTCCTACCCTTACAATTGAGAGTGAGATTAAAGATTTCCGTTGAGTCCCAAACTAAGTAGTCGCATATCAACTGAATGATAGCTTATCGTCTACCCATAGTAAAATAAACTTTCTCACTATAATGTAGTGTAGAAATTTTGCCTACACGCCCGCGCGGGACAGGTAGGCGTTGTGAAATTACTTAACGACAGTCCCGAAGTAGTGCGGAGTATAATTACAGTAGTGCTAGTTGCTACGTCTTATCTGTTGGAGTTATATACTCGTGTGTGGTTTGTGTTATTTGTTTAATTGTATTGGGAGTCATCTTTGTTGGGGTAACTTTACTACACACTTGCGTGGATGTTAGGGGAAGCTTCTTTTAAAAATCTCACTAGAGAGACATGGATACACAAAAGGGGAGTTTTAAACGGCACTGGTGCAACGGTTGATTCATAAAAAACCAGCTAAATGCGTGTCGGATCACGCACAACGAAGTCCGTAGTTGGGATGAATTTATATATTCCAAGAACAAAAGTGAACCTCATATTCAAAATTCATTTATTAACGTGTATTATTATTATGTTTATTTATTGAAATTGATATGTGTACCAAATTTCAACTTAATCGGCCCAGTAGATTCGGAGCAAATCGGCTGTGAGAGACGGACAGACTGACACACGAATGAACCTATAAGGGTTCCGTTTTTTTTTCCTTTTGAGGTACGGAATTCTAAAAATAGCATTGCCATTATAATAACTATAATAATAAGTTTATTCATGCTTCAGTTTCTAAAAAAGTGTTTAGTGTTTGAAGCCTCCTTTAAGGCAAACAATGCCTGTTTTAGGAGAATACCATTGAGAATATAGAAGACAAATAATAGGGATCACCGGGATTACCAACTGCTTTACCCGTAGATGCACGCATGCGGGGTGCTGGAGATTTATGTAAAGCATGCCTTATGGCCCGTATTCGGGGAACCGCTTTCATTAGTCGACAGAGAAAGATTAGGGAAAGATTGCGGTTTGCGGAGAACCTGCACCGTACGTTTAGCAGTTGCTTTGAAGGCTAATTTTCGTTTGTTTCATTGGGTGTGGGTCTCCGTACGCTTTCTATCGACCGATGAATTTCATTGGTCGCTACGCCCGCTACGGGGATTCCCCGCAGATGGTGTACCGACCGCGTAAGGCTCGCACAGACTGACGCAATATCGCGAGCGCGACAGGCAGCGCGACCCTTGTCACGCCCGCAATATCGCGCCAGTGTGTTGGAGACCTTATGACTTTCAGTACTTCATTAGTCATTACCCCGCCTGTGGGGAGTCCGCGCATGCTATATACTCGTATATATCAACAAACTTATCGACTAATTGAAATTGAGCCATTATAGATTTCTATAAAGCGGCCAAAAAAGCCCGGAAATAGAGCCAAGGAATTTCAATGAGGGAATTTCAATGAGACTTCAGGTGGTGATTATGATCATAAAGCTTTTTCTTATCTCTACCACGTAGTTTCTGAAAGTGCTTCAAGAATTCTGAATTTCACCCACGTCACTACCATTATTCAGTATACACTACGCAGCCTTAATCAAGACAAAACAAAACAATTTACTACAGTATCCTCCTACAAATCAAACCGGAGGTTTCCTTAAAAAATATTCTCATTCGCAATTGCTATCATGCAACGATATCTAGCAAACTTTAATTAAATATAGTCATTAAAAATATTTATAACATCCGACGGTAAGTCTTGCATTTTTATGAGTTTTTAAAAGATACGTAAGATACTAAGAACGGCAGGCCCGATAAATAAGGCCTGTGTTGGTAATTAAGACTTGCACTTGTATAATTTTATGCTCGAAAAGTCTCCTTGCAAAATTAAGTCTTTTTGCTGCTTTTTAGGGTTCCGTATCCAAAGGATGTCAACGGGATCCTATTCCTAAGGCTCTGCTATCCGTGCGTCTATCCGTCCGTCCGTCCGTCGGTCACAAGACGGTCGGCCGGTCGGCCGGTCGGTCGTCGAGCGGTCGGTCTTTTGAACCGTTATAAGTAGAAACCTGACATTTTCACAGAATGTGTACTACTATGGCCGCCATAACAACAAATAATAAAAAAACCGGTCAAGGGCGAGTCGGACTCGCGCACCGAGGGTGTCGTACCATCATATATAGCTTCATAAGCTTCATTCGTATAAGTAGGAACTAAATAGTAATATGCCCAAAAAAAACTACAACTGTGCTTCACCCAAAGCAATCTGCGAGTAGGTAAGAAGGAGTATATTTTGGTTGTGAACCGCGAAATATTTTTAAATTTTCATCGGCGAGGCCTTTATTCGTCAGTTAATTTCAACACTGCGGTGTAGAATATTGCAGTTTTAGGTCAGTGCCATCTATTGACAGATAAAGGAACTAATGTAATTTTTGTTGATTTCTGAAAAAGCGTGCTATTTAGAGACATAGTTTTATTTTTCCTGTAATCTTTACATAAGCTTCTATCACATAGAATAATTTCAGATTTTTCTCTATGCAAACTTCGGAGATAAGGGGGGGAACGGTATTTTTTTTAAATTTTTCATCAAAAGTCGAAAACTATGCGACCTAAAGAAAAAATAAAAAATGTTTGAGAATGTCCAAACAGCGCTCTTTCATATGATACCCCACATGCCCTAGTAGCGGCATTTCGAATTTTTAAGACCACCTTTCAGTCCCTGTTGCAAAAAAAATAAACACTTTTTTGTTTCTTTCTTATTTGCAAAATAGTTTGGCAAACGTCATCAAAAACTATTCTAAATTTCAAGTTGATAGCATCAGTAGTTCTTGAGATATTCAGCTGTGACAGACCGACAGACTGAGTCACACCATAAGGGTTCCTTTTTACCATTTTGGTACGGAACCCTAAAAAGTAAAAAATTAAAGGGTCCATGCAAGAAAAGTATTAAATATTGTACAGTGGTATATGTACGAGTCCGACTCACATTTGGTCGCTTTTAGGGTTCCGTAGGAAAGGAACCCTCATAGTTTCGCCATGTCCGGCTGCCTGCCTGTCTCTCCGCGGTTAGCTCAGAGATTCTTAGTACTAGAAAGCTGTTATTTGGAATGGGTATATATTTCTCCATATTAATCACGCCGACAAAGTGGTAAAATAAAAACTTGGAAAAAAAATAGGGTAGGTACTTCCCTTGCTCGTAAAGTGGGAATAATATTTTTTTTCTCGTCTATTCTATCTTGTGGGTTATTGTTGGATAGGACGTTCAAAAATCTTGCAGGTCTGTGAAAACTATTTTTAGATTTAGGGATCCGTTTGCGTAATTACCGAATGTGAACCGAATTTCGGCCCAACCACGAAGGATGTTCAACCGAATTTCGGCAGCTTGAACCGAACTTCGGCATTCGGCCGAACATTCGGCACAAGAAAAATAATACCTACTTGCACTATTTTTACTGAAATTTAATAGAATTAAAATAGCATTACTGTAAAATAAAATTATGTCTTTTACTCACTCATGGTCATTTATTTTAGTTAGGAACATTGTAAATGTAAACCTTAAATTAAATCAGTTCTTCTTATTAGTCTTGAAAGTCTCTTCCTAATTAATTAGACATAAAAATTTGACATAGGTACTATTACAAAAATTAAATAAACTTTATAGTATTCTTCTAACAAACATCTGGATTAGGTACAATTCGTAAATTGAATAAACAAAATCACGTTTTTGGCATTAAGTATTTTTTATTACGATTAAGTGTATTTTTTTCATCAATCAAATTAAACTTTTCACATCTATCTACTCACTCATATTTAAAATTTACTAGAGGCAGGTTATGGTGCAAAAACACCAAAGACTCTGCCTTATCTGGCAGAAGTTTGTTACGTTTTTTTTTTTTCGTATACTTTTCCTGCCTCCAAAAAAAGTCGCTCAGAATATACAGAGCTTCCAGGAGCTGGGAAGCCGGGAGCGCGGTGTACGGGCGGGGTACATCTAGCAATAATTGAATTTAATGCGTAAACAAGTCACGACGTGTCGCTCTCGAGAAAGCACGCGAAATTGAACCGAAGCTCGGCCGACCTTCGACCGAACTTTTCGTTTTAACCGAATGTTCGGCCGTAGTTAGGATTCGGTTCAAACCACATTCGGCCCATGTCTAGTAATATTAAGTTTTTCAACTACAATGTTAAGTTTATTCTTGGGATAAATTCATACCAACTACGGAACCCTTCATTGTGCGTGGTCCGACATGCACTTTTATTTACCTGAGTTGTGGAAAGAAAATAGTAATGAGAATCTCTAACACCATGCAATTGCAGCCGTCAGCCAGCATTTCTGTGGAGCCGATAGAATTACAGACATTTATGAATCAAGCATAACGTTGGCAAAACCTTGAAAAATTATTACTACCATGTAACCTTTTTCGTCTTGGCAAGTGACGCTAGATTCAACAACTCAAATGGTTGAATTTTAAAATCTAAAGCGTTTTTTATTACTACTATGTTACAGAATAAGGATGTTGCGCAGGTGTAAGCTATGATGAGGTCGAAAAGGTATACGTTCCACGTATGGTGAATAAGGGGGAAGCGTAAGAAAATTTGAATATCGCGAGCTAACCTGACGCTTTCACCTTAAACCTAACCAATTCTACTCGTCACTTATAGACACCTGTCATGTACTAGATGACAGATTACTAACTCCTATCAAACTTAGGTACAAATACATTAGATAAAAGGTACCATAACTGCAACATACACGGTTTACACCGCATCGTAAACTGACAATGTAACGGATTTGAACAGCCAATGTGACGTCACACCTATATTGTTTTATGATGCCAATGGTAGCATTCTCAGCCATTTGCAGGCGATGTTGAAAGCTTTTAGATGTATATCAGTCTTGTGTAATGTCCTTTATAGTTTGTGCTTTGTCGTGTTTATATTGTAGACAAAAGTTATGCATAGAATAAAGCATACAATAGGGGGTGGTAAGTAGGATTTTGTTAAAATGCCTTTAAAAATGTCTATGGCTGAACAAACAAAACTACTTCAAAGGCCACATTGTCATCGCCGCGGTTGTCAGGCGGGTTGACGATCGCAGTATGGTGATAAAAATGTATAGAGGATGCTGCTGCCCATTCTCTAGTAAGTTCTTTAGTCGCCTTTTACGACACTCATGGGAAGAAATAGGATGGTGCTATTTTTTACGTCCGGCACCACACGGAAAAAAAATAGATAATAAGGGTAATAAATGCATTGTAACTTTTCAGAGTTTGTCAAGTGGCTTGGAAGAAAATTAAACATCCTTTAGGTAGTTAAACTTAGAAGAATGTTTCGTAGCTGCCTTTCCAAGATACACTAGTTGGGGGCACTTTGAACGCGACCATAATTATGTAGACAACGCTTGAGGACAATTAAATGGCGTAACCCTTTGGGGAAATAACACAGATGCACCAACACTCTTCACCCTTCAAAAGAAGTTAGTTAGAATACTAGTAAACATCTATCAAACTGACTGCTGCAAACCTCACTTCCAAAATTATAATATTTTAACCCTCCCCAGTACATATTAGATACCTGCAAATATGTTCGTAAGCATCAATATTTTATACAAAACGTGAATACATACAGTCACGTTATACACTCCAACATAAATCAAGATTAAACATTGCAACTTCTCGGCTAAAAATACATTCTACATGGCTCTATGTAGTGTCCGTAAAAATATACAACAAACTGCCTGAATTAATAAAAAAGAAGACAAAATTAATATATTAATAAATAAACAAAAACCATTTTTAATAAGAAAGTGCTATTATAGTATTAACCAATATTTAAACGACAAAATAGGCAGCTTCGCAACATTCTTCAAAGTTTTTCTACCAGAACGGTGTTTAATTTTCTTCCAAGCCACTTGACAAACTCGGAAAAGTTACAATGCATTTATTACCCTTATTATCTATTTTGTGCCGTGTGGTACCGGACGCAAAGACCACCCCATTTCCTCCCGTGGGTGTCGTAAAAGGTGACTAAGGGACTTACTAGAGAATGGGCAGCAGCGTTCTCTATGCGTTTTTAACACCATACTGCGATCGTCAAGCCGCCTGCCAAGCGTGGCGATTATGGCAAACATTTGGGGGAGGCCTATATCCATCAGTGGACGTCTATCGGCTGAAATGTTGATGATGATGAAATGACAAAATATAAGTGCTAACATATCTCATAAAGTCATATGTATTAGTAAACTATATTATGTATTTAAAAAACCTATTATAATAATATTAGATTTTGTTCAAAGACTGATAAGCTAAGTTTTTGAAGCTGCCTCTCTCCTAATATTGTTGCTGTGCCCGACAGGGTTCATAATGATCTCTTATAATTTTAAGTTACCACCTTAGTACACATTGTGGAATGCAAATAAAATATTGAGTACTGAACCGTGTCAAAAAACCTGTCGATTCACACAAATCAACCTCCCCACAATAAAACAAACGACAACACGAACCGAACATTGAACAGCTAATCCAACGCTTATCTAACACAACCAGTATTTATCCGAACACTGCAACACATCACTCGTTGGTTGCAGCAACCATTACATCGCCCGACACGCGATTAATCCCGGGAACCATCTACATCGGTGACTGAGCGGCAACCGATTGTGTGTGCAACCAACTATTTATCGTGGAGTATAATGAGACCGAAGGGACATCGGCTATTAATATGTGTTTAGAACAAGCTTGATTGGGGAACGTATAATTCCTGATTTTGGTGGACCGAAGCATGTAACGTGTAGTGTGGCTGTGTTCTGTGAGAGGTAATTGGCGAATTCTTAGAACAGACTGTTCGGAAAGTGAGGTAAGTACTATCTATATAATATATACCTAGTTCCTAAGATCCTAAGATATATTTTTCTTCCGCCGTTATGTTCGGAAAGGTCAGGTGTTCTTTCAAAGTTGATCTTGACTAACTTCAGACCTGATGTATAAATCTAATAGCTACTAGTGGCACAGAACGGATCGTTGCCGTCGTTTGTAATAGGTGATTATAATCGGGACAAACCGGTTAAGGTAAAATAAGGTATTTCTTACTTTTTAGGTACCTAGTTGAGGAATTTTGTCGTTCCATAGTGAATTTGACATAAATGCACAGTTACTTAAATTAAAATGCAAAACTAAACGTAAAAGCAACGTCAAAATCTTCATGAAAGTGATTTTAAAATAGTACAATTCACTTGATTATTTAAATCAAAGAAACAATCACAAAAACCAGTTAATCTATTCTGCCATTTGAATGCAAGTGGTGCTCATAAAACGGCTGCCAATAAAACAATCGTTGCAGACAGCAACAGTTGCACTACCGTTTGTACAGGAGACAATTTTTGTATAAATTACAGAGCATGAAAACATTCGCGACTGCGATTTGGTTGTGCCAGGAAAGTTGGTGGTTGTACGGGAGTTTATTGCGAGCAGTCACGACACGGGTAAATGGTATTAATTTGACAAAACTATACCTACTTCTGAAGGTCAATTCCCGTAATTAAAAACGTTCGAACCTAGTTACATTCTACCCACGGGCCGAGTGCTCAAAATTTAAAAAAAAAAATCCAAATGGCTGGTTCACACTTCCCGTGACCCAAGGGCTGGCCTTGGCCAGAGGCTAAGCCTTGCCATACAACGTGGCAAAGCCGCCAGTCTTTTGGGTACATTTATTTATTTATTTAAACTTCTCACACACAATAAGGTACAAAGGCGGACTTAATGCCATACATTACCAGTCCACAGCGATGCGGAGGAATTTTTCAACGCTACATTTTAGTTTGTTAATAGTTTTAGTTAGGTTATTATATTTTTTATTTTGCAATCTGATCTCAGCGACAATCATTGTCAAAAATGTAAGGAAAGTTGAGATATTTCTGACAGATTGAGACTGGGATTAGAACGCAAATGTTCTTAAAAATACGGGAATTGCACCTATGATGTAATTTTTTTTTTCTAGTGCAAATATGAATTCCATCTGATGATAGGAAATCGTCATCAGCCGCCAGCCTATAGATATCTATTTTTTTTACCTGCTATAAATAAATAATTAATAAATAAATAATTACTTGCTTAGAAAGTAGGTACATAAATAAAAGTGTTTACAATATTTTGGTATCCCTGTACAATTACCTTAAATTAGGCATGTAAACTTAAAAATATTTTTAATTGAAAAACACGTTAGTCAAATTAAAATAAGCGACAAAAAAAATGTGTATTTTAAGCGAGCTTATACCTATGCTTTTGCGAATGCATAATTTCAAATATTAAATCTAGGAGGGGCCGAAGCCAACACCGAGACTCAGAGGCCCGTTAGACGCTTTCAATGAAATGAGGTACCAACCGACGGTTATCCCTGTACGCACTATGCGAGTGCACCCAAGGACAACCCCCGGTTGGTGTATGGAAACAAAGATATTGGACAGGATAGGAATATATAGAACAGGATATGGAAACAAAGATATTGGACTGTGGATTTGGGTGGCTAAAGTGGACTGGTTATCAAAAATTATGGAAGGACTATGGGCCCTGCCTGACCAATGTTTTATACATACAATTTCAGTTGTATAATGATTACGATTATTAGTAATTGTTATCATTACTGCACAGGATGCAACTAACCATTGGTTTTGTTGATTATAATTAAAAAAGAATACCAGCCTATTAATGACTGTCCCACTGCAGAGCAAAGGAGATTTGGGCGTTATTCAATTAATTTTTCAATCAACTCGTTAATTGACTAAAAAATATGGCACTGAGTTATTAATTTAGTGAAAATGGCAACTTTGCTATTCTGAATTTGACACCTAAAATTTTGATTGTCTAACTATATCTGGCTACACTCAGAGAAAAATGGGTCAACAAAGCCACAATAAATGCTTTGTTGATAATTTCCTGTCGGAGCAACTAAATTCTTTGTTACTATTACAGAAAGAGCTTAGTTGAGATTAGCAACTTTTTTATTGTGCGCTGATTGCCCGTCGTTTAATGTGCTAGGAACAATTTAGCTTTGTCCTTACATTAAAGTTAATAAAAAAATTGATTTAGTAACAACAAAACGTTTTAGGTGTGTTAATGTGAACATTGTTGATAAATTTGACAAAATAACTATAGTCATAGTATTAAACTACCAATTGTCGTACAATATATATGTGGCTGTGGTAACAATGGATCGTTGCTAGTGTGCCAATGTGAACATTGTTAATAAATCTAACAAAATAACTATAGTCGTAACATTTAACTACCATTTGTCAGACAATATATATTTGGCTGTGGTAACAATGGAACGTTGCAAGTGTGTCAACGTGAACATTGTAATTAAATCTAACAAAATAACTATAGTTGTAGCATTAAACTATCATTTTTCATACAATATATGTGGCTGTGGTAACAATGGAAGGTTGCAAGTGTGTCAATGTGAACATTGTAAATAAATCTAACAAAATAACTATAGTCATAGCATTAAACTACCAATTATCATACAATATATATGTGGCTGTGGTAACAATGGAACGTTGCGAGTATGCCAATGTCAACATTGTAAATAAATCTAACAAATAACTATAGTTGTAGCATTAAACTATCATTTTTCATACAACATATATGTGGCTGTGGTAACAATGGAACGTTGCAACTGTGTCAATGTGAACATTGTAAATAAATCTAACAAATTTACTATAGTCGTAGCATTTAACTACCATTTATTATATAATATATTTGTGGCTGTGGTAACAATGGAACGTTGCGAGTATGCCAATGTCAACATTGTAAATAAATCTAACAAATAACTATAGTTGTAGCATTAAACTATCATTTTTCATACAATATGTATGTGGCTGTGGTAATGATGGAACGTTGCAAGTGTGTCAATGTGAACATTGTATATAAATCTAACAAATTTACCATAGTCGTAGCATTTAACTACCATTTATTATATAATATATTTGTGGCTGTGGTAACAATGGAACGTTGCAAGTGTGTCAATGTGAACATTGTAAATAAATCTAACAAATTTACTATAGTCGTCGAATTTATCTACCATTTATCATACAATATATATGTTTCTGTGGTAACAACGGAACGTTGCGAGTATGCCAATGTCAGCATTGTAAATAAATCTAACAAATTAACTATAGTCGTAGAATTTAATTACCATTTGTCATACAATATATATGTGGCTGCGGTAACAATGGAACGCTGCGAGTATGCTAATGTGAACATTGTAAATAAATCTCACAAAATAACTATAGTCATAGCATAAAACTACAATTTGTCAGACAATATTTATTTTGCTGTAGTGACAATGAAACGTTGCGAGTGTGCCAATGTGAAAATTGCAAATAAATCTTACAAAATAACTATAGTCGGTGCATTAAACTACCATTTGTCATACAATAATTATATCGCTGTGGTGACAATGGAACATTGCAAGTGTGTCAATGTGAACATCTTTACATAATGAAGTCGTTTCCGCTGGCTGTTCGCTTAGATCTTTTAAACTACTCAACGCATTTTAATGCAATTTTCAGCAATAAATAGATAGAGTGATTCAAGAGAAAGGTTAATATGTATAATACCTACATTACATATTACATATTATAATAAAGAAAAGCCGAAAAATTCAAAGATTTGTAATGTGAATTGCACCCGTGCGAAGCCGGGGCGGGTCGCTAGTTGTAGGTTCCCCTCAATTTCTCTGGGATGCCATCATCAGATCCTGGTTTCCTTATCATGGTACCACCCTTGGGATATCTCCTTTCCAACATAAAAATAATCATCGAATTCGGTTCATAAACGACGAAGTTATCCGCGAACACACATTATAAAAAAAGTATAATATACTAGCTTTTGCGCGCAGCTCCATATGTCGGTTATATCGCGTAAAAAAGTAGCCTATGTCCTTCTCCGTATCCCAGGCTATATCTCTGCTAAATTTCATGACGATCGGTTCTGCGGTTTAGGCGTGAAAACGTAACATACAGAAAGACAGAGTTACTTTCACATTTATAATATTAGTAAGGAAGTAAGGATAGTAAGCATGGTCGAATTAAGAAACCTCCTCCTTTTTTTTTAAGTCGATTATACATTGATCCAAAAAGTAAAATATTATAGTAAAAGTACTCTGTGCATTGTTCCGACAAAAATCTTCGGAAATTTAACAAAACTCATTTTGTTCTCACGGCAAAGACAAGAAAACTTGTTGAAACACGTCGCGCGCGCTGCGGTTGGTTGCGCGGGGCGGGGCCGCGCATAGGATCGGTGTTGCCAACGGTTTTATTGATGGACGCCCCGATTAGTTTCATTCAACCGCCGACACCACCACAAATCCAATAAAGTATTTAATTAAACTAACTACTAAACATAGATAAAAAACCCAAACGAATGCTAATGATCACACATGAATAGGTACCACATTACGTTCCGAACATATTCCTGTAAGTAATTCTCTTTTTCATGCTGCTAAGGGTTCAATTTCAGGAAATAAACATGCCCGTGTCTAATTATTTAACCCGATATTTCAACATGCAAAATTTCAAGTTCATTCATGCATGTTTTAAAAAAATCCATACAAACTGTATACCCGTTTTAAGGGATGACAGTACCTGCATGAAACTCATTCTAAGTTTTAAATTGCAGTTTATGCTAACTAATACTGTCTCATCAACATTGATCTAGTTGTTTTTGCGTGATGCGTACAAACAGACAGAGACAATATTTTTTCTTACTAGTATATTAAATTTTTAATTTTGTCGTTGCCTTTTTCTAACGCAGTTGTGGAAAGAGCCTTCTTCCAAGTGGCATTTATTTTATTAAAGAGAAGCATAAACACAGATTAGCCATTTACATTGCTGAATTTATCTTGAAAATAAGATAATTCATTGATAGAAGTATGTGTTCATTTTTAAACCCAGTTCAATTTATGCTAAAGAGATTTAACTCGGAAAAATGTACGGAACTGCAGACGACGCGAGTAAAGATTAAATAACGATTAAATACGAGTTTTTTTTAATTTATTATTATTTTTAATTTATATACAACCAGCAGCCCGTCCCGGCTTCGCACGGGGTAGACAATTATCATTTTAAGACTCATTTTTCTACACCTTCGGTTACATTGTTCAAATTTTACCAAGGATCCCTAATTTTTTTCAAAATGAAATGTAGCCTATGTCAAATTGGAAGAATGTAGCATTCTATTGGTGAAAGAATTTTTTAAATCGGCCCAGTACTTTTTGAGCCTATTCATTACAAACATACAAACATACAAAAATAGGTACAAATCTTTCCTCTTTATAATATTAGTGTAGATGTAGATTTTATTTCAGTAATAGCTTCCATTACAGAATCAGCATCTTCACGAGGGTCGTCTGAAGCTCCTGTTATGGAAGCTATTACTGAAATAGTATAAAATCGTGTATTCATTTATTAAAAAAAAATATTTGGTGGGTTGTGGGGGATTTTTTCTTCAAAACCTCAATTTTGTGGGCATTTCGGATAAGGTTTGGGGAGAACGCGAGATGGTCATCTGGCAACACTGGGGTCCATATTTATCGACCGACCGCTGCCGTGTGCGCGTGCGTCTGTCTCGCTCCTTCGGGCCGGCCGGCTGCCGGCGCCCGCCGGCCGCCGCGGCCGGCCATTTGTGTTGAGTGCGTGCGCATGGGCAGTTCAATATTAAATAATAAAGAAAATGGAAGAATTTCTCGATTCTGCCCGTTTGGGCCATCTAAAGGACAGTTTCATTGGTAAGTTTCCTTATTATTTGCTTACTTAGTAGCTTTTTATCACAGATGAACTAAGGATGGTCCGAATCATCTAAAGTACGGTAAAGTACAAGAAAATCTACAGTTTGTGGTAGCTTGATGTGCGGCCAGCACATCAAGCTACCACAAACTGTTCGATTTTGAATATAATTCAACATTTTAAAGTTTAAAATCGTTTGGAGAAATTTGACGGTTTCGTGTAGCTTGATACGCTGGTCACTGTACAAGTATTCTTTCACCGAGTGGTGGCCAAGGTTAGGCCATAGAAACCAGGGCCGTCCTAAAGCTCGTTAGATCAACGAAATCGTCAAAGTCGCGGGAAACACCTGGATTAAAAAAAAGTCAGTAAAAAAGGGGAGGCCTCTATCCATCAGTGGGTGATTCCGGGCTGTTATATGATGATGATCTAAATAGGTAGCTAGGTAGGTACATAACTACCTACATTGAGATTTGATTGAAATGATTAAATGAATTGATCGTAACAAAGTAATTTTGTCGTTTTCACAACGTTGTTATTGTCATCTTACAAATTATAGGAAATGTTTTTGGTGGTTCAATAATTATTAGATAACTACCTACCTACTTTATTATAATATTTTTTTTAATAAAAACATTTAAATAATAGGTACTACAGTTCTACCAACTTATTATTTTTTGTAGAAAGACGTGCACGTTAGAAGCGTCCGTAATAAAACAATTCAAAAATTAAAATAAGCCGTGGCAGCTAAGAGATGACCATTAATTTCTCTCTTTCTACTTTCCTAGCTTAGAGCCTGATTCTGATAATTCTTTTTTATTTAAAACTTAATATTATACTTGTTTCTTAGCAAATTAACAGAAACTAAAAAAAATAGCATTATCAGTTTTATTATTCTTATTCGTTTTAAAGGTGTGTTTTTTATTCATTTATTTTTATTTTACAGATTGCAATGGATAGCAATGTTTCATCTCCTATATTATTCGTAACGGATGATGGGCCAGTAGATACGTCAATTCAGGTAAACCATACTTCATATTAAAACTACCAGTATTCAGTTAGTTTTAATTCAGGCAAACCGACTTCAAAAAAAGGAGGAGGTTTCTCAATTAAACCGTATGATTTTTTTATTCTTTTTTTGTTGGAAAGGTGATAATGAATAAATAATGACTTGTTTATATATTTTGTACAGGACTGGAATTCACTATTAGACGAAGAGTTGGAAAATTTGGATAGTCAAAAGTCGAATTGGAACAGACGGCTGCAAAAATTTATGACAGTTGTTGACATCTCTGACTTTGGGGCAATTGCTACTAAAAAAAGCAGACAATTCAGAGAAGCTCACCTCACGCGACCGTGCGTTAATAGCAAAACACAAGACATTTCAACAACTATTCGAAAAAATATTTGGCAAGAATGGGCACGTGAGGTGGTCTTTATTCAAGGGAGAGGTTACCGAAGTGTATTATGTCGCTTACCATGTCGTCGGAGGAAAAGTCGTGCAGGCCAGTGGCCTCTTCCACAACAGGTTGATTACACATCGACGACTACTTCTTTCTTCAGAAACAAAAAGGAGCTTAAGCAGCGAGAGCGATAGCAGCTGCTCTGAAAATAATAATTCCAAACGTGTGAGGCCTCTTCCAGAAAGTTTTACTGTTGCCGACTCTGATTTTGAATCAACCTCATCTCCACAAGAATGTTTAAACTGGTTGCGGGGAACATCATCGCCCCGAGAGACAGTGGTGACAAAGTGGCTTACAACTCTTCAACTACGAAACAGTAAACTGAAAGCAGAAGGTCTATCATACAAATAACACTGACTGGTTTCCTGCCCTCACTTTGCCCGATGGAAATGAACTGGTGAGTTATTTGTTTTAGACATTAGACGTTTAAAACCTGTCTGATCTCATCAACAAATTGACATATTCCGCTCAGACCCAATACCTATCTTTAATCCCTCATCTTGAATTACATATAATGTAGTTCTATTTTTACACATGTTATAATGTTTTAATTGTATTTGTTGCAGTTATCCCTGGATTTCCAGACAGTGTACCCAGATGCTGACAAAATTTTTGAGGAAAAATTCCCGATTATTAAAACAAAGCTTCTAGAACTTCTGGCAGAGAAAGGAAGTTGTTCCAGGCAAGATCAAACTACACTTGAGCTGCTCGAGTTAGCTACCGGTAATTTTAACTACTAAGATTATTTAATTGCATGTTTTTTAATATTTGTATTTTGTCACTAAAAGCCCCCTGCGGATTTACTATCGTACTGGAACCATGCATGGGCTGAGTGTTTTTTGAATAATCTTTGGGTTATTTTATTTTACGTTATTAATTTTTTTCTAAAATGGTATGGTTAAAAACCAACTGACTATAGTTTTAATATGTTACGAATATTATAGGAGATGAAACATTGTTATTCATTATAATCTGAAAACGAATAATTTAATGAGTAAAAAAACTCACCTAAAACTAATAAGAACTGATGATGCAACTTTTTTTAGTTTCTGTAAATTTGTTAAGAAACAAGTATAATATTAAGTCAATTATTATATTAAATAAAAAAGAATCATCAAAATCAGACTCTAAGCTGCAATAGCTAAACTGTGTAGTCGTAATTTTTTTATTAACTGTACTAACTTAAACTTGTTATCATGTACCTACTTATAAGATTAATTCATTTTGTGTAATCATACCTACTATAATATTTTCTAATACAGGGTGTCAAAGAAATTGTGTGCCATAGCTTAGGGGTAGGTTCTTTGTCGATAACCCTTGTCGATTGTCGGAAGTCAGGATTTTTTTTTTGCTAAATCAACCTAATTTAGTACCTACTAACTTAAAATAACAATCGTGTAGAATTGAAATTATTTTATTTGTTTAAATGATTTAATTACTTACCTACTATCGAACGTAGGTTTTAATTTTGAAGGAGATAAGCACGCTAAAGTAGGAAGAAGAAATACTTGGAATTGTAATTTACGTACCTAGGTTACCTACCCTTCTCCCGGCGTTATCGAAGTGTTCGGCCGTAGGTATTTCATTGCGTTCGATAGTAGGTAGGTGACTCTAGGAAATTATTAATTAGCATTTAAACAAAATAAAAACTACGTTTAAGCAATATTTTAATCAATTCTAAAAGATTGCTATTTAATTAGTAGGTACTAACATTAGGTTCATCTTATGATAATTTTCGGTTTTTGAAAACTTTTTTTAAAGGTATTACATTTTTGTATTTTTTACGGGTTCCTTTATCGATACTGAACTCACCTGTAAGCTATGGCACGCAATTTCTTTAACACCCTGTATACAAAGTATTGACCAGAATTGATTTGTACCCCAAGTCGTGAGATTTTTTTTTTTTCGTTTTTGGTTTTCCGTATTGTGCGTGCCCGCAGATTTTGTATTGCAATCCTTAATTTTATTTTATCTATAATGCTTGATGTAAGAACTGCCCTAGTAGCATTTTTGTTGGCATTTAGTTGGGCCACTTACAGAGGTAAGTGGCCCAACTAAATGCCAACAAAAATGCCCAACTAAATGCCAACAAAAATGCTACTAGGGTGATAGCTCGTGGTCGTTGGCCATGCTTAGGTAGTATATTAAGGTCTACTCAAAACTGCGGGCTCGCAATACAAAGAACCTAAAACGAAAAAAAAACTTAGGACATAACAGACTTGGGTTACTACTGGTAATGTTAGATTTTATTGCAAGAAATCATAAATTTAATTAATTTAACTAATTAATTTTATTTTATAACTGAACTGATTATTATGTACCTACTTATAAGAGCGAAATGTGGGTGTACTATAGGTGCACCTCTGCCTAACCCTTCGGGGAATACAGGCGTGATGTTATATTATGTTACTTATAAGAGAATATGTTATTTATTGTATTTACGGTTTAACAATACAAATACCTTAAAAATAATGTTGTTTTTATCATAATTTAGACCACTGTTAGGTACACTCAAAACCTATCTTCTGTCTTAGCTGATATTGTTTAGTATACTTTAGGCGTTTAGAATTTAATTTCAGTAGCCATTGTTACTACGAATAAGCCTTTGTTTCACTAACGTATTATTGTACTGCCAGTACCTATGTATCTAATACTCATTTGTGTTTCAAACAAAAACTAGTCTATTGAAATATATAAGTATGTTGACAAACTAGTTTATTCAATGAGTATTAGTTACTGGTACCAATACACTAATAAAATACAATTTTATTTAAATGCAGGAGCTACTCTACTTCGCGAAAACAACTATATTTCATAGGTTAATATGAATGTGCCTTTGTTTCAGTAGCTAACTCTTCTTTGCTAAAACAACTACACTTTCTTTGTATATACATAAAAGCTTTTGATCAAGTAGCAATATTATTTAAATGCAGGAGCTATGGTACTCAACTTCGTCAAAACAATTATATTTTTATTGTTAATATTATGAAAAAGTTTTTGTTCGAGTAGCTTCTATATAACACAACTGTATTTTCTTTATAACTAAGAATAAGCCTTTGGTTCAGTAGCAAATATATTACATTATTTGCTAATATATTTATTAGCTACTGAACCAAAGCCTTATCCGCAGTAAAAAAAGAAAATACAATTGTTTTTTATAAAAGCTACTGAAACAAAGGTTTTTTTTTTTATATGAACAAAGGAAATATAATTGTTTTGGCAAAGTTGAGTAGCTCCTGTATGTAAATGATATTGCTACTTGAACAAAAGCTTTTATGTCTAAACAAGGAAAGTGAAGTTGTTTTAACAAAGGAGAGTTAGCTACTGGAACAAAGGCTCTTTCATATTAACAAAGGAAGTATAGTTGTTTTCGCTAAGTAGCGTAGCTCCTGTATTTAAAATACATTGCTACTGGAACAAAGGCTCTTTCATATTAACAAAGAAAGTATAGTTGTTTCCGCGAAGTAGCGTAGCTCCTGTATTTAAATTACATTGCTGCTGGAACAAAGGCTCTTTCATATTAACAAAGGAAGTATAGTTGTTTCCGCGAAGTAGCGTAGCTCCTGTATTTAAATTACATTGCTGCTGGAACAAAGGCTTTTTCATATTTACAAAGGAAGTATAGTTGTTTTCGCGAAGTAGCGTAGCTCCTGTATTTAAATTACATTGCTGCTGGAACAAAGGCTCTTTCATATTAACAAAGGAAGTATAGTTGTTTTCGCGAAGTAGCGTAGCTCCTGTATTTAAAGTACATTGCTACTGGAACAAAGGCTCTTTCATATTAACAAAGGAAGTATAGTTGTTTCCGCGAAGTAGCGTAGCTCCTGTATTTAAATTACATTGCTGCTGGAACAAAGGCTTTTTCATATTTACAAAGGAAGTATAGTTGTTTTCGCGAAGTAGCGTAGCTCCTGTATTTAAAATACATTGCTACTGGAACAAAGGCTCTTTCATATTAACAAAGGAAGTATAGTTGTTTCCGCGAAGTAGCGTAGCTCCTGTATTTAAATTACATTGCTGCTGGAACAAAGGCTTTTTCATCTTTACAAAGGAAGTATAGTTGTTTTCGCGAAGTAGCGTAGCTCCTGTATTTAAAATACATTGCTACTGGAACAAAGGCTCTTTCATATTAACAAAGGAAGTATAGTTGTTTTCGCGAAGTAGCATAGCTCCTGCATTTAAATAGAATTGCTACTGGAACTAAGGTTCTTTCATAATAGCAAAGCAAGAATTGTTGTTTTCACGATGTAAAGTAGCTCCTGCATTTAAATAACCGTGCCACTGGAACGAAGGCTCTTTCATATTAACAAAGGAAGTATAGTGGTTTTCGCGAAGTAGCGTAGCTCCTGCATTTACATAACATTGCTACTGGAACGAAGGCTCTTTTATAATAAAAAAGGAAGCATTGTTGTTTTCACGATGTAGAGTAGCTCCTGCATTCAAATAACTTTGCTACTGTAGATAATTATGAGTTGATTTGAGTCAAACAACCTTAATACCGTGACTAAGCTTTAATGGTGGTTACAAAGTCAGAATACTTAATTTAACAAAGTACAGCTGTTGCGCTCATAACTTAGTATTGTTATTACAACAAAGTGACAGTTAAATTGAATTAGTTCCACAAACAAAAGATACATTGTTGTAGTATCCAAACACACTTTATTGAAAAAATACTGTTGTATTGACAATATAGAAACATTGTTGTGGTATCAATACATATATTTTGTAGAATATTGTCGCAATGACAATTTACTTCTTGACAAAAGAAACATTGTTGTAGTATCAATACACATAATTGTTGTACTGAGATTTAATTTGACAATATAAACATTGTTGTAGTATCAATACATATATTTGTTGAAGGAATATTGTTGTACTGACAACTTAATTCATGACAATAAAAACATTGACGCACGAACTATACACTATGGTGGGCTCTCCCCTGTTAAAGTTTTATTGTTATAGCCAACAATATTTTTTTCTGAGTGTATTTTTAATCTCGATTAAAAAGGTGTGGAATAAAATTAGTTGTCATGAACTAAAATTCACACCAACACCTCGACTTCTGGTGCAAAAACAGTACTGTACCTTTTTTTTTTGTGTCCTATCCATAAATAATAAAAATTTAGACCAGTTGATCAATTTTTAGTTGATATGGTGACAATTAACAATTAATCAATTGTTAATCATTAATTGTTTTTACAATTAAAATTTTCCCAACACTAAGCAAAAGCCTCTTCTTGTACAGAGTAGGCATGAGTATTGATCACCACACTTGCTCAAGGCGGGTTGGCGATTTCAGACTTACTTTAATTTTATAAGTCCTGGTTTCATTACGATATTTTCTTCACCGATGTCAGTGATGTCCACGATAAACTGGACGTAGTTAAACGAAAATGATTCAATCCACAACATGGTCAAAAATGAGTTAAGTGTACCAAATTGATGCTAAATATCGATACTATCGGCCAGTAAAATAGATCCAAGCAAAAAACAACAGTTTATCATTTTGATCAACCTCAGATGCACGGAACTTTAAAATCCATATTAATATTACAAATGTGAAAGAAACTCTTCTGTCTGTTACGTTTTCACGGCTAAACCGCTGAACCGTTCGTCATGAAATTTGGCAGAGATATAATCCTGGGATATGGAGAAAGACATAAGCTACTTTTTACGCGATAACCGACATCCACGCGAGCGGAGCCGCGGGCAAAAGCTAGTATGATATATCTTCTAAACTTCAAAAGTAAATATCTCCTAAATGACTTTATGTAGATTGGACTTTGTGTCCTTTTCGTCTAAATTATGTCCAACTTAGAAAGATCTCTTGTCAATGGCTCTAGGGTATTGTAAAACTATATCCACCTGGAAATCCGACACATTTAACAAATATTTGATAAAATAAATGGAGCGTTTTCCTACACAACAGACGTCCCTATACTACCCACCAGTTTGGCTCTGGCTTGGAGGTTGGAACCGCGGCAGCCTGCAAAAAGTGGTCTATAATTAAATCGGTGTGCGCCAAGAAACTGTCAATATCTGTGCAATGCCTGTAGGCTCATAACGGTAAAGTTGGCAGGTGACTGCGAGCCATTGTTTCATTTTGTTCGGATGAAAGAATATTCTGATAATAAAGGAAAACTATTGTGTAAGAAAAATGGTTTAGTAGATTTTGGTTGTGGAGGACAGGATTACAGGTGTGTAGCAGTATTGACCGTTGGTGTGGAGACATTAATTTTTACCCGACTTCAAACAAGGAGGATGTTATGTTCGCCTGTATGCTTTAAAAAAAAATTGGTTGTCTGTCAAGTTGGTTTACGGACGATAGTTTAACGTGACAACGTCACAACAAAACATTGATCATTGAGCGTAACGGGATAATGAGCGTAACGGGACAATGAGTCATCCTTTTTCGTGCATGCAACTGGCGTTCATCGATTTATTAGACGTTGTCACGTCAAAAATGTAAGTTCGTCGATATTTTTTTCTATTGTGAACCGATTTTGAATGTTATTTTTTCATTTGGTGGAGGAATCTTGCGCTGTGGTCCCATATAAATTTTATTGACTTTGCTTGGGTCATTTTTATGTTAGCTTCGATAATAATTATGTATCTATTCCACTTTGTGTATCTTGTTGATGTTATAATACTTTCTGTCACTGTTGTTTACATAGCAAGTAGTGGTACATGAATTGGTGTGGGGTAGCTACCATAACTAGAAAGTGAAAAATAAAAAACTTTTTACAAATAAAATACAACCGAGTCGGTGTCTTTGAATCTGTTTTTTTACCTAAAATATTGTGGATAATATGTTTTCTCTTGGTATTTTGGGCTGCTAACTGCCACCGCCAAAACCATCAGTAGTTTTATTTCTGCAGATTAAATATTTTTTTCTATTATTAAATTACAGTTCCTCAATGATTTTATCTTTGATCTGTGGCGGAGGCAGCTGTGGATTTGGGCGCCATATTTACGGTATTACCTAATTTGTCTTTGATAAAATTGCATGATTTTAGATTAAGTAGTGTAAGAAACTGCATATTACCCCCTGTTATGTTCTGTCTATTTTATAAACTACTATTTCTTTATTTATTTCTTTCTTATTAACACACTAGCTGCTGCCCGCGGCATAGCCCGCGTGGCTTCTAAAATAAAAGTAGCCTAACTTACTCTTTAAAACATCAGCTATGAGCGAAAGTTCCATCAAAATCGGTCCAGTCGTTCCGGTTATTAGCTGGACCAAACAGACAGACAGACGGCAAACAAAATTTAAAAAATATATATATTATAAGTACCGTATATACTTTCATATGCATTTAGTAAAAAGCTGTTATTTTGTCATTACAAACAGACACTTCAAATTTATTTATTTGTATGTATTAATGAAAGTCGAAAGTATCATAAACCTTCTACCTGATTTCTACTCGACTGTAATTCATGCCATCAGTCCATTACAAAATTATTGAAAGCTTCTCATCATCCTAATCTTTTAGCGTTACTTTATTAGTTCCCTGAGGTGCCACGTGTTTATCGCGTGGCTTTGTCCAGAGTTGAGCGTTGAGCAAGATACGGTTTTATGACGAGCACGGTAAACATTTTGTATTCCTAACTTTGGTGACATACTTTGCGGAAAAATATGAGCTTGTGACATTTGACACGAAAATATAAATAATGGAACAAATAACTATAAGCATAACTCGCTCATTTACAAAATACTACAAGTTTTTTCAAACTCTTTGCACCACAAAGAGGCCAAACAGGTTAAAATAAATGAGCCCTTGATGACCTCAGGGCCTTTTATGTAAGGTATCTTAACATTTTATTTAGGCGACCGTATGCTTAATTTAAAGTTGGTTTATAGTCACATTCCACTTATCAAATCTCCTAAGCTCTCCACCAGTATGTCCTACACCTTTATAGCCAAACCCATCCAGCTTACAAAGTCACTTTTATTTACCAACATAATACATTAACGCATCGCTTAGCCGCACTCCGTCGGCCGCTGGTCGTAAACGACAATGTAACGTGCGCCGTACGAAACGATTTTAACTGCGCTGTTGATGGATTGTCTCTTCGCGACGATACTCAATAGAATGGTAAAATAAACGATGTGTTTATGTATTGGCACGGGCTGGAGACTGTGCCAAGATGGCGGATGTTGTATGGTTAAAATGAATAACAGGAAGAATTTGTAGTATCATTTGATACTTACTGTCTGGCTCGGTACTGGACCCATATTATCATTATTCTCTCCCAAGTTCTTTGGAGTTCAGCGCAGCATGTCTTCTTTCTCCATATTTCTCCATTACTCCACCTCAGAAGTCAACCCTTTTCTAGCCAAATCACGACATTTTCCTCATTCGCACTACATCACATGCCCATAGCATGACAACCGATTTGACTCTGGACTGGACCATACTAAGAAAGTTCGCTTACATTTTATTCCGTTGTAACTCTATATACACCAGAACAGTTCGTGGCAAAGGTATGTATAATAATATGCTGATTTGAATCCTAACGGCGTCAAAAAATCCGCTTATAAAAGTTGCTTTTTAGGGTTTCATAGTCAACAAGGAACCCTTATAGTTTCGCCATGTCCGTCTGTCCGTCTGTCTGTCTGTCTATCCGCGGCTTAGCTTAGAGACTCTTAGTACTAGAAAGCTGTAATTAGGCATTGGCATACATATTATTCATTTATACCGACAATGTGGTAAAATAAAACCTTTGGTTATAGGTAATTTTTTTAGGGTAGACACACGTACACTTACACGTAGTGGGTATGATATTATTTTTTCTAGAAAGAAAAGAAAGAAAAAGTATTTATTAGAATTCGCACAGGACGATCACTAACTAAACTAAATACAATGATAAAAGTATTTTTTTTTTAATTAAAGGAAATAATTAAATTAAAAAAAACAGAAGGTCCTGTACGGGGCTAAAAAAGCTCCTATGAAACTATTTTTAGATTCAGGGATCCGTTTACGTAATATTAAGCATTAATTAAAGTGCTAATTTTTGTTAGAGTCAAATGTCCCCCCCGCTAGCCAGCTAAATGGTTGTATTTGGATATGTGAAAAAAATTCACAGCAGTAGTTATAACGAAGTTAAAAGGAAAACTATCACAGCTAAGTAGGCTTTACAAGTAACAGAGTAATAGTCGACCAACTTAAATTTGCCACAATGTTAGTCAGTGTTAAGTTTTTCCTTGGGATCAATTCATCTCCTTGGATATCAAAGTTTTGTGGCAAATTCAGTTAGGGCTAACTACTAAAACAAGGCATAGTTTTTAACTCTCTTACCTCTCTATGAAAAAGTATCAATATTCAAAGAATTTCAACTAAATACCTCTCGATCTAATATAAACATGTCTGGAAATCAACGTCTAAACATTAAATGTCACTTCTCATTCTTCTTGAAATTGTTTCAAAAGTAAATTGCTTTCCCAACTTACATATAGAGTGAAGCGTCGAAATTTACAAGTCGTAATGTTTCAATTTATTTGTAAATCAGTTTAAGTTGCACAAACACAAGACGGTGCGGAAAAATCCAGAGTAGTGTTGCGTCTGTAGCGAACGATCCCTAATATGTTAAGGAGGTAAACACATGAGAGAAGGAGAGTGAATTTATGGTTTGTTTATAGCTTTTGCCCGCGGCTCCGCGCGCGTGGATGTCGGTTATTGTGTAAAAAAGTAGCCTATGTCCTTCTCCATATCCCAGGCTATATCTCTGCCAAATTTCATGACGATCGGTTCAGCGGTTTAGGCGTGAAAACGTAACATACAGACAGACAGATAGACAGACAGACAGAGTTACTTTCACATTTATAAAATTAGTATGGATGTAAGTAAAATGAGTGTAAAGAAGATTTGTGTGTTGTTTGTAACTCCCGACTTCTGCCATTATAGTCATCCGATACAAGGAGTCCAGCAGGTAGACAAACTAGGCCAAAGAAGTAAAATAGAATAAAGGCTTTTTGACAGAAAAAGGGCAATCCCGAAAGAAAATTATTCAGTTAGTAAAATGTGCCATAATGGATTAGTGATTCAATTATCCTTTACAGATCATTCATCTCCCGAATAAAACGAGTATGATTTTTTTCACAAAGAAGTTAACTGCAAGAAAATCCTTAAGGAAACTCTTCAAACTATGTCCTATGAAGATACGGAGAAGTTATTACTAGTGCTAAAGTAAATATTCTTCATAATATTATTGTTATTTAGTTTTTTAATTAGTTAGCTAAGTTAAGATACTATAATTTTTTACATCTTTTTACATATGTAAAAATAAGATTAATATGTTATTGTGGTTATTTTATCAATTAATTGTACCTCCAATCGCCTGAAACACAGGATTACCTAGTTCAGGCACAAATAATGTATGAACTTGAGATAGATTTAAGAAAAACTGTATTTAACCTTATAGTTTTTAATAAATTATATTATTATTATTTATTTTTAACTAAGACGCGTATAATAGCCCTCCAGACCGAATTTCGATCATGGTGCATGGTGACCAATCTCCGCAGAGATATTATAGTGCACAAGTGTGTGCACATAGATGCACTCTGTCTTCCCTCACTCTCATAGTCCTAAGGGACGGCAATCCAACACGACCGGAGAGAGATCAGGCGCAGAACCAGCAGTTTAACGTGCTTTCCGAGGCACGGGGTTATCAAGTTTCAAATTTTCAATGTTTTTATTTTTATTTATTTTTATTAATCTTACCTATACAAGCTCAGATTGGACGGTGAATCCCAAAGTACGATTAACCTGTATCTTGGGGGTCGAAACGCGCTTTTCCATAGGAATCTACTACGCTTTGGAATAGGAACTAGCTTCATCTTTCAAGTCCAATCCTGCATGGAGTATTGCAGCCACCTTTGGGATGGCTCAGCTAAGTACCAACTTGCTGCGCTTGACTCGGTTGAACGCAGAGCTAAGAGGCTCATTGGTGACGTAAAACTCTAAAACGGTCTTCTGCAGATTGTACTTCGGCGAGTGTGCCCATGAATTCCACGACCTCATTCTACCGGCCCTCTTCTACCATCGGACATCTAGACGCACTGCAAGTTACCACCCCCACCTAGATGATATTCCACCAACTCGCACTAAGCGTTTTCAAACCTCTTTTATAATGCCCATAGCAAATGAGTGGAACTCTCTGCCTGTGTCTGTGTTTTCGAACGCATACAACCCTAATTTATTCAAAGTGAGAGTGAACAGGCTACTTCTAGGTAAGCTCACTCCATCGTCGACTTTGTCTCTGTTACCTCTGACCTAGACTAGAGTCAAGAGCAAACCCATCGTAGAATAAACAAAATAAAAATAAAAACTTTCTGACTGACCGACTCCTTGAAAATTAAAAAGTGCCTGTAATTGGTTTATTTGAAAAAAATGCTTTGTATTTGAGATTTTTTAGTTTGATGGGTGACCATGACCATCTTTACATATGAAGCCCCGCTGCGTGCCTCGGAAAGCACGTTAAGCAATTTGGTCCCGGCTGTCATTTGTAGATCCTTGACAGTCGTTACGGGTCGTCAGAAGCCCGAAAGTCTGACAACCAGTCTTACCAAGGGATATCGTATTACCTAGTTACTGGGATGTGGAGGTCAGATAAGACAGTCGCTCTATGTAAAATACTGATATTCAGCTGCATTCAACATAGTTGGGAAAACGCTAAGCAGATGATGACTCCTGTATACTGTACACAGTTGTAGTTGTAGTACAGTTCACTCTCCCATGTCCCATCACTAGCGACGCCTTCTCAAGACGACGCGTACTTTGCATGTTGAGTGCGCCCGCTGATACCAGCACAGAAACGCCTTTTGCACTTCACCCAGAATGCATTTTAGTTATCCAATTCAATTCCAAGTTTATGGTGCGGGGTTAGACTTAGAGCACGCTTGAATTATGGCTGGATGATTTTGTTACCCCCTTATTCGTAAAAATTTAATAAGTATAGCTTTGAATATTGGGTTTATATACGGTCAAATTAATCTAGCTAGCGCAACTCCGCAGACGTGATAAGTATAATACTATACCTAAACAAGACTAAATAAAGATAAAAAAGATGTTTCATCTTGTTTAGATATTATACCCATTACGTCTGTGAAGTTTACACAAAAAAAAAACGTTTTTTTTTACTGATATTTCAACTACACTGCGGTTGATGACCCCAAAAAAACCATAGATTTTTTTTTGTGTTATCATGTTGTTTAGATATTGATTCCTCTCACGTCTGAGAAGTTTCGCTAGCTAATATAATTTGACCCTGTATAGATCCATCATCAAACCTAAATCTACTCATCTACATAATATGAGCAGAAACAATTGCTGGGAAACTACTTTTATTTTTGGTATGTAAGCATACTTAGCATTGTGCTGTGCAATGCTAAAATAAATTATTATCTCCTTTATTTGATAAATACACATATAAAAACATTTTAAAATTAAAAATAAATGTAGCCCACCGGTATCCGGAACAGGGTCCAAGCTACTGGCGGTCAGGGCTCCAGAGAGAGGAACCTCCTAACAATATGAGCTGTGTCCAGAAGTACCGCTTTTTAAATCGAGCCCAAACCGGCTGTCCAACGAGAACCTCCTCAGGTGTTGGTCGAGGTTCTTGGCTATTAAGCTGGCTATGGCTGTCACGGCTATCGGCATAATGATCACTGACTCCACGTCCCACACGTCGACAACCTCGCGAGTCAAGTCAAGATACTTGGTTTGTTTATCTTTCTCGAATTCCACGAGGGTTCCGTCATGCAGGACCGTCACATGTCAACAATCACTACTCGCTTTTTGACTATTTTGTTCCTAATTTTGTAATATTTGTATGCCACTAATATTGGCAGGATACAGTGATACCTACCTAATAATTTTGTAATAATATAAAAACCGTTGTTATCCATGAACTACATAATCATTATATAAACCAATACCCTGCCAAAGGTTTAATGCCAAATGCCTAAATGATTGCTTCCTCACAGAATCTACAATTTTTCCGAAAACCGCCCAAAATAAACAGTATTTTGTTCTTTAAACAGCGCACAAAGCATAGTTTCGGCCACTGCCATTCAGAGCTAAAATCCACACACGCGACATCCAAATTAAGGCTCTTAATCATCCTTTGAACCTAGCCTAGGAGCCAGCGAACGAAATATAACATTCATAAAAGTACAATTTAGTCGCGAGTACATGTGACGACAGTACGTGAGCTGTCTGTCCTTAACTATGTACGAATTTACGAAACAAAGACTTATAGCCGGGAAAATCCTATTCAAAAACTGGCTTTGGTAAACGATTATGAACTGTAAGTGGTACAGGTAGAGTAGGTTTTGCGTTGGTGGTACAAAATTCCGTTGATAATTCAGTTTTGAAAGGCGCCTCCGTCTTGCATCAGTTTGTTGTTGATTCTTATAATTTTGAATTAATGAACGTTGTTTTATAGGCTTAGTTCCAAGTTTGAGCTTCATGCTTTGGTTTGTTTCGTTTATAAATACTTTCAAGCCTAATTATCATATAACCAGTTTATAATGCGCAGTAAATACAAAAGGCTACGACGTAGCTGATGCTACGCAAGCTCTGCTTACCACCCATCATCGAATAAATCACAATTTTGTTGGACCATTGGACTATTGGCTTTTCGTCTGAATAATATCTAATTTATATACATTTCCGAGAAGTTATTTAATTAAATCAAAATATTTTATTTCACATAAACCTACATGGGCACTTATGAAACGTCAGAAGCTAGGTGCACGGTTCCAATTGATTGTTTCCTATGGAGAAGAGCCGGCAGGAAACTTCACGGTTACTCTTTTAAAAATAATTGGCTTTTACAATATTTTCAAATAACAGTGTCAATAGGTATGAGAGGACTGGTGTAGGCCTTTCAACAATTACCAGGTACTTAACAAAATAGAAAATAGTATATTCAAATGATTTAATAAATATATCACTATCACTATCACTATCACTATCACTACATATTATAAAACAAAGTCCTCCGCCGCATCTGTCTGTCTGTCTGTCAGTCTGTTCGCGATAAACTCAAAAACTACTGCACCGATTCTCATGCTGTTTTCACCAATGGATAGCTTGGTTCTCGAGGAAGGTTTTAGTATATAATTTGTTAAGTTTTTGTATACACTTTTGTATAAATAAACGATATTTGTTGGAGGTGTCGGAAAAAAATAAGCCGTCTGGGAGCTTTCAACGAAAACGCTGTCTAAACCCTTTGAGATATAACAAAATAATGTATGGTGGAATTATGTATCTTATAAAGGTCTTCAAAAAAGTCCGGGATGGCATATGTCTATCTCTTAAGGATAACATACTATATTCATTTTATTGTCTTTTTGTAGGTATTTGTTTGCCGAATTTTACTCTTGGAAATACGATTACGATAACAGTACGCTATAATATCAGTAGCTATTAGCCAAATTATGTTCGTAGATAAATAAGCTAGCTACTTACGTGTATTTCAAACAGTATACAAGAATATTTATCATAAAAACATTACTAAACACGGCGGCCTTATGATCAAAATTTGTGCATTCCAAAACTTGCGTTACTTTTTCACTGACATATTTATCACTTTTCGATAAACTAACACTCAATACGAAATCTACACTTATTTCTCAGTAATTCTGTATAAGATTCTTCTATGATTAAACCGTTTTCTCATTGAATCCATTACTTTACGCACGTATAACCTTGATGAATGTTTACATCGCGCCACACTGCCACACGACCACAGAGTACAGACGTATTTTGTTTTTTTTTTTTTTCGTTCGTTTAGTGGTGTTCCCGCTAAAATGTATTAATACCGGTCAAGTATTAGTCGATTAATCGGATTCTACAGCCAGATCGTGTTGCAAGTACAAAATAAATGTCAAATATTTCGTCCCATTGCGAACGTGGCCGACCCTGAGAAAAATTATGCACCAATGGTGTTCATTAGATTTCGAGTGTTTTCTCAGCACAAACGGTGTATCGTGCGACATTTCGGAGGATTTCGTTTTGTTTTCACATTGTTGGTACTTAAATGAATTATGTTAAAATTATTATTTGTGTTGCATTTTTTTTTCGTGTTGTAATTTGGTACAATTGATTGCTTTAAGAATTTGAGTGAAATTGCGTATTTTGATTTTGTGTTTGTTATCTTTAGGTAAAGACTCATTAGACGTTCAGATCATAAGTACTTTTATTATATTAAATCATTTGTTTCGGTTTCTATTCACATAGTGAATCACATTAAAATTAATAGGTATTACGTTAGAAATTTGAGATATAGCCTGGGATATGGAGAAGGGTAGTTTTTTATGCGATAAACGACATCCACGCGGGCGAAGCCGCGGGCAAAAGCTAGTATATTATAAAAATGAAAACATATTTAAACCAAATGACATGATTGCCATTACAACTACAGTAACAAATCTGAACAAAAATCATTCCTACAAAAGCCACTAACAGTTGAAAAGATTATGTCTAGGAAGTATGTAAAAAAAGAGACATCCTTATTTGGGAGCAGTTAAAAGACATTTACATAGTCATGCCGTATAAGAAGTTGCAGGGAAGCCACATGTGCAGAAGACATTGATGGTCGCTAAGACGAGACGGTGAACATTTTTATTTACGGGAATTGGCCTTTAGGACATAGCTCTTCATAAATAATAATCTCTTAATAATTATTTATTTTAAACTTTTAGAAGTATTTATTGTATTTATTTCTTATTTTGTTATTTTTGTCTCATTATTTATGCTGCACCGGGTGACGTCATCACGTCAGCGCCGGCTGTCGCTGAAAACCAGCGCTGGGGCTCTGTCTCGCATAAGGTAGCATCATTATGCTGAACTATATTTTCCCCCAACTTGTTATTTTCGTGTTTGTGTTCTTTCTCTGCGTCATTTTTGCCGCAAATAAACGTATTTTGTTTCTTTCTTTCTTTTTTCTAAATTATCATAGAACATAGAATTCCCTTTCTATACCCACATCCTTTTATCTACGAGTACAACCTGCCCAACATAACAAAGGCACTTCCATCGTAACATTCGGCGTTCAGCTTGCCAATTCATCCCACTATAAAGGCTAAGACCACAAAACGTTCCATTCACAAATTCACATCGCAATTACGGGGACAATTTTAAGTTTTTTTTTTTGGCCATGCGGTTGCCAAGTGTCCTATATGTCCAGGATGTTTGTGGTCCCGAGTGGCCGGCCAGATTGTAATTAAACCCTCTCGTGCCAAGAAACTGTCGCCCAACAACATGTCGACCGCACATGTCCCGGGTTTTTTACGAAGTTTTACAAATCTGATGTTTTATGTATTTTTTTTTTTGGGAAGTTTATGATTATGTTAGGTTGAGAGGAGGCGTGAGTACGTCTAAGTATTCTTTTATGTGGCGGTATCAAAGAGTCGTTTGTATAAATTTAGCTCACTCGTTTCGCTAGACGTGTTTGAGGGATTGCGCCACTTGTTTACTTATATACACATCTTCAATCTAAACTCGATTACTGATACAGAAAGAAGTGGTCAGCCCTGCCAGTAATTAAAAGGAACGTAAATTTCGATAATTAGGTAATGCTGTATAGTAACTATTAGTTTATTTTTGTTATGTGGTTATTCCAAGACGTGTTTATGTGCTGGAACGCTGAGTATCTATGCAATATTTTGAAGTTAAAACCAGTATCTTTCAAACATGAAAGACATAAGCAAAGCTACAATAACACGCGATGAAAATATGTTACCGCCACGTTTACGGCATAACAATAAAAACATTCCCCGGAAAAACTAAACTAAATCACACTTGGGCGATATATCGTAAGTTTAAAGACAATGACGAGTATCGGATTTGGATCGGCGCCACACGCGCGCCACAATGAGGCGAGTTAGGCGCACGCCGTGACGAGAAACGCAAGTGTGCGCCGTCACTCATGTCTCCTTGTTATGGCTCATAATTGTTGGATGGTGGACGTTTTGTTTCTTTGCAGGAAAAGTTTCGATCAAATTTTAATAATGAAGAGATTCATTTAAAACGCTCTCAGAGAAAAAAAAATGGGTTGCTCTAAGGGGGGGCTACATAAAACATTAAAACTTTCATTGGATAGCTGATAGATAGACGGGGAAGACTAGGAAGGGAAAAAGATCTTTGGACATGTCTGAGTGACCAGCAGTGTGTGTGACGTGTGTGACGAACAGTTTGCTAAAGTATCTAAGAGTAGCAGAGATATTGGCCGATACAACCTAATGAAAATAATTAAAAAATAATCAGATATTGTTTGCGATTCATTCTTCGAAAACCAGTTCTGGCATTATTATTTATATATATATATTCCAACGATAATATCGTCACGTTAGAAATTATAAATCCGCAAAACTTTTATAATTTCGAATATGACGATAATTATCGTGGACATCCTCGTCCACATCGCGGCATCACGGTAACATAGGGAAGCAAAATCTATGAAAATATATACAGACACTTTTAAATTTCTGTTCTCGATAGCTTTATAACATGCCCGTATTTCCATATATTTTATTAATGTAGACGGGGACGTCCACGATAATATAGTGACATCTGAAATTATAAAAGTGCATATTGTCAGTGAGAAACTATGTTTAAAAAATAAAAACAATACCTAGTAGGTCAGCTACTAAGTGCGCATAACCTGGCAAATCTGCAAATAACACGAAAAAATACAATTTCTACCCACACGAAAATCCATCCAGTTGTATAAAAACAAAAATTCCTCGTATAATGTTGAGATTCGTTACCTGTCGTATAACGCATTATGGCGCTTCTGTATTCAGAGTTGGCGCCAAAGTACAATGGCGACGATGTTCCGTCATAGGTCGCCAGTGATTAATGAGCCCCGACTATGCACCCACTTTGTGGTTACATTGACTGATTGCCACGGCTCTGGCTGGCACCATGTTTTACAAATCGGTGTGAGGCTTTTTGGCAGTTAGATTTAGAAGCTGTATGAAGGCTGGTTTTTAGAATTTTGTAGTCAGAAGGAACCCATACAGTATCGCCATGTCTGTCTGTCTGTCTGTCTGTCCGCAGCTTAGCTCAATTAGCTTAATTTGGCATGGGATATAGATATTAATCACGCCGACAAAGTGGTAAAATAAAATCTTGTTTTTTTTTTGGGTTCTTCCCCTACACGTAAAGTGGGGATGATATTTTTTTTCTCATCTATCCCATGGTATCGTTGGATAGGCCGTTCAAAAATATTGCGGGTATGTGATGACCATTTTTCGATTCAGGGATCCGTTTGCGAAACATTAAGCTTTATAGTGCAAATTTTTGTTAGAGTCAAGTGTCCTTACCCTGACAACTAAATGGTTGTTCGTGGATATGTGAAATAAATCAGGTCAGTAATTTATATTAGAACGAAGTAAAAAAGAAAACTATCACAGAAAACTAAGCTATACAAGATAACTAGTAATAGTCAACCAACTTACATTTGTAGTTGGAATGTCCCATACAATCCAACTACAAACCAATCTATTAGTGACGTATCAGTAACCTGAAGTGTTTATTCATCATCATCATTTCAGCCGAAAGACGTCCACTGCTAGACATAAGCCTCCCCCAATTGGGGGGCTTTGCCATAATCGCCACGCTTGGCGGCGGGTTGGCGATCGCAGTATGGTGTTAAAAGTGCATAGAGAACGCTGCTGCCTATTCTCTAGTAAGTCCCTTAGTCGCCTTTTACGACCCCCACGGGAGGAAATAGAAATGGTCCATCCATTCCCATTTCCTCCAGTGTTTATTATATGGCCGCGATTATTTACAATAAATTACCAAGTGGTTGGACAGACTTGATAACAATGCTGTTTAAGAGTAGACTACGTAACTTTTGGATGTGTAACTTCTTTCCTTTCGGAGATCTTTCTGTGGGAGTGATTTCGTGAAAAGGGACGGAAGTGTGTAACAGGAAGCCGGGGAGGCGCGCGCTATTTGATTTGACCAATGAGCGCGCGCGGAGGTAAAGTTGGGCGTCAGATGGTATGTACCAACCCATTTTTTTATATTTTATTTGACCTTTTTTTTTTAATGCGCGTCAAACAAATTTTTTTCTGTGAAAATTTTGAAATTTGTCATCATGGGAGTCGTTTTCATGGTTTTCGATAAGCCAATAGTGAGGTAAAAATGAAAATCGAAGATGGCGGCTGCGAAAATTTTCATATTACTCATCTTAGGTGTCGTTTTCATTGTTTTCGAAGGTGCTAAAGCCGATAGTGAGGTCAAAATGAAAATCCAAGATGGCGGCTGCGAAAATTTTCATATTTTTCATCATGGGTGGGTGAGTTAGTTTTCATGGTTTATCAGATCAATCGTTACGAAAAATCATAAATAATGTTGCTTATTACCAAAGTGAGATGTCAGATGTTACACATCATATGTGCGACTACTGTAAGGCTCAATTTTCTATCATGTTTCCTATGCAAAAACCAAATATTGGTAGGTAACTAATGCCTAATGCCATTAATGACCACACCTTTCAATTTTAAACCAGCGTCACGCACTAGCGGTCTGGCATTTTTGCTGAACTGAGTCTTTTTGGCGCAGGCGTAAGCACACTTGTCTGCTAATTTCATACATCGTACTTTACACTTTTTGTGTACCTTTTAGTCTGTACCAAATAAATGTGTTTTCTTTCTTTCTTTCTTAACACAAAACCTTACTGGAACTCAAAACAAATAACATACGACAGTTCAGCATAATTTATAAGTCTAACAAAGTTTAATTTTAATTAGAGAGACTTTGAGCACGCATTAGACGGAAAGAGATCGTGTCGAGTATGTTGTCGTATTTGTTTTATACCTGGCTGGAAGATACGGCTTCGCGTCTGGGATTCCCAACATTTAAGATAGGTACGTAATTAGGGGATAAATTAATGTGTAGGAAAGGCATGCAGTTGATGGCAGCAGAAAGAAAAACAAGGAAAGATAAAATCGTTAATGAAATTAAACCTAATCAAAAAACTATAATTAAAAAGAAAAAAAACCTGTACGACGCCAGTACAAAATCGTAGCTCAGGATAGTTATAGGATTATAGGAGACCATAACACTGACGATGGGTGCTGGCAAGAGTAGGTATTATGTACTCCGATTTATATCTGTAATTTACATGGTGTACATGATAATAGAAGATTTATTCACTAAGGGGATAAAGCAGTGTCTTAGGACACGGGCGCTGTTAATAATATCTCTATTGAGTTGCGTATTTTAATTAATTTTTTTCGACGATGTGACGGCTACTAAATCCTATGAAGTGAGAACTCATAGCGTCACAAGAGTTGTGGTCGTTACAGACGGAATGGAATGTTGCTATTTACAATATATATCCCGGTAAATATCCCGTTTATGTTAATAATAATATATAAATATTATATTTATTTAAACTTTTAGAACTATTGTATTTATTTTATTTCTTATTTTTTTTTGTCTCATATGCTGCACCGGGTGACGTCATCACGTCAGCGCTTGCTGTCGCTGAAAACCAGCGCTGGGGCTCTGTCTTGCATAGGGTCGCAGCATTATGCTGAGCGATGGACGTTTTGCGTGGATATGACGCATATTTTCCCCCAACTTGTTATTTTCGTATTTGTGTTCTTTCGCAGAGAAAATCTTTTTTTCTTTCTTCTTAATTCTTTGGCCAATCTAGACTTTAATAGAAAAAAAAATCATACGATTTTATTAGATAAAGTTTTAAATTCAAATCACATTATGCGCCAGCGGATCATAATGAAATTCAGTACAATATTATTGCCTGGCTAGAGCCTAGAGGTTTAATGACTTGCTTTGTTAGGTTTGCATGACATATAATTTGAAATTTTCGAGCAGCTGGTGTGAAACGATTATTCTATCTATTAATCGTGGGTGAGCTATATGTAGATAAAGCCGGCAACGTATTACGAACAGATCTTCAATAATTTCTGTTATGATAAAAGAATAAAAGTGTCGCCGACAGACAGACAATTTTATTATATTGTCGCTTTTATCTCCGACGTCTAGGTGCCAAAGCACAAGTGTAAGACGGGAAGTGATCTCACATTCAAGGTGATTTTCTATTTAATTTTCATTCTAGGCAGTATTCTTATATTTTCACTACTTGTAAGGTAGGTACAGCCGAGCTAGAAGAAATAAGATCGAAAGAAAGTAAACGAGAGAAGACAAAATGCATATTTTAATATCTTATTTATCAGGTTATATGTATGTACTGTGTGGTGCCGGACGTAAAGAATAGCACCACCCCATTTCTTCCCGCGGGTGTCGTAAAAAGCGACTAAGGGACTTACTAGAGAATGGGCAGCAGCATTCTCTATGCACTTTAAACACCATACTGCGATCGCCAACCCGCCTGCCAAGCGTGGCGATTATGGCAAACCAACCCCGCCCCCCCCAATCGGGGGAAGCTTATGTCACGCAGTGAACGTCTTTCGGCTGAAATGATGATGATGATGATGATTTATCAGGAACTAGCGACTCGCCCCTGCTTCGCACGGTTTTTAACACTTATAACAATAATGAATAATACACCTAAACCTTCTTCAAGAATCAATCCGTCCATTGATAGAAAACCGCATGAAAATCCGTTCGGTAATTGAGTTTATCGCGTTCAAATACACGCGGCGGGGGAACTTTGTTTTATAATTTTTATATAAAGTGAAATCACATGATACTGCTCATCTAACTGATGTCATTTATTTATTTATTTGGTACACCAATAGAAGTAAATACAAAAAAGTTTAACAGAACAATATAACATAATAAAAGTACAGGTATGTATGATAGGTGTCACAGCGTTCACCACAAAACAACATTCTTAATTAACAAAAATAAATAAATAATGAAGATATAAAATACAATTAGAAAACAAAATTTAAATTAGTGGATATTTGTATTATTTATTTATTTATTCATCTTTAATTCAGGCACAGTACCCATAATTTGTTAGTATTACTTAAACTATGTTAGACTAAATTAATTAAGACACAAACATACATACAAACATAAACAAATTATAAACAACCATAACAATACAACCTTAGGAACATAATATCTATTCTGCCATCTGCCGGAGACACCAGGCAACAGTACATGCACTGCGCACAGGTGTCCCATCAGGTGGCCTTCAGACTTACTGGCAACAATGCTCAGGAGACTGTTGTCACTGTCTCGCATCCGACGCAGTAGTGATGCAGATCCAGACCATTTCAGACCATTTCAGACACCAATCTACATGGTCTTCACATGATTTGACCAAGATTATGTCTGGACTTTAAAAGAGACTGTGATCTCTAAGTTTGTTTCGGTCTTTCTTCTAAGAGTAGTCAGATACGAAACGCCGACCTCATCTAGTTTTAAAATATGATTGACGTGTAAAAGTGTTTGTAAAAACCTACTTACAGAAATAAAATCATTTATCATTTATCAGATCTTTTACGCATGATCGCAAAGAAATCATCTGTACGCGCTGCTGCGAACATCCCTGACGCGCTACAGAAACGTGGCAACGACGTGGCAGTGACAACAGTATCCTAAAAGCATTATTGTATTGCACACGCAGGGCATTATACGTTTTTTGCGTGTATGTGGTCCACAGACTGCAGGTATAAAAAGCCTGGCAATATGCCCTAAATAGTGTTATCTTGAGTTATTATACTAAATAAAATTATTTAAATGATATCACGAAAGGTGGAAGGTGAAAAAGGGTAATATTAAAGGGTATTATTTTTATTATTATATTTTGTTATCATACAGAGTTAAAGAGTTTAATTCTGAGATTACTAATACGATTACAAAAATTCTTATTCTTACAGAAGGCTGCAACTGTTTCTGAGTGCGATATGATACTTTTTATGGTATAATATTTTTATCTCACGAAGCGACGCGCGCTTTACTTGTGGTTACCAAGTGTACAAACACGCTGTGAATGTATGTGTAAGCGCAGGAGATCTCGGTACCATCCGAGACAATGGCGAAGTCGGGAGTGTGTCCGTGTGTGTATGTATGTGTTATGTGCAGACGCTATTCGTCTTCACGCACACATTCATAGCGTTTTTGTACACTTGGTAACCACAAGTAAAACGCGCGTCGCTTCGTGAGATAAACAAAATTGTGTATACCCAAAGTCACTAATTCAGATAATTTATGTAAACAAAGTAATGTCAAGAAATGTCACTGTCAAAATGACAGGACAATAGTACAAAACATTTAATCATATAATTTTTTTGTAAATAGTCATCGCTAAAATTAAAGTGAATTAATTATAAGAACTATGCAAACAAAATACCGTTACCAAACAATGTTTTGTGTAGTATGTCGGAGACACGGCATATGATCGTCATAATCAGCCCTTTTAAGTTAAATGCTAGATGTAGGCCTCCCAAAATCGATTTCCACTCGAAACAGTTTACAGCCGTTTTCATCCAAAATGTGGCTAGTTATGCTACTTACAATATGAATCTATGAATGAGAGTTGTAATATTAGTGTTGTTGAAGATGTAAAAAATTTGAAAATGTTTGTGTCTCCAGTATCATAAAATATTTTATACCAGAAAATCTTCTTTTTTTTAATAACTTTGTTTAAAAACGAAAATTTATAAAAATAATTACGTTATGATTATTCTTAAAATCAGTACTTAAAAGAAAATGAAACCTCTTTTTTCGTCATTTTATGTGAATTACCATTACGAAGATATTTTTTTGATATTTTATCCCCTTTGTTTACATAAATTATCTGAATTTGAGACTTTGGGTATAGGTATATCAGTTTGGTGTGAGTTCGTCGTTGGGATAAGACCGTACGAATCAAACTTCCGGCTAAATTGGCAATAATTTTTAATGCTCACACAGCATTGTTTTATTATTACTTATTAATGCGCCGACCAGCCGGACCAGAATAAAATGAAAATTTAAATGGAATGGCTGAATTTAATTCGTACGGTCTTATCCCAGGGCCGAACTTACCCCAACATACTCTAGTTGACTTCCACGTGGATGGGAGTCGCGGGCAATAAAGGGAAATACACCATAAATTATCCATTACATAAAAACTAAAAACCCGTCGTTTCCTCATTCAAATCTCAACAGACATGAGAGTGGGCGCAGAGGAAGTAACCTGAACGGAAAATACATTTTTGTGCCGCCTGGATAGGCAAATGCCCAGGGGATTCTGGAATACTTCCCTGCCTTTTACGTAGAGAAATGGATCGATCATATTTAATTAAAAGTTTAAATTTTTCATGAAATATGCTTAACAGGCGAACGGTCTATGTGATGGATGAATAATAGTTACCTACATCCAAGATCAGTCACGTGCATCATTGATGTTTTGCAGATGAGTTGTCCACCTAGAGAGAAAATTGAAATCGTACGTGGTTTTAGTTTTACCCACCCCTGTTTGAACTGGAAGTAACCAAGGTTGCTTGAAGGCATAAATAAGAATGATTTAATACCTACTTAGCGGCTACACATTATATAATAAGATAATATTATACTATCACGCCCACGTCGCACACATTTCGTCAGTTATGTTTAAGGCCATGCAATAAGGGGCGAGCAAAATGCCATCAACCGGGCACAAATCCAGACTCCGCGCTGCTACTGAGAAATTCCAGATGAAAAAACCCAATAACGCTTTGCCCAGCCCGAGAATCGAACGCTTTGAGTAACGCTTGCGACCACTTTATCAACAACTAGCTTCATTTTTCTGACTGACCGACTCCTTAACAATTCAAAAGTGCCTGTAATTGGTTTATTTTAAATATATGCTTTGACTTTGAGTTTGAGTTCATGTGGAAGTCCTTGCTGCAACTGAATCATAAAGTTTTACGTTAGTTGGTACTGGCTAATAGATATCTGAGGTCATCGGAAAACTTGAGACTAGAGATGCCAATGCATTCCACTAGTTTGTATGACAAGTCTTTTACAGTTCAAGCAGTACGGTTATGGAATGCCTTGCCCGTCTCGATAAGGCGTGCTCAATCTTTGTCCACTTTTAAAATTCTGGTTAAAAATCACTTCCTCTCTCCTTAAACATCATCATTACTTAAAGTTCCTTGCTCTTGTATCATGTTTATTATTGTATGTATATATATATAATATATTTATATGGATAAGTATCTATATGCTTTATGTATGTATGTATTTATTGTATTTATGTAAGTGGTACACCACTGACTACCTGCAGTATTGTCTCTCCTTCTACTTTTTGATCCATCCAAAGGTTGTCTGTAAAAGATCGTTTTTAGCGATAAGACCGCCCATTGTGACACCCTATGTAACAGTTCTACATTTATATCTGTAATTTTTATGGTGTAAATAATAAAGAGTATTCTATCTATCTGGTGCCTAGGTGGACTTTAAAACCTAAGCTTTTTCATTGGTGTATATTTTTGTATAATCAGCACTCAAAATTAAACTTATTTTCAGCAAAAAAATCAATTGCTGTATCGTGTATTGACGCATTACAGTTATTTTGATAAATAGGTTTTTTTGTGGGAAGGTAATAATAAATAAATAAAAAAGCCTATATTTCTTCCATATCTTACATATACGTAGTAGATGACACTTTAAACTTTAAATAATATAAATGTTAGTATGTGGTTTAATAGTTTGCTTACATCTAGTTGTTAGTATTACCTACGAGTATTAGTTTGAAGTTTCAATGTTTGGGTTGGACATATGGACCCCATCATGGGTGAAGGCCTCCTCTAGCATTTTCCATTTAGTTTGGTCTTTTCCTATTTCCGTCCATTCTTTGCCTGCTATTCTGGTGATATCATCGATCCATCGTTTGTTAGGTCTACCAACTCTCCTCTTTCCTTCTGGTCATTTCCATTTTTTATGGACTATAAAAACGAATTATTATTATTTATTCCGTCTGTTAGACGGGCAGCATAACTAGCCCATAGCTACTCCATTTTTAGTGCATGTTTTAACGCATGAGTTAGCTTTGTGAAAGGTACCTAATAGTATAGTTAACCTACCTCCTAGTCCACCTCCAACCTTTTTTATTCACAACAGGGAATCTCTTGGCCTTCATCGCACCTGGTGGTAAGTAATGATAAGGCTGAAGTTGGAAGCGAGCTTCACCCGGAATCCTTAACCACAGGGAAACATGGCTATCTTACTTCTAACTGCCGAAATACAGCAAAAATGCTGTTAACATTGTTGTTATGGCAACAGACTTAGATAAGATGGTGGTAGCTAGCCAGGCGGACTGAAAATAGACCCCTCAAACCCCCTTCCCTTTCCAAGTCCGTTAAAAATCGACCGAACGAAGTAGGTAGGTAGTAGGTACCTACTAATTAAGGAACAAAAGAGGTAAGTAGCAATGTATTAATCAAGTCGCCAAGTCCATTAGCAAATGTTCGCGGGACAAAAGAGTTGGAAGACAATCGATATAATCGCGCGGTGCCGCAAAACGCTTCGTGTTTCCTAGGGAGACCATGAGCACCGACTTTTGTGGAAATCTATACTATCTAGGAATACGGTGGCGAAGAATTGCTTCCTTTCGAGCGTTTTTACAATAATGTTTGTTATTCTGTGTACTTACCTTGAATTTTTTTTTTTTTTATGTCTAACGTATCTCGGGACCCTGGTTCCCGGACCTCAAGAAGGCGTACGAGGGGCCGAAACCAACTCGCAGAGGGCCGTTAGATGTTTTCAATTAAATGAGACACCAACCGACGATTATCCCTGTACGCACTATGCAAGTGCATCCAAGGACAACCCCCGGTTGGTGTAGGACTGTTGCACGATATGGAAACAAAGATATTGGATTATGGATTTGGGTGGCTAAAGCGAATTGGTTATCTAGGACTATGGAAAGACTATGGGCCCTGCCTGACCAATGTTTTATATAAAATACACAGACAAAATGGCAGGGGACGACGTCGCTTGTATAACTGTCGTAGCGACAAAGAGGCAACTGTCCTGAGGTGCTTATGAGGACTGGAGAGGTATTCCACGGCCATCATGATAATCCTGGAAGATCCCTACCAGCATCTTACTGGAATACTTCCTTCCTCCGAGCACGGTTGCTCTTGCGAATCTCCACTCAAGCCGGCCAATAAAGGCAAGAATGAGGTGGGTGCTCTGTTCCTCGTCAGTGTTCACTCTGGTCGTTCAATAAAGGTAAGCCAGAGATGAGGAACAAGACTTCTCCCGGGAGATAGGGTCCGTGGGGTCGCTACTGCCCAACAGCTCGCCACATGTTTCCCTGCAGGTTTCTGTATCTTTCTTGGTCTGGCTTCTCACCCTAGAGAACGTACGGCACAGACCTAGAGTAAAAAGGAGAGTGCAAGCCTCACCACGTGCCGTCAACGTAGAGATACGGCAGTGGGGTTATTGTATTATTATTTATTTATTTCGCAGAATCTCCATATAAGTTACATACACATACATACATTGTAATGTTTTTCCTTGAAGCCAAATTGATGAATTAGTCATAATTGTTTTTATTTTTATACTTAATAGTAACATGTTTAAAAAAATACAAATCTGTGCTCTACTTAATACATACTTACATGTTACCGGATGAATAAATGAATAATTAATTCATACGAGTATTTATAACTATTTGGTATTATTTAACACTAGGTAGGTTTTGTTTCAGTGTTTCACAACAAAGAGAAAAATTGAATATAATTCACGGCTCATTTACAACGAAAATTGTATTCTATTGTCAAAAACAATGAAAACAAGCGAATTTCAAATAGCACTACGGAAACTTCCTACCTAAAGCCATTTGTAAATTAAATAGATCTGAAACAGCACAAATTAAATACCAACATCCGATATTTTACACCGATTTACTGGATATAAATTCGTCACTCTCACTACCATGGTCGCCCTACATGGATGTCACCTACAAAAGAGCGATGATGGATGAGCGGTATCGTCTAAGACGCTTCTACACAGAGTATTCTGTTCTCTAATACTTTTTAATGAAATGTATGTTTTCGAGGTTTCGTTCTGACAGCATTGAAGACGATTAGGTATCTAGAAAAATAATATCAACCAGATCCCTTGTAAACGACAAATTCAAACCGCTACTGCCGAACCGGCCGACCGCAGGTACGGCAGTAGGTACCTAGAACTAGAAGGTACGTTCAGTATAAGCCCCCTATGATTAAAAATATAATCTTCGCCTTCCTGCCCTTGTCCCATGTTACTTGGGGTCTGCGCAGCACGTCTTCTTCTTCCATTCTCCCCTTGCAACCAGGCTATATACATATATAGCACTACTTCTTCTTCCCAGCTAAAGCACTAGGAAGCGGTGAAGGGCAGGCGTTACGAGAGAGACCTACTGTCCTCCGACATATATACATATATATGTCGGAGGACAGTAGGTCTCTCTCGTTATCTTCAGACATATTTTAAACTACTGTGGGCGTACTGTGGGTAGTGTTGGTTATTGCGCAATAGAAACAGTCCCCCAAAACGCCTGCCCTTCACCGCTTCCTAGTGCTTTAGCTGGGAAGAAGAAGTAGTGGAACCAACTCCCCAGCAGCACATGTGTCTGTTCAGTTTGAAAATCTAGATTCTATACAGTAGTGGGTATGCAAAGTAATTAATGTAGGTACACGACACAACTATACCGAACGTGCAATATTTTCTAGACGTCTTAACTGCTTGACCGCCACCGACCAACTTCACTTGTCGAATGTGCGGCGATCACTTGCCGCCGGTCAAGCGTTATGTTGTAAACTCTGTCATGCACCGCTAAGCAGCGCTCGCGTTCCGATTAGTCAAGAATCGATGGCACGAACTCCACCAACTCCATCGAACGCCAACAGATGGCGCTGACGTACCAAATACAACCCGTCTCCGACATAATATATATAATTTTGAATATAGCATAAGCAGCCTATATTGTTCCCACTGCTGCGACACAGCCCTCCTCTCGGTTAGAGGTAGTGGGCCGTAATCCACCACGCGGGCCCTGTGCGGATCGGTAGATGTCACATGTCTTCGAATACATTTGCCAATAATGGTAGTAGGCTTAACTTGATGTGTGTACCTATCAAGAAGGCTTCCGAGACCCTATCTCATTTCATATTCTGCCAATTTTACATCCATACGACCTTCTACACTCTTTTATAGGCACTGTCAGTCAACTTTCAGCATTACGAATTACTGAAAGTGGGTCCGAACATGGATCTATATTCCAGGTTACAGAAATATTCAAGCGATTGGCCGGATATCTGAGTGCGATCGTAAAAACATCAGGTGTCTGTATGGTAGGCTCATAATAAGGTAGGTACCCTACTAGGCAGTTTTACAGCTTGAGTATATGTATATACCGTGGCAAGACTGACAACTTGTAAAAAAGTAGGTACTAGGTAGGTAGTATCTAGTAAATGTATATATGGAAAACTACAATAGAATATAATGAAATATTTTTATTTGCATTAAAACATGGTACAATAATGGCCATAATAATAGGCTGATGACATGTCTCGCCATGGACTGGCTTATAAATATTTTAATAAAAATATTTGTTTTTTTTTTTAACTTTCCCCCCTCACTAGGAATTTGTCCTGTATCGTGGGTAGAAGTCACGTGCACAAACAGCCAGACCCGGAACAACTATCTACTTGTAGGTCATACAAATATTCGTTCCGTGCGGGAATTGAACCCGCAACACGCAGCGCAGTAGTCAATCGCTTAGCCACCGCGCCAACCGTGCCTACCACACGCCACCACCACTACCACCTTTTTCAGTTAAAAAATATATAGCATTAATATTATTACTTTAGTGTCCTAAAATCAACGGTTGAGTCAATCCTGAATGTATCTTTTAATGATGCTCCCGGGCTTGGGGTGCGGTGCGTGCTTGATGTGGGCCTACTGGCTTTCGGTGGTTGACCTGGTCTCTGTAATTCTAGATTCCAAAGGAGATGGGGCAAATATACCATTTATGTTGGATGTCGGCTCAGTTTGGTCTGTCCTCAGCATGGGTGCAGCAAGCCCTGACGCGACGCATATTCAGCGCGCTTGGGATGACGTCACGTCTAAGCAGATCCAGGAACAGATGTTGGTTGGTTCCTCGGGGGCTGATCTAGCCAGATTCAGGGCTGTATCGCAGCCGGAAGCGGGGTATGGTTGTGCACTTCCTTCGCCTCACCTAGGCAAGTTGCTTGATGACGACTCTTTGCGTATGGCGGTGGCCCTCCGCTTGAGCTGCAAGGTGTGTGAACCCCACAGATGCACCTGCGGTTCTATGGTGAAGGCCGATGGCCATCACGCTTTGAGTTGTCGTCATTGCTCGAGGAGGTTTCCGCATCACCATGCGCTAAATGATATTGTGAGGAGGCATTCGTGTCGGCAGATGTCCCCTGCGTGCTGGAGCCTCCGGGTCTGTGCAGGACTGACGGTAAGAGGCCGGATAGTCTGACTCTGGTGCCTTGGAGAAACGGCAAGTGCCTTATATGGGACGCAACTTACCTCAGCATTGATGCCGCCAGCCACCTTGGTCGCACGGTACTCTCGCCGTCGGCAGCAGCGGAAGACGCCGCGGTGAGGAAGAGGGTGAAGTACGCTCCATTAGCATACCGTTACATTTTTGTGCCCATGGCCGTTGAGACCATGGGTTGTTGGTGCACTGAGGCCAAGAAGCTCATTAGTGAGATAGGGCACAAACTATGTGGCAAAACGGGTGAATCCCGCTCCGGCTCGTTCTTGGTGCAAAGGTTAGCCATTGCCATCCAACGTGGCAATGCAGCAAGCGTTATGGGCAATTTTGCTCCGGGAACAGTTAGGGGCGGGTTATTTGACTAGGTGTCTGACTGTACCTAACTTTTATTATAATGTAAATAATGTATGACCTAATCAATTACTCTATTTAAACAATCATTATAAATATGATACAACACTACACATGTATACTGTCTATGTACAACATACAACATGTTTACAACACAGGAATTAGAATTAGTATTACAAAATAGTAATTCTAACATTTTTAATGTCTACAACCAGTTCCAAATTATAACAGGTTCAGGAAACAATATTTACCACGTACTTTTTTATTGAAAAAAAAAAAATATCTAGAATGATTGCCTTCCTAAAGATACCCCTTAGATTATAAGTGAATCTGGCCTTACATTACAATTTAAAATTAAATGGTAAAATACAATTTCGTCTGCTTAATGGTACACCAAGATAAAAGCATTTATTTTTACTAAATCGCGTTAAAAATTCAGTAACATGTAGATACTTTTTTACGCGCTATCTACTGGTAAACCCGAATGAATGCAATGTCTAATATGGCTACAGAGATAATGAGTTTGTAAATGTGTTAACTTCTCACATTTAGAAAAAAATATAACATAACATAAAGGAGTGGCGCTAGTGGACCCAGACTGTCGGCATAAGAAAAAAGGGCGCATTTGACAAATAACAAAAGTGGAATAAAAAAATAAAATTTAATAAAAAAAAAAAATTCCTTGCTGTCCCCGCATTATTGTAACTAGTATGAATGTGAAAGTGAAAATTAATAGAAATCGGTCTAAGGCTTGAATGTGTTGTGGTTTTTTAAATAAAATAATTATATTTAAATAGATATTCTATTTTTTCATTTTCTTCTTAGTACAAAAATACACAGAAAATGCAAAAAAATTGTAGAATGAACGTATTTGGTCATTTACGTCCTTTCAACTTAGAACATTAAAGTAGCTGTTTTTTATTTAATGAAGTGTACGTATATAATTATATCAATTTGAAGATAAAAGAGCGCAAATGGTCATATACTGATTTTCTCCTTATTATATTTAAAAATAAATAATATGAAAGTATTTAGCATATAACCAAATGCGCCCTTCCAAATTAAAATTGGTACTAAAATAAAACTAAGCGGTTCTAAACAAAAAAGTCTTTATTACCACTTGCGTCAAATACGTATTTTCATTTACTTAAACGACACAAATATTAGATTCAATGTAGGAAGTAACTGACAAAATACGTCTTTTCTTCTTAGTTGCATCAAATACGTCTTTTCAACTTCTGTACACTTTATTTTTTTTATGCAATTACGTCTTTTATTCTTATGGATTCTGGAAATGGAAAATAACGTTAATTTGTCGAAATAAAAAAATTGAGCAGATGCGCCTGTTTTTTCTAGTCCAGAGGTATTTTTAACCCATTTTTATGAAAATTGACAGATGCGCCCTTTCTTCTTATGACGGCAACATATGCACTCTCTTAAATCCGTTTCAGTTTATACAGTTAAACAACAATAAATAGGTACGGTAAAAGCTTTACAGTGAAATGGTTATTATATGAAAAGGTAGGAACATCAAATAATTTAAACACCATAAAGTTATTTATTCCATTATAATTATTTATAAGAGTAAATCATAAAAGAAGGGTAGTTATTGCAAAATTTTGCTTGAACAGTTTTTTAATTATTAGTTTGAAATAGATCAAATTAAAACTTAAACTGAAAATTTTCTCGAAACTGCACTTATTACTTTTTACCCGTAAGCAGACGATTTGTAAGAGAGCCTCCAGACGAAATAAATACCTCCTTATTTTATACGCCATCTATGTATTTAAAGTGCAACTTTTATTAACTCTTCACGCATGACTGCCAAAACTCAAGTTATTTGAGGGTTGTGAAGCTTGTAACATAGATGGTGCTCGAAGCAACAGTTCTGTTTTGAAACGATTGCTTTTTGTTACTAGAAATCTGCTTCTCTTTTTTTAATGTTGGTAGGTATGGTGCTTCCTAAACTTCCGTTTTTGGTAAACATTTGTAAAATTATCACAGAAATTGTATTGAAAAAACAATATAGCGGCGTTGTTCCGATCTTGTTCACGCGCCACAAGATACTTGTATCGTTGTAGTAAGAGCTCCATGCTTCACTTCACTCTTTCAATAACACATGCATGCAGTCGTCAAGCAGTGGATACTAGACGTACATTAACTATAGTTTGACCGATATCACTGTACCACGCCTTAGGCATGTATGTGCGCGGCACAAGGAGGAGCAGTGCAGGCTGCACATTCGTTAAAGCTCACGACGTCCCACCCCCCGCTTCGCCGCGCATTCCTAAGGCCTAAAACTGCGTTAACCGACGCCTACGTGGTTCCAACAACAACAAATACAACAGTGCGCGGGTACCAGCGCGGGCGCCTAGCGCTGGGAAGCGGGCCGTGGGCCCTCGCCCGCCCTACGGGGCCCGCCTCCGTGCGATGAAATCCGTCGCGGGGGCATGCACGCGAACCGCTAACGCCCAGCTTACTGGCTGTCGTTTTTTTTTTCTTTGCTTGTCGTAGTTTTGCTACGTAATAATATATAATATTAAGTTCTCCATCGACACGACTGTACATGCACACCGTCAAAATTTAACTACGGGTTTTGAATTGCGGTGGGTACCCTTGACGGCGGCCGTCGCGTTCCCACGGGCCCCCCGCGTGCCACGCGCGTGCACACGCTATGGGTGGCGCTGTCGCGGGCGCCCGCTTAACGCAGTTTTAAGCCTGAGGCGCAGTACAGCGGTATCGGTCAAACTAAAAAAAGGAGGTAATGAAACAAAACAACAATTAATTATTTATAACTTTATTTAATTCATTATAAATAGACAACAGGAATGTTAGCGTGTTACATAGGAGGACCCTTTCCAACTACAAACCAAAACTGTACCTTTTTCACGAACATCAAGCATTTTACAGACCTACAGTAAAAGTTCCTATGTATGGTAATAGCTGGCAGGGACAGTATTACTATGTCGCTACGTATCTATGTTGTTCGTGATAAGGTATACTTATAGGTATCTGTGCTTATAGCATGACAACAACGGGGCCATCCAAAAATGACATCTCACTTATTACATGATCTTTCGTGTCACAGGCGGTCATATTTGTGTGACCACCTGTGACTGACTGGGTGTAATGCCACATATTTTGCCATTTTAAATTAAACCTTTTAATGGTATTGATAGAATTGGTTATATTTTAGTTTTCCGTTTGAGTTGAAGTTGAGTTTAAATACTTGAGATTTATACATACGATGTCACGAGGCTTATGACTAGTCGCCCCTTGTCACACGATGTATCACACTTTGTTAACCTGCTCGCTCCCCCTAACGTGTGACGTAATTTATGGATGACCCCTAAAACAGTGCAACGGTTTACCACGTTTCATGTGAAATGGTAGATTGATGTTAGTTGTGAACTAGTCAAATAGAAAATATATATCAATACTAAAATTATAAATGCGAAAGTAACTCTGTCTGTCTGTATGTTACGTTTTCACGCCAAAACGCTAAACTGATTGTCATGAAATTTGGCAGAGATATAGCCTGGGATATGCTACTTTTTTACGCGATAACACGACATCCACGCGGGCGGAGCCGCGTGCTCTAGTTAATATATATAATAATAATAATAATAAGCGCGCTCCGAACTCTGGGTCTGTGCCGGTAGAATTTACTTTACCGGAACATGTCTAGGGTGAGGAGCCAGACCAAGAGAGATACAGAAACCCGCAGGGCAGAATGTGGCGAGCTGTTGGGCAGTTGCGACCCCACGGACCCTATCTCCCGGGAGAAGTCATGTTCCCCATCTCTAGCTTGCCTTTATCGGCCGGCTGGAGTGAACACTGACGAGGAACTGAGCTCCCACCTCATTCTTGCCTTTATTGGCCGGCTTGAGTGGAGATTCGCAAGAGCAAACGTGCTCGGAGGAAGGAAGTATTCCAGTAAGTGCTTGTAGGGATCTTGACCATCTTCCGGGCTCTGGGATTGTTCTGAGAGCCTTGAAATACCTCTCCACTCCTTGAGCACCTCAGGACATGTTGCTCCCTTGTCACTACGTCACTATGTGCTAGCGACCGTTTTCGGGGGCCCATTATTGAGTGTGCAAGTCACCCCCTGCCATTTTATCCGTGTGTAAAAAAACATTGATCAGGCAGGGGCCATAGTCCTTCCATAGTTTTAGGTAACCAGTCCATTTTAACCACCCAAACCCATAGTCCAATATCTTTGTTTCCATATCTTGCAATAGTCCTACACCAACCGGGGGTTGTCCTTGGGTGCACTTGCGTAGTGCGTACAGGGATAATCGTCGGTTGGTGCCTCATTAAATTAAAAAGCGTCTAACGGGCCTCTGCGAGTTGGCTTCGGCCCCTCGTACGCCTTCCAAAGGTCCGGGACCCCAGGGTCCCGAGATATGTAAACATTTCAAAATAATAATAATAATATACGCGATGAATTGAGAACGTACTCATTTTTTTTAAGTCGTTTAAAAATCTTTTACCCAAAAGATTTCTCTCGAGACTTTTTGTAAGAAAATAACGAGTAACTTAATTACTTTTTATTTAATTTTTTTTGTGAGAAGAAAACTTTGCCCAGTCTATTTACAGAAAAATTGATGAACAAATCCATACAATAAACTTTACTATGCAGTTGGTTAATTGCGTTAATACACTCATACCATAATATTAATCATTACATACATAATAACATCATGCTTGTAGATAAAAGGGATAGACGAGGTATCTAAAACACCTACATTTTGACAATTTATAATAGTGCTCCTACACATTTTGTATTATACATAGAAAATCGTGTCATATTTCGTTAAATATAATTGTGATAAGTTCCAGTATAACAAACATTTTATGTAAATAATACTGTTACAATAAATCTCTTACCAAAATATACAATTATCAAAATTGTTTTAATTCGCTTTTCATCCTATAGAAGTAATTGTTCTACGTTCTAATTCGTACTTATAATTATTTAATAATGTTTTTTGTTATTTTGTAACCATTATTATATGTTTTTTAACTTGTTGTTTATAAGTTTAAAAAAAATATGTATTAGGTATGTTGAAACTGTTTGTACTCCACATCACTTGACCCTAAAGATTCATTATAAAACCAGCGTCAGACAGTATCTGTCTGGCATTAATGCTGAAATTAAACTTTTTTGGTGCTGCCGTGAGGCACTATTGTTATTAAAACATTATTTTCACATTTTATTATTTGTATTTTCAAAAATCTAAAATACAATTTTATTTAAGTGGAAACTTCTTTAGCCGCGTTAAGCGATTTTTGGTAGGGGAAAAAAATATGGGTTTGCGTCACCGAAATGCGCGACATGCTCGTGGCGCGTTGCGCCAGACTGTTTATTATTATTTTTATTCAACAAAGTTATGAGTTTTCACTTCTGTCGGCAGTTTTTTTGATGTGACAACGTCTAATAAATCGATGAACGCCGGCTGCATGCACGAAAAAGGATGACTCATTGTCCCGTTACGCGCATTGTCCCGTTACGCCCATTGTCCCGTTATGCTCATTGTACGCTTGCGCCGCATCAATGTTTTGTAATGACGTTGTCACGGTAAACTATCGTCCGTAAACCAACTTTACAGACAACCAATTTTTTTTAAGCAAGAAAGTTACTGCGCGTCATATTAGGAACCATTAATTACAAAAGTCACAGAAGGAACGAAAATTTGGAATCACATAGAAGAAATTAACATTTTGTAATAGTCGTGTTTCCTTTTAAGATACATAACCTTTACAACATTGGAAGCACATCCATTTCTCCAAGAATATACCAACAAAATCTTAATTCAATCACATTTTCTACAGGTTAGTCGATACCAAATTCTTTTCGTTCGTAGTGAAGTGTAGTACTGCCGCTATGGCGTTTAACATGTGTTTTCTTCCTGCGTAGTCTGTTGACATTAGGTACGCCATCACAACGTTCTTCAAATATTCCAGGTTCGCGCCTTCGCGGGATTGGATGCGGCGTAGCCTGGAGAGAGTGAAGAGGAATTAATAATATTAGAAAGAAAATCATGGCTGCCATTAGAGCCAGAACCGCTGGGTCCCAGAAATTATACAAAATCAAATCTGATTGTACAAAAAAAATTGTGTGTCCCCATCGCCCGTGTCCTAACTGTTCTAACGTAAATGTTCTAACTCTAAACTTGATTCTATACAATAGTAGATATGCAAAGTAATTACTATTACGAGACTCAGAATATTAAATTATTACTTATTATTGGAGTGCCCCTCAGCCATTGACTGATGTTGAGCTACAAATCAGGTATGGTTACCAGTTTATTCCAGAATTCCAGAGCAACTAGTCAGCTATGAACCATTATCGCAATGCACATTATCCATAACGAAGTTTTATTACACAGGTTGACATTTGCAACCAAAATATTCTGTGGAAACATTCAAAGTTATTGTTGCATGTGTTACTTTGCAGCAAGCTTTACCGTAACTGCCTTAATGTCAACATTTGCAAAAAGATCTCACCTATAGACATCATGCACATCAGTGCATGATGTACATCAGTGCATGATGTCTATAGGTGAGATCTTTTTGCTTTTTATTATAATTTTATTTCTATTTGTATTGTGTATGTACTGCCTTTAATTCACAAATATTACCTGTCAATCTCCTCTTTCAGTGTCCTTATAACTTCTTTGAAGCGTTCTTTTTCTATTGTAGCCTCTCGCTGACAATCTCTGTAAAACAATAACAAAAATTAAAACACATTTAATATTTTTTTCGTTGTGTCGATGGCAAAGATCTAATTTAAAAGTGCACATCCCTCCACTTCTAGTTCCACCACACATTTCAAATTTTTGTATAGAAATTTTAGTGGTGGGGTGTGCAATTTTATATTAGACGATGTCTACTATTAAATTTGATTGGCCCAATCCAGTACAGTCTTTTTATCTCACGAAGCGACTCGCGCTTGACTTGTGGTTACCAAGTGTACAAACACGCTGTGAATGTGTGCGTGAAGACAAGTAGCGTCAGCTCATAACACACACACACACACCCTCCCTCACACTTCCGACCTCACCATTGTCTCTGACGGTACCAAGAGCTCCTGCGCTTACACACACATTCATAGCGTGCTTGGTAACCACAAGTAAAGCGCGCGTCGCTTCATAAGATGAAAATACTATAGCATAATCAGCCAATAATGTTCCCACTGCTGGGAAACAGGCCTCCACGCGGTGAGAGGGAGTGGGCCGTAATCCACCACGCGGGTCCAGTGAGGTAGATGTTGAGTCACATGTCTTCGAATTTTTGGTTCTAGGACATGCTGGTTTCCTCACAATGTTTTCCTTCACTGTTTTGAGAGCAGTGTTAATGAAATAATTTACACAAAGTAAAGCGCCTGTCAGGGATCGAACCTATGACCTACAACTCGTAAGTCAAGGTTGTTTGTTACCACTGGGCCAACACATCATATTACATCTTTTAAAGCTGAAATAAATAAACATTATGGTCCATACCTAAACTGTCCCTCCATGATATGTTTCTCCTTCCGCAGCTGCGATATGTCGAGGTCCTTCCTAGCTAACTCGTGCGCATAGTGTAGCATATGCGGCGGTGCTGTAACATCCTGAAAATTATATAATGATTATACAGATATATTTTTATAAGAATGAGTTGAGAGAGATATTTTTTTCGCACTGTTTATCCGTCAAAGAAAACTCTGGGCACGTTTTTCATTCTACAGTGTATTGAAATGTATTTCCTTTCAACTCATTTTGATGTAGTTCATTTAAATTTTTATATTTTGCCATATTTTTATTTTTTTATTTTTTTATTCTACTATGAGTTTGCTCTTGACTTTAGTCTAGGTCTGGATGACAGAGACAAAGTCTACGATGGAGTGAGCTTACCCAGAAGAAGCCTGTTCACTCTCACTTTGAATAGATTAGGGTTGTATGCGTTCGGAAACACACGACGCACAGACGCAAATTTCACTGCTATCGCGTCTTGTAGCATGTTTTAACCTAAAAATGTATTCGTCATGCCTGAAAAAGGGTTTTTTGATACGCTATGTCAATAATAAAACACATGAAAACCTTCAGATTGTAGAGACAAGTTGATATTTATGTTCTTTTGATGCAAATGGTGAGTGAAGAAAAATTTGCTTATACATTTCTGCTCCCATTAGGTATAATGATATTGACTGGAGGCTTGCAGCCCAATTCATATAATAATTATATCTCAAACTTGTGTTTGGGGCCATTCAAGTATTACGTAAGCAAATAATAAAAATATTATCTCGTGACTGAGAAGGAATTATGAAAAACGGCTCAACAGCGACCTCGGTAAGTGTGTCTAGAATGTTCTAATACCTTTTATAAAGTTTCATATTGAGACACGAAGCAACAAAATACGATCTAGAGGAATGTGGCCGTTTTTCTTTAGAATGAATTTTGTTGCTTCGTATCTCAATATGAAACTTTATAAAAGGTATTAGAACATTCTAGACACACTTACCGAGGTCGCTGTTGAGCCGTTTTTCATAATTACTTCTCAGTCACGAGATAATATGTTTTTAAAGGAGTGGCGCTAGTGGACCGATGTATGCGCTCTTAAGTGATTTCCCTACTTCGATTCTTTCTAACCATAAAACATAGCATGAGAGCGAGTAAATAATATCAATTATTTTGGGGAATCCCTGAACATGTTCAAATCAAAATCAACTAAATTTTGCAGAAAAACTGAAAAAGTAAATAAATAAATATTGGTGACGTAATCAACATCTAGACCTCCCGTCCCCCATGTCATCAAAAATAATCAAAGCAACCCCCCCCCCCCTTTGGTGCTTACGTAATACTTGAATGACCCCTTTCCTTAAATATCGGTGGCCCAAACATTACGGACGACATGAAAATTAAGGACGTTCATCGCTGCGGCCGTTAGGTGACGGCATAGCTGTCTAAGGAAAGCTTTATTTCAAGAGTCTCTATCTATCTGTCTATATCTATGGCGTTCTCTATGCATTTTTAACACCATACTGCGATCGCCAACCCGCCTGCCAAGTGTGGCGATTATGGCAACCCCCCCGTTTGGGGGAAGCCTATGTCCAACAGTGGACGTCTTTCGGCTGAAATGATGATGATGATGATGATGATGTTTTATTTTAAATTAATATTTTTTTGCTTGAGTATGGTTTTAATTTTTTTGGTATATTGGCGTGTGCTAGCTGACTAATGGCAAATTATTAACGTCACACCTGGCCATAATGTGAAGACGTAAAATTGTGTACTGACCACGAGCAGTAAAAAAGAAAGCCTTTCTTTTACAGCCCTTGGTAAGTAATGTACTATTTATGTCCAGCAGTGGACGTTTTTCGGCTGAAATAACTCTCTACGACTAAATAGTCTTAAATAGTCTAGTCATAGTAATTATTATTAGGTGGTATTTGTTAAAATATCTATGTATTAGTTTATTTTATTTGTATATGTGTATTAGTATCATAAAACTATATAAATTCTCGTAATCAAGAAGTTAGTATTTTAGACATTATTTTTGTACCCTATCACTATGTTTTTATAATTAACCCAAAGGTTGACTGGTAGAGAATGCCTTGTGGCATTAAGTCCGCCTATGTATCACTATTGTACATGAAGTTTAAATAAATAAATGATGATGAAGATGTCTCACCGTTAACATCCCATCTTTAAAATGCGTGTGTTCCTCAGAGCTGACCCGGCGCGAGCGATCGTTGCGAGCGCGGATGTAGTTGTCGGTCTCGTCCAACAGGGCCGAGTAGCGGTCGCGTTGAGTTTGTACTTGTTTCTCTAGGCTTAGGATACGGGTCTTCAGGTCTGACATGATTTCCTTTTGATAGTCTTGCTCGTTTTTGATTTTCTGAAACATAGGTTCGCAAATGATAGAAATAATGTAAAAACCCCAAATAAATTGGAATAAGAATGATAAATAAATATTCTTTTCACTTCTCATGCTCTAATAGTTCGTCTTTATGTTGTGCGTAGGCGACATAAACTCGTTTTTTATGCTCTAGTGCATAAAGTAATATTGTTTTCTAAGACTAACATAATCAGGCCTAACAGCCACACGCATAATAAAACGTCCCAGATTAAAATCGGTGTATTATATTTAATTCGCTTTAATTTACATCACTTACGTTTTTCCTATCGTTAATTTAATAAAACCAGATAAAATTGTTGTGCTTATTATTAAAAACGCAAAGAAAAGTTTTTATGACTTGGCAGCTTGGCAGTATGAAGTACCCAAGTCGAATAACATCATGTTGAAAATTAAAAAAAAAAAAACTTTTATAAGCTTTCGTGGCGGGGATTAGCTATTCTCTTCTTCAATTTTTTTACAACTTTTTTGAAAAGTGAAAAGTGATTAAACTAAAACAATGGAATATTCAAGTGACGAAGAAAGTACACGCTAATGGAGCAGAATGCGAAAAACGTGGTTGAAGAAATATTACCGCCGAAATCCAAGCAACTTTATCTCACACACACTAGCTGTACAATCTACTATTTTAAACAGGGACTAAAATAGTTCTTTAATCCCTAGGGACTACAAGTGATTTGAAATATGGACAAGGTAAAAGTTTCAATAACCAGGGATCAATCACGAACATTGTATGAACAATAATTATCAGGCTGTATATGATAAAGTAAACCACGCGTGAACCAAATTAAAAAATTAGTTTGTGAAAAAATAAAAAACGCGCGAAATGCATTCCGCCTTCGTTAGTAAGTGTTTACTCAAATTCGGATTTTCCTTAGTTTTATAAAAAAATTGTGTGTCTTCCTCAAGTAGTGAGAATGAAATTATTATAAATTAACTCTACAGAACTTTGACATTTGAACATTGGATGCAGAAAAACTCAGAGATCAGTCTCTTTTATTATTAAAGTCCAGACATAATCTTGGTCAGATCATGTAGATTGCTGTCTGAAATGGTCTTTTGAGGAAAGAACTACACAGATTGAGTAGAACTGTCTAGTCAGTGTATGCATTTGTCAGTAATCGTGCAGCTCAACTCAGAATTTAAGGGGGATGCGCTAAGGTAACCCGCGAATTATATTTAGATCAACATACAACCTGATACTGACCTATAAATTGCAAAAAACGTAATAAAAATTGAATTACTAGGGCTACCCTGACGCTTTCGCTTTAAGGCGACAATAACCGACTTTTAATGATTTCATACTGAAGACCACGTCTAAACGAGTAGTGTTAATGATTTGGAATAAAAATATAATATCATGTTAAATTAGATCATTGTCTAAATAACTTAATATATGAATATTTTAGATTATGTTTATATTACATAGTGAAATTATTTGGTAAAGTTATGTCTAACGCGGATAAAAAACTGAGAATCAGGCAAAATCTATCAAGTGTATTTTTTTGAAACCTTCACCATTTTAAAGATAATTTGACTATTGATCTTTATAGCATACGTGTTTTATTAAAATACCTTTTGTTTTATGTATAATAAATGAATAATGCGTCTTATTTGGGACAGCGCTACTGGATTGGAGAGTCCTATTACTGTCTGGACGTACGACGCGTTGCGTGAGCTCAGTACAGAACACGCAAGCTAACCACTCAAGGTCACTGGCGTATATCTGGGCCTTAAGTATTCAAATAATCAACTCAAAGCACTCAATTCGTAGGTGGTACTACAAATTGGCATCAAGGGGTGTTTTCTGATCCATTTGATTACATTTTCACCAAATATTTCTGGAGCAGACCATATAGATTGTCAACCACACGCTAAGAAGATGACTAATACCTAAAATCTGTCACACCAATGTAGATATTTTGAAATAGATATGGGCTATACGACGCACATGTCCTGAAAAGTCGTTCATTATGTCTTAAAAAACATATATCAGTATCTGCCTAAATATATAAAATTCACTAATTACCTCCTCATACAACTTCAAAGTATCCAACTTATCTTGCTTCTCTTCCTCCAAAACCATTTTATAAGTCTCCACCTTCTCTTTTAACTGTGCTATCTCATTCTTCAAGTCTCCTACATCATCTGTCTCACTCCCAGCATCTCTTACTTTCATCTGCTGCTTATAGAGATCAAACTCCACTTTTAAACTTTCATATTCTTCTCTACACCTCAGATGTACATTCTCATAGCCTTGTACTTTGAAAACTGTTGATATATCTATGGGACTGCCTAATTTGTCGTTTTCGGCTATAAGTTCTTTTTTCAAAATGTGTATTTTGTCTATGAGTGTTTGGAGATATTCGCTGTCGGCTAGCTTTTCGTTGTCTGTCTCGCTTTTTTGTGATGTTTCTTTTATTTCTTCTGTAACATAAAAAATATATTTTTATTGAACTGTTAGATAATTCTTTTCTTACCATAAATGTAAATAAGTATGCAAGTAAGATCACCAAATTGATTGAATCAGATATTTATAGGAAAACCTGATGTTGTTGGCAATTTTTATAACTTTTCTGAGGCTGATGAGTGAAAAATTTTAATGCAAAATGAATGAACATGAAAAGCGTTTTCAAGAGTGAGGTCACTTTAAATAGATAAACTGAAGCTCATTCCATGTTTTCGTTTTTGGGGTCAACGTTCAAATACGAGGCTTCGCCACTGCGTTGCCATCCCTGTGACAAAACTAAATTATGCTATGTTTCTGTAACAACACCGAAAAAAAAAAACAAAATCGGGTTTAAAATATAGCACTAATGTGTCTTTTAAACCCGATTTTGTTTATTTTATAATCAAAAAATTATATTTTCTAAATTAAATTGCATGTTTTATTTATATTTGTACATCTAACACTTATGTTTCATGCTGGATTATATGTATATGGATGGATGATACATTTATCATCCATCCATATACATATAATCCAGCTGCTGTTGCTGTCAAAATCAACATCAAAAGTCATTACTTTTGATGTTGATATTGACAGCAACGCTGCTCGTTAGCAGAAATAGGTACGGCCTGGACGAGCTCATCCACAAAGTGCTCTTCTACAACTACACGAGGAATTTTTAATCACCATCCAAAATCACTCAAAAGGAAAAAACGGAACCCATATTATAGGATCACACACTCCGTTGTCCGTCCGTCCGTCTGTCTATGTGTCGAGACCCTTTCTCTCAGGAACACGTGGAGGTATCAAGTTGAAATTATTTTTTTAATTAATTGGCCCCTTGGGTTCTAAAAATCAAGCTACTAAGTCCACGCAATAAAAAAATACGGCCATTAATGTGGCATGTCACGAAAAAATATGTGTAAAACAACGCAGCGTTGACGCTGCGACGACGCAACGCACTAACGAGATCTCCGCCTTATACGTAATTATACTGCATTTCTTACCAAAATCAGTATTAGCAGCTATTTTATCCATCAGCCTGCCGTTGACAGAATCTTTTAGCTGCTGTATAAGTTGCTGGTCGTGCCTTCGTCTTAAGTCGTACTGTCCCACGGTTTCTGACAACTCGGCTATCTTACTCTCTAGGAGGGCCACCCTCTCTTCCTGACGGGCGCATATCTTGCGAGCCGATTCTTCGGCGCGTTTCGCTTTTATTTGCTCCTGTAAATCAAAATAGACATGTTTACTCGTAATTTAGTTTTCTTTGTTTCAATTTTCTACAAAACTTAAATCAAGTCATTTATTCAAATTAGGCTGACAATCAGCACTTTTCGAACTTCAAAATTACATAAGACAGTCCCCCAAAATGCCCGCCCTTCACCACTTTCTAGTGCTTTAGCTGAGGAGAAGTGGCGCAACAAACTCCCCAGCAGCACAGCTGTCTGTTCAATTAGATAAACTTGATTCTATACAATAGGTAGGTATGCAAAGTAATTAACATTACAAGAAACAGAACAGTAATAGTACATTACTTACCAAGGGCTGTAAAAGAAAGAAAGCCCGAAATCGCAGGTATTTGTGACCTGAGCCGCAGACGAGGGTTGTAAATATGCGATAGAGGGCTTTCTTTTTTACTGCCCGTGGTGAGTACACAATTTAACGTCTTCACCTAGCCACAATGCGAGTTTTACTGTACGCGTAGCGTGCGGTAAAACTCACATTATGGCCAGGTGTGACGTAAATTAAATTATTTGCCATATGTCAGCTAGCACACGCCAATATACCAAAAAATGAAAACCATACTCAAGCACAAAACTATTTTTTTTAAATAAAACTTCATCATCATCATTTCAGCCGAAAGACGTCCATTTCTGGACATAGGCCTCCCCCAAAAGAGGGGGATTTGTCATAATCGCCACGCTTGGAAGGTCGGTTGGCGATCGCAGTATGGTGTTAAAAATGCATAGAGAACACTGCTGCCCATTCTCTAGTAAGTCCCTTAGTCACCTTTTACGACACCCACGGGAGGAAATGGGGTGGTGCTATTCTTTACGTCCGGCACCACACGGTAAACAAAGCTTAAAACCAAAAAAAAATCTCCAGGCTTAGAGGGCGTGCCCGCTTTCATATGTAATGCTAGATTATATTCATATAGCTGTAACACAAATGATAAACTAAGGCCATCGAAGTAAAATAAATAAACAGTTAATTACTAATAACAATAATGAAACCATGGACAGCAAGAGTAGCTTCAGGCATTTTGTACACACACATTTTTCTTGCCGTGAAAATTACGGTTTATTCGCCGTGTAAGCACGGTCGTCAGTATTGTGTGGATCACTATGGAAGCTTGTTGACAGACATGTTTTTTCTACGGCGTTATACGCCGTACCGTAAAGAACGTACGAAGTACAGTGCCGTGTACACCGTGTGTGTGGCCTTAAACTTTTGTGGCGAGGTTAAACAAAGATTTGGCTATAAATCGGAGCATAAAGGTAACCCTACAAAACTCAGTGCAATCCTTTTTGTGATGATTTGTTAGTTTTTGTTAACCATACAAATATCATTTCAAGGAATTGATCACAACATGTTTATTTACTATTACTATTACAATTTTTTCTCATTACACTAATAGGGGTTTATTTATAAACGTTGTTTAAAGTTAAGTATTGACTAACGACAGTTTAACCGTACGTGTTTTACGTTTAAACGACTCTCTAATTAAAGTATTGTGTTGACCAAAATATTTTTTAAATAAGATAAAAATACTTGCAGGTATTTTTAACATAAAAATTCCTTTCCTTTTGGCAAAAAGTCAAGAATCGTAAGAAAAGGAACATCGTTTAAAGCCTTCAAAGGAACGTACAGTTTTGTGGAACATTCCTTTTTTGCGTGGGAAATTATCAAATAACTTCTCCTTCTCTGGGCGGAGCGGGAGGGCGTGTCAGACTTTTACTGGCTACCCCACAGAAGAATACTACGAATGAACACATCGATAGCGGCTGCTCTTGTTTTTATAGCAACATTGTGTAACAAATTATTTATTTTCTATTTTAGGATTTGCTAAATAGTTACCGTGAATATGATGTGAATAGTGAATGTAAATTGTTGGATAAGATAAATGCAAGGAAATACAAAACAATCTATTGATTTACGTAGATCTATTGAAATTTATTCTATTGAAATATCTGCGTATATTTCTATAGATTGTTTTGTACTTTCTTACAGCATGACTTTACATCATTTTATTGATCGTATCATAATTATGTATTTACTCACAGCAATAAATTAATCCGAGGTTTAGCCATTATTGACTCTTATTCATTCAATGAACTAATTTTTGGTGTGTTATATTAACTGCTACAATATTCCCGGTTGTGATTTTCGTAGCGTTATCCGTTAGACAAACTCTTAGTGTAGGCTATTTTTAGAAGCAGGTATGTGGTTTAGAGTAAAGAGAGTAAATCGTTTGCTGTCAACAAATGCTGAATAAAATGTTTTCATTCATCACAGACTACTATTACTAAAATATTTTAAGCATTGAATGTAAAAAATTGTGATTTAAGTAAATACATTTTTGAGTAACATGTGCGTTTTTTTTTTCGGTATTCGGTATTTGGCCGAAAAGTACGCAACCATCGGCCGAATACCAAATAGTAACCGAATATTCTTGACATCTCTAGTGCTCACCTCTCGTATAGCAACCGAGTGCGACTGCTCCAGCAGCGCCAGCTTCTGCTGCAGCCGCACCAAGTGCGCCGGCGTCTCCACCGTCCGCGCCTCCGCGCGCTGCAGGCGACGCTGCGCCGCTTCAAGCGAGCTGCTCAGGTCTCGGACACGCTTTTCTAGCTCTGCTTGTGATGCTGGAAGGTAAAAAGTACTCTATGAATAATAGTTTAGATGTGGTGACCATTCAGAACTAAAGAAAGAATATGCTTTACTGCTGCTCGGGCTTATACTACGCGTTAAGACTGTTATAGATGATAATTTATACCCTACAGACTAACAGATTTTGTTAAAAATTCCGTATAAGTCTGTTAATACGGATTTTTTAACAAAATTGTCCAGCAGCTTTTGCTTGATGCTGGAACACATTCAGACAAACAGACAAAAACTATATTTTCGGCATTAGGCTCATTACTAGACCTCGTTTTAAAAACATTCAGTGTACAGTTTTCACTTTGTTACGATTTTATTATATAAATAGATGGTATGACAACGGGGATCATCAATGTAGATCTTCAAAGCAAAATGGTTTCGACGTTGCCTACGTTAAGAATGGTCACGTATCCACGAATACACTGCACCAAGCGCAGCTTAAGAGGTAGGTAAGCGTGTCTAGAATTTTCTAGTACCTTTTATAAAATTTCATATTGAGACACGAAGCAAAAAAAATCGATCTAGAGGAATGTGGCCGTTTTGCTTAAGATCGATTTTTTTCAGTCCAACAGTCCACGGGGCTGTTATTAAACTTCAAGCATTTCCTAGAGTGACCAGGATTTAGTAAACATGCCTCTTACCTTGAGCTTCGCTGGAATGCACAACCTTGTCTTCTAACTTCTCTTTTGTCTTCCTCTCACTATTCAATTTCAGGTGTAATTCTCTGAAAATTAAACATTAATTCTTAAATTCATTACAACCCTTTTTCAAAAAATTCGACACAAGCTGTAGTAGGTAATGAAAAGCTGAAAGTCACTGTGGGGAAATTTGATTGCCCGCTCGTCCAATATTTGTTCAACCTGCAAGTTTATTAACATTAAGGTTAATGTTTACTAAAAAATTATAAATGTTCTTCTGAAATAAAATGATTATGATATGTGTATTTACAAGGCAGATGTGAGTGGGAACGCCGCCGCGCCGGGAGGGGACGCCCTAGGAGGACATAAAGTGACCTAATTGGTGATGTTCTTTAAAAAAGTCAAGTGCGTAGCACTCGCAACGGGCGTGCGTGTATGACCAGAGGCCCTAGTGTGTGTTTATTTTAACCATCTCGACTTTACGCATCGGCAAAACTAAATATTTTTACAAAACATTATACCTTACTTATGGCGCCTTTTAATGATAAGATTTGCAACAAGATTATTTCCTTTGTTAGTGCAATTACCTTGTCTTGTGTTTGTGTGTCAAATAAGTCGTGGCACTACGCTAGAATATAAGCTGAACTCAACATAGTGTTCTAGAATGATATCCATTACCTTTCATAAGTACCCATAGGCTTATGTGAAATAAAATATTTTAGAAGAGAATGTTGCCTGAATTTCCACTAGTCTTAAATTCTAGCTTTCTGACCTTTTCATAAAATTAAATGTACCACTCTAATACTCACTTCATCATAGCCTGATGATCTGCTCTCTCTTTCTCTCTCTCCTGTATCTCGTACCCCACTTTAGCCTTCAAGTTGTTTAACTCAGCCAAGTGTTGCTGCACTAATGTTCTGGTCTCTTCCCTCATAGCAGCTATTTGGTTTTCATACTAGGGATGAAAGTGTATTAGGATGATAACCATGGCCTGATGTGAATGGATTATGGTTCTATGTTTGAGGGTTTGGTTTCCGCACTTAGTCCTTAAGATGAACTATTGTGCGTGGATGGATTATGGTACTGATATAATTATTGTAATAGGTACAAGTTGATAATACTGCCGCTGTAAGCAATACATCTGCGGGACAAAAAAGAAAAATAAGCCTTACAAGATGGGTTTTTTTTTGTCTAGTCAGGCTAATTGGCTTCCCTTTTGCTTACGGTGGCAAAATAGCGGTCATTGTCCCACCTACATTTATTTACAGATTCTAGTATTAATGTCGATTTAAAATCCGTTAGTATCCTGAATCTACGCGTATTCTTCGTGTCGATTGCACGACAGTTTATTAAATTTTGTTGGCCCAAAACTTCGCCACTTCCACGTCGACCGTGGCAGCGCAGAGCAGATGTCACGTAGGCTGCATTTTTGGGGCAGAGAGGGCAGGGTAGGAGGTGGAGCACATTTGGCGACACAGCTCTTCATCCACACCCTACTGCCGTTCCTGAATCGATATCTATCATTTTCATCAACATTTACACAGATACTGAGATACAGGTTAACTACACTAGTTCAGGAGGCAGAGCTTTTTTATGTAACAGTGACTCTTGTTTGCAAATAAACGAATTTATTATTATTATTATTATTTATCGCAAATGAAAATGTTCATTTGTTCAGATTTCTACGAAAAGTGACCTAGAGAAAGTGCAGTGACCCAAATGATAGCTGTTGCAAACCTAATGGCACCAGCTACAGGAAGATGTTTATTTTTGTAGCACAAAAGGTTTAAATAAAGAATTAATCTTGTTAAAATCAAATTGCTAGAAATCCAAACCACAATCTCACTTTAATCATTTTGTTTTACATTGTAACCCATTTAAGATTTTTATCAAATTATATTAATCAAACACATTCAGTGTTTGATTAATATAATTTGATAAAAATCTTGTTATGATTGAAATTAGTTCCTGATGAGTACAAATATAACTTATAGGTTTGAGTATGCCACCATCAACCGCTGATTACCTTTAAGAACGTTATCACCGGTCCACTAGTGCTCACTCCTTTAAAAACATATTATCTCGTGACTGAGAAGGAATTATGAAAAACGGCTCAATCAACTATATCGGTAAGTGTGTCTAGAAATTTCTAATCCGAGACACTGTTCATATTGAGACACGAAGCAACAAAATTCGATCTAAATAAAAACGGCCACATTCCTCTACTTTAAAAAAGGTATTAGGAAATTCTAGACACACTTACCGATATAGTTGATTGAGCTATTTTTCATAATTCCTTCTCAGTTACGAGATAATATGTTTTTAAAGGAGTGGCGCTAACGGACCGGTGACAACCCTCTTAAATATTGAATTGTGTGCAAAAATGTAACGTATTTAGAATTGCTAGTTAACTCATCAATATAGAATTGAGAACTTATAGGCCCTCCTCTATACTGTATCTACCTAACCTTTTTAAAACTATAATAATTTGGTTTCATCTAAACCATCTATCTTAGTGTTTTACCTTTACCCAAAGTCTCAAATTCAGATAATTTATGTAAACAAAGGTGATAACATAACAAAAAAATATCTTCGTAATGGTAATTCACAGAAAATGTCGAAAAAAGAGGTTTCATTTTCTTTTAAGTACTGATTGTAAGAAACAATAATTTTAAAATAATCATACCATAATTATTTTTATAAATTTTCGGTTTTAAACAAAGTTATTAAAAAAGTAGATTTTCTGGTATAAAATATTTTATGATACTGGTAACAATGCAGGAGATCCAAACATTTTCAAATTTTTTACATCTTCTACAACACTAATATTACAACTCTCATTCATAGATTCATATTGTAAGTAGCATATCTAGCCACATTTTGGATGAAAACGGCTGTATACTGTTTCGAGTGGAAATCGATTTTGGGAGGCCTACATCTAGCACTAAACTTAAAAGGGCTGATTATGACGATCATATGCCGTGTCTCCGACATACTACACAAAACATTGTTTGGCAACGGTATTTTGTTTGCATAGTTCTTTTAATTAATTTACTTTAATTTTAGCGATGACTATTCACAAAACAAAAATATGATTAAATGTTTTGCACCACTGTCCTGTCATTTTGACAGCGACATTTCTTGACATTACTTTGTTTAAATAAATTATCTGAATCTTTCTAACTTTGGGTCTCTAACTTTGGGTATAGTGACTATCATCTGACCTACACAACCCAATAAACTTTTCTGAGATTGACATTGACTGACATTGTTAATCCTATTCAAACTAATAGATACATAAATATAACAAAAAAAAAATTGATTTATGTTGAACAAACTTTGTGATAGTTTAATACACTAACTAGCATGACGAAACTTGATATAAAATTGGTTTCATTGGGGCAATACCACCTACATTCTTTTACAAGGGTACTGCTAGACACTTTGAAAGATAACTTTTTACACAAACCTTATCTCTAGTTAGTTTCTTGTCAGCCTGGAAAGCCTCTTCCATCCGTGACTTCTCTGCTGTCAAGGTGGATAGTGACAGCATGAGCGCTGACACTGACTCATCTCTGCTTTCCTCTAAAAATGAGAGATGAGTCTAAATTTTTGCAGGGGATTAAACAAGCAAGCATGCAAAGAATAAGCCACTTCCTCTATTTAAAGGGATGATAAATAAGTGGATTTTTTGTCAGCTTATTCAAGTCCTTTAATCACCGAGTAGGCAATTTATTTTCGTGGTTAGAAAATATTTTTCTAATGTTTATGAGTTTTTTAGTCTGTTTTTCCACCTCCAGAAATACTGATTCGCTTATCTAGCAGATAATTTCATACAAAACCTTATTCCTTGCCTGTGTGTCCCAATCATCATTATACTTATTTATTCCTCTAAAATACAAGTAATTCTTTGAAATTTGTTTTTTGACCCCAATAATGGCAGCAGAAGAAGTAACATGCTTACCTCCCCCTCCTCCTTCAGCAGGGCTTTCTGTTTTATTGAGGGCTTTCAAACTGATTTCCAGTGCTTCCTTTTCTTTGATAAGACCTTTGTATGCAGCAACAACATCTGAAAAATGGATTACAGTCATCTCTAAAAAATGAATTATAGTTATCTCTGAAAAATAAAAGATATTTTGAGATACGAGCACCACGTTACTTTTACATGAAACTAGCCGATGGCTTCGCCTGCGTGGACGTCAGAAATCCATACTAATATTATAAATGTGAAAGGAACTGTCTGTTACGTAAATTTGGCAGAGATATAGCCTGGGATAAGGAGAAAGACATAGGCTACTTTTTACGCGATATCTGACTTCCACGCGGGCAGAGCCGCGGGCAAAAGCTAGTTATCCCATAAGAACTACAACTGAGTAACGGGCAATAGATCATGATCTATCTGTGTGCCAAATTTAATCAAAATCCATCCAGCCATTAAAAAAGACAATTACTTTCGCATTTATATTATTATATTCTATTATTATGGTTCATTTATACTTACCATTATTACTATACTATAGTTTTATGTCAATTTATCTGCTTTGAGAACATAAATGTTCTGCTTATAACAAATTCAAACCACTTTGTTTCTACTTTTAACCTTGCGATTATTTTAATTGAAATTTAATAGTAGTTTTATCTAACAACATTTTCAAACATTGTGGTAAAAATATAACACTAACTAGGAAAGGTCATGGACAGAATGCCAGTAATTGTTTCCAAGAATTGTTAAAGCTTTCTAGCTAACAATGTTATTGAGCATAGTAAAAAGGAATCCCTTAAAACAGTGCTATTCACCATTTCTAATGTAGCATTTAAAAACTACGCTTATTTTCGGCGACACGGAAACTGGAAATTTTCTCAAAAACATATAGTTTTTTGTTCGTGTTTCAATTGTATCCACTTACCTCTTAAACGACCTTCATATCGCTTGATTTGATCAGCTTGTTTGGTAATAGTTGATATCAATTCTTGTTTGGATAGTGATTCCATAATTTTTCACCACAGCTGTTAACGTTTGATAGACTTTATTTTTGTTTAGGACTGCTTTAAATAATAAACGGAATGTAATCTTGATTTAAAATTTAAAAAATATATATATTATATTAATACGCAAGTTTGCTCACACAATTTTATTGGTTTAGGTCTCTCAACTGCTTGATTTATGTTCTTGCAATTCAATAATATTTTCTTTGACTGACGTACCGTAATGTGACATTTAGTGACGTCACACTCGTCACAGGATGAATGAACGAATGAATATCTTTTTTACTCTGTGCACTTGAAATGAGATTGGATTAGTTTATTTTGTTACTGATTATGCAATAATGAAGTATCTCTATAGTATTACTGTACTTTTGAATCAATTCCTAAATTTATCTAAATTGTTTTTTAAATGGAAGAATTTTGTACACTGCTACATTTTTATTGATTCTTGAGTTAGTACGTATTCACATAAATTGGCAACATATTATTCGGTAGGATGAATCGATGACCACGTGGGATGACGACATCAAAATCACACCCGGCCCCGGGAACTTTCTAGCTTTCGAAAAGCTACAAAGGCGCAGGGCAAGAATAAACATTATTATAATATTTACCCATGGATACGCACCTAGCAACTTACTAATAAATTTAGGGTGAACCATGGGTAATTTTTACCTATAATGATGATTTTGTTTCTGTTTATCAAGCGGTGATTAAATACGATCAATGAAAACATGTTAATTAAAACGTTAGAAGAATACCTACTCATCTATTTCTATAAACTCTTTTGTAGTTTCTTGGATTTACGTTACCCAATAAATTCACATATTTTATGTGTATGAATTCAGTTTCCGTGTCTCGCACGGCAACCATTTTGCAAATCCCAGCATACACATAGTTGCTTTATGAATAATAGCAGGCGCTATCGATGTGTTCATTCGTAGTAGTATCCTTCTGCGAGGTCATTGACTCTTCGATTTAAAAATGGGGTAACATTCACCCCCTGGTTTAATTAATGCACATGTTGTTATAAACGCAATGTCCAAATGTAGCAAGTAATTGTCGTTTTGAGTTATCCAGTCATTGGCCATAAGACATCATTTTGTATGATGGTTGAGGAACAAAATCACAAACAAGAAAGGCTACTGAAATTGTTTTCTACCAATGAAACACGATTGGTATGGGTACCTATTTATTTATTTATTCATTTATTGCACAATGTACACACAGTTACAGGCTTTGCTTAAAACTAATGAGTACATGACCCCGTTAGGGCGCAGCAAGATATAAACGTCGTCGTTTCGTGAATAAACCTAATACGCGGATGAGAAGGTAAATTATTAGATAGGTACCTACATACAATTCCCTTTCGAGATTTCGCAAACAAGACAATTCAAGGATACTTAAGTAGTTAGGTGCTTATTTAATTAAGTACCTACCTAGGAGTTGCAGAATGCTTGATCGTTGATCCTTATTATTACCTGTGCGCTGAAATAGTACCTAGATAGGTACCTACTTTAAATTATTTTAGTCAACATCTTATAAAGATCAAGTACCAAGTAGTATCACGTGATTATAGATCAGGACTTTAGGACCTAGGTACTTATTATTGCGTTCATATTATCGACACCCGCAAAGTATACGTATGTATCTGCCAGATACACGAAACGGTTTTTATTGCATTTTTGGCATCTATATACCTATATTAACCACATAAAAGTTTATTTTATTTTTTCAATGAACCCAACATACTTTTTTCTCAACGTATATAGGGGCTTAGCTATTACGGCGATTTAAAGAAATTGAAATCTTCAATTCGCTCTCCTATAAAATTTGCATTTGTCAGTACTTAGGTGTCGTTATAGGCATAATTTCTGATTTCATTTTAAGCTTCAAGATGTCCACCGTCGCAAACGGACCCCTCCAAAAAATCGAAGCGCTCGCCCGCGCCTGTTTATATTAGCCTAGCCCTATATTTTTATTTCGGCAAAAGTACCTACTTACAATGCTGAAAGCATTGTAAGTAGGCACCTTCTTACTATAGGTAATAGATAAGCCTAATACTTTATACTAACTAGCCAGTAGCCACTGAGTGTCTTCAAAGCTTTGTTTGGAATCCAATTCGCGAGTTTCCAGCTAAATAAAACGGGCGTGGCGCCTCGCTGTCTGTAGTTTGGATCGATGCATGCGTACTGCGTACATACACCCCCGGCTTACATTAGGTACTTACCACTTTTGGCGTCTTCCGCACTTCCCTGAGGATAAATCTAGCCAAGTAGAAATGGATTTTTACTGAGTGAAACAAAATCAGGCTTGTGTTAATTTCCAGGGGGTGCCACGAGCCGACGATAATCCTAACCCACATCTCAGGCAAATCACCCTTGCAAATGGCGTAATCCGACCATGGCGCGGATAACCCCAAAAAGAGGAAATGCTTTGGATTTAAATACTTAGCTATGGTTGAAGTTGAAGCGAATTTTGGGAAATTAAAAATAATCTTTGAAATAAAACATTATTTATATGTATTATTGCTAAGGTCAATATTTAATTTCTATCAATATCCCCTACGTCAGATTACATTCGTTGACATTATTTCAAAAATTAAATGTAAGTAAGCCAAACACTTTTTCATACATTATCGGCGATTTGTACTCTGTCTTATAATTCTAGCTACATTCTAGGCCAAACCCTACAATACCCAAACCTGCCCAAAGTAAATACAAACAAAAAAAAACTAAACCAAATCATTAAATATGGGATAAATAAACACTAAATAGAAAGATGTTAGTTTTATATAAATTAAACAGAAACTATTCTAAATAAATAAAATACCACAACTTAGAACACAAAATACTAAAGTTGAACAAAACGAATAAGTGGACAGGTGTGTACTAGTATTATTTTCGGTGGAGAAAGCAAGCGTATTTGTTTTATACCATTCAGGGACGAGACAACATAGACTATCAGTAATTGTAAAATGGATTCTTGCTTATTTTATGCGCGAATGTTTGCATGTTAGCACTGTTAGCACGGGAAGCCGAAAGCGGCAATAAAATTCAAGTTATAAATTGGGTTTGATAAACTTTGGCCATTTCCTTCCAGCCGAATTTCGACTCTGTACCAACCCTTTCTAATTTATCTTCAATTAAAAGTTAGACGCTTCTAATTGCCACTCGCAGAGTTGGCGTGTACAATCGCGCACAAGTACAGCACATCCACATCATAGCAATATAACTCAGAGGTACATCTACCTTTGACTAGTTTGATACACACCATTTAGTATTTTTATGTATTGTGTGCTTTATATGGGTATATTACTTATAATAGACCAAACACCACACCAACATAATTTTAAACCAAAATCCTAATCTACATTTTAAATTAGAGAACACAGTTTTCTTTAAATACTTAAGTATACATACTTAAACATTTAAATGTTGCGCAAAATTATAACTGACTAGTTTCGCGTATTTTAAGTACTTTAAATAAATAATTAATATTACTGAAACATTTATCCTTACCATAGAAATTAAAGAAAATATTTAATCAAAATGCATTATACAAGCCCATCTATGTGTCTGTGAATATCTCGCCATGGTTTTTAATCCACTTTAATTATGATATGCATTTGACTATCAATAATTTAACTATTACAGAAATTACTATAATGAATATCAGAAACGATACAAACAGTTGGATAAGGTATAGTACTGAGTAGATTACCCAACTAATTTTGAACTTACACTACATTTAATATATTAATATAAACATCGAAATGAAATCTATAATTTCTATTACGATTATGACAATAAATTATGTTTACAATGAATTTTTAAGTTACTTAAATTTAATAATAAATAGTGATGATTATACAATCAAATTAGAGAGACAATATCATGATGTGAAAGTCAAATGTCATGGAGTTTGCTTTGTGCAAGTGTATATGCAAACTTTCTGAAGAAAATTGCATTGAAGTTTTAAAATTTTGATTTTAAATGCACACATATATTTCCAATTAATAATTATCAATTTGACTTTCACTATTATACAATCACTATAATAATTATGTGCCCAATGTGATACATGGAGGTATCCAAGTCATAATAAAATGTTGATCAATAACTAATTTAGTTGTAATGTCATGGTCCTTATACATAATTTCAATCGAGATTTTCTTGTCAGATTTCAAGTAGATTTTATGAATGGAATCAAATTATACATAAGTAAATAATAATTATGATCCTAATTATAATTGTTCTATATAAAATGTATCCCACCTTACTTATGACTTTGTGCACAATTCAAGCTCCAGAATTATATTATTATCCAATATTATTATAATAATGGGGCCATCCTTATTTTATCAAAATGAATGGAAGTATAGTTTTTAGTAAAAGTTTTACTTACAAACATCATTTTATATATCAGTCAATGCATTTCTGACATCTTTGGTAATAATTATACAATGAACATTTTGTTTACATATACTATGTTTTATTATTGCAACTATTTTTCAAAAGAAAAAATAATAATAGTTGTTGGTACAATAAAAATTGCACAGCATTTCAATATACATATTATAATAAAATATTTTTTTAATTTTTTACTTACAGTAAAAAAAGTTTAATATTGCACTGTCAATCGTTAAACATATTATAATTATTGCCTGAATTACGGTTAAATATTAGAATCTTGTTGGCATCATTATCCTATTACCAGAACTCTACAAGGTTAGTCTTAGATAAAAGACTCATACCAATGGACATAAGTTAATAAATACATAAACATTGAGTTAGCAAAAAGTATGCAGTTAATTATTTATATGTATGTATGTCATTGTTCTCAATTTATATGAGTATGACTAAGCTACTGACTCCATCTGATTTATAATTCAGTTAGTCAGGTAAGCCATTAAAATATTACACAAAGTTTATCCATCTAAATACTGCATCACTTGTTACTAACTTTATTATCTTAGGACATATTATATCAGGTATTTCACTAGACAGGTATTTCATGGACTCCGTAAATTAAAATTAGGTCAATTTTGTAGAATACTTGGTGTATAATGTCAGTCATTTAGAATTTTTTCTAGATATTATTGTGATGATTTTATTTTGTACTTATAATGTATGAACATCGGTTCAAACTGACATCATGTCATGATTTGAATCACATTTATTCCGTATTTCACTCAGTAATTAGTCAAACTTCAAACCATGACAAAGTAATGATCAACATTTTTGCATTAGCTACAATTTATTGACTAGAATCTGGCTCATTTAAGATTTACTCTTGTTCGTTTTGAAGCTGACCTGGAGTACCTGGCCATTTAGCGAGTATCCATTCAAGGATTGGATGGCAACGACAGCCTCATCATAATTAGTCATGGTGACAAAACCATAGCCCTTGCATTTGTTGGTTGTGGGATCTCTAATTATTTTAACACTCTGGACGGCACCAAATGGGCCAAAGAGCTGCCAAAGTACGCTCTCTTCGGTATCAGCTCCAATGTTATAGACAAAGATGCACCAACCTGAGCCGCCGATGGCATTTCCCTGTATGAGTGGGTCGGCTAAAGGAGAAAATCTTTGAAGACCTTTGTTGATAGCCAGCAGAGCCTTTCCAGCAGGACCTACGAAGCGACGAGCAGCAGCAGGCGCGAGGTATGCTGCCAGTGGGGCCAATGCCTTGTTCTGGTTACTTGGGTTGTTGGCACATTTGACTGTGATGGGACCTGTACCACCTGGAGGTATAGTGCCATTCAACTCACGTATTGCGTTCTCGGCCTCGTGTCTCTGGTCGTAGCGGATGAACGCGACGCCCCTCGAAGGCCCGACGATGGTCGGCTCGTCGCCGCCCACTTGCAGTAAATGGCCGACATTCACATTCTCATGTAGTATGCGCGAGCTGATGATGGTTCCGTACGGACTGAAGAGCTTCTCCAATTCTTGCTGTGTCATGTGCTTCGGCAAGCCCGACACGTAAAGATTGGCGCCTTTAATCGCGTCGGAACTAGGGCGGGCGTACGATACCTTTATGATCTTATTCTGCAGTCTCAGGCCATTGAGCGTGTTCACAGCCTTCTCCGCGTCCTCGGCCTTGTGGTAGTTCACGAATGCGTACCCCAAACTCTGCCCGTTCAGAATGTGGTCGGGGAATACTGTCACTTTGTCTCTAATAAGCTTGCAACTTTCTACTTCGCCGACACTCGAGAACAACGATCTAATCTCCTCCTGTGTCATCGTTTGCGGCAAATAGTTGATTATTAGGTTGGTCTTAGACTCATTATTGCAAGGTTGGACCTTGCTACCATTTTGCGTGGGCTGGTTCGCGTTTACGCTGTCGAGTGTATTTGCCATCATTTTTCCTATTTCTATGTTTACACAAAATTAGGTGAAATGTCACAGGATCTGTGACTTATCACAAAATAAATAAAACGGATGAGTTAAAACATAGATCCACGTTCTTCGCTAGATAAAACAACACCACCACTTCGCGTTGGTTGAAAGCATATGCAAGGGAAGAAAATCAATAAGATGCTGTTCACTTTTGTACTTATCCTGTTTTAGGTGGTACGGCGCAGAGTCCGTTGAATCAAAATATAACGAGGAACACAAATAAGCTCTAGTTTATTAGATCTTATGGAGAATACGAAAGAAAAGTGAAAAGGAAATCAACCAAAAATCTATGCGACTTGCGACCTATTCTCGTAAATTCATTTCTTTCACTTCACTTTCTTTTTAAAATGTTGCCAGACTGTGAACTGAACTACCTAACGCTACGAAGCTACCTCCTTTCCTATTTGTTACCAAAATTTTCCCCGAATTGCATTCCCTTTGAAATAAAAATAGAAATGAAAAACCATTTTTAAAATTCGGCTAATTTTATTGTATTATTTATTTCTCAAATAAAATTGTCAAATCAAATCAAATCATTGTGATCGTACATTTCGTCTAGTTTACTAATAAATAATTTTATCATCGTATTTATTTATTTATTTAAAAAAATATGTACACACATTTAAACAGACAAGAAGAAAGGAACAAAAAAATACGTACAAAGGTGATGCTTATTTCTAATGAAATCTCTTCCAGCATACTTGCGATAGGAAAGTAGATAAAGAGATGTAGACAACGTGTGTAAGAGTAGAAGAGAAAAAAAAACATAAATACAAAATAGCTGTATACTAATATAAATACATAAAAACATACAATAAAAGAATATACTTACATACATACTTCTAACCAACCGAGCCGTGTGCACAGTGAAACAGTAGGAGTAGAAGTCGAATGAGTGGGGAGGGAGTCTAAGGAGATTTCTAAGATGCGATCTGCAACTAACAAATAATTTTTTTATACTATATTTTCTTAAATCGTAATTTCTAAAAAAAAATTGGTAAGAGTTTTTTTTAACTTACCGCAAACATTCGCTACATGAATATTTTTTTTTTTTACAAATATTTGTTGCGTGAGCTTTTATTACGCGACGAACATTCATTCAAGAAATGCAGTTGCTCGTGGTGAGCACCATCCTTATGGGATTAAAATCTTTTTAGCTACGCTTACAAAGATTAAAAAGACTGAAGACTCCACCCGTGCCGTGCCATACGTATTAAAATGAAATATAATAGATTAGTTTTCTATTCATCCTAGTTTGAATATTCTGTTTATATATAATAGTTTCTTATTATTTCCTATTATTGGGTTTGTTGCAGTGACACTGTAATTTTCACCAGTTTTATTTGTAAATTACCTGTAGCAACATATAATTCTGTCTGACACACTTGTGTTTATAAATATCTAATGCTATGATGATGATGCAATAACGAGAAACATAGGTATAAGTTTTGTATTTTGAAGACACATACCATTATTAGCGCGATTATTTTGCGTTTGTTCTGCAAAATAATCTGTTTCAGTAAAAATTATAAAAATCCAACTTAGTCTACGTATGGACGATCCAAAACAGCGATTATTGTAAAAAAGTTATTTTTTTAATTATTCATATTGCAGATTCGTAGTTAAACTGTATGATATCATCTCGAAACTTGGGTAATATTTTACTTCTTGCCACACCAAAACAGCGGTGCCAACCTAAACGCCATTCAAATTAGCCAATATAAAAACCAATAAGAAAAAGCGTTCATGGAAGTAGCTAAAACTAAATAGTATAATTACATAATTTCAAGTCATTAAATAATTTTATTTTATTGAGTGATTAATAAAAACCCATTTAATTTTTAATTTAGTTTACAATAAATGTTCTTGTTTGGTTTAATTGGTTTTACTAAAGGAAATTGCAACGATGCTAGCGCCATCTCTTTTCTTTAATGAGGAAACTAGAAAAAGGGGTCAAAAAATTCTAGCATGTCAATGGTCATGAAGAGCAGTCAAGTGGTACTAGTGGTCACGTTGGCCACGTTTTGGTTCTACTTTCTGTTCAAATTAATTAGTAACGTTGCATTGATATCATTCTATGTACGGTGGCTAGCATATCAAGTTACCACAAACTGTCTTTTCTCGTTCAATTTTGAACTTAATTATTTAAAAAAAGTTTTAAATCGTTTGGAGAAATTTGACCGTTCCGTATAGCTTGATGTGCTGGCCACTGTACTAGTAGAATGTAACTCAGAAGTAGAGATATATGATAATTATGCGTAACACAGGTTGCCAAGTTACGCATTGTTATAATAGGATAAGACTGCACTACTCAAATATTAATAAAATGACCAATGAGGCTATTTGGTACAATACGTTCTACCACTGACGCAAAATATTATTTTGTGACATATTAGAAAAACAATAGGTAGTGATTGTTTTATTGTGATAGAACTATGACTACAGCGTGCCCAGTGTGTTTTCGCAGGCGGCGTTATTGGGAACTATAATGAAATTTAAGTAGCTGGTGCAGAACCCGGCCGCAAATACAGCCTATGTGCTGCTGTGGGCTACAGCTAGTGGGCTGCTGTACATAGGTTGCTGATGACGAAGTATCCTACTGTGCATTATCAGATCTGGGAATTATATTATTATACATTTACCTTATCACCACTATAAGTAGTCGATCCGTTGGGTCTTAGTCTTGAGATTCTGAATTTCACGTACATTAGGCAAACTTACATACTTATGTATTACATTACTCAGGTACTAAGTTCTACATTCTGATGTCCGTCGTCGCACCAAAATCCTAACCGTCTGTGGCTGGGTGTTACAGCCTCAAGACAGTCAAACTCAACTCAAACTCAAAGCATTTATTTCAAATAAACCAAATACAGGTACTTTTGAATTGTCAAGGGGTCGGTCAGTCAGAAAAATGAAGCTAGTTGCCCATTCCAAAGCGTAGTAGGTTCCTATGGAGAAGAACGGACAAGAAACTCCACGGACACTCTTTTAAAACAAAATATTGTTACAAAATATGGGTTACATCATTCATGTTGAAGTTATACATGTGAGAACAAGTGCCGGATTAACCAGGTAGCAAGAGTAGCAATTGCTACGGGCCCCGCGCAAAAGGGGGCCCCACGTATCCAAACCCGCCCACGCACATGAAAGAAATAGGTACTGACTTACTTCTTAGGGTATGTCCAACTTTAATTTCGAATAACTTTTGAAAAAGTGAAATTATCGAAACATTATAAGAGACCTTTTTATAAAACGTTCAATTTCCTATAAAAAACATGTATCGCGCTAGTGGTAAAGTGCTTGTGAGACCAGATGTAAAATCCAAAAGACCACATAAAATTCCACATAGTAAAATTCTTGTTTTTTTTTTTACCACTTTATAATTGAAAACCCATAGCAGATCAAGGGCCCCTTGATAGTATTTGCTACGGGCCCCGCGCTTGCTTAATCCAGCACTGCCTCAAGATCGATCGCCTTCGACGGCCGGAAAGACTACCGCCGAAGCGTCTCCATGCTCTGTGGTTTGAAGCAAGCAAATCGTTATACTAAACAGCCATTATTTCATGATACGTGTCATTATGCATGGCACGCATAAATTAATAAATTGGCCCCTTTTTCTAGGGTATTTAATTCCCGAGGGAGCTCGAATTATACAACAGCTGTCTGTGTTTTACTTTTTGATAGAGGAACAAAATATCTGAGTCCAATTTACAGTGGCCAGCACCAGTCCTGGATTTGTCAAAAAGGCCGTATAGGCCGCGGCCTAGGGGCGGCAGATTTCAGAGAACGCACGCTCACTCGATTTCAGAGCATAAAAGTCAAACAAGTTCATTTTAACTTTAGTGCCTTCCTTACCACAAATGGAAAATTATTATTTTTAAAAATAAAGGAGCGGGGGAAATAAAGTGGCCTACACTCATAAAAAATATAAATCCGGCACTGGCCAGCACATCAAGTTACAAAACTATCTTTCTCCGAACGATTTTAAACTTTAAAATATTGATGATTAAGTTCAAAATCGAATGAGGTTTGACAGTTTCTGGTAACTTGATTTGCTGGCCACCGTACCCTTCATTCGTGAGTTAACAGATTCTTTTACCTAATTCTTGTTTATAGCGATCCCCTAGCGTGAGCGTTCGGTCCTTCTCTATCCCGTCACAGCGGGGATGCTCTGTCCTGCACCCTGCGCACGCCGAATTCACACAATTTTTGGAATTATTTTAATTTAAAAAAAGTGATCTTTTGAAATTAAATAAAACGTGAATTACCTATTAAGATTTTTAAATTATCTATCTATTAGTGTAAGGCTAACTGTCCACGGACGCGTCATTTGACGAATGCATGCAACCTACAAATGACGATAGGCGTATTTGGCATATTTGCTATGTCCACGCTGCTTCATGCAATCGTCAATCACGCTACAAAACGTTCAATTTCCTATAAAAAACATGTATCGCGCTAGTGGTAAAGTGCTTGTGAGACCAGATGTAAAATCCAAAAGACCACATAAAATTCCACATAGTAAAATTCTTGTTTTTTTTTTTACCACTTTATAATTGAAAACCCATAGCAGATCAAGGGCCCCTTGATAGTATTTGCTACGGGCCCCGCGCTTGCTTAATCCAGCACTGCCTCAAGATCGATCGCCTTCGACGGCCGGAAAGACTACCGCCGAAGCGTCTCCATGCTCTGTGGTTTGAAGCTAGCAAATCGTTATACTAAACAGCCATTATTTCATGATACGTGTCATTATGCATGGCACGCATAAATTAATAAATTGGCCCCTTTTTCTAGGGTATTTAATTCCCGAGGGAGCTCGAATTATACAACAGCTGTCTGTGTTTTACTTTTTGATAGAGGAACAAAATATCTGAGTCCAATTTACAGTGGCCAGCACCAGTCCTGGATTTGTCAAAAAGGCCGTATAGGCCGCGGCCTAGGGGCGGCAGATTTCAGAGAACGCACGCTCACTCGATTTCAGAGCATAAAAGTCAAACAAGTTCATTTTAACTTTAGTGCCTTCCTTACCACAAATGGAAAATTATTATTTTTAAAAATAAAGGAGCGGGGGAAATAAAGTGGCCTACACTCATAAAAAATATAAATCCGGCACTGGCCAGCACATCAAGTTACAAAACTATCTTTCTCCGAACGATTTTAAACTTTAAAATATTGATGATTAAGTTCAAAATCGAATGAGGTTTGACAGTTTCTGGTAACTTGATTTGCTGGCCACCGTACCCTTCATTCGTGAGTTAACAGATTCTTTTACCTAATTCTTGTTTATAGCGATCCCCTAGCGTGAGCGTTCGGTCCTTCTCTATCCCGTCACAGCGGGGATGCTCTGTCCTGCACCCTGCGTACGCCGAATTCACACAATTTTTGGAATTATTTTAATTAAAAAAAAGTGATCTTTTGAAATTAAATAAAACGTGAATTACCTATTAAGATTTTTAAATTATCTATCTATTAGTGTAAGGCTAACTGTCTGAATGCATGCAACCTACAAATGACGATAGGCGTATTTTGCATATTTGCTATGTCCACGCTGCTTCATGCAATCGTCAATCACGCTACAAAACATCTCAGTTTTCTTTCAATTAGCATCGAGAAAGCACGTCGTTTCGTCGTAAAAATGTCAAGTGATGATGATGAAGTGATTATATATCATACAACTTTATTAGAAGACGACGAAACAGGCGAAGAAAGTACTGGTACCCGAAAAGTAAAAAGAAAAAGTAAAGTACTCGAATTGGTCGAGTAGTGACATGCTGCCGCGCGCACCGCATGACGAACGCATGACGAGGGGCTGACGCGACGTTGCCGCTCCGTGGACACAGTTTTGATTGTTTCTACGCAAGATGCAAGCAGTCGTCTTGCAATCGTCGATTGACGAAAGCGTGCGCATGACGTGCGGTTTACGTGGACAAATCGGCCTAACTCTCATATTAATGGAACGTCAACTTTAGCAAAAGATGCATGCAATCAATAATTTTAGCACTTTTTTACACGGAGATTTCAAATGTACCTACTTATAACACATACAAATAAATAAGAACGTGCAATGTGATGATAGGATATCTTACATTAATAATGTGTTTTTAGATGTAGTTTATTTATCTTAATCAATGAGTTATTAGCCTCTGAAAAACGCGTTTTAATCGGGGTAGCGCCGTAGCCCGCGAAATTAAAATTTTCTTACGATTTTTTGCAATTTGCAGCTCATTTTTTGGGTGTATGTTAATTAAAGTATGATTCGAATCAGTAATACAACTCCTTAAGTTAGTATAATCCTTAAAGTCATGATTTTATGAAATTGTCATTCAATAGGATTAAATTAACTTAGAGAGTTGTATTGATGATTTTTATGATTATAATTCTATAAATAAATATTTGATACGGCCGCGAGTCATAATAAGATCAACATACAACTTGATACTGAAAAACGTAAGAGAATTTCTGTACCTGAGATGTATACAATATAGTAATTCCACTTTTTTCGAAAAAAAGTTTCTTGCTCCATTAAAATCGAAAGAACCAGTTCTACATACTGGTATGCGACATTAAGTCCTATGACATCTATGAAAAGAAATATCCAATCGTATATGATATTAAATCCACTTACGTCTAATGGGTATAGGACCTCAAATGACGATAAGATTCATCTAATAATAATAAAAAATACTGTTGAACTCAACAGTATCAGTTTTGCAAAACAAAAAAAAAAAAATAGCATTTGATGTTTCACTCCGCGCATTTTTGCCACTCCTGTAAAATTTTCGTATCATCACATAATGTTGTATACCTCTGAGGTACAGATTTGAATTTCGCAGGCTACTCTGACGCTTTAGCCTTATATCATAAACTGTCGAGTGCTTTCCTTTTCAGGAAATTCAGCAGAGAAGCTTAATTTTCCTGGGATAGAAAGTCCAGTATGAAAAACTACAGCTCGGACTACTCCTAATTCAAAGGTCATTATTTGGACCCCCTCCAGTACAAAGATGGTCTTATAATATCGTCATGTGCTATCAGAGATCCCTTATATGCAAAACAAAGGCATGTATCACAGACGGATGTTCACAATGGATCTGAACTGACTCACCGTTGTCGGGTGACGATTTGGTACATATTGATTTGGACCAAGTTACGGGTTACAGCGAGTGAGTTTACAGATTTCGCTTAGTAAGCTCAGAAGTATATTATCATAATGACGGAACACAGTTCTGAACCACTGTGGTTATTGATTAGTAGTGACTGCTTAGCTGCTGCTAGCTAAAAAAAAACCGTCCAAGGGCGACTCGGACTTGCGCACGAAGGATTCCGTACCATTATCTATAAAAACGGCAAAAAAATCATGTCTGTTGTATGGGAGCCCCAGGTAATTTTTTTTTTTTTTTAATAAATATATTTGTGAATATTTCAATCGTCTTCCTGGTGCCGTTATCAATATCGAGCAAAAGCGAGCAAAAAATTCACGTTTGTTTTAATGGAGCCCCCTTAAATATTTATTTTATTTTGTTTTTTTAGCAATTGTTGATAAAGCGGAAACAGAAATACATCATCTTTGAAAATTTCAACTGTCCAACTATCACGGTTCATGAGAAACAGCCTGGTGACAGACGGACGGATGGACAGCGGAGTCTTAGTAAGGTCCCGTTTTACTCTTTGGGTATGGAACTCTAAAAATGCTTCTATGAAACAAAACAAACCGTAATATAGATGAGTGCTCCTATAATACGGATACTCTTGATTGTCACCAAATTGTTCTGTGTTGCCGTGCGTGTTAGGCCGTCAATAGTAAAAAAAAGCTAGGCAGCATCGTCTTCTTGGCTGATAATCAAGCTGTCATCATCAATCTATGTACCTATATTGAAACAGTGAGGACTCGGAACTGGGAAGATACAACTGCAGTATTGACATGCTGTCATCGTATCACTTGCAATAGGATAGCGATGCGGAAGAACACCGCATACGCAACAGTTAATACAAAGTAATAAAGTAATGAACAAACCATTTATCGTTTGTTCCACACGAAATTGAAATACTTGCAGCAAGGTAATTATTTGATAACCGAAAAGTGAATGACATGCAACATTGTAGTTGTAGCGAAGAATGAAAATAATTTTCTTTTATTTATCAATAGATAGGGTTATAGATTAGTTATTTAGTGATAAACACTACATTGTATTGATTTCGTCACAACTGTCGTATTTTTATTAACTGAAATTGCATGTCTAAGACTTTCAGTATGAAAGTGCACCTGCATCTCGATAAATGCTATCTTGAAACTAGGTGCGACTCAAAACTTCTGGCTTATTGGCGTTATGAGAATATTTAGTATCTAGTGAATCATTGTCATAAATGTCACAAATAATATGATTACGCCAATCATCATCATCAATGATCACTTAGTTTAATACTCTCAGGGGTAGCACTTGTCTTTGGCCCGTGTTACCCTATAAAACCGATCAATGCCGAGATACAAAAATGTATACCAACAAATAAGAATAATAATAAATTTATTTATTCACTTCGAGACATAAACATCTGTGTAGCCCTGACTCTTGTACTAGGATTTCCTGTATCACAAGAGCCAGACCTCTCAATTTACAGGGAATATGTTATAGAAGCGCGATAGACAAAATTGAGATACGTTGTAGTTATGGCATGCATAGAACCACGTGAATACTCGTGAACATTATCTCAGACACACGAAAATTATTTCAGAAAGGCAGAATTAAAAAAATAAATGCATATAAAATTATATACGGTACTTATAACAAAAAACAAATTTTAAATTTTTTGTGATGTCTATTGGTTTGTCTGTCTGTCTGTCTGTTTGTTCCGGCTAATCTCCGAAACGGCTGGACAGATTTTGACGGGACTTTTACTGACAGATAGCTGTTTTTATAAGGAGTAACTTACATTTATTTTAGAATACGCCACGCGGGCGAACCCGCGGGCAGCAGCTAGTCTACCATAAATATTATAAATAATATCTAGCATTATGCACATTTCATTATTGTAGCTAAGTATATGGAGACGACTTCTAAAATATAAAAATAATTAAATATTGTTGCCGATTCCCTTGTTCACAAACTAAACTAAATTTAAGTTCAGTGCATTTATTTATATTTCATTAAGAAAAGGACAGAAGATAAATTTTAGTTTAGTCCTGTCAAATTAATCAGCGCCTGTCACTCCGTCAAGTTTAGACGTGATTAAAAACTTGCCTACTAAAATTACGTCAATTTACGTCAAGCGCTGATGAATTTGACAGAACTAAACGAAAATTTATTTTCTGTCCTTTTCTTAATGAAATAGAAAGAAAAAGATGCACTGAACTTAAATTTAATTCCGGAATCTCGAGATTTTTACGACCGATATAAATATTAGCCAACACCAGGGCCTCAAGTCTGCTATTACAATAGTGTCAGAATGGTCTCGCCATTGTGAGTATTTGACAGTGTTTGTATGGCAAATCTGTCAAAAACTCACAATGAAGAGACCATTGCAACGTTTGCACATTAGTAGACTTGGCCCTCTGAACGTAAGTAAATATAAATTCGATTCGATACCCGTATCGCGGGATTTTTTCGACACAAAAGTGCAATTCATAATAGCCAACACCTCAACTTTAGGTAAATATGCATCCGAATATCCGATCTGTAGTTATTACGTTAAAAAAAACATGAAAGTTGCCAGAAAGACCTCCACCGATAACCTAAACAAAACTACGACAAAATGCCATAATTTCGCTTATCACTTGCACCAAATTCAGACGTTGTACTGGAGCGGTTTGAGTGCGTTCGGTACGCGTGCACCAGTGACCGGGCGATTGCTTAACATACGGCTGGTTTCCTATACTGGGCAACGGTTGGTTGGTTATAGCGTTTGCTCTGTGAACTCGGACCGTTGTTAGTTAATACGTAATTTCCAATCTAATGTTGAACAGATGTTGTTTAGGGAAAATTGTAGCGCAGTTTTTTTTGAGTATTGTTTAAAAGAGCATGGATGTTTAGAAATCAGTTTGTAAGTTTTTGTAAATGTTTAGACATTGATTTAACGTCTTCATCATATTTTCTCGTGTTTTGGTGAAATGGCTATCAAGGTTGGTAGCGTGACTGTCCAGGGTGTGCCGGATGTACGTTTTAACCGACTTCACAAAAAGGAGGAGGTTATCAATTCGGTTGTATTTTTTTTAACGCACTGTTATTGTTGATGATCTTTATTATTTATTTATTTAAACTCTATGCACAAGTAAAGAACATGACACGACATGACAGTGCGACTTTATAAGGGTTCCTTGTTAACTACGGATTCCTAAAAAGATGGCGGGGTTTATTCCGATATTGGCCGTGTGCCGATATACCCTTGTAGCTTTGTAAATGTTGTACTTTGTCCCCTCCGGGCCTCCACCCCACTATAAAGTTGTTGTGGTTTATAAAGGTCAGCCATGCCAAAATATTGTTACTGTTAATTATCACTTATTATTTTTTTTAAACACAGTCCCCCGCCATGCGCCGCGTCTGTCTGTCTGTCTGTCTGTCTGAACTCGTTAAATTCAAAAACTACCGAATGAATTTTCATACGGTTTTCGCCAATGCTGAGAAAAGAAAAAAAAAGGAAAGGAAGGAAAAATTTTTGAGTGAATTTTTTTAATTTAGATAATTTAATAATGTATTTAGTTTTATTAATTTTATTGTTTTAATTAATTTTTATTTTGACTGAGCACATTTTGTACGGACTGTAATTTGAATTGATTGAATTTTGGCTATAAGTTCCTAATTTATAATAATTCCAATTAAATACTATACTATTTTGTACGCCGAAAGGTAGGTAGGTGGTTCATGTTGAACCAACTGTTTGAACTCGTTTCCATCCATATGTGCATATCTATGTCATGACACACATGTTTATACAAATAAATGCATCTTTATCTTTTTATCTTTAAGGTTTAGGTGTATAATTCGTTAAGATTAGATAAGATAATCCATTTAATTGCTCTAACATGAGTACAATTCATACAATACAAATTGTCAGCATGCAAGAGATGTTAAAAGTAGAGATAAAACAGATCATCGCAGTGGCATGCATATTAATAAAATAAAGTATAATGTCACTCCGAGTCAAATTGTTTAAATATGTCATAAATTAGTAAAACATTATATAAGGTGTATCTATTCATACACGAAATATTTTAAGAGGAACATCTACCTATAGGTGGTAAAAAAGCCAAAACAACGAATTTTTTTTTTAGCTAAGTTTTTTATATTTTTACATAATTATTATAATTTTAAAATTGCTTGAGACATTTAGCAAAGGATTTACATTTTCCAAAATGTTACTTATTCTATGAATGACCCGCCCGGACGCGGCGACGCGACGGTGGCGGCACGAGCGCGGTGAATTTTGATAATAATTAATTAATCATCATATCAAGTAATTTTTTTTTAAATAATATAGGTACTCAGATTTAAAAAAAAATCGTTTCCATGGCTTCTTTAGCACCTATAGGTGTATCTCTAAAAATATTTCGTGTTTGAATAGATACACCCTATATATCTCATCTAAATCCGACCAAGTGCGTTTCGGCCCACACATAATGAAGGGTTCCGTAGTTAGGATGAAATTATCCCAAGAAGAAACTTAACATTGTAGTTGAAAAACAAGTTTTCCCATACATTCCAACTGCAAATGTAAGTTTGTACGCACAATATTGAGAGTTTTACCATGTTATATGACCATAGAATTCTTATAGGTTTTCCTGTAAGCCATAAATAAAAACTACTTTCTTTAATTTTCATAAATTTTGGATTATTTTCAATCAATTTTCAGCTATTTTTAATGATCGATATTCATCTATTTTTTTTTTCTTCTAATATTTTCCCCAAAATTGACCCCCATATTCAAAATTTATTTATTTATATTACCAGTCCGTGTTTATGTCACAGAAGTTTATATGTGTACCAAATTTCAACTTGATCGGACCAGTATTCGGAGCAAATCGGCTGTACAGAGGTACGGACAGACAGACACACGAGTGATCCTATAAGGGTTCTGTTTTTTCCTTTTAAGGTACGGAACCCTAAAAGCTCATTTAAATTATAATAAGCTTTATCTGCTAGAAAATGTATAGCTTTCTTTTTGTTTTTGTGGTATGAGCGTTTAGGGTGTTTATTATATTTTTTATAAAAAAAATTAAGGTTTTGTCTATGATGTTTTATCAAGCGCTAAAAACCGTGCGAAGCAGGGGCGGGCCGCTTGTGTTTAATAAATCAGTAGCATCAGACTAGACACAGAGAGTAGCATTAGACTGGTACCTAGTCACCCTTAACGTGAAAATATATATTTTTTTTATTTCGCTGTTCTTCAATTTGTATGATAAACAAACTTAACGCTCTCAGAGTTCATAACACGTTTGGTTATCACACATTATCCCTGTCCCATAAAATCTAATCCAAACTTGAACCATGTATAGTCCTAATCCTAACATTAAATTAATCTGAGATTTATTTTATTGTTGTTTTACTGTTATCCTGGGGTTCTTCATAAATGTCATTAAACGCTGGACCTTGAATTGCTGGACCTTTAGGGTTTAGGCGAGTTTTAAAAGATTCTGCTGGTAACGTGATATAAGTGCAGATTTATCTCCTTAAAATCAAAATCAAAATATTTTATTTCAAATATGGTGCATGGTTCCAATTGGACTTTTCCCATGGAGAAGAGCCGGCAAGAAACTCCACGGTTAATCGTTTAAAAATAATAGGTTTTTACAATATTTTCAAATAACAGTGTTAATAGGTATGGGAGGACAGTGTAGGCCTTTCAATAAGTACCAGGTACTTAACAAAATAGAAAAGAATCTAAATAAAAGATTTAAAAAAAAATATTACATCACACAGTGATCCATATTTATTTATTATGAAAATTAAATCCTATTTAAAACAAATGACACGATTGCCATTACAACTACAGTAACAAATCTGAATAAATATCATGTCCACAAAAGCCACTAATAAGGAGTTGGAATTAGATTTGCAGGTATATAATGTCAAATAATGAAAAGATAATGTCAAAGAAGTATGTCAAAAAATAAAATAAAATAAACATCGTTATTTGGGAGCAGTTAATAGACATTTACATAGTTATGCCGCTTATGAGGTACGAGGGAAGGGATGGCAAGGGCAGAAGGAATTAATGTCAAACTTCCTTGTCTTTAACGTAGTCAACCAGCTCGTCGAAAAGGTTATTGGTGTTGGCAACCCGTTCGCTGGCTTTCAGAGAGTTGATGGTGGAAATGGTGTGGTGTGCCTTGCATAATTCCGCTTTAAGGCCTGATATGCGTCTCAGTGCCTCATCATAAGTGTCAAATCAAAATCAAATCAAATCATTTATTTGCTTGAATATGGGTACATGGAGTGATACATACAAGAAAAGTTCTTTAAACCATATCCTACCTAAACATGTGTGCAAATATCTAATATACTTATTAAAACACTTATTAGGTACATTATTCATTAATTCATTAATTTAACTATTACAAATATAATTATTAGATTATTTATGAAATTGATCACTGCATTGTTGCAAGTCCGACACTAGTTTTCGGAGATGGTGATGCTGGTCAAGTATGTCCATGTGCTGGGTGTGAATTTCTACAAGCTGGCTCTTGAGTTGAGTGTTTTTGTCATTAATCCTCTTGACTTCAACCTCACTGTCCTCTCTTTCATGCAGCAGCTGGTTGCATTCGTTTTTTGATGCCTCCAGTTCACTCAGTGCTGCTTTCAGGTGGTGAGTGACAGTGTCACGAACGGTGGCTCCGCGGGTCATAATATTGAAAAGTTTCCCCAAATGGCACCTGGAATGTTACAAGAAACAGCTGAGTGGATGAGGAATCTAAATTTGTTGAGAACTTGAGAAGGTAGGAGGGCAACGGTAAGAAAAAAAAAAAAAAACAAAAGATAAAGTTTTTGAAAAGATTATGAAAATATGGAGGTAGGTATAAGAAAGTAGGATGCTATTAAAATATATGCGTATCGTTGATAAGACATTGGAATGTCTAAAACAATGACTTGGTGAGGTTACAATATGTTGATTTCAAAGAGTGTCCATGGAGTGTCTTGCCTCTCCACCTCCGCTGTCTTCTCTCCTCCATAGAGATCTACGTTTTGTAACAGGCAACTAGCTTTAAATTTTTGACTAACTGGCCGACTCCTTGACGATTCAAAAGTGCCTGAAAACGGTTTCATTGAAATAAATGCTTCGACTTGTGAGTTACGAGAGGAAGCACATTAGTAAAAATACTGGTGACTACATCATTAGATAAGCTATCTAAACGAGTAGGTAATTTAATTTGTATGACATCAACGAATAATTTAAATCTGACTATGTGAATTAAAAACTCATATTAATGTATGATGATTATGATGAATGATAGACATTGACTTGGGCGAATAATAAAAATTGAACCAGCATGAAATATCGTACACCTTACAGGTATGTTACAGCGAGCCTTTATTATAAGAACTGATACATCACCTGTGACAAACAATAAATGAATTTGAATTTGAAAGAAACGGAAGAGAGACAAAGCTTCATACGACTGCGCTATGACTAGCATGACGCGCGTGTGTGCATACCGCTGGCGGCTTCGTTGCTTACGGAGATAAACCGGTTTCTACCGGCTCAGCCAGTGGCAACGCTCAGGGTTGCGCGTACGCGCACGTTTTAATTTAATAATTTTTAATTGTTAGTTTAGAACAATAGTGTTTTAAATATAAAAATAAGTGTAACTATGGGTTACTGTAAGTACTGTATTAACAATAGTAGAAGGAATAAAAACATATAATTTTTGAATGACTATATGACTTGATTATAATGTCTTAATTATAATGACTTGATTATAATTTATTATTTTTAATTTGTGGTAGACCTCAGACCTCAACATCGAAAGAAAACTCGAAACTGGTGGTACAAAAAAGTTTTGGTATTGATCGGAAATGTCTATGTGGCAGGGTGTAATGTGTTAGTGGTTTTTTAGTAAGGGGCACAGAATTGGAACCTACTACTTGGACCTATGTTTCTCGTAAGTTACGCAAAATGGACGCATCGTTTCAAGAACAAAAATAATGACTATTTGAGAACTTTTTTTTTACAATTAATGCAAGATGATTGGTGTTTATGATTTGAAATACGTACGTAATAGGTACCTACCTACCGAACTATTAGTAATTTAATAATAATGATCATACATTGAAACACGTAAGCAGATTAAGGGTCCGTGCACGAAAAAAACTCTCTTTTGTCAATTTCTTGTCTAATTGTGAGAAAACTTGAAATAATCGAAACATTAAGTCTGTGTAACTATAAAAGTACAGTTTTCACGGTGATAAACCATTCGTGTCAGTCACAGCAGCTGTTAATAGGTTCATAATTTTTGTGCTCTCCAAAATATAGTTTATTTCGCCGTTGATTTACTTAATGAAGATATCGTAGAATCATTAAATAAAATTTTGATTATATTTCAAGGATAGCCGAAGACTAATTTGTGATTTTTAAATTTCTTGATATAATTTGCTAAATAATAGGAAAAAATATGTTACTGACGGGGTTTAAAACAAAAAAAAAGGGTTTTTTCAATATTATTTTTCTCCTATATTTTGTATGGAAGTTGAAAAAAGTGGTTCTGCCACATGCAAGTAGACCATATATTGATGTTGATGATATTTTTTAATGTTCAAAATCAAAAGTAGTTTCTTGTAGAATGATGATCAAATGTCAGTGTCGCGTCATTTTTCGGAAAACTGTTGCGAATATTAGTGATTTACCGTGAATAAGTAATTTATTTGAAAAATCCCTTTCAGCCACATACACACTATACACTTTTCAAATCACAAATAATTTTGTTTACATTATTTTTTCCTTTCTCACAAACAATGGACAAAATTGATCAAAATCAGTAGATTTCGTGCACGGCCCCTTAACGTTCTGTTTATTTAGTTTTATCTTCCTGTACCAATAAATGAGACAGTGGTCAGGGCAGGGCTGTTCTGTTCTGTTCTACTTAAGTATATTAAACCTAATGTGTGTACTAGGTGTATTAAACTATTAGAAGCAAAAGACCCAACGGGGGTATTAATCGCATGGTATTCAAGCCATTATAATTGTGTATTTGATAAGGTCCTGTAGACCGATATTAAATGTACCTTCCTACCGAAATATGTATAAATTTTGCACCCTGTTTAGAAGCTTTGTCTCTGTTCTGAATCTTTACTCTGTGGTGGAAGTAAACACTACGTAGGTACCTATTTAATAGGCATACCTAATTATGGCCTATGGACCCCGTGCACCCCTGTGTAATTAAAGACACGCAAGTTTCCTTTCAACTTTGTTCCTTCTAATTGTAGGTTGTACCTAGGTCTATGTAGGTACAGCCAGTGGTCACCACTTTTCATCAGGTGGCCCCTTCGTCGTCGTCTTATATGCCATAATAAAGTGACCATTTATTTTTTACTCAAAACGGGACATCTGTTTTTCTATCTCAATCTTAGGGCCGATTCATAAAGGAAACTCAATTTTCAGAATACCAACTTAGGTTCTAAATGGAAAAAAAAGTAATATTTATTATTATATTCATCAAAAAATATATTAGGTACAAAAAGCAAGATACATTTTCAGTAATTTTTATAGTTGTCAGCAGAACAAATTCGTTTTAATACAGCTGATCATTTTAAGTAAAAAGAAATCTTGGCACGTTTTTTTAATAAGTATATTTTATTTTATTTTATATCCGGCCCGCCAATTATCGCGCGGTTTCTGAAAACGGGACAATTTTGCGTACACAGGTTTTTTTCGAGGACACCGGGACGAAGAACAGAAAAAAGGGATGGTCCCGTTCAAAACGGGACGTATGGTCACTTTAGCCATAACCTAACCCCGGTCACTCACATGCGCGCAAACATCGAAGTCTGAAAATGGTGAAACGTCAGTTACCGTTCGTAGTCGTATGCGCAACCACAGAGTACTTTTACTATAGGGACATGCGCAACTATTAGTATATTAATCTATATGGCATTGTGCGCAACTGGTCGCACGGATGTGTGGGGGGCTAATCGAAAGTTCGAGGCCAAACGACAAAAAGTCGGAAAAAACGCTAAGCGAAAACGAAGTATAAATTGCGCGGACGGGCGATGCGATGCGACGGGGTGGGTTGTGGGCCGAAATTTTACGCGGACGAAGTTGCGGACAGAAGCTAGTTATAATATAACAGTACATTGTAATTTTTAACACACGGGAAGTCAATTATAAGTCCCCTCTTTGAGGAGTAGCTAGAGAGGCGCCACGGCGTCCTCACCTTCCACCTGACGCAGGTTCTCACCGGACACGGTTGTTTCGGGAGATTCTTGTTTAGGATAAGGCGGAAGGAAACGCCCGGGTGTTACCACTGTGTGGATCGCCCGGAGGACACGGTAGAGCATACGGTGGAGGCCTGCCCGGCTTGGGTAGAGCACCGCCGTGTCCTCACGGAGGCGATCGGTGGCGACGATCTCTCGCGTCCGGTCCTGGGGGTCTACTCCCTAAGTCCGTTAACGAAGTAACGGGCCCGTCCGTTAGTAGTCCGACACGTCGGACTGAACCCTACTCCCTAGTAATTTCGGATTCATCAGTTTCCAACGGAATCGTAGACAATATTCGTGAACGAAAGACGCATGGCGATTGATGACAATAGAGTTGTGCTATTTTACCGGTCGATTACCGGTTTAATTATTTTGTGGTTTTCAAGCTAAATAAACAAAAATCAATATTTTTTCCTTAGAAAATGACTACATTTTTAACAATATACTTTTTATTATAAAGATTAGAATTATTTTTGACATTTTTTTCCGGAAACCGGCATTATCCTGTTGATACCTTTGCCTTTTTCCTTTTTGACATTTTGACGGAAATTTTCAAATTAATTCATAGATACTAGCCGAGAAGATTTAAAATTATTTTATTTTAGTTTCTTTCTTATTCATTTCGTAAAATGGCCCCAACCGCTGCAGAAACTCACGGACACGGACTCTGGCCGAAGGCGCGCAGGAGCTAGACAGCCTCAACGTGCTTTATATAGAATTTTTCACTTTGGGTGTGGAAAAAAAAAATACTAACATGTTCAATTTTAGGGGTTTGGGGTTTCTAAAAGGGGGTCAAAATTTTCATTATTTTTGCGATAGGACGCACCATTTTCGCGATATAAGCAAAAGAAAAGAAAAAAATATATACAGTAACAGTACTGATTTTGTACCAGTAGTCGAGATATTGGTGTGAAGTTTAGTTCATGACAACTAATTGATTTTATTCTACATCTTTTTAATCGCGATTAATAATAGTCAGATTTAGTTAGAAAATCTAAATTTTAGTTTAAAAACGTCAAATTCAGAATAGCAAAATTGCCAAATAGCTTTCAGATAAGTCAGTAACGTCGGGAATACTCGCCAACCTAAATTCTTGGCGTAAATATTGTCGACGTTGCCTCCGCTCTTCCTATATAGCTTCGTCAAGCAATAAAAAAGCAGCCATACTTTGAAATTCCTTACTTTGTCTCTAAATAGTGTAAACAATTATAATCGTTCGTCGACAGAACGATAACTATTTTGATGTCGTATCAACTGACATAAGGTTCCGTCAAAACAAGCGTCAAGTTGAACTTTTCGGACGGGCAAAAACGCATCGGGAGTAGGGACAGTTGTCAAATCGTGTTGTCATTCATTCTTCGTCGGGCCTCGAACGAATCGTCCGTCCGTTGGTGATAGGGAGTAGGAAACGCCCGAAACGAAGGCCGAAATGACGGACTTCGTGCTTAGGGAGTAGACCCCCTGGTCCATGCCATGGTACGGAGCGAGAGTACATGGGAGGTCGTCACCTCCTTCTGCGAATCAGTAATGTGCGCGAAGGAGGAGGCGGAACGCGTGAGGGAGAGAGGGGTGGAATGGTTTTTTTTTTGGTCAAAAGTCGAAAACAATGCGGCCTAAAAAAATGTTTGAGAATGTGCAAATAGCGCTCTTTCATACGATTACTCCACATGCCCTAGTAGCCCGACTTCGAGTTTTAAAACCCTCGTTAACTTCTAGATGCAAAAAAAAAATCTTTCTTATTTACAAAATAGTTGGGCAAACGTCATCACAAACTATTCCAAATTTCAATTTGATAGCTTTAGTAGTTCTTGTCATATCCAGCTGTGACAGATAGACGGACAGACAGACTGAGTTGCACCATAAGGGTTCCTTTTTACTATTTTGGTACCGAACCCTAAAAAGAAGCACAAAAATTATCAATTCTTTGAAATCGAAATCAGATTTGCATTGCTTTGTTGAAAGTTGATTGAAATAGCGTAAATATGTCATAATTGACTATCAACCCAGCGAAGTAGTAATGGAATAATTCGACTGTTGTCATCTCAGTAACATTCTTAAGAACTATATGGGAAAAGTTTTTTTTTCGATTTCTGACTTTTCTAGTACTCAAACCTCAGCTGGTCCTATAAAGTTTTTTGATCCTCGTAAGAAACAGGATCGATTGGCATCAAATGACTTTTTTGTGAAAATTGCCCATTTTCTTGCTGACTGTACATTTTTTTCAAAATCTGTGAAAGCAGACATTTTTTTTTTCTAAATGTTAAGGATAGTCTCTTAAGACCATTTTCTTGTAGCGACCACGGTTAAGGTACCTACCCTTATGGACCCATCTCAAAACAATGCAATACTGCTCATCCCCCATAGCAAATAGCGTGATAATTTATATGTAGTAATTTGACCAGACCTATTGGGAATATCTATGCAAAATTTGAACAAAATCGGTTTGGTAGTTTTTGCGTTTACCTGGAACATACATTCAGACAAACAGACAAAAATTCTAAAAACTATATTTTCGGCATCAGAATCGTTCCCAGACATCGTGGCAATTACTTTTTTTCAATAATATTCAATGTACAGTTTTGACTTCGCTACGATTTTATTATATGTATAGATTACTGTAATTAATAACATTAATCTATAATATTTTAGAATATCAATTATATCAATATTTGAGTTTGAGTAACCACTTGATTATCCTAAAGTCAAATAATTTAGGATTTCAAACTAGCTGTCGTAACATTTTTTTTTTTGAGTATTCCTCGAGGGCAAACTCGCGGGCAGTAGCTAGTCGAAATTAAAAGTACTGTCTGTTTGTTCCGGCTATTCTCCGAAACGGCTGGACCGTATTTGACTGGACTTTCACTGGTAGATAGGCGATGTTTTATGGAGTAACTAAGGCAACTTTAATTTTAGAAAAAGCTACGTGGGCAATGCCGCGGGCATCAGCTAGTATTATTCGTAACCTACATAAACATCGCCTACATTATTTCGCCAAACTTGATATTTTTTAACTTTTTAGTTTTTTGTCTCTTTTGGATATCTAACATAATTTGGGTTCCTTCCGTACCCAAAGGGTGCCAACGGGACCCAATTACTAAGGCTCCGCTGTTCGTCCATATGTCACAGAGCTAGTATCTTTTGAACAGTAATAGGTAGACCCTTGAAATTTTCACAGAGAGTGTACTACTATGGCCGTTATAACAACACATAATATAAATATAATAATATAATAAAGTATAAAATGAAAAGTAAAAAAAAAAGTGCCATATATAAAACGTGCTTTTTAAGGCGTATTTTGCTCGATCTTAATAATGGCAACAATAAAAAAATATAAATATGCTATGTTAAATATTGTGAGGTGGTACGGAACCCTTCGTGTTTCGACCGCTTTTTAGTTTCTTCGTTCTTTTGGTGAATGACTTCCATAATTTGAACAAAAAACGCACGATTCTCCTTATTCCAAATCAAAGTTCGCTATGAAAGTTCTAAAAAAAAGTTCCGAACCTTGTGATTGTAATGTCTGAAGGTTGTCATCATTGAATATTCAGTTAAATTCAAATCAAAAGGGACTGAAATATCCTTCTGTTGTTGAATGTTAACATTGTCTTTTCAGTCGGGTTTTTTATACTTACCTAATAATAATACATTTTTTGTTCGTTTTCTTTGTTCGCGGTTGTGGTTATATACGCAAAACTGGCTTTTGTTTCAGTTGTGACCTAATTTTCTGTATTTATCGTTATGGCACAGTATAATAAAGTAACAGTATTACGTCTGTCGGTTTTCTACAGACGGAGAGTGTGCGCAGGAACTCCACGACCTGATCCCACCATCGCCCTTTTATTACCGGACTACCAGACGTACTGCAGGGTACCATGCGTACTGGGTTGATAACCCGTTCAGTCGTAGGTACTCAGCGCTTCTCCTCAACATTTATTATGCACACAGCCAAAGTGTGGAACTCTCTACCAGCGTCTGTGTTCCCTTCCACATATAACCCGCCTGTCTTTAAAGCAAGAGTGAACAGGCATCTTTTGGGCACGCTCGTTCCATCATAGACCTCACCATCGCTTTCAGTTAGTAATAAAAAAGAAAAGACCTCTTTATAGAAAATGGCCGAAACGACGCGCTTCGAAACCTCAGTGTATACCAGTACGCAACAGCCTCGAGTACGCAGCAGTTACGCACGGACGCGGAAGGTTTATCTACTGAGCGGCCGTCGTAGGTAATTATTTCAAGTTCACTGCTGAGACGTCATGCTGTTACTTATTTATACTGTGGTTGTGGGTTGGTACTATGTAATAGTGACTGCCTCGTTGGTCTAGTGGTCGCAAGCGCTACTGCTGAGCATGAGGTCCTGGGTTCAATTCCCGGGTCGGGCAAAGTATTATTACGGATGGCTTTCAAGCCATCATGCGCAAGAAAGCAAAGTCCATGCTGCAGCGTCCACGAAGCAGCAGTAACAGCATCCTAAATGCAATTGCTGTCCATTTTGACTGTCCTTTCCAAAATCAGCGGATGAGGACAGCTACGTATAGGTACAAAACAATACTAACATAATTTTAGGTACAATTTTGTTACTAACAGGCTATAATATATTATCTTTGTTAAGTAGGTATGTCATGCAACTATGTCGCCCGTTTGGAGCCGGACGTAAAGATAAAATAGGATGGTGCTGCCGTGGGTGTCGTAAAAGGCGACTAAGGGACTTACTAGAGAATGGGCAGCAGCGTTCTCTATGTATTTTTAACACCATACTGCGATCGTCAAGCCGTCTGCCAAGCGTGGCGATTATGGTAAACCCCCTTCCTTTGAGGGAGGCCTATGTCCAGCAGTGGACGTCTTTCGGCTGAAATGATGAGGTATGTGACTTATTTGGAGATTCTCTGAGATAAATAAATAATAATAATATTTTTGGGTTTTTCTGTTTGGAATTTATCAGTATCGACCCGGAGTCTTGTTGATGGCTGGCCCCTATTACAAGGGACTTAAAAAAATGGGTAAATGGCTAAATATGGGTGTATTATACGTACACCTCTGCCTTAGCCTTTGGGGAAACGGGCGTAATGTTATTATATATAATAGTATCTACCTACTATAACGTGGTCGAGTTGGTTTATTCTTATGTATTTTTGTGATTAGGGTTCAAAACCAGGCACTGGCCTGGTTTTCAATCCATATGTACTTTCAGAGTTTATCTTGGACATTACTGACATCGGTGAAGGAAAACATCATGAGGATACTGGGACTTATAGTTAATACTAGCTGATGCCCGCGACTTCGCCCACGTGGCTGTTTCTAAAATAAAGTTAAGCCTAAGTTACTTCTTACAACATCAGTTATCTGCCAGCGAAAGTCCCGTCAAAATCAGTTCAGCCATTTCGGAGATTAGCAGGGATAAACAGACAGACCGCCAGAAAGACAAAAACTTTTTTTTTTTGTTATGTCTAAAACATAAAAATAAACATAATTATAAACTTTCATATGCATTTTGTAAAAAGTATATGAGTTTTATTTATTTGTATAGATGAATAGATAGATATTGTACAGTGCTACGGAACTCTTCGTGTGCGAGTCCGACTTAGTCGCTTTTTATTTCTTACAGGTATTTGCTTTGCCTCTGTTTACCTGGGTATGTGTTGCAACAGTTACCTAGTTCAGCGACCTAGCCTGCAATCTACTTCACCAGTCGAACAGTAATAAAAGTGAAAGTATTGCACTTATTACGATTTTAATGTTCCTTATTGTGGCTCTCCTTTCTAATACAAATAGTTAGAGGAAGTTTTTTCGCACATAAAAGCGGTACAATTGTGGGCATCCGAATCGGCACACTTTGGAAACAAAGTCCCGTGGTCACGATGTTTACATCTGCTTACCACCCCTTTTTGACTCGACCAATAAAAAAAATCTCAGCCTCTGTTACAATGATCACAGATGTCTAACCATCTCGGCCGGCTATCTTTTTTTTTTTCTTAAATTACAAAAACAAGGGCCTCAGCAAAAATCTGATGCTGCGATGCTATTGGCTGATGAGCGAAGGTAAGCGTTACTATAGTAACGCTTACCTTCGCTATAGCGACCGAGCGCTGCAAGCAAGAATAGTCCTTACAGTGGTACGATTCGGATGTTTGCGATAGTACTTACTTATCTACTAAGGCCGGATTTCACCAATGAAATTGACCGCGATCAGCACATCTAAACGCGTTCAAGAGTTGTCAGTTGCCAGTGGCAAGCAAAGCCGATGTCGACTATTCTGCCAATGTCTAAAGTGAATTGGAAAAATAAGTGCGGACGAGAAGAATAAGAGATTATTTGAAAGAAAAAAAAAAACAAATGAGATTTACCGATTGATACAGTTGAACGGTTGTCATTGTCATTTTTGCTGTCAAATAATAAAACACCGACAGCTCTTGAACGCGGTTTAGATGTGCTGATCGTGATTAGTTTCATTGGTGAAATAATTCGCCTTTAAGTCACTTCACACACCTGTGGAGCAGTGTCAACTTTAACATTTCTGAAAATGGAACAGAAAAGAAGGGAGATTTATGGATAAAGGAATATGTATGTATATATGGCCAGTGGTTTCCTTCCACTCTTGGTAGTTCTCCAAGAAAAATTCAATATGCTTTCACGAGGAGTAGATTCAAGTCATTAGTGCAACGACTGGATATCGAAGTGATGACCACTATTTTGTCAAACCATTACCATTTTATAAAACCTGGTCAAGACTCTGATGTTCATCTTCTTGACAAATTCCCTAACGGTTCCCTCTGAAACATAATAACTAATGAGCCATTACAATTTGTAGTCAATTGACATGCCCTATACAGGCATTACTTGATTACGATACCCTGGCCTCGGGCCAAAGAGTGACCTATTCTTGTTTTTAAACAAGAATATTAGGTCACTCTATCCATATCTATAAGTCTCTTCCTTTGGTTTACCAAAGAATACCGCCTACATTATCATCATCATTTCAGCCGAAAGACGTCCACTGCTGGACATAGGCCTCCCCCAAGCACCGCCACTGCGACTGGTTCAGTGCTTCCCGCATCCAGCGGATTTCTGCGGCCTTCACACGCTCATCGGTCCACCTTGTGGGAGGCCTTCCAAAGCTACGTTTTCCGGTACGTGGTCACCACTCCAGAACCTTTCGGCCCCAATGGCCATCTGTTCTGCAAGCAATGTGCACTGCCCATTGCCACTTAAGTTTGGCAATTCTTGGTTCTCCTGCGGATCTCTTCATTTCTGATTTGATCACGTAGGGAAACTCCAAGCATAGCCCTTTCCATTGCCCTTTGGGTGAGTTTTAGCCTTCTAATAAGGCCCATTGTGAGTGACCACGTTTCAGTGCCATAGGTCATTACTGGCAACACGCACTGGACACCTTCGTCTTGAGACACTGCGGTATATGGGACGAGAAGATGTTGTGTAGTTTCCCTACCTACATACTTAGTAATAAATACAATAAATAGAATTGAATGAAGTATTTATTTCCTTATAAAAAACTTCCAAGGTCATTTACTTCTCTAGTCTTTGTTGTTAAGTGCTAATACCTATTATGAAGTGTGACTATTGTAGATAGTTATGTTGGTAGCATAAATACTTATCTATGTTTGTTGAGTTTTAACTTTTAAGATAGCCAATGAAATGTAAAATATAAGGCAACTTCTACTAGATGCACAATTTTTTATCTAACACAACCGCGCAATTATAGTTTTAGCCATGTATTTGCCCCGATCTACCTACCTATAGTTCAGTTGAATGTAAGAAAACTACGCACTTTTATACAAACCGAACTGATGATGAATACAGCTATCCAAACAATGTCGGTCTGGAAACCACAAGCTTAGTTATTAAACAAGAGAGCTGTTGCGACCACCACGTCCAGTGCATTTAGTGCAAACGCACTCGGTCACCTTTGTTAATTGTGTTTTTATTGAGGGTAAAGACTCATTGTTTTAACTTCTAAGATTACTTGAAGAACCGTTTTCGTCTTCCGTCTTCTCACGTAAATCTTAGAAAAATGATTGTTTCACTCCGCTACAAATTTTGGTGTACTCGTAGAGAACCTCTGCCAGTATGACGTAACCCCTAACCGCATCAGGTTGCTCCGCTGCAGGAGATCTCGATATTCCTCAGCGTGCGCTGAGGATGATTACCTTTCCAGTTTCATCCGGTAGGATTCCAGGGTCATCAGTTCATCCTCCGACATTTTCCAAGAGATCGTGGCAACCTAAGATTGGAAAGATTCTGGAGTGCAGCGCCCGCGCGCCCTTCCGTGTGCTGCTATGAACCGCCGACATTTGGTTTTAGATGATTAGGAGTATAAGACAAACTCTCAACCGCTTTCCCCAAATGGACGCAAAAAATTATTGTGCATTTAACAGGTTCTAAAAATCTCACGCACAGACTGCTATTTGAGTCGAGAGAGATTAGATTTTTAGAGCCTGTGAATTCTCTTACTGCTTCTAATATAAGTGTTTTATTCATCATATGGCCGACTATCGCCAGCCATGACGTAAATATATAGTTTGGACCCCGATAAAATAGCTACCTCCATCGTCAGTACTAAAATTTTACAGCTTCAGTCCTTTCGAGTTTCACACCGAAAGATACATAAAGAGACGAGGTTTCATTGTCCGTCCGTCGCGGATATTATGAAATAACATAAAACGCGTCGCCATTTGTCGTTAAACAAGTCGGTCGCTTCGAGCGGAGTGCGTTCGGTGCGAGTGCACTGAGGTGTACCGAGTCGAACGATCACCTTTGCACCTAGATGTACAGTTGCATAATAGCTGTTGAGGTAAAGGGCTAGCAATTAAATGACAGGTACAACTCGACGTTGGAAGTGAATATTTTAGATTTAAATTGTATATAAAGACGTGTTAGTTGAAAAAAAAAAAATATTAATAGGATTTCGTTTATTTTATCAAACAGGATGCTGCGGTCCATGACAGTGCATGCTTGTCCAAAAGTTAACAGATTATGCTATTAGTCATCGTATGTCCTTGCCTCTCATGCACAACCCCACAACAGGTTCAAATCCCGGGCAAGTACCAATGTGACTTTTTCTATCCATGTGTACTTTCTGAGTTTATCTTGGACATTACTGATATCGGTGAAAGAAAAAATCGTGGGGAAACCTGGACTTATAGTGAACTAGCTTTTACCCGCGGCTCCGTCCGCGTGGATGTCGGTTATCGCGTAAAAAAGTAGCCTACGTCCTTTTCCATAACCCATTTCCAACCTCACTTCCAAAATTATAATCCATGTTGTATCCGCGCACCGACTGCTTTTAAAATGGCTATCTATTCGTCAGTGCAGAGAGTTGAGAGCTGTGTCTACGTTGCTCTCTACTCTCGACAAACCCCCTTCTCCTCTTCCCAAATTCAATACTTATGCTCTGCCCATAGTAAAAATCTTCATTCCACCAACAATCGTCTTCTATGATGTCCTTCTCACCGGTCTGCCTTCATTCATTCTTCATATTCTGTCCAGGCGGTCTTTCTTTGGAATGCGCTCTCTCCGAACATCAGAACTGCAATCACCCGGTTATCTTTTAAGGTGAAGGCACGTGAACATATTCGTTGTCTTCTCTCTCTATTGTTATTTCTCCTGAAAAAGTTTATTCTATATATATGTATTAGTAGATTATGTATGTATGTATTATTATTTATTCTTTTTCGAGTTATTTATCACCTACATTGCACCTGCCATGTTTTGTCTCTGCTTCACCCTAAGGTTGGCTGCTAGAAAATGTCTTACGAATTCAGTCCGACTTTATACGTATTTTTCTTACTTGTGCATAAAGTTTTAATAAATAAATATATAAATTATAATTTTAACCCTCCCCAGTATACAATACATATTAGAGACTCTGCAAATTTGTTCGTAAGCATCAAGAATTTCATACAAAACGCGAAGACATACAGTCACGTTACACACTCCGACATAAATCAAGATGAAACATTCAAACTTCTCGGCTGAAAATACATTTAACAAGACCATTTTTGTAATTTCCATAAAAATATATTACAAACTACCTAAATTAATAAAAAAAGAAGACAAAATTAGTATATCTATAAAAAACTAAAACAAATTTTAATAAGATAGTGCTATTAAAGTATGAACGTAAAAATATAAGTGATAACATATCTATTAAGTATTAGTACAGTAAACTATAAAACGTATTTAAAAAAAACAAATATAATAATAATAGATTTAGGTAGTTCAGAACACTGATATTTAGCATATCAGTTTTCTGAACTACCTAAATCTATTATATTATATTTGGGATTTCAAAGATTCCTCTCTCCTACTATTTTTGTTGTGTCGACAGGGTCCATACTGATTACATATAATTTTAAGTTACCACCTAAGTACACATTGTGGAATGCAAATAAAATATTGATTATTTAGTATTGAGGAGTTCCACTCCTTAGAAACATGCATATTAAAGTATCAGCAAATGGTAATGAAATGTTTCTTGTGTTACAAGGAAGTGTAATTACTGAAATCTGTCAAATAAGAAAAAACTGTGTCTAAATATTAGTTTAATGTAAATTTTTGTCTGTTTCAAAACTTTAAACCAGATTAAAACTAGATGCGAGATTAGAGTTTAGTTTCATGCAAATTTTGACAGTTTCAAAACGACATTATTTATCGTCAGAGCATCGTTTTAAAATGCAAAATAAAAGAGTGGAAGGAAGCATCCGAAGGACTTATTTGCATACTCTACATGTTTTTGGTTATAATTTAAAACAGGAAAAACACAAGCTATTTGTGGAAAAAAATGTTGCTATGTCAATCTGAGTGCATTTTGAGTGCACGCGCACTGAACTATCTGACCGCTGTGATAATATTTTAATTTGTGCATACTTGGAATCAACAGTTGTATGACTAACCACATCCTGTGATACTAGTTAGAAAAACCCTTGACAATATAAATCAAGGGCATTCATCACGATAGTCATCTGTTTAAATTAGTTACTACGAGATAACATGGAACTGAGTTCACAAAGTTTTTTCCATGGAAGTTCTACCATAACAAGTAACAATACTACGTCGTGGCAGGCAAATTTCTAGACTTCGTCGATTTCGCGGAAGTTAGCCCCCCCCCCAAATGGTAAGTCATTGAAAAAGTATGCATCCCAAAGATAGCATATATTTCTTACCTGTATGGCCCATGTAGCTCCCAGAAATTAATCCTGGATCCGCCCTTGGGTAGAGTAGCGGGAAAAGTAAGCACATACTCGACTCCTAAGTCATTAACACTGTCATTGGTTAATTTAGAGTGACAGTACATTTCTACTTGTACTTACCACTACTTGTGCGGTTAGCTAACCAGACAATGCATTGCCACTTCACGCCATTATATTTGCATTCAATAGCTAAAAGTTCTGACGTAGGTATCTTTACATAAAAGTAGCCTCCTTATACAATGTGAGTCTTTATAATGTTCACATATCGAAATGAGGGAATCTATGCTTAATTTTATCTACGGCAAAAATACAAAAAAAAAATCTAAATTTATTTTTAAAATTTTTATGGAATTTTATTTTTTTATTTATTTTTCAAAATTTCTCAACAAGACGTCTTATTGAGAAATTTCACAATTATTGTAAAAATGATGAAAAAAAAACAGATTTTTGCTAAAAATACATGTTTCTTTTCAATTGAGGGTAGTTTTTCCCCCAATTTTTGGACGCCTAATTACTTCCAATCATTATGGAGTTTGTTTCATCGTGATAGATCATTAAGTTTAAAAGTTACACCGTTTTGTTTACACTGGGAACAATTTTTTTTAAATTCCATAAAAAATAAAATAATTTGTTTTGTTTTTTTTTTTATATTTTTGCTGTAGATAAAATTAAGCATAGATTCCCTCATTTCGATATGTGCACATTATAAAGACTCACACTGTATAACATCAGCTATCTGCCAGTGAATGTTCCGTCAAAATCGGTCCACCCATATCGGAGATTAGCCGGAACAAACAGACAGACAACAATTTAAAAATCTTATTTTTGTACCGTTTATACTTTCACATGCATTTATAAAAAAATCTGTTATTTGACATTACAAACAGACACTTAAATTTTATTTATGTGTACGTATAGAAGATAATAATGAACACAGCTGAGTTACAAGGCAAAAAAAAAAAATACTGGCAACCTAAAGTTGTTGAATCAAGTGCATTTTAAGTGCAAATGTACTGAGTTGGACTGAGTACTCGACTCTGTACTAAATGTACAAATGACATTGTAATTAATTTGCATCGTTCAGTTAATTATGTCAATGAATAATGGAGGATTTTGTGCAAATCCCAAGCCGGACTTAACAGATTCTAGACTTTAAAAGAAGCATAAGAACGGATCTCGATTTATGACTAGTTTGAGAATAGATTGTTGTTATGAAATCTGTTCTTTTTTTTGTTAAAATGCGTGGAGTTTCGTTCGAGAACAAATACGGGCTTTAAGGCTCGTACAAAATGCCTATTTCGTACGTTAAAATATAACAACTGAATTGGATATTTACTTAACAATAAATGATTGGACATTAGTATCCGTCGCTCTATTGTTATACAAAATGCCTATTTTCTTTTGATAAAGTTAATCAAATCTAAAAGTAAAAACTGCCATGATAAACGAATTATCTAACGATCAGAAAATCTGTGTAAGTAATTGAATTTAGGTTTATTGCCTGATTAAGGCAATCAGGATAATTGCGTGCCCTTTAGATCCTAGGCCTCAAGGCTCGTACAGACTAGTGCGATTTCGCGGGCGCGACACGACACTAGTAGTACAATTTCTTTGTCGGTGCCTGTCGCGCCCGCGATATCACGAGTCTGTACGAGCCTTTAGTCGATATTTTATTAAATACCTAGTCAGCGATTCTACCAACATGGAAGACGGAACATAATATAAAACTTATGTTACGACTGTTCGTAATCCATTTCTAAGATATCGATTAGCTAAAAAGCCAGATGTTAGAGAGGTTGAAGGTCGCCAAATTTAAAAATGTAGCGACAAAAAGGCGAGGCTTGTCGCTCCGACCTTCTCTTCTCACGCACTCCCTTTTCGTCGAAATGGTTTTGTCTTTTTTGGGTTCCATAGTCCACAAGGCACCCTTATATGTTTGCCATGTCCGTCTGTCTGTCTGTCTGTCTATTCGCGGCTTAGCTCAGACTCTTATTAGGTACTATAATAGAAAGAAATAAAATCAGTTTTTTTTTGTGTACTTTTTCCTATACCGAAAGTGGGGATGATATATTATTTTCTCGTATTTCCCATAGTGTGGGGTATCGTTGGACAGGTTGTTCAAAAATATTGCGGGTTTGTGAAAATCATTTTTCGTTTCAGGGATTCGTTTGCGTAATATTAAGCTTTAAAATGCTAATTTTTGTTAGAGTTAAGTGTTGCCCCCTGCCAGCTAAAAGGTTGTTTTTGATATAATTTTAACGAAGTTAAAAGAAAACTAGAAAACTATAACAGCTAAGTAGGCTTTACAAGTTAACGAGTCATAGTCGACTAACTTATATTTGCGTTTGAAATGTATCGCAGAACATGTTTTTCAAATACAATGTTAAGTTTGTTATTGGGATAAATTCATCCTAAATACGGAATCCTACATTGTGCGTGGTCAGACATGCACTTGGCCGGTGCTTTTTATTTCTTTTCCCCTTTTACTATTCTGGGTTGAGCTTAGTATAAATTTAATTTAAAAAGTAAGGTCTCAATCGCTTACATATTATACTCGAGGCTGCTAAATATGGAGTTCGATTCTGTATTTCCATGAAGTTTGCATAGTATTTCGTATTCAGAATCACTAGTATTGTACCTACATGTTATATTAGCAATTAGCATTCAATTTATTAAATTAAATTCAGAAAACGTTTTAAGATATTATCTCAAATTGTATCAAATGACTAACACCGTTTTCCAGTGTTGTTAATGTGAATAACAAAAAAAAAAAAAAAACTCACGATTTTGTTCGAGAGAGTTCAAATGATCAATGAACAAAAGTCGTCTCGTTTAGCCGAGTGCATTTTAAGTGCATGTGCACTGGACCGGCCGATTACCTTTGTACTCAATTAAAGTGCGTAACGGTAGATGCAATGATCACTCTGCGCTCTGAGTGTTGTTGTGCAAATAATTTTATATGGTACTTTGATGTTGATTAGTTACAATACTGAGATACTTTATGACTGACATATGAACTAAAGAATTTAGCTGTCAATTCTAAAGTAACTGTTGCCTTACCTACATACTGTTGCATTTAAATTCCTTGTTTGATCTTATCGGGGACGGAGTTCCGGAAATCCTTTCGTTGTGTGTACAAATAAATAACAATATTGTTTAGAGGGTGCCTAGGTGTCTATGCACCCTCAATTATTATTAAATCTTCTTTAACATTTTCTTTTTATGTCTTAAGCTTAAGGCGGATCCGACAGACACCGCGCTAGTTTTTTTTTTTGAATCCATTGTATACATAAATAATTAAGGCTTTGACTGCCAGACAACAGACACAATAGAAAAACTATTGTTAGCGGTCACCGGTGACCGCGGTGGCAGTCAATGTGTTTAAAACAGTGTTATAAAACTCTGTTTTTCATTTTTATTTATCTTATTTAAGGATCTGGCGGACATGCACTCGCTTTTGATGAAACGATTTGATTAACTTTGCTGGATGGCTTTGTTTTTGGGATGGAAAACAATCCCAAAATTACCTCTTTTCGTAATGTTTAATCGACTCATAGCTAATAAAAACTTTTTTTTTATCTTATTTTTTTATAAATGAAAAGGTAGATTGATTGTTTGGCACAATACACTGAGTTTGTCTTAATAAAATTATTAAAATCTGTGTATGTACACGAAATATTTTAAAAGATACACCTATAGGTGGTAAAGAAGCCATGGAAATGTTTTTTTTTATATGTGTATATTATTAAAAAAAATACTTGATATGATTATTAATAATCAAAATTGACCGTGCTCGTGCCGTCACCGTCGCGGCGTCGCAGCGTCCGGGCGGGTCATTCATAGAATAAGTAAATAAAGGTTTTTTTGCAAAATGTTTCAAGCAATTTTAAAATTATAATAATTATGTAAAAATATAAAACATTTGGATACAAAAATTTTTTCGTTGCTATGGCTTTTTGACCACCTACAGATGTTTCCCTTAAAATATTTCGTGTATGAATTGATACACCTGATATTATACTGTGTAGGCTCGAGTGGTGTTAAGTTTTTGGTCTACATTAATTGCATGAGTCACGGTACTGTTTAATTTGTATTAAAAGTAGTTGAAAATATATAAACTATTATTCACTGCCATGTGTATATACTGTCTGATTAACTATAGGACAAATAGGTTGGTGACTATTTTTACAGAACCGTTGTACAAATTATAAATATCGGTTAGCGTAATTCCACATGGAGCAACTACAATTTACCAGCTGGCCTCAGTGATCTTCGCAGGACCGCAACGCAACCCAATTAGTGGGGAATCCTGTACTGTTCGTCTCAACTTGAACTTTCTGACTATACCTTTCATATATAACAACCATTTTTGTGGTAATACATGGTAACATCTAGGTACACCTAGGTAATCTTTAAGCCAGGCCAACAATGCTAGAAAGCTGTGGTATAGAGGGCAGTTTGCTAAATATGATAAAAAAGACATTACGCGGATGGGTGACAATTTTTTACACATTTACCGAAAAATAGTCTCCCATCCACGAGTTTGAGATGATCTTGCTGATCGATAAAAGTGAATTTTCCTGATCAGATACCTTACGAGTACCTTGCTGTTATTTTAGACTGCCTCTTGTGTTGTGTTTTTTCTTGTGGCACCGAATAAAATGGTTTATCTTCTAACTGTCCCTTGTCTTGTTAGATCTAAATCTCTTGTAATCATCTACACGGAAAAATATTTTCTTTACAACAAAAAAAAAATTGCAACAAACTCTTCTTCATCCCAAGAACACGCGTACCTACATTACGCTTACCTTTGTAATGAATATCGTGTCACGGTGTAGTGACCATGAGTCCATGATTGCCCAAGACCCGGGATTTGAAATCACGTTCCCTAGTTTTTTATTTTTAGTACGCTCGTTAAAAGTTAAAGTGTAAAATTTTCGATAGTGAGGTGTTTTTTACAAGCTTTTATTTAGTTTTACCTGTCCCGGTGTCAGTCTGTTTATAATGAAATTTTGAAAGTTTTTGACTAGCTTCCCGGTTTCCGATGGAGCTGAAATTTTGCATGCATATGTAAATCGGATGACAATGCAATATTATTATTATGACATGGAACTGATCTGATGCTGGAGCCGGCTGGAAAGTGGTTATGGAAACTCTGAGTTAAAACGATGATGATGGAGGGCAACGGTGGCACCGCCATCCAACCGTTCCATAGCCGTCTTCCAAAGACGGCTATGGGAACTCTGTAATAAAACGAGGCAACCCCATCGAGTTTGGGCTCGTTTGATTCGTCTTGACAAGTACTTTGGTTCTAGGGTATGAATAAGTTGGTCGGCTATTATATAAAATAAATACGTATCTATAATAACCCTATCAAATTTCAGCTTTTTAACATTAGACAGTTTGCTAAAATATAGGTACGCTTTATTTCTTCGAGCAATTGAACAAGCATAGGTACTATTATATGATGGAGTAAGTCTCCTGTATTGACATAATATATGATTTATATATTTAATAAATAGATATTATATATAATATATGATATTTTGTTACCTAGCATAGCTGAGCAACGAGAATTCTGTAGGTGTACGAAACATCTAAATTGAGTTCGTTCCATTCGGAATGAACTGAATGTGGACTCAGATTAGTTATGTAACATCAAGATCAATCTCAATTTTTTTACAGAAAATAGAGTATCAGGAGGATCTTGAGACTAGCTTTATTACTGAGAGGGGGCACGAACCTGCAATGGGTCTGATATTCCAGGATATCCACTGCACCCAAATTGCGTAATACACTATCAATCACAATCTGAATGATTTTGAAGGATATTGCTAATCTATTGCTTCATATGTTCGAAAAATTTATCTGCTCAACAACGTTACTAACGCAATGAATGTTGTTGAACTGTCAAAATTAAAGCCATTGCTACTGTAAGTGTGATATGCAATTATTGCGCCGCAGATTATATAAGATTGGCCGCCTGCTACTGCCAACTAATAATACAGAACAATAAAATAACAAAACCTGCCAAGTGCATGTCGGACCACGCACAATGACGGGTAGTTGTGTAGTTGGGATGAATTTATCCCAAGAATAAACTTAACATTGTAGTTGAAAAACAAGTTCTCTCTTACCTTCCAACTGCAAATGTAAGTTTTTACGCACAATATTGAGAGATTTGCCATGTTATTTTAAGATTTCCTTTAATATAGATTACAGAAAATCTTAAAAGGTAAAGAGCTATATTCAGTTTTTTTTTTTTTTCAGAAAACTCTCAGCAGTTTCGGAGATAAGGTCAAATTTCATATATTAAATTTATAAAAAATAATATCTGAATCTTTACAATAATCCCTTTCATTTCATATGTCACACGACCTCCTCATAGAAATCCGACATAATGTATAATACCAAATTTCAACTTAACAGACAGACAGACGAGTGAGTTTTATTTTTTTATTACTGATTGGGCCTGCTCTTGACCGCGATCTCGCCTGATGGAAAGCGATGGATGAGGTATATGATGAAACGAGCGTGCCCAGAAGATGCCTGTTCACTCTTGATTTGAAGGTAGACGGGTTATATGTGGAAGAGAACACAGACGCTTTCAGAGAGTTCTACACTTTGGCTGTGCGCATAATAAATGTGGAGGAGAAACGATGAGTACGATTCGAAGGGATATCCACCAAGTGCGGATCGTACCCTGCCGTACGTTTAGTAGTCCGGTTATAAAAGGGCGATGGTGGGATCAGGTCGTGGAGCTCTTGCGCACACTATCCGAAGTACAGTCTGTAGAAGATCGACAGGCAAGCAACATTACGCTGATGAGCCAGGCTGTGAAGCCTAGCCACCAATGTTTCGTTACCTATAAGCCTTTTTGCTCTGCGTTCTATCGAGTCAAGTGTAAAAATTTGATAAAATGTGGCTTGTATTGTAGAATATTGTGTATCTTCGACTTTCCCGTGAATAAATTCGCGGGCAGAAGCTAGTTGACATTATAAGAAGAGAACATTTGTCCTAAAAATTACACACATCATGGCCATCCTAACGACACCACAGTCATTATTTCTAACATTGTAGTTGAAAAACAAGTTCTCTCTTACCTTCCAACTGCAAATGTAAGTTTTTACGCACAATATTGAGAGATTTGCCATGTTATTTTAAGATTTCCTTTAATATAGATTACAGAAAATCTTAAAAGGTAAAGAGCTATATTCAGTTTTTTTTTTTTTTCAGAAAACTCTCAGCAGTTTCGGAGATAAGGTCAAATTTCATATATTAAATTTATAAAAAATAATATCTGAATCTTTACAATAATCCCTTTCATTTCATATGTCACACGACCTCCTCATAGAAATCCGACATAATGTATAATACCAAATTTCAACTTAACAGACAGACAGACGAGTGAGTTTTATTTTTTTATTACTGATTGGGCCTGCTCTTGACCGCGATCTCGCCTGATGGAAAGCGATGGATGAGGTATATGATGAAACGAGCGTGCCCAGAAGATGCCTGTTCACTCTTGATTTGAAGGTAGACGGGTTATATGTGGAAGAGAACACAGACGCTTTCAGAGAGTTCTACACTTTGGCTGTGCGCATAATAAATGTGGAGGAGAAACGATGAGTACGATTCGAAGGGATATCCACCAAGTGCGGATCGTACCCTGCCGTACGTTTAGTAGTCCGGTTATAAAAGGGCGATGGTGGGATCAGGTCGTGGAGCTCTTGCGCACACTATCCGAAGTACAGTCTGTAGAAGATCGACAGGCAAGCAACATTACGCTGATGAGCCAGGCTGTGAAGCCTAGCCACCAATGTTTCGTTACCTATAAGCCTTTTTGCTCTGCGTTCTATCGAGTCAAGTGTAAAAATTTGATAAAATGTGGCTTGTATTGTAGAATATTGTGTATCTTCGACTTTCCCGTGAATAAATTCGCGGGCAGAAGCTAGTTGACATTATAAGAAGAGAACATTTGTCCTAAAAATTACACACATCATGGCCATCCTAACGACACCACAGTCATTATTTCTAGATTACTAGCTCCTACTAAGAACTCAGTAATTTCTTCTCTGCCAGCAGAATGTAACGCAAAAAACCAGTCACCGTTTTATGGTGCTATTGCATGATAATGAGTTTAATGATGATATACCAACATTGTTTAGTTTAGCGTCATAAGTGGAAAAATCTGTCCGTTCATCAGATGACTGTGATTCATAAAAACTATGGTTGGTAACTTTGTTATAGATATTATTAGTCGATAGATTACCAAGAGTGTCGAAACGGATTTTTATGGTTTAGAATAAATTGTAGGATAATATTTCCATACCACCCTGGGAGGCAAGGTACTTAGGCCCAATCAATAATCATTGTCTTTGTCTTTAAATAAGTCTCTATTTGCCTTAAACATGGTATAAAGTTATTACAAACTGGTTTTGATATAATGTCCACATGTTATTGTATCAATTGCATGCAAAACAATTAATAAACGATTTAAGGGGCCGTGCACGAAATCGACTGATTTTGATCAATTTTGTTCATTGTTTGTGGGAAAGGGAAAAATAATTTAAACAAAATTATTTGTGATTTGAAAAGTCGTATTCTTTGTTTTGCATTTGGCTGAAACGGGTTTTTCAAATAAATTAAATGTTCTCGGTAAATCTAATAATCGCAACAAGTTTTCCGAAAAATGGCGCGAGACTGAGAGTTGATCATCATTCTACAAGAAACTACTTTTGATTTTGAACATTAAAAAATATCATCAACATCATTATATGGTCTACTTGCATGTGGCTGAACCATTTTTTCAACTTCCATACAAAATATAGCAGAAAAATAATATTGAAAAAAACTTTTTTTTTGTTTTATATCCCGTCAGTAATATATTTTTTCCTATTATTTAGTTAATCATACTAAGAAACTTAAAAATCACAAATTAGTCTTCAGCTATCCTTAAAATATAATCTTTTTTTTTGTTAATGATGTTACAGTATCTTCATTAAGTAAATCAACGGCGAAATAAACTATATTTTGGAGAGCCCAAAAATGATGAAACTATTAACAGTTGCTGTGACTGACACGAATGGTTCAGCACCATGAAAACTGTACTTTTATAGTTACACAGACTTAATGTTTCGATTATTTCAAGTTTTATCACAATTAGATACGAAATTGACAAAAGAGGGTATTTTTCGTGCTTGGAGCCTAAAAGGTGAGTTGGATGTTTAGTTTTCTTTCAGTAAAAGCCTTTGGTAACGTATTAAAACTCTTGAACTAACAAGCAACATGATACTTCTGAAACAAAAAACCTTTTAAATCTAATACTTTAATACTTCTTCAAAATCTGGGGTCTTTCACTCCTGATAATTTTAAAGCGACACCTAGTTCGACGTTTAACAAGTATAGTATGTTTAACTAACGAAACGACGCGCGTTTTGCTTGTGGTAACCAAGTGTACAGTACAATCACACTATGAATGTGTGCGATAAGACGACTAACGTCAGCACATAACACCCATGTACTCACACATATACTTCCTAATTCGTCATTGTTTCGGACGGTACTGCGTGAGCTCCTGCGCTTACACACATTCACAGCGTGTTGCTCTTGGTTAGGTACCACAATAAAGTGCGCCTCGATTCGTGAGATAAAAATACTGTACATAATTGGACGTATTTAAAAGAAAAGGATCTAATCCACAATCTGGTCAAAAAGCAGTTAAGTGTACTAAACTGATGCTAAATATCGATACTATCGGCGCGCAAAATAGTTCCAAGCAAAAAACAACAGGTTATTATTTTGATCAACCTCAGAACTAGCCCACATGCATGGAAATATAAAATATGTTATATTTTCTAAACTTAAAACGTGGATTGGATCCTTTTCGTTTGACTACGTCCAATTATGTCGAGTCAAATGTACCTGATTTGCGATTACGACAGCCAAACTGCCGCGCTAACGAAGAATGCAGTAACTCGATTTTGGACGATTTTTAGTTATATATTCGTTGAGTTATATATTTGGAGTCAGCGAATCGAAATCTATAAACTCTCTCTAAGCAACTTTTTATTGATCCTTCAGGAACTCGGTTTTTTAGTAAGCAAGATGCAATAACTAAAATTTCATAACAAATTCAATAATCAAAAATACAATTCTCGGAAACGGCAAAATCGAGTTATTGCATTTTTCGTTAGTGCGGCAGCATAGGTATATGTATGTGTATGTATGTAGTATAGGTATAGGTGTACGTATACTAAACATACACCTACGAGTACTATACATTGTTTTAGTTAGGGAGTTGCAGATGAGAGGTGAAAATAATAAATTTAGATTCTATATCGAATCTCTATCTACTGTAGCCTGTCCGGTGTCCAGTCTTTATTAAAGGATACAAATATCAGTTTTTTTTTAATGAATAGTGTAACTTATAACATATAATTATGTAAACCAACACAAAATGTTTTAAAAATAATAATAAAAGTATGTTGGTCATGTCAGGGAATAAAACCGACCGCGACGACCACGATCACGATTTGTCGGTTGTCTATCGGTCTTGACTTTTGCATTGCATTTCTATGCATCTAATATTAATTTGTTCATTTATTCATATTTTTTGGTTTTTCCCAGTTACTGGGTTGTGGAGTTCAGATAGGCAGTCGCTCCATGTAACATACATAGGTACGCTGTACGCTGACCTTAAAATAGTGGGGAAAAGGCTAGGCAGATGATATTGATTCATATTTTTTGTAACAAATTATTATTTCTTAATGTATTTGTAACTCCTTATTTGAAAAATATTATTAAATCTAGCGCTTTTTTAAATCACACTTGTCTAGCGGAATCTAGCGCTTTTTTGGGGTTGAGTTAGCGCCCAACACTCGAATGGACCTGCACCTTAATTGGACGTAGCTTAGCAGAAAGGACTCAACCCACATTATGGTCAAAAATGAGTTGTATATACCAAAGAGGTCCTAACGGTTGGTTCTTTCTCTCGGCAAAAAGATCAGTGACACAACAAAGATAATGTTGATTTTTTAATGATGGGAACCAACCTACATCAAGGTGGGTACCTTCATTAACCGTTTAGGACCTCTTCGGTATATACAACAAATTTTTGACCATAATGTGGTTTGAGTCCTTTCTGCTAAACTACGTCCAATTGCGTAACACACTATAAATCGAAATCTGAATGAATTTAAAGCGAATTGCTTATCCATTGCTTCATATGTTCGAAAAATTTGTCTGCTTAACAACGTAAATAAGGCAATGAACGTTGTTGGACCGTCAAAATGAATCCCATTGCTACTTTAAGTGTGTTACGCAACTGCCCCGCTGGCAGCACTGCACGATACCCATTGGTAAGACTGTTTTTTAGACTTTCGGGCTTCTGACTACCCGTAAATGTCAAAGATCTACGAATGACAGCTAGGACCAATGACCTAACGTGCTTTCCGAAGCACGGAAAGCTCTCTCTATGTAATGGATGGGCACCCATCCTCGGACCGACCTCGGCAAGCATTCGATCCGTGTGGCTGTTATTATTTAACCACGAGCTACGTAAGATAGTAGACAATAGTGCAATATCTGCAAGTATATCTGAATCCTGAATTACCAGTTTCAGCCATTGTGAGTACAAGCGATACAACTATCTACCAAGTACCAGCAACAAGTCAGAGACAAAGTATGAAAGATTTATCACTACACTCCAACTTTACATAATGGTTTAAAGTTCATTCCTTTGTTGTGGTTGTGGCAGGGTTTTCCATTGTCTCCCGTCTCTGTCATTTCTATGAATTAAGAGCGGGATGGAAGATGAACATTATCGAGCACCAATCGTTTTGAACGTCCACTGTAATGTCTTTGAATTTGAAGTTGGAATTAACGTTTGGGCTATTTATTGATGGCGTAGTAGGTTGCTGAGCGGAAATAGGCAAGGGTACTTACGATAAGTCACTTTACAGAACGTAGGTGGGTAATCTTTTCTTCTCATGCCGTATAACAATGCAGGGAATTAAAACAAAGGATCTTTTGATAACACTCTCACGTTGTTCCGTAAAATGTCATCAGAACATTCAGAACTCAGAACGACTAAGTACCTGAAATGTACTTTTTTACCAATTCAACAGCAAGTTATGTGTCTGCATGAGCTACATCATTATATAGAGAGCGAGCTACAGCGCCCTCCGCGTCCATTATAACAACGCGTTCTGCTTCTGCAGCGATTCGGGCATGTTTGCAGAAGTGGGCACCGACTGTTTTCACGCCACCATACGCAAGCGGTGCGCATCCTTAGTGCACAGGCTGCGGGCCAGCTCTAATACTGTCCTGGTGATGATCGATGAGCGAATTGACTGCCCCAACATTACATAATGCTGCAACAGACATTTATAACCAGAGCACTCAATTTTGCTTGTCCCTGACCTTGACATACATTTTTAATGACTTGTTTGTATTCTATTGTTTTTGTATGAAATTTTCAATTTAATTTTAATTTCTGTGACCTTGACAATGTATATAAATTTTAATCTTGTTTATTTTAATTTCATTGATATTTTATTTTAATTAAATTACCTTTTTAATTTGTACCTAGACATACTGATTGATTAATTTTTGTTGCTTTGGTATTTTATTTTGATCTATTGTGGCAGTGTTGTGTATTTTTTTTTACCTAATATGGATTTGCCTGAATTACATGTTTTTTTATTTTTTTTCGGTTGGTTACATTGATGGTGGCCCAGGGAGCACTGGACGTACATATTTATAGTACACTGTTATCCACACCAGTCATCATCATCAGCATATAGCAGTCCACTGCTGGACATAGGCCTCTCCAATTGCACGCCATTCAGCTCGATTCTCGGCAACTCTCACACCAACATCCTACCTGGCGTCTCTCTCTCTCTCTACCAGCCACCCTGCGAAGATCAAACTCAAACTCAACTCAAAGCATTTATTTCAATTAAACCATTTACAGGCACTTTTGAATTGTCAAAGAGACGGTCAGTTAGTCAGAAAGTTGAAGCTAGATGCCCATTCCAATACATAGATCACTATGGAGAAGAACGGACAAGAAACTCCAAGGACACTCTTTTAAATCAAGATATTACATATTCCTGTGTACGATCGTCGATCCACCTAGCCTGAGGATGCCCTACCTTACGTTTGCCGATCTGCGGTCTCTACTCAAGAACACGTCTACCCCAACGGCCATCGGTTCTACGGCTAATATGGCACATTGCTACTTCAGCTTTCTTATCCACACCACTGCCTATAACTTATTACGTGGATTAGAAAAGAATATGTCAACGATCAAAAGTTGGGTTGAAAAAAGGTTATTTTCAAAGTACATAAAATAAAAATAAAAATAAAATATATTTCACATAATTCATAATTCATCAAATATAAGCTAACAGTTTACACCAAATCGTTTATATCTATGCTAATTCTACAAATTTACATTAAAAAGAAAAAAAATAACACTTCTTGGACTAAACAACTCAACAATTAACATCATCATTTCTTCATATTTCAATAAATATGCACAATATGTTTAGCGATTGTCGTTCGAGAGTCAAAAAAGAAATCTGCTTCAGGAATATATTTTAGAAAGTCATTTATTAACTTAATTGCTCTAGCAGAGGAGTCTATGTTGTCGTCTTACAACGCCACGCGTATACTGGTCAGGAACATAAAAATTTATTGACTCTCGTAGAACGGGACTATCCATCTTACCTACTAATATTAAACAATAATTAATTATATGTGTGGATTCTCGCCTGAATTTGAGTGCGTCTAAACCTACATGGGCACTTATGAAATGTCAGAAGCTAGGTGCACGGTTCCAATTGGTCGTTTCCTGTGGAGAAGAGCCGGCAAGAAAATCCACGGTTACTCTATAATTGGCTTTTACTATAGTTTCAAATAACAGTGTTAATAGGTATGGGAGGAAGATGTAGGCCTTCCAAGTTCCAACAAGTATTTAACAAAATAGAAATTGGTCAACAAATCTACAGTCTACAGGCCTACAACATTCACAAAATAGAAAATATTAGATTATTTTCTATTTTGTGAATGTTGTAGGTTTAAAGATAAAAAAAAAAATACTATTTAAACCAAATGACATGGTTGCTATTACAACTACACTACAGTAAAACATCTGAATAAATATCATGTGCACAAAAGCAACAAATATACATAATAATATACAAATTGACCATGACCATATAATTAATCCTAATCAAATGAGCAAAGTTCAATTAACAACGGCATAAAACAAAGCGCAACCTACTTAGAATCAGCGACTAGTATTCGTTAGCTCAAAGCCAGTTGATCCACAGACCACAGCTGTGCTGCGTACGCGCAAATTGATCTGATTGCTGCTAACTGATGTAGTATTTGCGTTAACTAATAGTAATTGGGAACCAATTGGTATTCGTTTTGTAACAATTACTTTGTCTAGTCAATTAATGTTTCACGTATCGTCTAAAGTTTAAATTAATTGTTGATATTGCTGTCAATTAGGTACATACTCGATGTCGACAGCTCTATCATAGTTCATAGTCCGAAATATGTATATTATAGGTAGCTCTAATAAAGTATTTCTGCACTGAATATACTGATCAATTGGGTCAGTGACCAGAGAAATAAATGTAGTTTGTCAGACTTCAGAGGTTTTTAAAAGCATGCACATCTCAAAAATGTTTGCTCTTGCAATTCTAGCAATACATTATGTATTTCTCTATATAATCGTCAATCGGCTTTTAACAAAACATAAAAATGCATATAGCAAATGGCAACATTTGCTCTATGCGTTTTTCTACACAGCGAACAACCTGTATAAACTTTATTATATTGTAACATTACTAAACAAAGCGGCATAAAGAAATCACCTATCAAAATGTACCTATTCAAAAAAGTAAAAAACTAACATAACTGAAGAAATTTAACAATATAATGTATTTTTGACTAATAAACCCAACACTAGATATTAATGTAATAATAACAATAATACCATTTATTTTAGGCAACACAGGCATATATTTATATAAATAAATAAAATTTTAGTGTCTGTTTGTAATGTCAAAATAACAGCGTTTTACTACATGCATAAGAAGGTATATAATACGGTACATAAAACATATTTTTTTGCAAATTTATGTTGTTTGTTCCGGCGAATCTCCAACTGGACCGATTTTGACGGGACCTTCACTGGCAGATAGCTGATGTCAAAAGGAGTTACTTAGGCTACTTTTTTAGAAAAAGCCACGCGGGCGAACACAAAGCCGCGGGCAACAGCTAGTTATTATAATTTAGTGCTATTATAGTCCATTTGGTTACATAACACCTAGAACATCTGTAGTCTAGATATCTGACGCTTTCACTTTATCTTGCTGTTCCACAGTTACGTATTGAAGCGTGGTGTATTCGAGTGCATTGATTCTGAGTACACTTTGTCAGTTTATTGACACGAATCTAATACCTATCTATTTGCTAATCGTTCTACTGTTGTTGATTCCTAAGGTATCTTTGGCTTAGAGAGTTGCTTCCCCGCATTCCCGAATAACACTCTAATTGCATTACACATGGTCAATCACAATCTGAATCAAATTCAAATAATTTATTTTCTCTTCACAAACAATGACGTCATACAGACAAGCTTAAAAACTATGAGACACTAGTTTGTGAGAGACTGGTGTCTGCACTAGGAATACCTGTATAGCAGATCACCAGGTCCCACTCCCACCACACGGTATGTAAACATAATCAGTTCATTAGTAGTTACTAGCTGACCCGACAGACTTCGTTCTGTCAAAAGCTATTTGACTGTGGCAGTTTGTCTACGCGCAAAGGAAATATAGTATAAACTTCACTACTCTACCCTACCCTACCTACCTACCTACCCTACCCTACCCACCTACTCCACCCTACCTATCTACCTACCTACCCTACCCTACCCTACCTACCTACTCCACCCTACCTATCTACCTACCTACCCTACCCTACCTACCCTACCTACCTAGCCACTCGGCTTCATAAAGCACCAGACTACAGCGCATACCCGATCTCATATGTCAAAGACGACCTAAGACAAACGAACTTGGCTAAGTGGCAAGCCAGATACGCATCAAGCTATTATTGATCGAAGGCATCAAGTGAGCAGGGACAACACCCAACAATATTACAAATACACAAATTCCGGAAAAAATTAGATCAAAACTTCTACATCACCCAAATTTTGACAGGTCATGGCTTCCACAAGCAGTACCTCCATCGATTTAAAATAACTGCAGATGACAATTGTCCCTGCCACGACAACACCATACAAAGCCTCGACCACCTCCTCAGAGATTGCCCCAGATTCACCATGGATCGCATGCGAGGCATATGAGGCAATCTCTGTGTGCTTATCGCACCTTCTTGAGTTTTCTCTATGTTTTTGATAATATTTGTCTATTGCTTTTTATAACATTTTATAGTTCTTTTGCTCTAGTGTATAAGAAAGAAAGTAAAATTACTACCATAAAAAAGCGCCTTTCTTTTAATATAATATATACACAGTTCAATCGCTCAGTAACACTCTGAGAGATTTGGCATCACAGCATACGACATCGGGATGCTCACGCGAAAAGAGGAAGTCTTCGACGCCTATGTAAAATATGTCACCAAAATTCTGAGCCAACTCAAGAGCTATAATGGCACATGTAAAACGTTTATATTATATATATATTTTTTTATATTATCACAAAATAAAAATATATTATAACCCCAGCGCGAGCCACAAACAAATAAAACGAGATAGAACCTGTATCAAATTGCAGAGACTGTCGAAATTGAAAACAACCTAAATGTAAAAAACCAAAACAAATAACAAAAACCAGCGAAACAAACAAATATAAAAAAGAAACCCTACCTACCTACCTACCTACCTACTCTACCCTACCCTACCCTACCTACCCTACCTACCTTCCTACCTACCCTACCCTACCTACCTACCTACCCTACCCTACCCTACCCTACCTACCGTTCAACCTTCTCCTGATAATAACAAATACAAAAAAAAAAAACATTGCGAAATCGGTCCAGCCGTTCACTAATAGTTTTTATTTTCCATGTTTTCTCACCGTTTAAACCTTCCCTGGACTACGAGAAACATTTCAAAACCAAAATCAGCTAAATCGGCCCAGCCGTTCTCGAGTTTTAGCGAGAACGAACAGCAATTGATTTTTATAAATATAGATTTATGTGAAGGGATAGGGCATAACATAAAAATTAAAAAAGAAACAATAAAATTAAAATGAAGAGAAGTGAATAAACTCGTGATCTAATATGTGTAGGGAAATAAGAGTGATGGACTATTTCGGATGAGTTAGTAATTCCTCAGTAGCTTTATAATCTAACTCATAGAGCCAATCAACTAGAGCTTTCTTGCAAGCCTTTGTTGTCAGGTGATAGATCGTGGTAATACAATGAATAATTTTGAAGGATATTGATAATCTATTGCTTCATATGTAATTAACACTTAATAGGAATTATATAACCTGGGAAAGGCGGAGCATCTTAACACAAGCAAACCATTTGCTTAAAAGGATTGTCCCCATTGTAACTAGAATAAGTTATTTAAGTTGATGCAGTAAAAAAAATACTTTATTTTTTTCTTTAAATGTTCGAAACATTTGTCTGCACAACGTCAACGAATAAATTAAAAAATAAAATTACGTAATGAATTTTGTTGAACAGACCGTCAAAATGAAAACCATTGCTACTGTGTGTTACGCAATGACCCCGCAGTTCTACGATTAACCAAATATTTTTGGTTTAAATGTTAACCAATGTTCTTCTACATCTAAATACTAGTATTTTTCATGAAGCAACTGCTTATCTAATCTCCATAGCCAAGTTAACTGGGTAACACAATACCCCTTGGTAAGACTGGTTGTCAGACTTTCGGGCTTTTGAATATCCGGGCTAACGACTGTCAAAGATCTACAAATGACAGCCGGGTCCAGAGGCACGGCGGGGTCTCTGTATGTAATGGATGCATGATCACCCATCCACGGACCAACCTCGGCAACCGTTGCTTAACCTTGAAGATCAATCGTTGAGGCTCTTATTATTTGAAGACGAGACTCTCTAAAGAATTCAAACATACTTATAATAAATGTAAAAAAGCTGAGGCAGATGTAGACAGCTGTAATTTAAACTGCTCTCTCAAACCTTTTACCTCGTGTACAAATATTAACTTAGGGTTCATACGCATTATGCAGGCAGCCGCATTCGCAACCGCAGCGTGCGGTTGAAGAACCGTTGCGATTATCGGTTATATCGAGCCATTTCAAAGATGGACGCGGAAGAAGTTGCAGCTATTTACTACATTTACACACGTTACGTAAACAAGAAAAACAAAGAAAGCAGTACTGGGTGCATCCTTATTTGCAAACACGTGATAAAAGCACGCATTTTGTAATATTTTTTTAATAGACGTACCACGTGCACACAATCTTACTCAATAGCGGGCAGCTGCAGACTGAGCCGCACAGTGCGTATAACAACCATCCGGCTGGCCGTCACTCGGGCCGCAGCCGGATTGTCCGAAAGGGTTACCGCTGCCCCGGAACATAGAAGGAACACGGGTGGGTTTAGTCAGTAAGAGTCTGACACTCCCTTCCGCTCCACCCAGAGTGGGAGGGGTCATTTGATGATATCCCATCCTCAAAAAAAAAAAGCCCTCCGAGCGACCGGGGCGGTTTGCGGGACGCCGCATCGCAGTGCGCATAGAAATGAATATTACGTACATAATTGTGCTTGCGGTCAGCCGTGCGGTTGACCGCAACGCGGTTACCAGCACAGTGCGTATGAGCCCTTACAGTCCATTAACTTAAACAAGTGTTTGTTTTGAATTCCCTTAAGTAATCACTTACTATCATAGGTCACAGTGGTCAAGTTATAGTAGCAGTAAAAACAATGTTTTTATTATTTATTTATCTGTAATTTATACCTACATAGCTTAGTTAGGTATGTAAACATATTTTATTGTTATGATTATTATGTAATTGTTTTTTTCTCGTATGAGCTCAGCTACATTATCACAAGATTTATGTTTTTCGTGGTGAAAGATGGTCAGCAAGGTTATATACGCTGACTACTCGGGCAGCATTATTCAGATATAGAGGCTATCTGTCTATATATAATAGATAGATAGATTTTGAATAATACAATTCTAGCTGCTGCCCGCAACTTCGGCCGCGTGAAATTTCTTGTGCCTGCGACCCACCGCATCATATCGCATCGCCCACCCGCACTATTAATTCGTTTTCGTTTAACGTTCTTTCTGACTTTTTCTTTTTGCTCAGCTCCTAAGGGTCCCAGCGTGATGTTTAATAACATAAAACCTATCTCAAAAATTGGGCTATCAAATGCAAAAATATTTTTAAAATTCTGACTCGAGTTCCAGAGATTAGCGCGTTCAAACAAACAAAAAACAAACTCTTCAGCCTCTTCCTCTTCTTTATTATTATAATAATATAACTTTATAAGTATACATATAATTTTAATATTATTCGTATTATCGTAAATAAATTAGTTTAAGATGTTATTAGTTTATGTAAGGAACTTCGGGACTGACATGATTTATTAAATTATAAAATTCCCTAAATATATAATAAAAACGATAATTTAAAATAAAAAAGCAAAACACTAAAACAAACCTTCCTAAGGACACTCTAGTAATGATTAAGGGTTATGAGTATCGCAAAGGAAAGGGCAGCAGTATTCATCTCTGGGTATATGTTTCTAAACAAAATGCCATCCAAGATGACATGTAATTAATTTAATTTTGACATTGATTTTAAAGTAACGATTGCCTAATTGTAATAATATTCTTAATGGACTTAATGTAAGTCACAAATCTTAAAATGTATTGATTAAGAATGACATTTGAATATTTGTACACGATAAATATGTTGTGGTAGAATGTATTAACAAAATAATTTACACCATCCTATGTAAAACTACATTTTTACAAATAAATAAATTTCTAATTCTAATTCATAAAATGTTTCTATGAAAGTTTTCCAGCATCGTTGGTGTTCGTTCGTTTTCAACTAGTGTGACCTGTTTTATTGCCAAAATCCATTTTTAGTCATACCCTATTTCACATGTTTTGAAATCCATCAACTAAAGTAAGACTACGCACTGTTTTTCATAGTAACCCAAGCTAAACACTATCATTTTTAACCGACTTCATAAAAAGGACGAGGTTCTCAATTCGGTTGTCTGTTTTTATCATTGTTACCTCTGAACTCCGTCGTTTATGACCGATTTGGAAATTATTTTTTTATTAGAAAGGATATACTTCCCTATAAGATTGCTCCCATTTAAAAAAAAAAACAAAATTCGGTTCTGATGATGAAATCCATGAAGAATTGAGAGAACTTCGCAAATATTATAAGCATAACTATAGTGATTTTTGTATTTTCATCAACAAGTCAAGTATTTGTATTCATAAAGTATCATGTGGTGAAGTGGAACTGATGAAGAAGACCACAGATGGCCACTTGATACCTAAGTATTTCACGGGTGGCGAAGTGGCGATAAGATATCTTGATTAATAGTTAAGCGACTATGACGGAGCAAAATAAATCGTGTTCAAAATGGTACCATCAAACTGATCTGATGATGAAGCCGGAAGGTAGGCACCGGAACCTCCGTAATAAAACAATGTATCCTAGCCGTGTTTCGGCTTATTGGAATTGTCATGAGCTGCACTTTGCCTATAAATGATTTTTAACCGACTTCATAAAAAGGAGGAGGTCCTCAATTATATTAAATACACAAAACAGTGAAAAATAACTTTAATTTCAGAAATCGCTCGTAAATAACGAAAAATACAGAGTCAAAGTCACCGACTTCCGAAATTAAAGTAATTTTTCACTTTTTTGTGTTTTTTTTTAAATAAAAATATTATCATATTTTCGTAGTAAGAAAGGACGTGCTATTGTTACGTTCTGAGTTTACTGTTTAGTAGTGCAGTGAGTTTTCTCTTCTAGATTTCCAAAACAAAACTCTACCAAGTTACCCTTACTTTTAATTAATAAAATAACATTCAATATTTAACCTTATCAATAAAGGTAATAAAGGCTGTGTTCCAAAATTACAGTTGAATAGATATTTTCGTTAAAATTAGTACGAAGTAAAGTCGAGTTCAGTTTCAGATGCGGGCACTCGGGCAGTGGTCAGTTTTGGGTGAATTTGAATTTGTAAAGGATACGATGAGTCCCTTTAGTTTATTCAGTAGGAGGTACCTACATTAATTAACTTTACATTTATATTATTCGGACTTAGAACATCACAGACCAGAGATCAACTAGCATATCACTGATAGTAAAATGTCAATTATAATCACCTCACCTTTTCATTTTCACTTACTAAGCGAATCTAATCTTAATTAATTGTTTATGCCTGAAGTATAATTAATTAGAGACTGATAATATGCAGTTAATTCTGTGTAATAGATAACGTTGCAATGTAATATAGGTCACACGTGGTCAGATACATAGCTCGTAGTTCACAAAGCGTACAAATAAACAGATAGATCTGTCAGTGTGTGTCAGCATTCAATTTTTTATCACTTTGTGTTAATACTAGCCTCTAAAACGCTACAAGCCTACAAAGTTATTTTGGCGCATGACCAAAATCAGTAATATCGCCGTCATCATGTCTTGTTTTTAGGGTTCCCTACATCATTCATCATCATTTCAGGCAGACGTCCACTGCTGGATATAGGCCTCGCCAATTTGGGTTTGCCATAATCGCCACGCTTGGCGATCGCAGTACTCGTATCTTGTTAACAAGCAAAGTTAATAAAAATCAGTTAAAAACCATTTATAGCCCGAGTGCATCTCATGACAATTCCAATAAGCCCAAACATGGCTATGGATACATTGTTGTATTACAGTTCTGGTGCATACCTCCCGGCTTCATCTTCAGATCAGTCCGATGGTAACATTTTCATCACAATGATTTATATAAATTTGCTTCAAAGTCGAAGCACCCGAACAAGTGGTTAGAGATGTAGCAGGTACACATTCTGAAAAAATTACCCTAAGGATATGAAGGACTTTTGCCGAATATCGCTTTACAATACGGACCAAAAAATTTGACAAAATAGTAATAGAATTTGGCAACTACCAAGCTGCCTCTTTAAACAAGAGGTCAACAGATGATCACATATTTACGCTCAAAAGGGTCTTTGACGGATTTCGACTGTCCACTACAGAAAACTACGTTCTTTATAATCCGTCTGGGATCTTGGGTCTTAAACTTTGATATTTATTCCTGTGAGATTTAAATACCTTTGTACATTAACATATTGACATTATTGACCTAGCTTTATCTCTGCGCTGTAAGAATTCATGAGGTAATAATTAAATAACATTTTTCCTCGGAACACATCCTTATTGCACCAATTTTTAAACAATACGTAACATAAGCATCATTTTAGTATAAATATAAACTCAGTACACGCGCACTTGCGATAAGCGTTCCGCTAAAAATATTTACATTAGCACAGACTTTATATTTAGTCCGCGATCCAGTTTATTGTTTACAGATGTAGGTAGACGACATTCATTCATCATTTTAACCGAAAGACATCCATTGTTGGACATAGGCCTCTCTCAAGTACCGCTATTTCGACTGGTTGTGTGCTCCCGCATCCTGCGGATTCCTGCGGCCTTCACAAGGTCATCGGTCCACCTTGTGGGAGGCCTTACAACGCTACGTCTTCCGGTACGCGTTCGCCACTCCAGTACCTTTCGTCCCCATCGGCCAATGTGCCCTGCCCACGTTTGGCAATTCTTCGGGCTATGTCGGTTACCTCGGTTCTCCTGCGGATTTCTTCATTTCGGATTCGATCACGTAGGGAAACTCCAAGCATAGCCCTCTCCATTGCCCTTTGGGTGACTTTAGCTTTCTAATAAGGCTTATAGTGAGCGACCACGTTTTAGTGCCATAGGTCATCACTAGCAACACACATTGGTCAAAGACTTTCGTCTTGAGACACCTCGGTCTGTGGGACGAGAAGATATTGCGTAGCTTCCCGAACGCTGCCCAGCGGAGTCGGATTCGACGATTCACCTCTTTCTCGAATTTGGACCTACCTAACTGACCAGTTTGTCCTAGGTAAACATACTCGTCCACAACTTCGAGAGTAGCGTCTCCGATCTTCATGAGAGTGTGTATTACATGGGCATTTGACATGACCTTTGTCTTGTCCATGTTTATTCTAAGAGATAGATAGACGTAGCTACTCGTTATTATGATCCTCAAACAAAATATACAGCTACAAGGATTTTTTGGCGCTCCAATGAAGTTGACAGGAGGGCGGTGTTGAAACATTTGGGCAATTGTTTTGTGAAATGTCACTTCAAATGTATAAAAAAAAAACAAGATTACGGCGCTTCCGCCGAATTTGGCCATGCGCCTAAATTGCCTTGTAGCACTAATATTTTCAACCTCTGCCGCTAACGCTGATCAAAGGCCTTCTATAAGGCAGTAATTGCAGCAAATCTATAATAGTCAAATTATTTTTCTATTTTGTGTCGATACTCTTGCGCCATCCCATCTTCCTGATGACTCGGCGTGCTGTGTTCGCGCTGCTGCTGCGGCTGCAGAAAATCTCAAGCGGCGAAAGTTTAATAACCTTGTCGGTCATTATATTTTGGAGCCGTTTGGGGTTGAAACCCTCGGTCCATGGGGTCCGAGTGTTCATGGTTTGTTCAATGAAATCTCTAAAGGCTGGTTGACGCTTCCCGTGACCCAAGCTCTGGCTTTTACCTTGGCCAGAAGCTAAGCATTGCCATACAACGTGGCAATGCTGGCAGTCTCTTGGGTACATTACCAATTGACGGCGATGTGGATGAATTTTTCGACGCCATATATTAGTTTGTTAATAGTTTTAGTTAGGTTAGTTTATTATATTTTAATAGTTTATTAGTTAATTTAAACGTACTTAAATAATAAATAAAATACACTAGTCTTAGATAAGTTAAAATTCTTTGTTTGTCTTTGATAATGCTGAACAGATTGCGAACATGAAGCTACACTTATCCTAAATGACAAGACATGGATTTATACTAGAAAATGCAGAGTTTTAGCGGTAATCTACATGAAGGTGAAACTGCAGGGCACTGCTAGTTGTCTAAGAATGATAATCTGGGTTACAAAGAACGAAACTGAAAAAGTGTTTTTTTTTTCCAGATTTTCATCATACATCTTCATGATTAAGAAGCAAGTCGCCTAACCTCTAAGCCATCCCTTGTGCTTGGCTATATTTATTATAGCTAATTAGTCTTACGTTCTTTGGTAATATTCATTTAGCCACGTTATCGTGGGTTCATTGGCCAAATAGCTTCGTAAAAATTATTTCACGCAATATAACTCTCGACCGATCTTTATAAAACTAAATACCTATGCTAAGACACGCAGAGTTTAATATTAATAGAAGTACATAATTATTTGGTGATATGTTAAATTTTCTAAGTTTCCAAGTTTAAACGTTAAAAGTTTCAATTAATCAAAAGGATGCTCAGTATTCTGAAGACTTCGATATTGACAAAGAAACAAGAGTTTCATTTTTATCAGAAGGGATACAAACAAATCGGTCATTCGACTTAAAATCAGACTTTCCGATTAACTACCAAGATATTATGTTTTCTAAGACTATCTTTCTGAAACAAATTTTCCTACGTATCTTTTTCGACTTCACATGTAAGAATAACAACCAAAATCCCTAGATATCCGAATAACGATGTATATCCGTCACGTAACCCTCCTAGGCCTCAAAGCCGGTGCGTAGTGGACTTGTGGCTATGATGTTTACATAGCCCTTCTGCGCCGCCATCTTAGCATCTTCTCAAAGCGAAATAGGTTGACCTCTTTAGCTTGACCTGCTTGATGATGACGCTTTTCATTGGCTCTTCAGAAATAAGGTGTAAAAACATTGAGATATGTTATGAACGGTAAGAAGTGTGCGTGTCATTTAATGAAAGAATAAGAAGAAAGAGTTATGACTGCTTTCACTAACAACTCGGCTCAGCAGTGGCACTGTTTTTCTACAAAAACTGTAACCAATTTTTGTTATTAGCTGTAAGAAAGCCAAGTTTTCCTAATAACATAAAATAAAGTTGTAAATCCAACAACGTGCTTTTATTCAGTGGGAGCAGTGATGGCCCAGTGGTAACAGCCCCGACTTACAAGTTGTAGGTCGTGGGTTTCGAACCAAGGCAGGCGCTTTACTTTGAGTAAATAATCTCGTCACCACAAACACCAAAACGGTGAATGAAGACATCGTGAGGAAACCGGCATGTCTTAGAACCAATAAATTTGAAAAAATGTGACATCTATTATCGCCCAGTCTCTCTCGAAGAGAGAAGGCCTGTGTCCAAGCAGAGGGAACATTATAGGTTCATTATGCATTTATTCAAGCATATACCCTGTTAGGTGTCGCTAAATTTTAGTGAAAAAGGATGTAAATCCTCTAAGAGATCTACAGCAATCTTGGGACATAGGCACTATACTAAAACCTTTTTGTTTTGGAAAGAAGCCTATTTCTTCCTGAATTGAGTTTTAGTAAGTTTTGATCTTAATTTTTTGGAAAGTTCACTGAATGCATAGGTCTTATAACGATTATGGGATTTGATCTACATGTACATTGTAATTTTAATTACAATTCTTAGCTTCCTGGGTTTAGATTAGGTATGTAGCTGTAAATTCAAATTCAAACTCATAGCATTTATTTCAATTAAACCTTTTAATAAATTTTGAATTGTCAAGGAGTCGATCAGACAGAAATATGAAAGTAAGTAAGTAATCATTTTTTTTTTTTGATGCTAGTTGCCCATTCCAAAGCCTGGTAGTTACCTATGCAGAAGAATGGGTAAACAACTTCGTGGACACTCTTTTAAATTATATTGTTACAAAAATATTAGTTACATCATTAATGTTGAATTTAAAATTATATGTGGGAACGATGTAAAAAAAGACGTAAAATCTCAAATTGAAAATTTCCGATAGAACCATCGATTTAGAATACCCCGTATAAAGGCTCGTACAGACTCGCGCGACATGGCGGGCGCGACAGGCAGCGACAAAGAAAGTGTGCTACTAGTGTCGCGTCGCGCCCGCGATATCGCACTAGTCTGTACGAGCCTTAAAGAAAATCGTTTTTTTTCTATGATGATCGATAATTTGTGGACAGCAATGACTTGGCAAAATAGTATTGACGTAATCTTTATTAATAACTACTACTATTTACCTATGGTACTTTTCGAACAAGTTTTTTTGAATAAAGTTAAATGCAAAAAGTAAGTACGTACACATGGCATGCGAGTAAATGATTTATCAAATGGACTCTGGAATTAAGATAAAAAATATGTTATTGTTTCCAGCAATATTTAAATAACTATTAATAGATAACAAAAATGTATACTTCTTTTTACCTTGATTCTGCGAGCTTACAATAATAATGATACACATCAACATAAAATGGACCAAGCAAAATGATCATATAGGTTCTATTTCAGGCCAAATACAATTATTGCTCGAAAAGTGTGTGTTATATGTATAGCTTGATATGTAGCCGTGTGTACCTACAACTCTGCATCAAAATGTTGATCTACTACCTAATCTCGATGACGATTATTTCGGCTACTAGACGTAACATCCGATAACTTTCTGCGTAAGTAAATATTAATTTTATTTTATTTCGTATGAGTATTTTATATCACCTTTAATTTATCTTAATTTATGTATTAAAACGGACACTTTTACCTATGTTTTTATTATTCTAGCGTATGGCACCCGTAGGTTGCAGCTGAAAATCAGCGTCACTTGGTACACCTTGTGTGTCATCTGACATTATGCTGAGCTGAGGCCCTTTTGGCATTATAATCATTGTTTTCTGTTTTTTATAGTTTTAAGGTGTATTTTTTGCTGTAATGCCAATAAACGCATTTTCCTTTCTTTTTTTTCTTTTTACAATAATACGGTGTGTTATTAAACGGAATTGTTTACTGTTAAGGGGGAAGCGTCATGGCGTCAGGGTAGACCGCGAAATTCAAATTTTCTTACGTTTTTAGTGTCATTTTTTTTTTTTGTGTATGGCATCTCGGAGGTATAACCACTGGGGGTTCCTGCTCCTTAACCGGGCTTTCCTGTGGTGCCGCAAGCTCCTAACGAAGTTTACGCCTCCAGCCAGGGGGTTTTCACTATAAACTACTTATGCTAGACGACTGCTCGCTAAGGGCACCCCAGGTGGGGCTCGAACCTCGGCTTAGGGCAGTGTCGGAGGGAGGGTGGCAAGGGACCGTCGGTGGCTGGATAATATCAGGGTTCTGATTATTAATCGGGGGAGTTTGGATTACAGGCTCAGCTAAACCACATGCTGGCACATCGTTAAGCGTCGTCAAGGGACGGGGAGGGCTTATTAATCGGGGTGGGTTTCGCGCGGGACCTCTAAAGCGAGGTCGGAATTGTGATCGTGTTCGTGTTGTGTGTACTCTTCGAGCTGTACTAGTTTCCCTACGGCTCTCCTGAATGAGAGTGGTGGGGTCGTCTGGGTCGGTCAGTGCGTGCCTTGGACGGCGGATCGTACTAATGCGGGAGGGGGTATAATTGGCGGCCTGCACAACGAGAGTGTTGCGGTGGGTGGCGGCAGAGTCGAAGAATCGCTTGGAAGAGCGTTTCAGAAATTGGGCTATTGTAGGCATTCTAAGCTCTACATGGAGGTTTGTGTTCCGAACGAACCAGGGGGCTCCCGTGCATTTACGGAGGAAACGATTTTGAATGATTTGCATCTTATGGATGACATGTGATTTTGCTTGGGCAAAGACTGGACTCGCATAGGTCATGATGGGGCGGATGCACGCGGTGTACAATCGCAATTTGCACTTGAGTGACAATTTGCTATTTTCGTGGACAAGGGAGTGAAGCCTATAGAGAGCGAAGGCGGCGCGCGAACGCACCTTACTTACATGCTCAGAAAAGGAGAGGCGTTGATCGAGAATGACACCTAGATATTTGGCTCGCTTCTCCCAAGGGATAGGCTTGCCGAACATGGTGACAGGTTTGGGCTTTGGGGGGATTTTTCTCGGTTTTATGAAGAGGACCGCTTGGCTTTTGTCAGGATTGACTTCGATCCGCCACTTTCTAAACCACGCACCGAGCTTGTCGGCTGCAGTCTGGAGAGTGTTGGTAATGACATTATGACTCTTCCCTCTGTAGTAAACGGCCGTATCGTCTGCGAACAGAGCCAACTGAGCCTTTTTAAACTTCGGGATGTCGCTGGTGTAAAGCGTAAAAGCCAGGGGGGATATCACAGAGCCCTGAGGGACTCCTGCGCGTATGGGATGGGAGGAGGAGAGGGCTCCCTCTATGCGATAGCGAAAGGTGCGATTCGACAAAAAGTCTCGTAAGATGAGCACGAGACGCTCGGGCACACCAAGTTGGTACAGCTTGTAAATCAAGCCGTTGTGCCAGACTTTGTCGAACGCTTTCGCTATATCAAAGAAGATAGCTCCTGTCATAAGGCCGCGTTGAAAGCCGGCGCTTATGTCCTCGACTATACGGTGGACCTGATGGGTCGACGAATGTTTGGTACGGAATCCAAACTGTTCGTGGGGGATAAGGCCCTTAGTCTCGGCGTAGTCTCTGAGACGCTTATAAATAAGCCTCTCGTAGAGTTTGCCCATGACTGTGAGCAGGCTAATGGGGCGGTAGCTCGCGGGCTCCTTCTTGGGTTTACCGGGTTTGGCAATACCGATTACTGTGGCCTCTTTCCACACTTGCGGGAAGACATTATTGTTCATGGCTCCATTGAAGATGGTGGCCAAGAGCATTATCAGGTGGGCGGGGAACAATTGGACCACCCTATTGGTGATACCATCAGAGCCAGGGGCTTTACGAGGTTTCAGACCCTTTATGAGCTCGTGCACTTCCGCCGGTGTGACGGGAGCCAGAGGATACTCAGGGTCTTCAACGGGCGGGAGGGAGGCTCTACGTTCGACTTCAGCGTCGACCTCATCGAGGTGAGCTTGGTCTACTGGTTGAGAGCTGGGCGAGCACTGGGCCTCTAGACTGTCGGCTAAGCATTCGGCTTTGTCGATGTCTTCGAAAGCGAGAGACGCGTCTGGGCGGATCAGTGGGGGCATTGAGGCTGAGCCACCTCCTCGGGGATTGAGTTTCCTTTGGAGTTGCCAGAATGCTAGATGGTTCGGCTCTAGGCTGCTCAGTAGCTTATCCCAGTCGGCGTCACGAAATTCCTTCACGCGTTTACTTACAGCACGCTGCAAGTAGCGCATGTGGATTTTGTTAGCCGTGCAGGGAAAGCTACTGTACGCACGGACGGCTGCGTTCTTCTCCGTCATCAGTGCACGTACATCGTCCGGCAGTTTCCCGCGACGGTTATCCGTCGCCGGAACCTCCCTTGAACATGTGTTCAGGACAGATTGTACGTGCTCTGTGAGAGAGTCGATCGCGGTCGTCGTGTCTGCGATAGAGTCGAACTGGTCGGGGATCGAATCCAATTGGGGGGACGTGTTAGCTTTCAAGCTTTCGCCTACTCGCTTCCAGTCCGTTATCCTTTTGGTACGCGGGGGGATATTGGGGTCGTGAAGACCTATGCGAGGGGCCATTTCTACGAGAACAGGTCGGTGGTCAGAGTGAAGCTCGTGGTGCACCTCTATAGAGACCAACCGTAGGTTGATGTTCTTTAGAAGTGCCACATCGAGCACGTCAGGGGCATGGTCAGGATTATGCGGATAGTGGGTGTGATTCATCGGGGCGATGATATCAAAATTTAGGAGGGGGCAGAGGTCAAAGAGGACTTTACCCCTATGGGAGGTGAGTCTACTATTCCAGGCTGGGTGCTTGGCATTGAGATCACCCGCCATGATGACGGAATCACTCATGCTCAAGAGGGTGCTAAGGTCGTCGGTCAGTAGTCGATCTCGGATAGGATCAATTGTAATGGTAGGGGGCAGATAGGCTGATATTATCGTTATAGATGGGTGGCCCGTCATACCGATTCGGCAGATCGAGACTTCTAATAGGGACTTTAGGACAGGAGGGTCTATGGGCGTGCAATAGAGCTCTGATTTATAATAGATTAGAGTACCTCCCAGGTGGCACCGCGACCTATCGTTGCGAATTATACGATAATTCGCAATTGACGGGTTACGGTGCCTGGGTTTTAAAAAGGTCTCTTGAATTAGGAAAACGTCTACCTTATGATCGCCGAGGAATTCGGTGATCTCTGAGTTTTGGCCGTCCAAGCCATTGGCGTTAAAATAACCTAACATTAGGGATCGGGGTTTGTTTCTAGCGGGGGACCTAGTATCCATTAAGTGGTCTAGGGGTGTTGTTCGCGAATCTAGACAATGCTTGCGTGATCTCGGGATACGCATTGTAGATTGCCTGAATTTGGTATAAGTCACCGGCGTTGGTCGCGGCGACTATCTCATCGGCCATCCTCCTCGCGCGGGGGGTGAGGAAGACCATGTAGGTGGAAGAGATCACCTGGAAGGGATCTACTTTGTTGACACCGGCCACGGGAGTGGGGGTGTGGTTGGGAGGGGGTCGCGCATACGGAGCGGCGGCGACGGGCGCGGGCGCGGGCGCGGGCGCGGCGGCGAGGGGCGCGGGTGCGGTGGGGGGCGCGATGGTCGCGGGTCTCGATTGCGAGTTCTCGAATCGGGTTCGCGGGTCCATTAATCGGGGTATACTGGCCTGAGGGGCCTGGGGAGCGACTGCCTGAGGGGCGGTTCTAGTCTGGAGATTAGGGAAAGCCTGCTGATGGTGCAGGTAATTCCAGGGACTGGGTCTCTGGGGACTCAGTCTTACTGGTTCCAAGTAGGACGGGCATTCGCGGAATTGACGCGCGTCGGTACGCTTCGCTAAGCGAGGGGGCGCGGATTTTGGGGCTTTAGCGCAGCCACGGTAGTTTTTAGTGTCAGGTTGCATTTTGATTTAAATATGATTTGCGACCGTAACAAATGTGTTTGCAGAATTAGAATCAATAATATAACTCCTAAGTTCGTTTATGTGAAAATGGGCATGGCAAATTGCGCGCAGAACAGATGGCCGTTGGGGCCGTAAGATTCTGGAGTGGCGACCGGTAACGGAAGACGTAGCGTTGGAAGGCCTCCCACAAGGTGGACCGATGACCTAGTGAAATCCGCAGGAATCTGCTGGATGCTGGAAGCACACATAACCGGTCGAGGTGGTGGTGCTTGGGGCAGGCCTATGTCCAGCAGTGGACGTCTTTCGGCTGAAATGATGAATGATGAAGTTCGTATAATCCGAATGAATGACTATTTCATGAAATAACTTTTAGGATTATAATTAACTTAGGGAGTTGTATTACTGATTCTAATGATTATAATTTAGGAGTAACTATGGCTTCTTCTATTTAAGACTAGCTGCTTCCCGCCACTTCACCCGCGTGGCTTTATTAAAATAAAATGAAAGAATATACGGTACATAGAACTAAAAAAAATCTTTTTTAATTTTTTTGTCTGTCTGTCTGTTCCGGCTAATCTCCGAAACTGCTGGACTGATTTTGACAGGACTTTTACTGGCAGACAGTTGATATTATAAGGAGTATTAAAGAAGGCTTTTTCTATTTTAGACTAGCTGCTTCCCGCCGCTTCACCCACGTGGTTTTTCTAAAATAAAAGACAAGCCACTCAGAATCTAGGTACTGGGCTAATTAAGTTGCAATATGGTCCAAATTTATGAACTTCTGTGACCTAAACACGGACGTGTAACGTAAATAAATGAATTTTGAATAATTATGGGGGTCACTTTAGGGGAGCAAATTAGATAAGTATAAAAAAAAAAGTTTTACTAACCCTACCGTGTGACATATCAAATGAAAGGGCTTATTGTGACATTGAAACGAAGTCCAAGGACATTATTTCGTACATTAAAAGGAAGACAAATGTGGAAATTTCGTTGAAAAAAATGGATATGAAAAGGAAGAAATGCTATGCGGCCTACCTAAACGTAGTTTGAATGTTTTTTATGGATGAAAACTTATGGCCTGCGGGGGTTTTATTTCGTGGGTTTGTTTATTATGATGGCATATCAGAGAGGAGGCAGAGTGACCTGCGGCCGAGTGCTTTTTTCATTCATATGTTTCTCTATAGTCATGAAACAGTCTCTTCCAGGATCTCCAATGTGTTCTAACAAGCCACGTGATTATGATTCCTTTAGGTATTAGCGATTTCTGAGAGGCTTATTTTCAGCAGTGGACATAATAAGTATTTATTTAATATTATTTGCTTACATTTTTAAGTCAGGAAGACTTTAGACTAGTCCGTTACGACTATTCATGACTAGTTCTCGACTAGTTTCGGAGTAGTCACAAGTAAAAGTTCCTTCTTTATAAATGTAAAAACAACCAGCCAAGTGCGTGTCGGATCACGCACAATGAAGGGTTCCGTAGTTGGGATGAATTGATATCAAGAACAAACTTAACATAGTAGTTGAAATACGTGCTCTCCCATACATTCCAACTGCAAATGTAAGTTGGTTGACTCGTTATCTTGTAAAGCCTACTTTCCCATGATGGTTTTCCTTTTAAATTCGTTATATTTTTCACATATCCACAATCAATCATTTAGCTGGCAGAGGGAGAGACACTTGACTTTAACAAAAATTAGCACTTTAAAGCTTAATATTACGCTAACGGATTCCTGAATCGAAAAACGATTTTCACAAACCCGCAATATTTTTTAAAACAGACAGACGGACATGGCGAAACTAAAAGGGTTCCTTGTTGACTATGAAACCCTAAAAAGTCACAAGAAATAAATGTGTTTTGCCTGCCCTAGCTATAAGAAAACCAATTTATTTAGATATACTGATGAAAAGATACAAAAAAGAGAATCTCTTCAACTTCATTCGCCATAAATACAGCCTCACACAATAATTCAATGAACAGACGGATATAGACAGGTCTAGACTGGATTTCTGGAAGTTTGTTTAGTTGTTCAGTTCAATGTCAACCATTCACGCGTAGTCTGTGCTAGTCTGTAGTGCGCAGGTAAATCGATCCCGCTGCGTTTTCCGGCCCCTACGATGTAAATTGAAGCGTAGGGGTCGTTGCACTGCCTGAAGGGTTGCCTGTGGGGCTTGTTTAAGGTGGACGGTACGGGGACGATACGGTAAACTTATACACATGTTCACCAACATTTTAATCAACTGTTTAGATATTTAGGCCTGTGTTCACCAACATTTAAATCAACTGTTTAGATATTTAATCAGTTGATTACTCAAAATTTCATAGGAAATTTGACATAAACCAACTGTTTAAATACCTAACCGGTGGTTTGAATGTTGGTGAACACAGGCCTTAATCAGTTGTTTACTCAAAATTTCATAGGAAATTTGACATAAACCAACTGTTTAAATACCTAACCGGTGGTTTGAATGTTGGTGAATACAGGCCTTAATCAGTTGTTTACTCAAAATTTCATAGGAAATTCGACATAAACCAACTGTTTAAATACCTAACCGGTGGTTTGAATGTTGGTGAACACAGGCCTTAGGAAGTTTGACATAAACCAACTGTTTAAATACCTAACCTGTGGTTTGAATGTTAAATCAACATTTAAATCAACTGTTTAGATATTTAATCAGTTCTTTACTTAGGAAATTTGACATAAATCAACTGTTTTTAATACCTAACCGGTGCAGGTGGTTTGAATGTTGGTGAACACAGGCCTTAGGCCTGTGTTCACCAACATTCAAACCGCCGGTTAGATATTTAATCAGTTGTTTACTCAACATTTCATAGGAAATTTGACCTAAACCAACTGTTTAAATACCTAACCAGTGGTTCGAATGTTGGTGAACACAGGCCTTAGGCCGGTGTTCACCAACATTCAAACGACCGGTTAGGTATTTAAACAGTTGGTTTATGTCAAATTTCCTATGAAAATTTTATTAAACAACTGATTAAATACCTAAACAGTTGATTTAAATGTTGGTGAACACAGGCCTTAATCAGTTTATCTAATCTCCTGTTTAAGGATTCACTAGAATTGTAAATCACTACAAGTTGGTTAGTTCATTTACATGTTGAAATACTACTGAGATAATTATGTTAATTTAAAGACGTGCTTCACTGTAACCTAGGGTCTACAAATTAGTTTTTATTTAAGTATATTCTATTTATATTTTATGCCCTTTCAACGTCAAAAGGAGCAGCTCTATTTTCTGTAAGATGGTGGAGGTTGCTGTGTTTTGGTTCTCTGTAAAGTAACACACCTCTGCACAATTATTCAAAATTATTTTATAAAGTTTGTTGTATGGACAAGTCGCGTTATTTGAGTTCAAAGATTAAAAACAGTAGTAATGTACTTAAAACGACTTGGAATATTATTAATATTGAAACGGGAAAGTCTAGCAACCGAAATAATGACTACAGCCTGTCAATTAATAACAACACAATAAAATCAGACTGATATGACGCCGCGGCCTTTGAAAATTTCTTTTCGGATATTCCCGTTTCAACTACTAAATTCCTAAACTCTTCACCTTCCGTTGCTGAGTCTTTGCTTGATAATGTTAATGTTTGCGATTCGCTATTTCTTTGAGCTGGTTACTAACGATGTAAATAGCGCGATGTCAAAAGTAGTTCGATGGTACAATGTTAATAATATACTTCTTAAAGAAAAAAAAAAAAAAAAAAAACAAATGCCAAAACTAATGGTATAAAGGGCGAAGAGTCCTGAAGATAGCATAGTATTCTTGGGATTGACTTCAGATGATAGGTTTCAGTGAGGCTCACATTATAGATAAATTGTCTAAGAAGCTGATCCACAGCATACGCTGATAGAATTTTTTTTAATTTAACTGACAAAATAGCTAAAGTAAACTAAATAAACTGTCTTTACAGCCCGTTTAGTGTACTTTAGCTATTTTCATAATGTAATGTCGTACGGTATTCTGTTGTGGGGAAATGCCGCCATCATCCAGTCTATCTTGGTTTTTCAGGAAAGATCTTCCACGGACAGGCCATCACGTCATGTCGTCATCGTGTCGTCGGTTACCACCTCGTACCATATAAATGGTGGTCAGATTATGGCGTGGTATCGGTGCGTTGTCTGCAAGTCTATGGTAATAAATACGTCCTTGTATTTCAGGCAAAGTGGTATTGGCAACGTACGTAATGTAGTTGTTTATCATATTTGTGAGACAATAAATTAAGACTCGTCAGGTTTATGGCTTAGGAGTTGGAATAAGTTGGAATGTAGGAAAGTGAGGTGCTGGAAAATGAAACCAGGAATGGTGGACTTAGCTAAGTTACTTTCAAAAATTATAATATCAGCTTGTAACTGACCCACGGTCTTTGCAGCAGGGAAAATATTAATGGCTGATCCATTAAATATGTACAAAGCTAAATATCGGAAGTGGTAGTGACCACGAGGTAGTTGGCGACTTCAGATAAATTAAGTATTTATGTAATCTTTTTTCCTCATTTGTAATTTAAAAGAACCATATTTGTATTTATGAGTACATTACAATAAATCTATCAGTAAAGGGGTGAATAAATTCATGAATAGATTTCAGGTGGATTGATGTCGATAACGTATGAAAATGACCGTTTTACTTGAGCGACATATGAATGAATAAATAAATAAAGACAAGCATTGAGACCAAACTTATACAGACAGGTTTATTGAACTTCGTTAAAATGATAACAAACTTGTTTGCCTTTTTCCTGGAGTTGTGTAATTAATTTTGGATTTTTTTTTTGTTAGATGTTCTGTGGTGTAATTGTGTAACACACTTACAGTAGCAATGGCTTTCATTTTGACAGTTCAACAACATTCATTGTGTTATTTACGTTGTTGAGTAGACAACAACGAAATTTATTTGGGGAGTCAGTTTACAAGGGATGGAAAGATTGATGAAGATGAAGAAGAAGAAGAAGAGTGAATGCGGGGAATAAAGTGAATGGTGCTATACATGCGCGTGAGACCAACTAGTCGATGCCCAAAATGGCTCGACTGGCTGTTCACAATGGTGTGCTGGTGCCTACGCTTATGTATGGAAGTGAATGTTGGGTATGGCAAAAGAAGCATGAAAGTAGAATAAATGCTGTGGAAATGCGTTCCTTGCGAAGCATGTGTGGCGTGACTATAAATGTTAGGCTGAAAAATGATGTGATAAGGCAAGGGTGTGGTTTAAAAGAAGATGTTGTTACAAAAATTGAAAAGAGTATGCTTAGATGGATGGCGACATACAAGAGGTATTTATTTACAAGGCAGATGTGAGTGTAACATAACTTGATTTGTGGCCGTGTGTACGAGTCCGACTCACACTTGGCCGATTTTACTTTTCTTGTAATTGCGATGGCTCTTGCATTTTCTCCAGTGTTTATATACATACAGGTAAATAGCTGTGTTTTAACCTGTTATATGTAACGGAAGCAGCAGGTGTGGCGCTAAGCAAATCTCATTACCTCAGCCCTACGCTAGACTTAATTAGAATATAATTATAATAGTGAGGGTAATTTCCTCTGTTCTAGCGATTCTTATGCCAAGAATCGCTTTGAATTAACTTACCCATTAATTGCTAATTAGCAAGTTCTTGTAATGCCAAGTATTTTGAACCATAAGTAGGCTTTATAAGTATTCCATAAAATAGTGGTGTTGATTGATGTTTCCACGAAGTTACTTACAACCTTTTGATAGATTACCGTTACAATAAGAAGGACAATTTTTTTACTTATCCGGTTTTTTAAATTAATACATATTATTATTTACTCATGTGCTGTTATTAAATTAAAACGTGGAACGTAAACAAACACGACGCGTAAGAGAAAGAAAGAAAAATATTTTATTTGGGACTCGCGCAGGAAATATAAACAGTAAAAAGGAGCATTTAAACTAACAAAAATATTCAAAACAAAAATAAAATTAAAAAAGACCAGTGCGATGCCAAAAATGCTCCTATCTCAGCATAATGCTGCGATATTCAAAAAATATATGCCGCAGCGCTAGTATTCTGATACGGCTTCAACTGGCCGAGTCGTTATAAACCTGGTTTCTCTTCGTACGCGGCGAAGCCGCCAGTGGTACGCACACACGCGCCTCATGCTTGTAATAGTGTACCTATTATGACGCGTTTGAATGAAGCTTTATTCTCTGTTCCGTTTATTTACTCATGTGGTAATACCTCATTTCAAGTTAATTGATTCCAAGAATTTGTACCTACATGAGGAATCAACAAAGATTTTGAAGCCAAATTAATGCCCTTTAAACCTTCCGTCAGCTTTGGGTAGGACCGAAGAATAATGGAGTCTTTATAAAGCAATTAACTATAAGGGTCATAGCTTTTATTAAACCGTTGGCAAATAAATATTTGTCGTGCCTTTCATGCACGAGGTTGTGGGTTCAATCCGGGCAAGTACACATGGCTTCATATTATCAAGCTATACTTTTCCAGTATAAGCTGATCTAGCATTGTATAGGATTTCAGTACAAAGAGAGGCTTATACTGGAAACGTATAGCTTGATATGTAGCCGTGTGTATCCGATGTGACTTTTTCAATTCATATATTTATTATTATGTTTTCTGAGTCTATCTTGGACATTACTGACATGTAATGACATATGGCACTGAAACGTGGTCGCTCACAATGGGCCTTATTAGAAGGCTAAAAGTCACCCAAAGGGCAATAGAGAGGGCTATGCTTGGAGTTTCCCTACGTGATCGAATCAGAAATGAAGAGATCCGCAGGAGAACCAAGGTAACCGACATAGCTCGAAGAATTGCCAAACTTAAGTGGCAATGGGCAGAGCATATTGCGCGTAGAACAGATGGCCGTTGGGGCCGAAAGGTTCTGGAGTGGTGACCGCGTACCGGAAGACGTAGCGTTGGAAGGCCTCCCAGTGGACCGGTGACCCTATGAAAGCCGCAGGAATCCGCTGTATGCGGGAAGCACAGAACCAGTCGAGATGGCGGTGCTTGGGGGAGGCCTATGTCCAGCATTGGGCGTCTTTCGGCTGAAATGATGATGATGATGATTACTGACATCGGTTTAGAAAAACCGTGTGGAACTTGGACTTTTAAATTATATAAGTCAAAAAATCGCCAACTCGTCTTGAGCAAGCGTGATGGTGATCCATGTTCAAGCCTTCTCTGTATGAGAAGATGCCTTAGCCCTGCAGTGGGACAATAATAGGCTCGTATTAGTATAATTTCATGGGAAATAGATAAGATAGACAAAAAAAATGCCTATCACACAAAACAAATTGTTATGTACATACATACGTACACACATCAAAAAAAGTTTGCGATCACTTTGTAAAATAGAAATCTTTTTTGTTAAAGTCAAAGTCAAAGTCAAATCATTTATTTCAAATAAGCACGAAGATGCACTTTTGAACGTAAAAAATTACATGAATAGTTAATTGATTCTAGTTGCGCCTTCCAAAAGGTAGTTATGTATGGAGAAGAATAGGCAAGAAACTCCATACTTACTCTTTTAAAATGTTAACAATAGTTTGTATACATTAATTAATAATTATAGGTGAAGACGATGTACCTAGATTAATAATAAAAATTACTTACCACAATTGGTAAAAAGAATGATAAGTGAAGTAATGTTAGGTACGGTAGATTATATTATATTATGATTCGGCTCGCCTGACTTAAACCCAATAGAGCACGCGTAGGATGCTCTTAAGCGAGCTGTTTGGAACCGTCAGCCACGTCCCCAGACAGTGCCAGAGCTCAGGGAAGCCGCTATTCAAGAATGGGACAGGTTACCCCAAGAAATGCTGGATAACTTGATTTTCAGCATGCCCAGGAGGATCACCGCTTGTGTTCGAGCCAGGAGAGGAGTTATATTATATTGAATATAAACCTTTGGATAAATAGTCTTTTTCTTTCTATCAAATTTTTGTTACAATTACATTATAATTAATTACTAATTTCTTTTTTTATAAAAAATAAAAAGTAGTTTATTTTTTAATTTCAAACAGGGTATTTCTATTTAAAGAAAACACACAACAAAAGAATTTTTCTTGATAAAGTTCAATTTAAAAATTTATATTAGCTTATGCACTAGCATAAGCTGATATAAATTTTAATTTTAGTGATCACAAACTTTTTTTTTGATGTGTTTACGTACTACAATGAAATTTTACAAGAAGCAATTTTATTATACTTAACTACATTCTGGGGTAGGAAAATACCAATAGAGTATTTTTTCCATAACTTCATAAAATATCGACATATGTAGGTCTGAATGCCAACTAGAGAATATCTGTAGCGTAGAGCTTACCATACCAGCCCATTCGGTGATTGTAGATTGTTTTTATTAGCATACAGGAAGGACGCTTTGCTGACAATAACTTGCATAGTTAGCAATCAGCTGGATTCTGTAAAAATGTCACACTAACAACTGCTGATCAATGGTTTCTCAACTATCGATCAGAAGAGGAAAATGTTGATAATATATTTTCGATCTTAGGTTTTTATTAGCAAATAAGAGAAACATTTTATAAATTACGTAACACGATAAAATACTCCAATAAAATTATTTGCAATTATTGTCATTACGTTTGCGGCAAATATAACAATCGGTCGTTATTACACGGATACAGCCGCGAAGACAATAATCAATAACAAATTGTGAAAATTGGCATAAACAAGTTACGTAGGACGACGAAATTAGTTCAAAGGATGCCACGTACACCCATTCCCAAGTGATTTCTTGAAAATTGACAAATATCCTAGCGGAGGTAGAACCCTTGCTTAGTAGAGAGGAAAATCAAACTTTCTGCGTGAGATGACCCAATTTGGATCATCACGTGTGTTAGATTAGTTTTATAACACCTCACCAAGTCACCATCTCTTTGCCTTAACGTCAACTAAGATTTTTATCGCAGTAAAAGCCTCTCCTACGTTACGCCACGACACCAGGCTCTCCGCTTGTCGCATCCAGTCTTTACTACCCATCCAACAATGGCCATCAGTCTTTCGACAACATATGGCCAGCTAGCACTACCACTTCAACAGATATAATTGTAGAAATTTCACCGTGAAAATTTAAGTGAAGTAAGTGTCATTCCACCAGGGGCCTAAGTCTACTAATTTACAAACGTTACAATGGTCTCGCCATTGTGAGTATTTGACAGTGTTTGTATGGCAAATCTGTCAAAAACTCACAATGAAGAGACCATTGCAACGTTTGTACATTAGTAGACTTGGCCCCCTGATGCTAGGGTTGACACTATTGACAGCTCACTTCACCTTGTGGCATCTTTTGAACTAATATCGTCGTCCTACGTAACTCGTTTATGACAATTTTCACTAAGTTACACTTTCTTTAAAAGACCAAAGCCAACAACCAGTCTTACCATCTGGGTTGTTGAGGTCAGATTGGCAGTTCTGGTATTCAGCTGCATCCGGTTAGAGTGGAAGCTGACCCCATCTGCCTAACCCTGAAAAGGTTAGGGCAGATGATGATGATGAGAAGACCCAGAGTCACCTTCACCAGTGTAGTTTATTGGGATACTAGCAGGGAGAGACTACATAACTAGGTCGCAGTTGTTTTTATGTAATATTCGTATAACTTAAATTAATGATAATCGTGCGACACTTGCGTTGCGGTTGCCCTTGCAAGCTCCGATATTGGTTTCCAGAACAATTTATTGGAGCAAAATGCACTCAAATTTTATAGATGCCTTAGCAGCTGTGTCCCTGTAATATCGATCGATTTTTATGTTTGTCGCAAACGTTAAGACAATAATTGCAAATAAATGGAGTATTTTATCGTGTAACGTAACTTATAAAATGTTTCTCTTGTTTGCTAATAAAAACCAAAGAAGATCGTTTATTTGTCTGTCAAATGTTATTATTATAACATTTTCCTCTTTTGACCGATAGTTGAGAAGTTACTATTTAGCAGTTGTTGGTGTTAATAGCCATAATTATGTGAATTGAACAATCTTATGGCAGCCTTTGCACCATAGAAACTTCGAGTGTCTAACACCCGCTAGTATTTTTCCTACACGAAGCAATGACAGTCACTTTTTAAATTGCATAACATTAAAATCACAATTGTTGCTGGCGATGATACGCTATGCAACTGGCAAACAATCGCTAGTCACTATTTTTATGATAGATAAAGAATTTGATATTTTTAGACTTGCATTGCTGAATTGGACCTTAACTCACGTGCCAGCCAGTAAATTAGGTTTATATTTAGACCGCCTACTACATTTTAGTGAGTAAATAATGTGTGTACTCTAAGCCAATCAATACCTACATGATTATGATTTGCATTGTTAGGAGTTTGTCAATGAGTTCTATTGTTTAGCTGTAGAGTTAATTATTGAATTGCAAAGTCAGATTTAAAGTTATTAATTATTTTGGAGCTGTTTCATTCAGTTGATGTTTTCAGTTCATACAGAATCGTTGGTTTCTTTGACTTTTGGGTTAGTTCCTGACTGAAAGTTGTTTACTAAGTCAGTACTTTCCCTTTATATGTTGCTAACCTAACTATCACCTATGTAGTGGGTTCCCTCTGATCCCCGAAGCGTTACAGAGGTGTAATATCATATCACAGTTCACTGCTCGTCGATATTAGATCGAAGGGTTCGATGGACTATTTATTAATTAATTATCATCAGTAATTGGACTGGTATTTCTCAGTAGCAGCCCGGAGTCTAAATTTGAGCCCGGTTGATAGCCATAAGCTTGCTGCCTATAACATGGGTGGGACTTAAAACATAACCCCGCCCTAATTGCTCAGGAACCGAATTTTGATATATTTTTGTCTAGCAGTAGTGTTAGTTTTTGCTTGAACTTTCTTAGTTGAATGTTTGTTGGTGGCTTGCTGCACGCTTTGGTGTTTACTGTTAGTGCAGCAAGCAATTGTTATAAATAAATAAATAAATAACGGGTGAAATGTGGGTTTTCTATAGGTACAGTCAGCTGCAGAGAAATCTCACCCCCTAGCAATGAATAAATACATTGCTAGGGGGTGAGATTTCTCTGCAGCTGACCGTACCTCTGAATAACCCGTCGGGGATTTCAGGCGCGATGTTTGTGTGTAGTAACTGAACATCCCGATAGAAATGAAAAGTAATTTCAGACATCCTCATGGGATATTCTAATCTTATATAAAATGTACGTGGAGTAACTGCCAAGTTGGCAACTCAGTCATCCCAACATACATTTTCTGCGTACAGATGGTTGTATAATTTCAAACTTTTGATTATTCTTTCGACTTGATAATGTAGATAAAAGATCTTTTGTCTGACCTTTTGTTTTTTGTATAATCACACCACCTTGCAAACGTGTTGCTTTAATTATACCTAAAGCTGCTTTCAGACCACGCTATAATATAATAATATTATAGCGTAGTCTGAAAGCAAAAGAATCTCTAAGCTGATGTACTTAGAGATTCTTTCAGTAACACGGGTAATAGACAACTACTCTAAAAAGCCACCCAGGGTCAGGTATCCCCATAGGTCCTCAAATATGACAAAGTCATGTCAAGGGGTTAGGCAGCAGCATCAGTAACTGTTAAAGCAACACGCTTGCCAGGCGTAGTACACACGGCCACAAATCAAGCTATTCATTTCCAGTATAAGCTGACCTCTCATTGTACGGAAATCCTGGCTTAGTAGCCGACTCGGCCGCTGAATCTCGCCCGATCCGGCCGAGACAGGAATTTCATTTAATATTTTTGAGTTATGTTTCGGACGAATCCTTTTTTAGAGGCAAAGTAACGTCATGCAATGCGAGATCAGCATAAACTGGAAATGTATAGCTTGATTTGTGGCCGTGTGTACGAGCGACGCATACGAAAATAAATAAGACTTCGTATTACCTACCATACTTGGGTTATATTTTTTTATAAGTTTACATAATAATTATACCCCTGTTTTTATGCCGTTATGTTGGCAATTTATTCCTGATTATAATCAATGTTTATGATATTTTTTTAGTATAAAATTGTTGTCGAGCTCGACTTAGATTAATTTTAACAATCGTTATTTATTTAGTGTTTTTTTTTTGTGCATTGTGGAAACAAGTGAATGTTGCAATTAAGTGCATAGAAGAAATATAAACTTTTTTTTACATTCATTTACTTTAAAGATTTCCGCAAACTTGCTATTTAGTACAAAATTTTTCTTGCAATAATAGTTAAATGGTCATAAATTTTATTTAAAACAATCATTTTAATAATTGAACGAGACGAAAATCCAAATGAGTACAGGTAATAGTTTTTTTTGTTTAAATTATTAAATTAAAATATTTGTGTGCGTAAATTATTCAGAAAACAGATTAAAATACAAAATAAAAATAAATATTAAATACAGGTTTTTCAAATAAAAACTAAACAAAAGCAGGTTGAGCCGTAAATTAAGAATAATATTTTCGGCATCTTATTTCGTGCCATACTATGTGCCAGCACAGTACTGTGTAAAAAATAAGAATTCTATTCAATAACGAAATTAGTTACTCACTATGCAAGAAATTCTATTAAAACATGTCCATAAATATAAAAAAAAACGAAACAGACCGTATTGATTACATAATTCTAAAATAAATTCCATTTCAAACGACCGATTTCTGTATGGAGCGTGTCTACGTTATTACTAGCATTATTTTTAACATGAACTGACGTGGTTATAGAATGCATTCACAACTTTATCCTAAAATAGGGCAGTTATTTCCCGAGCCGCTACATCCGCAGTGCGCGGCCGCTCCGCCTGTAAGAGGGGCACATTGCGCCAGAAAAGGACGGGCACAATGACCGAAATCGATGTTAGAAAGAGCAAGTTTTACATAAACCTGTCTCGCTCGCCGCCGGTACACCCGCACTAAGAATGCACCCGCGCGTCGAGCGACAGTGCGTGGTGTACTCGATTCGCACTCATTCTGATGTAACCAAAACGTACTGGGAACGATAAATTGAAACGTAATCAGCGTTGCGAATCGGTTTGATTTTTTTATGGTGGAATTAAATCGTCTTCCTCGGTTTAGACACGTTGATTATGGACTGGATCGAAATCACACATAATAAAAATTACGAATTAATTTAAAAGAAAAGAAAAGAAATTTGTAGAAACTATGGACCCATAGGGCCCAAATCGACATTTTAATACCAAATGCGTTACTTTACGTCACAAGATGTTAGAATTGACAATCGATTGGCGATGTGTCGGGTTCACAAACATTAAACAGCTGTAGAGCTTCGGCCACCATCGTCTTTGTTCGGTGCCAGGGACACACAAGTACATTCAGTACGTATAGTCCAAGCGCCGTGTTGAGTTCGTTGTCATGATGAATCAGTAGCACATGAGCGTTACTAGTGAGAGATCGCGTTGCCGCGAGCTGCCGCACACAACAATAAAATATTAACCAAATCCTTTGTAGTGCGTAGACTAATCGTTTTATTTTTTTTAATTTCAATGTGTGTGACAGGCGTGTGCATATTGTGACAGAAGACTGTTTATGATCCCTGGATTTGGATAGCCATTTTGAGAATCAGGTAAGAAATGTTTATTTATTTTGTCAAATATTTCGTCCATATTGAATGGTAAAATGTCCGCTTTTGTGTTAAACAGGTCATATGTATATTCATTATTTTATTTATTGCTGTGAAAATTATGGCTGGGTGCATTTTAGTATAAAAATTGGTCGGCGCCATTCGAGTGACAGAATATTATTACACTGTTTTTGTATTGTTTTTGGCTCTACGTTTAATAATTTAATCGCAACAGAACCAGTGAAAATCAGGCTACATAAAGAAGAAATTACAGTACAGTGGCCAGCACATCAAGCTACATGAAACTCAAATTTCTCCAAACGATTTTAAGCTTTAAAATGTTGATGATTAAGTTCAAAATCGAACGAGAAAATTTGACAGTTTGTAGTAACTTGATGTGCTGGCCGCCGTACATGAAATATAAAATAAATGATCCAATTTCAGTGCTGTGAAAATTGCGTGCTTTAGAGTAATTAGTCAGATTACAATGAGCCAAGTTGCGATACCAGCTGACTGCTGAATTATTTTTACTTTCGGTTCACTTTTTCTGAAAAGCAATGAAATTGAATTTAAGTTAATTAAATTGACGTTCAAACGTCAAATTCGTTTTTTTTTATTGGTGTTTAGTTTAAAATGTGAACTTCCTGTATGAGTCCCAATAAATACTTTTTCTTTCTTTTATTTCTTTTAAACAAAACACATGAGTGTTTTTATTGTCTTTGTCGTTATGACCTACCTACATAAAAACACCTTTGTGCAAATAAGTAGATCGTAATCAGGAGCCTTTTGCAGAATCTGTGAAAAACAAGTGTACAGAATTTTTTACACACAAAAAGTACACATGAAAATAATACTTACAGATGAAGGTTAAGAAATTGTGACTTTAAAGTCAGACATGTACTTTTTTGGACAAGATTATCGCATTCATAAATGAAAAGTGTCCCCAAAATGGGTCCTTACTTTGTGACATCGTGACTTCACATCGTACCTAGTCATAACTTCGTAGGTAGATACCAACTTTTGTTTCCAATCATTGAATATTCTGAATCCAGGAGAAAGTTATACTTTTGCGTTGTGTTCTCACGAAACAGTGTAGAAAATAAATTAGTTTGTGATAGAAAGCTTAGAAATCTAGCAGGAATTTCTATTCATCGAAGTTCTTGATAATCTCTTCAGCCTACTCATCAAGTTCTATTGGAATCGATCATTTTTTTTTTCTATTATAATTTTGGGATCATGACGAGGGGGGCGTCTCAATGTTTTTTTATACACCAAATAGGTAGGTATGTGAAATGTTTCATACGTCTATGCCTATTGGTGATTTCGTCATGAGTCATTAAACCACAAAAGAACAGGAATAATTGATGGAATTAGACATAACTATTATTTATAATCATTATAAATTAAAATGATTCATTGATTATAATTATTAACAAAAGAATGCAGTATGAATACGAAACAAAATTATTATTATTACATATATTTCTCAATTATTTCCAGTATAAGCTGATCTTGCATTGTATAGAATTTCCGTACAATGAGAGGTCAGCTTATACTGGAACCTAGCTTGAACGTAGCTAAAAATCGCCATACCATTGTTAAAAAAAAAAAAAAAAACTTATTATCGACATTATTGTCTTTCACCGTAATTACATTTAAATATTCATTTAGTACGCGTCGCAATCAATTACGGTAAAAGCATTAATAAAGATAGCACGTGCAAATATAATTAATGAACTGTGTTAAAATTCACGAGCCTCCATTTGAAACACTTTAATGTGACTATGACTTGTATGTGCATAGATGTTGTTAAGTGCATAAGAGAGAGCTCTTAGACTACACTGTTCGGAACGTCGCAAACTGTTTAATAATATTGCCACGGTCGTAATTGTATGTTCTTGATGTATGCTACAAAGTAAACACTAACGTAATATGGCACAGGAGCTATACCTGTGTTATTTTCTGCCAAATTAATAAAGAAAAAAAACAAAAATACGTAGAGCCTTAGAAATGAACACGGAATAAAGTTATGACATGCATTATGGCAAGCATTATAGTTAGAACGAAGTTATTCCTAGTATAACTTTATTCCGTGTTTGTAAGGCCCTTAATTAATGCACGTTCCATTTCCAAACATACAAACTGCACTTTATTAAAAACCTAAATACAATGTTTCATTATCAAAACTGTACATCCTGAATTGTAACTTAATTTTTGCTTACATCCTGAATTGTAACTTAATTTTTAATTTGTCATCGTCTAAATTGCCTTTTATACTTACTGTACCTAAGTATGAACTTCTGTAAAAAATTATCAGGCATCAAAATATTTAAAAGAGAGCAATACTTACTGTTAGAATTTTGGATAATATCCAGCGATTCCGCTTAAAGAACTTCGAGATACGAGTAAACAACACTCAATGATATAGTAGGTATATTCTTTTCAAAACATTCCGCTCAATATCATTTGAATTCTTCATATTACTCATTTTATTTCAAATTTTCTGAACAACATTAGATAGATAGATAGAATACTCTTTATTATGTACACCATAAAAATTACAGATATAAATGTAGAACTGTGACATAGGGTGTCACAATGGGCGACAATCGACATCAGAGCAGTGTGGTGGCCCAGTGACAACGGCCCCGACTGATGAGTTATGGTCGTGGGTTCGAAGCCAGACAGGCGCTTTACTTTGTGTAAATAATTTAATAACTAATGCTCTAAAAACGGCGAAGGAAAACATCGTGAGGAAACTGGGACGTCCTAGAACCAAAAATTCGAAGACATGTGACATCTACCAACCCTCACTGGACCCGCGTGGTAGATCTCTTCGAGAAGTCGGAGTCCCAACAGTGGAAACATTACAGGCTGGTTATGCTACTCGACATTACGACAAAAATATTGTGAGCTTAATGATTCCATAGCGGTTAGGGACAAGGCAGTTTAGTTTATGGGAATTCATTTTTTATAATGGTGGGAGGGTGCCCAAGTTTGGTGACGAGTCCTAAAGGATCGTGCGGATAGCACGGGAGCAGCACGTTTCCTTGCCCGTGAGGGGAAGCCGATCTTAACACTAATATTAACATAATTAGGAAAAACGAAAATTTAATCAGCCTAGGATAATTTAGAAACATTTATATACCTAAGTATAAACGCTATGGAATCATTAAAATTACATTTTTTTAATTAATAAATTTATTATGAATTAAGAAGGTATTTAGATATTTAAAAAAAAAAAAAAACTTTAAAGATTCCAGTAGTAGGTAATCATATATAAAAGCAATGATATCCTGTCTCTGTATCTCACAACCGGTCAAATCTCTTAAAATTTCGGAGAACCCTATTTTGGCAGCTCCTAAGACCGATAGCTTCGAAGCCTTGTTTTCCAAAAATAAGGGTCACGTATTGGATTATTTACGAAATAAGAAAACAAATATATACATTTTAAAAGCAACGCAGGTAATTTTTTTCACTGTGGTTTTAGTATTGGGCTTCACTATGAAGTCAATTTCCATGCTATTAAAGAATCTCATTTGTATAGAATCCAACCCAGATGCGGTTAAATTAAAGTGAATCAAAGAAGCATCTCCCATTTACCTACTCATAAATTCATGTAACAATCATCAAGTTAAGTGAAACAATAAACAAATGAAGTGTATAATCATGTCTTATTATGTTTTTTTCTCAATATTCATTACACCGTAAAGGTTTTATGTTTCAAACGCAAAACCCTTGAAACTCTTCACCGAAAAAAAACCCGCTGCAGTCAGATCTTGTAAGTCATAAGTCACCTTATTGGGATAAACGACATGGTTCTGTATTAAAACAATAATACTAACCTAACATAAACTGATGTATCTTCTCGTCTAAAATTCAAGTACTTTCAAGGGCTCAGCCCTAAAACATGCCCTTTTATGCCCTTGACCTCAAAAGGATACACGTTTGACTCGAAAAAGGACATTTTCCGATAATTGTACATTGCTCGTAGATCAGTCGGGTACTCGGGTCCTTAGCAGTCCTAGAATTTATGTAAGGGTTTTCGTATTTTACTGAAATTTTCGGGGTTTTCTGGTGTTTTCGGGATCAATGTGGAATGAAGCAGAATTTATCAATACCGGAGGAATGTCGGTGAAGGGTGGGATTTAGGGGACTGTATAAATATTTGCGATTGAAATGAGCAGATTTTCGAAGACCGAGATTTGATCGTACCAAATCTTGAGTATATATATAAAAAAAAAATACATACGTGTGTTGCGTGCTTAGTGTCAACTGTAACATGGCGGCTTCTTATTTTATCACTACCAGATCATCTCATTGCATTTCCTCTAAGTTACTCACAGTAGTCATAATAATTTGAATTTGTTGATTGATTATACAATATTCACAAGAAAACCATACCATATTGCTAGAAGTGCTGTCTGTAGAAATTGATACTTAATTTGGTTGTTATTATTACCACTAAACAAAAGACATCAGAAGAAATTTCTCGGAATAAACAAGCATAGAAGCTTTGCATAACAAGTTTAGAATTAACGATTAGGTACTAACAGTTGAAACTAAGCAATCGGTCGAGATTTTATCGGAGATCGGAAACGCGCACGTAATAGCCAGAATCGTAATTGTGGAACACAAAATGTTCCACATGCTTTTCACTGGCACGTGTATATGTTACGTTAGTTTGCTACTAAAATAATCCACTTTTCTCTGCAACAAATTGCAACATAACTGATTATTTTATTTAGTTAGACGAAATTTTATGTATAATATGCATCTGAAGCTACCCCTGCTTCGTCTTCGTCCATAAAACGTTAAAACACAGCATCCATTTCTTCGTTACTAATTCCTTTAATACGGTTGTCCTATACTAGAGCAGCAATGTATATAACTGTCTAGACTTTGTAGCCCCGCGTTATTCAACAGGGAAGGAGGGAGTGACATCGAGTGTGGTAATAAAAAGATTCTAGTTTCGTTTAAACTACATTTCTTTGGTTATAAAGCAGTAAATTCGAAATATGCATTGGACGTGTCTTTAAACGATGATTCAGAATCGAAAGTGCCATCAGACGTAGGGAGAATAGAATATTGAATCTCCCGCGGAGTCTGTATGCCAAACATCGTTTAACAAAATGTTTCCATAAGTCGTTGGTTTAAGATCTTCATTGCTATGGCATGTTAGCTAAGTAGACTTGGATGAATAGGTCTCTATTCTTCAGCGGGGTAAGCTAAGCTAACAATAGTGCTAAAGTTTCGGGCACTCTGCCATTTGCGTCTGATGAGAAAATTATAAGATCTCTTTTTTAATTGGATTTCTCGTAACTTCTGTGATATTATTTTCGAAATTAACTTCATAGCCATTACAACATGATCATAGAAGAGGAAGGCAGCATATACAGGGTGTTTGGCAGAACGTTGAACATACGAAAATGGTGGATAGGTGGGGTCATCTGCTACTTACTCAGCCCTAATTTGTTTGGCCCTGGCCCCCTGGAGATTTTAAAATATATTTTTTTTGCTTTGTTCTAGTTTCACCACTTTCTTAACTTTAAAGTGTAATTTTTATTAAAAATGGGTAAAACAGGCAATATATATATATATATATATATATATATATATATATATATTTAATCTTTTATGTTGGCAGATTCATAGAAAATTATTGCTTTATTCAGATGTTAGCTAAAAAAAAAGTTATGAGTCCTCAAACTTACAGAAAGATGTAAAAAATACTTAAATCATAATTTCAACTTGCGATAAAAAAAAAAAAAAAAAAAATTTATTGAGGAGTTCCAATTCTAGTAGAAAATTTTCGACGAAACTCTACTTTTACGGAAAGTGAAATGTTTTGCAAAATTTAATACTGCAAGGTTGGTAAAAATTAAATGATCGGTTGAAATTATGTAAGTTCTTGAATTAAGTACAAAGATAATAAGCTGTACCAGTTAGGTGCGTTAATGAAACAACTAAATCATTAAAAAAAAAAAAAAAAAATCTCCAGGGGGCCAGGGCTAAATAAATTAGGGCTGAGTAAGTAGCAGATGACCCCACCTATCCACCATTTTCGTATGTTCAACGTTCTGCCAAACACCCTGTATATTAGTCTGAACTTTATAATAAATCGAGTTTAACAATAAGTTTCATAACAGGACGCATCTTTTACATTACATGAAATTACAGTCTCACAACGAATGTACAGGTGCTTCACCGAGTACTTTAGGTATACATATAGTATTCGTAGTACAATGCACCTAAATTACCTTGAGAACTTGGCACCATTCCATAATCGCACGATTTCTCATGTCTGACTCTCAAGATGATTATAGTAATGTTATCCTTACATAATAAGGGGCAAACTTACCGAAACAGTTCTTATAATCCCTCAAACTGGGTTAGGAAGCCGTTAAATGCTATTACGTAAACTACATAGAAGTTGTAGCTACAGTACCAGCGCATTGAGGATGAGACCCAACTCCACATAAGTAGGGTACGAACTGAAAGTTCGTAAAGTAATCAATCACGGTAAACTAGGCTAGTTTCCGAGCTCTGGAGAGGGTCGGCCGTTCACAATTGCTGTATGGATTATCACAGGAATTTGATGAGTATTCATGAGTTTTGTCTTACGTACCCGTGTGCCAATGTTTTGGGAAGTTGTAATGACTATGGACGGACGGGTCCTTGGAGATTGAGCCCTATAAATAACATTGTAATTTAAATACGGTCTAAAACTTAAGATTATCTAGAGTATAACGTGATAAGCTTAGCACTTTAGAAGAGCTCTGCGAGATCTTAGACCATTAATATAAATAAAATAAGCTAATAAGAGTCGGGATGAATTGAAGTTTTATCTGTTGACTGGTTTCCTGCGCAACACCCAAAGTCAATAGACAAAAGAAATTTATGATTCCGGTCTGACAACGCGATATTACTTGGAGAGCAAATAAAACAGACAATGGTAAATGACGCCATCTTACTGTATAACACGAATATTAATTTATTAACTGTTAGAACGTTTCAAAAGATAATGTGACAAAGACAATAAAACCTTAACAAAGCACATTAAAATGGAAATAGAAAATCAAGTCCTACCTTAAGTTAATATGACAGATGCTTCAATCAAACATAGCATTTGCATATGTTTGAACATTGAACCCCCAATGGAGTCAAAATGTCAATCAAGCGTATACGTTTCAATACAAAAGTAATTTAAAAAATATCAAAGTAATTTAGATCCTCAATTTCGAACTGAAACTGATTATCACGCATCTGCCCGCAATCACTAGCACAATTGTTTGCTCTACTTTAAATCATAAACCAAGTATATATGAAGGAACTACACTCACACGAACTCTTATTCAAGGCGACACAAAAATACCTATAAGGCCTCCGAGTCTTGAAGAAAATGAAAAAAGTAATCTAATTTGGAGTGCCATTTGCGCTGAAATTATGTTAAAGGAATGATATTTTGCTTTACGTTTTGTGACCGAAATGGAATTATTAATATCTTGTGTTTCAAATTCTGTTCCATTAACATTCTCCTTTAGTGTTATTGCTTTGACTTCTTCATCATCTCTGACAGTATAATATCATTTAAATTTGCCCTAGTGTATATAAATTATACACTAGGGCAAAATCATTAATGAAATTGTTCCATCGCAACAGGAATCTCAAGCTTTCATCTCTTATCGATAAACAGTAAAAACTGCGTGCGTTCCTCGAGTAACCAAAGATCGGTAATTCAATATAAAATTGAAGCTATTCGAAATTGTACGAAGGTCAGAATTTTTATATGAGAATTTGCGTGTAAGGGTCGCGTGATCTGGAACAGTCAAAAGCATATCGATCGCCGACATTGTTACAGTGACTTTAGTAGTTCCTATTACGTCAGCTACAATGAGAATTATTATGTAAACTTGTGGTGAGGTTAATCATTGTTTTTGAAGAAAGTGAAAAGCTTTGAGTTATCTGGCTGAACATCACCAGGTGATCAAATAATTTGTAGTGCATCTCTGTAATCAGAGTTATTCAGGCAGGCAATATCAGAAACTTAATGTAAAATTTTCATAGAAAAGACTCGATGTAATTTGGAATTATGTCAAGCATTTTCATATTTTTTGTTGGAAGAAATTCTATATATTTCTAATTTTACTCGTGCCCGAGAAAATGAGATGATACGAGGACAAGAATAGTGTAGGTATTGTAAAATAATACTGTATGTCATTATACTTGATCTTGAAAACGTGTGGCTTCTTCTATTCTTATGACAAGACTCTCGCCTACAGTGGCCGATGGTAGTTACATTTTAACGTTCATTCATGGATTATGTACAACAGCTGGATTAAATTCGACAACATAATCATTTTGGATTTTATTCAGTTTCAACTGCGTGTACTTTGACTGTTATCGAAAAACCTTCAACCTGGACCTCAGTTCCAAACGGCTAATTATTCGACCAATACGATATACGGACGGTCTTTGCGATAGACATTGAAATATGATCCTTTGTGTTCAGAAGTTACATAAGGCTTTTCATGATGGTACCTACTAATAAATCAAATCTATTCATTATTCAGCCAATAAACTAGTTGGCATAGCAACGTGGTTGAAACATGCCGGCGTAAACTGTAGCTCAGTTAAGCCGTTAAGTTGCCTACCTTCCGTAGCGTAACCTATTTTTGAATAATTGTCTTACCCAAGTCCAAGAAACCCCAAAATGATTATTCCTACGAGTATCTATGGATTAATAGATATTTTAATATGATTACTTAATTTTTTTTTCTTGTATTATTATGCTCTGATCATTATATTTTAGTTGTATAGAATTTCTTATCAATTCCGTACATGACCCGACCAGGATTTCATGACTCCCAGCAATCGCTCCACCGAACTGTCAGCCTGAACTTAATCATATACTGCCTAGGTAATAAACCGTACCTACTAGGGCTTTCATCCCGGGAATCTCGGTCTCGAAAATTTCGAGAGTCTCGACGATTTTTTGGTATTTTCGAGACTCGAGACTGATAATTTCAGTCTCGGGAATAACGAGACTTTTGAGACTTGTCCAATGGCTTAGGGAAATACCAAAACCATTGTAATAATTACTATCTATCGCTCCCACTAGCGTAGAAGCAGAGAGAGCTTTTTCTAACGCAGGTTAGGTACCTTTATTATTAATAAATTCAGGTTCTCTCTGATGCGCTTTGTTTCTTACGTACCCACTATAAAAATATAAAACTCTCATAAATAGTTTTTGGTTTTATAATGAGTTTGTAACTGCTATGTGTAATAAAGTACTTGATTGAAATATCTTTTTATGACTGCTTAAAAGCTTAGCCTATAAGTAGGAAACCTACTTTTACAATAGTCTCGGAAGTCTCGTTATTCCCGGGAATTTCGAGACCGCACCGAGTCTCGATTATTTTTTCCCGGGACTCAGAAATGCAGCGAGACTGAAAGCCCTAGTACCTACAAGGAATAAGTTTAAATTCCGGCTTTCATGTTCAGACGGCAGTTCGGATACGACTGTTCTGCCCTCATTTGCATTTACTGCTTTGAATTTCATCTTGTTTTAGTGAAAATCGAGGATCACTGTTTTGTCATGGAATTTGATTGGAGCTTTAGAACAAACCGATTTGTGCTATGGGATTGTGTGTGGGATGACTTTAGCCATTGGCTATTCGGTTTTATTGTCGTATTTACCAATGGTTACCATCAAATAACCAATGGGAAATGTGACGACGTAACATTATATTTTAAATTGCCTTGAGTTCTTGGTGCGTGTTTTATTACCTTTTTTATATCCATTTCTCAAGTTTTAGCAATCTTCCCCTCGTGTTATCACTTCAAAATCGTGTTATAGTACGACAATTAATAGTAGTTTCTTATTTTAGTTCAACTGTAGAATGTCTGATAAAAATAGAGCTTCGACGTTGCCGCGTTTATGTCTATCATTAAATATTCTATGAATTGGACTTGTTATTTCTATCAGTCTATTCATCTATTTCGTTATGTACATGAATGTTGGTATTTTTACATTCTCATACAAAGACTGCTTCAAAGTAATATCGAGCCTATTTTATTTACTTACTAAGGTTCGTTCCAACAAATTAGGCAACATTCTTGCCAAGGTTAGGACCTTTCTAAATAAAGGGTCCGTGCCAACGACCAATTAAAAACAACTCCATTGTAAAGTCATATGAGTTCTCAGCCTCTATTAAAATACCGACAAGTTTCTTACTTATTATCTTGGAATTTTGATCGGTATGATTCGAAGGAATTTAATTTACGTCATGAGCGATTTTTTTATTCTAAGGATTTCAATTATTTCTTTGTTTCTTGAACCTGAATAGTTGAGGTACGAATTGTTCATTTCAGTCCGCCTATGAACAGTCTTATTATCATCAATTATGGCAATTCTCATTTTATTTTTGTACTATAATTTTCTTTGTTATTTACCTTTTGAATTTATCGGTATGAAGTATGGTATGAAATGATTCATTACTAACATTTTCAAACAAAGTTATCTTTGTACTAAAATAAAAAACAACATAAATTAAGTTTGTTGCCATTAAATACTAACGCCACATCTTTCTGGTGTCACGAATTTACATTAGCCAGATTGGAAATATTTCCTATTACATTTTCCAGAAGACACAAGAATAGAAGCAAATCGTCTCCGACGATTTAAAGTTTACCATCAATAATTCACCCATCAACAATGATCTTGCGATGATGCGTCATTAGTTCATTGCATTCATCTCATTTACCTTACAAATAGTAAGAACACGGTCTTTGCCTGTAAACATGGATCTTTGTAATCTTTTCATTGTTAAGTTCACTAACACTTTGCAATCTCGTTATCTTATCGCTTTTTTTTTTTTACTTTTATTGTAGCTGAAGCAAAACTACTGAAATGCTATTTCCTTATCTCCAACTTTCACTACATGTTCTGAATTTTTATTTTCATCAGCAGTCGTTGGATAATCAAAAGTAGTCTGAATCTCTTTGATAACAAGTTATTTTTGCCTGCGGTTCTTGTGCAATCCTAAAATCGGAATACGTAGAGTTTATTTACTTAAACTTCGATGAAAATATATACAGTGGATAATACCTCCTCTAAAATCCCGGAACAATTATAATGACGTTTAAATCCCGGGATTTAAAAACCACGAATTATTTATTGGAGTTTATTTATAGTTACAAATGATTGATTTGAAGAAACATATATAACATTTTTTAGGGTTCTGTACTAAAACTATTAAATTAAAGTGCTTTGTTTTACATATTATAGAAAAATGAATTCTTGAAAAGTTGGCTGGTTATTGTGTGTACATATATTATATTGCGATAAAAAAGGTCTAATCCACTCTATGTTACTTTCTCCTTCGAAGTTAAGGTAAATAAACTCTACATTATACCGACCTCTGGCAATCACAGAAGAATTTAAAATTCTTATTATTGTTATTTTCAAACTTTTTGTCCCACTCTTGGGCAAAGGTGTTGGCGTCTCCGGCCAGTCTCCCGTAAACGCCTCCTAAGTAATCACGCCAGCGTTTCCTCGCCCTCCTTCGGCGACCACGCCCGACTTCTTGTTCCCATTCCATGAATCCGGCCCATCTGCCCCGATGTCATCATCATCATTTCAGCCGAAAGACGTCCACTGCTGGACATAAGCCTCTCCCGATTGGGGGGTTTGCCATAATCGCCACGCTTACGCCATGGATGGATGTTTGTTACTCAATCACGACAAAACGGTAGAACGGATTTGGATGAAATTGGGCAAGCAGATAGTTTATAACCTAGATTAATACATTGATACTTTTTATCCCGATATTCCCACGGAATCGAGATTTATGTGGGTGAAACCGCGGGGCGCAGCTAGTTCTTAATATTTTTATTTTCTTATCAATGACGTTATTTGATGACTGTTCGATAACAAATCAGAGAAATCTGATTACCAGTAATTTAGAGCCCATACGTCTGAGATACAGTAAGTACCTATATAAAAAGATAAAACAGATTTTACAGATAAAGTCAACAATGTAACCAGCAATAAATCTAATTTGATGAGCTGGCAATAATTTGATGTTTTGACGTTATCCGATGTACAGTTATGGACAGCAATTGAAATAAAAATTGAGATAATGTTAATAAATTGTGTCAAACAAATATTTTGTGTAGTACGGTTTTACCGCCTTTGTTATTCAAGGATTAGTCCAAGATATCTTTTGTGTTTGTAACTTCAGAATGATGTTGAAGTTTTAGTAACATTTTCAATATCTAATGAAGAGTACAGCTGTTTAATTTTAACTACTTCTTTCCATGCTTATCTATTTCATCGTTATTGTGTTACTTACGTACTTGTTTTACGACTAATACATGAGTGATAAATATAATAAATAGTTCCTCAGCTGTGTTTTTGATTCGATAAATCTGTCCCAGTTTTACAAAAGCAGTTTTTAATAATAACACAAACAGGCACTATAAAGGCTCGTACAGACTCGTGCGATATCGCGGCCGCGACAGGCACCGCCAAAGAAATTGTGCTACTAGTGTCGCGTCGCGCCCGCGATATCGCGCGAGTCTGTACGAGCCTTAAATCTCAAAGGCGGACTAAGCTGGTTGTCAGCTGTTTACGCCATAATATTTATGCGAGACCTAATAGATTGGGCCTTGGCACAGCCGGAAACTTCCTGGCCGATGCTAAAACTATCGCTTCCTCTAACGAACAAAGAAGCGACTATTAATAGCTTACCATAATAATTTATTAACTGGTTTTGACATATTTCCGTGAATAATGCAAAAAAGAAAAGTTTAAAATACATTTATAAAAAAAACAGTGTCTGTGTAACACTATACATACACTTTTTTTTTGTTTCGAATATGTAATGTTTTCTTTTTTATTATTAAGAAAATTGATTTAAGAAAGTGGAAAGTGTTGGACTTCCCGGTCACAAATGAAAATTTAAGTAAAATGAATTTTAATATTTATTCTGAACAAAACGATCACACTAATATTATAAAGGCGAAAGTTTGTGAGTGTGTGTGTACGTTTATCACTTCTTCACGCTCAAACGGCTGGACCAATTTTGATAAAATTTGGTATGGGCGTAGCTGACACCCTGGATTTACACATGGCTTACACTACATTCTTTCTATCCCGAAAGAATGTAGTGTTCGCGGGTAACACCGCGGGGCGCAGCTAGTTCAGAATAAATTTAAAATTTAATTTACTTATACTCTATTTACCATAGCATTAGACAAATAACGGCTAAATAGCGACAGTTATTGTGTACTATTGTTGAAATTACTGCAATTTAGAGTTATTTTTTTATGTAAATGGTAAATAGATTACAGTGCTTTGTATTTATCGTAAAATTATTAAACGGAGTTTATTAAACGCTTACATGGAAATAACGGAAGGGTGATAACAGTTATTTATCTAATGTTATAATAAATTGAGTATAACTGTCTTTAAAAGTGACACTGTTGCTACGAAAAGAAAAGGAATGGAACCACCATGCCTTTCCCAGGAGTCTTTTATGTATATTTTAACAACGTAAAATGAAAGTTCATTTCAAAGCGGTTCTTTTTCTAAGTGTATAAAGAAATTGTGGTATTAGGGTATTCATAAAACCTATTTATTTCGTTCTATTGAATATTTTTCCATTAAATAAATTCGAAATATCACGTGGTGATATTACAGGTAAAATATTGGCACAACCTTTGAAGGTAGGCCATTATCATAAGAAATAAAGTGATGGCAATCTCATTTTAGGTGCCGCAAGACTAGTAAAATTGAGTTTAAAAAAATGTACTGGTTTTGCTACTGTTTTATGTAACTTTGGGATTTGTCGGGTGTTTGGTTAACTTATGGATATTAGTGAAGAGGGTAAATGCATTTCTAGACTATTTAGAAAATAGAAATAGAAAATATTTTATTGTGCGGGTAATACAGTAAGCAGTTTCACAGGTTAAAAGCAAGTTGAGCGACATGAGTAGCTTAAAATACTACCTACAGCTAGGTTACAATATATAATTTGCCAGTGAGCCCCAAACTAGACAGTTAGCCTGTATCTTGATGCTTTAATTTCAGTGTACGTACTAGGTAATAGGCAGCGTCTTTCATAATGTAACTGCGGTTAGCAATCTAGATAGATTGCTAACTGCAGCTACATTTTGACGGAAAATTACCAAGCTTGGTAGATCCAAGCTTGGTGATTTTCCGAGCACGAGGTATCATGTAATTCCCAAAGGTGTGGCTTATAAATCTTTCCTAGCTCTTTGTTATCCAACCTAAGCTTTCATGTTTTATAGTGTTACATAAAACAAATATTATGGAAGAAAGTCTTGTACCTATTACATTTCGTAAAAATCCTGTAGATATACCTAAACACGACCTTGCTTTTACAAATAAGATACCCAAGTTTCCTAGTTATGGAAATTGTGATCCGTTCCATTTCACTGCTTCGACCTTACCTACATCTTTTCGTTTAAGACCACTCTTATTATGTGAGGGCCTTATGTGTAAAAAGTTTTTGGCTGATTCCATAATAATATTTTCTACTTTAAACTGGTGTTGTGGTTTTGTTGCTACGTATATAGAATTCTCAACAGCTTCCAACATTGTTTCGATAACTTTTAATTCTTTATTCTCGTGTATATTTTCATTGGCAGATCTCTTAGCAGAATTAGTCCACTTACTTAACTTATTGCGATGTTCTAGTTACACAAACCTAAACCCTAAAGGGAACTACGTTTTGCAATTTAACTTAATAAAGCCACACGCTAACGCTATGGTAGGTACTTCCTAAGTTGCCCCTTATGCAACGCTACGTGATGAAATAGGGTACCTATAGTCTATTCATAGAACTGTATAAAGTTGCTGGCTTAGCAACAATATACGGCGGGCATGCTAATAAAATAAGGTCAAAGTCAAAGTCAAAGAATTTATTTCGAATAGGCACATAAATGGCACTTTTGAACGTTAAAATGTACACGAAAATTAAATTGATTCTAGTTGCCCCTTCCAAAAGGTAGTTTCGCATGGAGAAGAATGGGCAAGAAACTCCACCGTTACTCTTTTAAACTGTATAACAATACTTTGTATACATCAATTTTATTATATCATTAAAGACATCAGAAAAAATAAATCATGTGAAGACGATTTACCCAAAATAAAATTACTATACCACAACAGGTAAAAACAATTAAAATTAAGCAATGAAATTAACTATGTGTTAGATACATGGTGCTCACATATTTAAAAATGTTGTTAGAGTGGATGATTTTACAAAAATTATTACAAATAAAAAGTCAGTGTGCGAGTTAAACTTATCAGGTCCAAACAAAATTCGAAATCATTATCATCTGCCTAGCCTTTTCCCAACTATGTTGGAGTCGGCTTCCAGTCTAACCGGACGCAACAGAATACCAGTATTTTATATGGAGCGACTGCCTATCTGATCTTCACAACCCAGTTACTGGGTAACACGATACCCCTAGGTATTACTGGTTGTCAGACTTTCGGGCTTTTGACGATCCGTAACAACTGTCAAAGATCTACAAATGACAGCCGGGACCAACGGCTTAACATGCTTTCCGAGGCACTGAGGGGTATGTAAAGGTGGTCACCCATCCACGGACCAACCGCGGCAAGCGTAGCTTAACCTGATCGATCGACCGGTGCGACAGTTATAGCTCAGACATAAGCCCCCGAAACAAAAGTCGAAATAGCACTGGAAAATATTAAAAATTCTTGATGCTATTTCCAATAATAGTAGAGTAAGCTTGAGTTTTAGTAGGTCGTTACTTCGATAAGCTATCCTCGAAGAAAAGGCTGTAAAATGATATTATTTAAAAGTTTAAATAGACAGAAACTTTACCATTGAAAATATAGGAAGACTAGCTTTTGCCCGCGGCTCCGCCCGCGTAGACGTCGGTTATCGCGTAAAAAAGTAGCCTATGTCCGTCTCCATATTCCAGGCTATATCTCTGCCAAATTTCATGACGATCGGTTTAGCGGTTTAGACGTGAAAACGTAACATACAGACGGACAGACAGACAAAGTTACTTTCACACTTATAATATTAGTATGGATAATAATATAGAAGATGGACTAAAATTAAAAGCAAATATTATGTGGAATTTTGATTTACTCACAACTAAATCTGTCGAAACACCAAAAAGGTTTTCGTTGCTCCTTACTAGGAATTTCTCCTGTATTGTGGGTGCGTTTACAAACATTTACAAACAACCAGACTCGGAAAAACTACTTACAGTTCATACAAATATTTGTTCCGCGCGGGAATCGAACCCGCGCCAACCGTGCCGTCATTTTGAATTAGAATTCTTAGAATTTATTCATTGATTCACGATTTTGATAAATCCATTCATAACGTTTATCAACATGATCAAACAACAGATTCAATATCTAATCTACCTTGTTAACCTGACCTTTTATCAAATCAATCATCACTTCATCACCCATTACCATGGCAAATGATTATTATCACCACTGTTAAAATATTTATCAACTGAAGCAGATATATCGTTTTATGTTTACCTTAGCGAGTGGGAAGAAAGTAATTGAAATTCTCATTTCAACTTTTGTTATCTCGTCTTTGTTAACTGAATTAACATTATTAACAGAGAGAAAAGGTGCCTGATATTCATTTATAATTGTATTCTCACGTCTGTAGATAATTGATTATCTAGTTGGGTGAATTCTTGGTACTTGTTAACAACTTTGTATTTTTTATTGTATTTTTAACTTGAAGGAATATATTTTATTACTTTTCTTTCAACTTCCTTGATTTAAAATGTATAAACATTATCATTATCTAATTTCATTTTTGTCTAGTCTCACTTGTCGGTGTCTATATAAAATTACTGATTGGATAATTCATTATTAACTTGTGTCTATCTATTGCTATAACGTTATCCATCTGTATACTTTTCTAGTTTAATTTCAGTATTCGGCCTTGGGTAATTACAAATTCTTCCACGTTTGCTTAAGTAATTACATGTTGAATTGTAGGTTCCATAATCTCATATACTAAATTGCTTTCAAAATTGCCAATAGTAATTGTAATCAATGCTTGGTACTGGATGTTGGGCCACGTGTTACCGTCGTCCTCAATTCCACCCTACTCAATGTATGTAGCACCTATATTCATGAAGTCACGCCTGCGATCCCAGACAGGGTAAGCAGAGTTACAGATAGTGCTAAGGCACTACTTGATTTTAAATTTGGCATGAATGTGGTGGACTTAAAGAAGATTATGTTGATTTATGTGGTCACCGTTTGCCAAGCCATCGTCTGTCTTCTCAAACATTTATGTTTGACTAGTGGAAATCATGGCATTTAGTCTAGCCTTTTTGTCCCATTTTTACTATGTTGTATATGGTACTCTTTAGGGTGTTCAGCCAATAATTTATCTAACATCATCTTCCACAAGATGGCTTAGACTCTTAAGTGAAGTCAGCTGTTGAGTCACTCGAATTTTGAATAAAAATTTCAAGGCCTGTCATGAATTATTAATCCTTAATCCCCAATGGTCAATACGCATTTCTCTACCCACTATCCGATCTGACGTGAATTGTTATCAAAAGATTTCGGATAGTTGCTAAGCGGGCACGCGAGTATCGGTAATTAATTCAGACTAATCGATATGTAATAAACTGTCATAATTAGTGTCGATGTCTCGCAAGTGTTGGACGTGGTTGTGGTTCAAAATTGTGTAATGTTTAATTTAAGCGCAACTTGGGTACAGGTGGGTCTTTATTATTACTAATTATTTATTGTTTATTTTTTCACCATCTACGGGGAAGCAGCTCTTGGCCTTCATATCACCTGATGGTAAGTGATGATAAGGCTATCTTACCTGTAACTGCCAAAACGCAACAAATGCTGTTAACATTGTTGTTATGGCCACATACTTAGATAAGAAGGTGTTAGCTAGCCAGGCGGATTTAAAACAAGTCCACCAACTAAATCAAGCAGAAATTGCCCTCGCTGGCAATCGAACCCGGGACCTCTGGGTCTGAGACAGGTGGTTTTACCACTAGACTACAGAGGCGGTTTGGATTAGTAAACAATTTTGTTTAAGGAAGTAAGTGGAATGAAAACTATCTTGCGTGTTTAGAGACGTTTTTATGGGAACTGCAGTATTTAAGTAAGTCTCTTTCTTCTCTACAAATTCGAAATGATGATTTTTCGTAACATAGTGCGCCATCAAGTTTGCGTCATAACTCTGTTTTATGTCTTTCGTTACAGGAGTAACAACTTTTTGATCTCTCTCTGAAGAAAATGGCCTCAATCATGCAGTTTCAGGCTGCAAGTACAGCTGTAACTAACCGAATTGAGTTTTCATACTTTAATTACTTTCTCCAATATTGGATTTGTTCTAAAAACTGTTGTATTGTGGTTCTTTAAAAAAAGGCTTTTGCACCTTTGTAAAAAATATCTGTTCGTTGGTGATACTTCCATTTTTTTTTCTTTTAATCAACTTAGCTGTATATAAAAGGAAAACATACATAGTCTTTAATTCTCCCGCTCCAATATATGAAATTAAGCTAATAAAACGCTTCCAGGGGGAGTAGCTACTTGCTAAGCATACTCCTTTATAATATTTATATGTGTGGTATTAATTTAAATTCTTTATTATCCTATAGTATTCTACAAACACTGTTGAAATATTATTAATTCTTCAATTTATTCTTGTCATATGCGTGGGCGAAGAAACTGATTACTTTTGATTTAATATGTATTTCATACATACGAGTACGTTCTTTACATGAAACTCTCATCCGGAAGGTTGACATTTTATTTATTTATTTATTTAATACTTTAAGCACAAAACATGTACAGAGGCGGACTTAATGCCATAGGCATTTTCTACCAGTCAACCCTTGGGTGATGCAGAGACATACAGTAGTAGGTGCAATAGCGAAAATTGAGGAATAAATATTCATTTAAATATAAAGATATACATAAACCTATTACAAACTATAAATTCAATATATAAATCTTATTATATATAAATATAAGCACAAATAAATACACATAAATATGTATACTAAAACAAATAAGACACACAATGGGAAAACATTACCGTTATGATGATACTGCCAGCTTCTTGCGAATATGCTCACGAATTTTTACTTTAAAAGATAATCGGTTGGTTGCCATCCTGATTTCCTGGGGGAGCGCATTCCACAGAGAGATAGACTGTATGAAGAAGGAAGAGTGAATGAAGTCTGTGCGGTGAGTGGGACATTGAAGAAGACGATTGTGAGATGAACGAAGATTTCTATTGTGGTTGGCGCAAATGTACTGAAAGTGGGGGGCTAGGTAACGAGGGGAAGATGGAGAGTCAAGAAATGAAAACAAGGTGGTCAGCGCCCTTTGCTCTCTGCGCTGGCGTATGGGCAACCACTTTAGAAGCGACCGATGCGCAGAGACATGATCATATTTACGCAGATTGTAAACGAATCGAATGCAGTTATTGAGAAGACGGTCAAGTTTGTCGAGGAGATCTGCATTCAGGTCATAGTAGCACACATCACCATAATCGATGATAGGGAAAATTAAGGACTGCACAAGCATTGTTTTAGTGCTCGCTGGTAATATATTTTTCAATCGGTACAGAGCCCGCAGCGTTCCAGTAACCTTCTGGCCTTCATTGTCACCACCCACAAAAGTTTAACAATATGAATAGTTGTTTTTTTGTTTTGATTCGTAATTTATTTATTTATTATTTACTACGGAACTTTGTCGCTGTTTACTTTGGCCTTATTTGATTTCTCGTTAGTAATTTTATTGAAACAAACAAAATCAAATCACAAAGTGGTAAACCTATTAGAATTTCAAACTCATTATGTTTTGAATTCTTATTATTAAAATCTCTTTTACCTTCATCTAAACGGCTATAATACTTTCCCTATAGGCGCCCCCTTATCGAAATAATCACAGACTCGTACACCATTGTCAATATTTACAGGCCTAACCATTTCAATCGGCACCATATTGGTTGCCTGTGCTGTTTGCCTAGTATAGACTGGAAACCTAATACTTTTCGATTTGAAACATTGAACCAAACTGCTTGAAAGTCATGAAGACAATGAGTGCTCTAATGATAAAACTTGGTTACAAGACCAATTTTAGTTTCTAACTACAAAAGCTAATATGGCGAAAGCTGAACTTGTACTAACAATAAACTTGAACAATATTCAAACTCAGCTGAAATTGTTAGACACTTATTGTTAAAATGATATTTTGTTGAAAGACGAAGGTAAGATGCATAAAGTCTTACCTTAAATCTTTGAAGCGTCAGATTCAATATATATATTTTTTTTTTAAGTATATTTTATTTATATAATTATTATATATAAAAGGACACATTAATAATTTTATGTTAAGATTGGATTTGGGTCAGTGTGACAACAGCTTGTTAGCAAGAAAAAAGATTAGCTAGTCAAAGAGCATTAAAATCTAAACGTGGGTCTATTTCGTGCCTTAGCCATAAGTCTCATAAATAGACCAAATATTATTTTCGTTCAATGAACTGAAAATGGCTCGGGAGTTGATCTTTAACAAAATTTTCGTGCGTTCGTTCGACACAGAATTTATTAGATCAATCGAATTTAGTTAAGATGAAACGAATTTCTGGTAGCGGTAATGGAGAAGTGGGTTCAATGCCTGCCCTAATTGTTTTTTTAGCTTGCCGTATTAACCTTTTAAGCTCCTTAACTAAAGTAATTGAGCTTTTATCATAGTTGATTCTTCGCTGTGATCCAAAGAAGAGGGGTTACAAATTATATAGTGATGTTACAATGGAAGTACTTGAACAAACTGTACAAGATATTCTTCTCGATTCAGTTCGTCGTGGGAATGGAATAAAATTCGAAGTAACTGGTAAACGTAAAATTCTCTTTGAAATTTACAGTCAGAATAGCTAAGACAGTAAATACGTGTAAATGGGATACAAATGCTGAAATCCATTGGAATGCTGATAGAGAGAGATATCGTTTGGGCTCAAAGCTGCAGTTCGGTTTAGCATCCGATTTGAATCGTTTAGGTGTAGGTGAAAACTTCCTTTATCTTTTGCAGCCTGCAAAATTTGCTGTATCTGGCATCGATTTACGATCAAAGCTTTGCGTTTTCAGAATGCCTTGCTGTTCGTTGTGGCTGGTAGAATTCTTTATCTTCTTTCGTTTTTTTGGTTGCTTATGTTTAGGAAGGAAACTCAGAAAATGTTATTTTATTGGTTTATTCGGAATTGCCGTGTCTACTGTTGTTAATTTTTTTACTGAAACCTTGTAAGTTGAGCTGAACAATGTAAGGGGACAAATTACTCACCTATTGTGTTTCTTTTGGTTAACGTCAAGAAAATTTGTGGCAAAATGGCTTGTTGTTTTATAACCGACATTTTGAGTATTTAACTGTTTATTTAGCTATTTAGCAACGTACTCTCTTGTTCAGTTAGGAGCAATGACACGTAGAGGTCGTAGTTTGAAGGTTTCATTCGATTAGATTGTTGTCGGGTTGATGAATTAGAATTATTTTAATAGAACTCCTTTTGAAATATTTAACGCTCGTCAGGCGAACGAAAAAGGCACCAATCGTTGGCTTAGTTAAGTTTTGTTTAGATCTATATTATACCTAACCGAAATAGAAAATTCAAATGCCACTGACTGGTTTAAATTATTTTGAAATATCGATGCTTATATTTTGTAAAATGCTTTTATTTTATCGTATGCAAATACGAAATAGTTACCGACTTATCATATCACCTATCAACATGTGTTGGAATTATTTTGATTACAGAGTATCAACTGAAACTTTGTAATGATGATAATTACAACAATCAGGGCTGGGTTTTCTGTTTCGATGTTTTAAAAATACGTAAGTTCCTAATCTGTTACATCTTAAAATTGGTTAACAAGAAATCAAGTGACGTGTCTTTCAAAAATCGAAAGGGAATATTGAATCCCTTTCGTCTATTAAAATTGTATCATAGACAAATTATGCCATAATGCTTGCAGCAAAAAAGCGCCAAGTGAATGACGGGGTATTTTCAAGCCACTGAATATTTCGACGAAAAATACGGATAACCTACCTACTACTCGATGGTATAATCTAATAAGTTATGTTCCACGTACTTCGTTTAAAATTGGTAATCCTGTTTTTCCTTTGCTTACTAAATTACGGGTGAAACGTGCGCAATATAATTCTGTAATATTCAACAATGTGGTTTAACTTAAAAGATTCTGAAAATGAACTCTGTGCAGAACCCGAGGCTTATAATTATACTTTTGGGGATTAAGATCGTATTACAGTTCTTAGTATTTTGACTTTTCGTTTCGTTAATCAGTAATTGTGAACTTGTATTATATTGAGTACTAAGTATGTAAGTAGGTGATTTAATTATATTTGTACGTGGTAAGAGTATTTTGGGATACATACTTACACACATACATAAACTTACACCAAACTCGCGTCATTTTGGGGTAAAATGATACAAAAAGCTTATTCAGGTCTCGCACGCAAAATTAGATATAATTTGTAAGGATTTACTAATTTTGTGTCAGATATGAATACAAGCGCTATTCAGAGAATTACTTGAATTGAACTTGGTAGTGCACGCCAGAGATAAGCTTTGTTCTGTGTCACAATAAAATATACTAAGGTCCTCCGAACGCATGTACCCAAATTGTACTCACATTATATATAAGTACATACGTTTTCATTTAGCGTATCCAAATAGGGTACGTTGAATTGTCCGGTAGCATTGTTTTTACGCTAATGCATGTATTGGCTTGATTTCAAAAGTTCCTCAATAGGATCTTAATATCTGGCCTAAAATTTATTATTTTCACTAGCTTTTGCCCGCGGCTCCGGCCGCCTGGATGTCGGTTATTACGTAAAAAAGTAGCCTATGTCCTTCTTCATATCCCAAGCTATATCTCTGCCAAATTTCATGACTATCGGTTCAGCGGTTTAGGCGTGAAAACGTAACATACAAACAGACAGACAGACAGACAGACAGAGTTACTTTCACATTTATAATATTAGTATGGATAGTATGGATTACAATTATAATACTGTATTTCCCGTTTCTGCTTTTCATGTTGTTTACTCCGATGCAGTGAGTCAAAGAAAACCAAGGGAGTGGCCCAGCAATATTTTAGAAATATGGGTCACTGTGTTAGTGGGCATTGTGGGCAATCAATAGTGGCTTGATATTTAACATTTATAGATTTTTAAAATTCTCTAGGAACTCTTTTTACACTATAAATCTTGATATTCAATGTGACAGTGATAACGGGTATGTGAAGAATAATTTTGTTTGTGTACTTAGAAGCTAGATAATAATTATCAAAGTTGAATACATAGATGCAATACAAGTTCTTCTATTGACTTGAGACATTCAAATACTGCATTTAAATAATAGTTATTCGGCTGTCGCTAAAAACCAGCGCTGGGGCTCCGTCTCGCATAGGGTCGCAGCATTATGCTGAGCGATGGCCATTTTGCGTGGATGTGTCGCATATTTTCCCCAAACTTTATTACGTTTTTTTTTGCGTCATGTTTACCGCAAATAAACGTATTTTCTTTCTTTTCTTTTTTTTTGTTTAACGTACTGAAGTCTTACAAATATAATAATAAATGATGGATGCTAATAGAAGTTGCTGGAACATTATAATTAGTACTTACCTAAGTTGTTTGCAGGCCCGGTTCTGCGAAGTATAGCGATCAATCATTGTACATAATTATTCCCCTACGCTAAAAAATGTACTGTATAACTTGGCGATAATCTTAAACAAAATAATGGATTTTATAGCCATTAATTTGTCAACATTCTTTAAAATAGAGATTGTGATCTGATAACTGTGCCGGCGCCGGATGTAAAGAATAGCACCATCCCATTTCCTCCCGTGGGTGTCGTAAAAGGCGACTAAGGGGTTTACTAGAGAATGGGCAGCAGCGTTCTCTATGCATTTTTTTAACACCATTCTGCGATCGCCAACCCGCCTGCCAAGCGTGGCGATTATGGCAAACCCCCCCAATTGGGGGAGGCGTATGTCCAGCAGTATGATGATGATGATGAACTGCGCCATATGTTCTTTTAATAGATACCTATATCGTCTTTTACATAAATATTGTATTTAAAAATAGTAAGAAGGTCGTCAAGCCACAATATTAATGTCTCCGGGAGATATTGCTATAGTAAACAAGCATGGCAGACTGATGATAGCAGTACAATCCATCCATACTAATACTATAAATGTGAAAGTAACTCTCGTCTGTCTGTTACATTTTCCCGCTTAAAGCGCTAACCCTATAGTCATGTTAAGCAGATATATATATATATGGAGAAGGACATAGGCTACTTTTTTACGCGATAACCGAAATCCACGCGGGCAGAGCCGCGGGAAAAACCTCGTTTAATATAAATATTACGTCAAAGATGCTTATCCTCCGAATAGTAACTAATGCTATCTCCAACCTCTAAATCCCTTTAAAAGAAACAACTTTAATGCAGGTCTTACACATCGCAAACAATTGCACGGTCGGGCTAATTCTGTAACAAGATCAATTTTTAAACTGAATATTTACATTTTAGTAGGAGACTGAGTTTACTTTCTAAACTGTCTAGAACCAGGTCTGCACAAAGTTATTGTACTGCCATCCAACTATTCGAAATGCTAACTGTATTTTATTTCAGTAAGCTTTTCAGGAGGCGAATCGTTTTGTATAGTGAATGGAATCGTTTTAAAGTTAGCTTTTATAGCATTTTCGGATCCTACTTCTAACTTGATGTCGTTTGTTTGTTCTAATTCATCATTATTATTCATATTAACGAATGTTTCTTTTGCTAGTATTTTGTTGTCTAGTAATGGCCACAGTTCTTTATTGTCTATTATATTTAAATCGGTTATTTGGTTTATCGTCCACTTAACTATGTTATTCAGTATCAACATGATGCATACTATTAGATCAGATAGATATTATTGCCTAACACTTCCTTAAGTAATACATTATTATGTGCAGTATACTCAGTTGATTGTTTGATATTCTTCTGATATCGTCTATTAATAAACATAACATTATTTTAGTTAACAAGCATGGCAATCTGTTAAAATATATCGCGTCATTGATATTGAAGGACATGCTTAATGGTAAAATCCTGTTTTGTTCTTTGATTATTATGATAGATTTCTGGGAGAATATAGTTACACTTCATGAACTGAGCTTTTTGTGAAAAATATTAGTTTCTATAAGCTTTTATCCTTCCACCTAATAATCTCATTTTCTTTAAATTCGTTCTCAGCGTTTCCTTTCATTGGATTTTCATTAAGAGGAACGCTTTCAAGAATCTAAATTCAGGTAACTCATCGTCGACCTTTGGTAATTAGTGTCTTTATCAGATTTTAAACTATGTACGATAACGATATCTTTCTACCTACTGACACAGTCGTTCATTTATTTCATATCGATTCTAGTAATCATGATTCTCATCAAACTACCGGTAATGTTTCTACTGATGAATGTTACCTCGGTTTGATTCGATCGGTTATGATGATGATGATTGTATAGATGAAGTCAATGAAGATTTAGTATTTATATAGGTAACCAAAAACAAAAGGTAAAGTAGAGTCATTCCGGCTTAGGCTCCACCAAGTCTGCTTTTTTCAGGTTTATACTGATATTAAAACATTGGCTTCAACTTGGATTGTAAAACATAATTATGAAATTCAGTGAACCAGAAATTCGTATTTTGTTTAACTGCTTTCTTCTTCAAAGCGCTTTCTATATACTTAGGCTAACATTAAACTACGATAAAATATGAAATATTTTCATGATAAATACTTACAAAACATTTCATAATTATTTCCATTTACATAAGTTTGTAAAACCCGTCTACGTCGTAGTGATATGAAGAATGCTTTCCACGCCTCTCTTACAAGCCTCCCCTAGTCCTCATGACTATGACGCGACAAGCCTACAATACAAAGAATGAGCGTCATTCGCTAGAGTAAAGTGCCTCCAGGCCTAATTGGAAGAACATTTCAAAACTTTCATGACGCCATTAGTTTTCCTGATATATTCATGTGTATGTGGTGTAGCTGGTAGTTCTCTGTTGTCATTGGCTGGTTGATCTTTACAATAACAATATTATTCCAAACGGTACTGCACTTGTTGATAAAATACCTAGTGTGAAACGATAAAAACATCTGTAGTTGGTTAGGAATGTCCACGTATGAAAACTGTGTGGGTAGTACTGGCTAGCGCAATCGAATTAACTGCATCGTTGGAGTTGTTGACCAATCAGTTGAACTGACCATCAGTTACGTTGTATCCACAAGTTCATTGATATCGTATTTAGAAACGTTTTGTAGCCCTATATTTTGTCTACTTTTCAGTTGTTATCAGACAATCATAAGAATAATCTTCATCATTTTGTTTCTATCATTGAGACGATTAAATTCTATGACATCATCATTCATTGTCATCTTAGGTATCTAAATTTTATCATCATAAATTATACAATTTTTAAGTCTAATCCTGTTAAACTACACAGGTGTACACCTATGATTTTCTTTATATATATGGCACAAGTGTAATATATCTGTAGCAAGTGATTACTATGTAACAATCATTGTTAACTAAGTCCAAAAGGCTAATCTCTAGAATAGTTCTCATGATAACATGAATTTTGTGTATGTTTTTATTGGAAAACTATAAAGCAGACATTATTTATGCACGAAACCAATTTCGTTTGTTCGGGCAGTCGAACAAAGCTGAATGTTAGGCACGATTTATATGAAAAGGAAGGTATACGGAACCGCATGCCTTCCTATATAGGTATGGCCAATTTTCCAATAACAAGATTGATTTTACACTTTTCAGAGAAAGAGATTCAATAAAAAAAATCGTGAAAATTTATGTTACTGTTAAAATTTATAGAACTACATCAGTAGTATCTAGTCTGTTGATTGAACTACATGAAAAGAGCAGTGACGTAGCTTTGTTTTTTTAACCGAATTTAAAAAAATGGAGGACGTTCTCAATTCGTCTGTATATACATAATTTTTGTTTTAAATGTGAAACGTCTGTTGGCACGCCTTGGCAGTGAAACAAACCAACTCGTATGCTGTGACTGCAAACAGCATGACGCTGTCATGTTGTGATGCCCCCTCTACGCCACCGCTCTCCTCGGCTCACTTGTGTGGATGCGCGCGCATACTATACACTTTGTTGCTTCTCTATGGGAGCTGCGTATTGTTTTTATCCGACTATAGTAAGTATACTTGAACTTGACACGTTTTTTTGATTATGACATATTTATTTCCTTTAATAAACCAACCCTTCATGCATATTCTCTATACAAAAAAGTTTCGATGTTTCATATCAGCCAGGCATTCCGCGTCGGCTTATTTTTCTTATTTATGTTCATAGATATTTTCGGCACTTGTGGAGTGATTTTGAAAATTATGTTTTCATTTGGGTGAGGAAGTTTGCGCGGTGGTCTGATATAAATTTTATTAATTTTGCTTCAGTAGTTTTTGAGTTAGCTTCAATAATACGTATTTTTTCTTCTATTATAATCTGTTTTAGTCCTCTGCTAAGTAGGTAGGTAGTGTCGTTTACCAAAGGTAAGAGCAGAAAAACAGGCAATCCTCTTCGTCTAGTAATGCTGTCCACGTACTAATCGTAATCCCAAGATATTTCAATCAGCCTTGTTATCTTCGTTGTCGTCGTCTCTTTCCTCTTACACTCCATGGCTTGCTTCTTGGAATGATATAAACTACTCGTATCATCGTGCATCAGTATGAATTGCACCTGAGAGACTTCTAATCGAAGCATTATTATTAAAAGAGGTTCAAATATGATGTTCTGATATTCAAAACCGGTAATTGAAGAAAAAACTTGCTGTTGATACTAGTGTTGGAAACCGTTACATCACGTAAGTAATCATTATGGCAAAGAGACGAATAACTTGATTTATAATGATTGTCTTAAAATTATATTTGACTTTTGATAACAGGATTTTGCATTAGTTGTTAAAATTAAAATCTGTTGTGATGTCCCTCGGAATTCGTTTGAATCATCTAGCGATACAGGTCCTCAGCTACAAAGCCAGTTCAGATTGGGTCCTAAGCAAAGAAAATAACCCAAGAGCTTTACCCTAAATTGTAAGAGGATACATGCATTTTACTGATAAAGGAATCATCGTTTGAAGGATCGTTTCACTAGCCAAGAAAATATCTCTTTGAACGTGACAATTTTCAAAGGCAACACCAATTTCCCCTAACTTTAACCGCATCGTCGATACCAGCCCACACAAGAAAGTAATTAAAAGTTCGAAGAACGGTCTCCAATGATCATAGATGAGTATTATAAAAAATATTGATCGCCTTCGTTTTTCAAACTCTGACGTGTCACCTTGCGTCGTGCTATGAATATTAAGTACTTGCTCCCGACAGTTTCATTGAATATCATACGTGACATTAGCTGGATATTTTATTATTGATTTTCCTCTATACCCAAAGTCTGAAATTCAGATAATTTATGTAAACAAAGGGGATAACATATCAAAAAAATATCTTCGTAATGGTAATTCACATAAAATGGCGAAAAAGGAGGTTACATTTTCTTTTAAGTACTGATTTTAAGAAATAATAATTAAAAATATCATACCGTAATTATTTTTATAAATTTTCGGTTTTAAACAAAGTTATTAAAAAAAGGAGATTTTCTGGTATAAAATATTTTATGATACTGGTAACAATGCAGGAGATCGAAACATTTTCAAATTTTGACATCTTCAACAAGACTAATATTACAACTCTCATTCATAGATTCATATTGTATATAGTCCTCCTTATCGATTTCGATAACGGCGACCCCTAGAAATCAATTCCTTGCGTGTGCCCTTAGATGACTCGCTAGACCTAATTTAGTTTTGAACACCCGGTCGCAACCAGAACAATAAAGTTGGCCTGCAGTGTTGTATGTATATGTGTAGGAGGGCTTAGGTGGGGGGTGTGTGGGAGGGATTTGATGTTTTTGTGTATAGTCGAGCGCCATGACGACCTGTGTAAAGCGAGCCTCTCCCACACTTTAGGATCAATTGCGCAAGCGTTTAGATGTCTCTTGAGCACATCCTTATAGCGGAGATGTTGACCACCATGCTTCCGTTTACCTTCTGCCATCTCAGAGTAAAATACCACTTTGGGTAAACGGTGGTTTTCCATGCGAAGAACGTGACCACACCACCTGAGTTGACGCTGCATGAGGAAGGCTTCCATGCCATACATGTCGGAACGGTGCAGGACCTCCGTATCAGGAACATGGTCTTGCCACTTAATGTTCAAGATCGATCTGAGACACCGCAGATGAAATGTGTCCAGTTTCCTAATGTCTGGTTTATAGAGGCACCATGTTTCTATTCATATTGTAAGTAGCATATCTAGCCACATTTTGGATGAAAACTGTTTTGAGTGGAGATCGATTTTGGGAGGCCTACGTCTAGCAGTGGACTTAAAAGGGCTGATCATGACGATCATAGGCCGTGTCTCCGACACACTACACAAAACATTGTTTGGCAACGATATTTTGTATATTGCTTATAATTAATTCACTTTAATTTTATAGATTATTATTTACAAAAAAATTAATGATAAAATGTTTTGCACCACTGTCCTGTCATTTTGACAGTGACACTTCTTGACATTACTTTGTTTACATAAATTATCTGAATTAGAGACTTTGGGTATAGATATTGTGTTTAGGGAGGTTTGGGAACTGACCAGCTGTCTGATGTTATATGTAGAATTCTATATAGTTTTTGGAGAGCGCTTGACATAGGTATCTGCTGCAAATTCCAATATACACAGTAAAATAAACCATTTGTGGTTGATGATAGAAAGCATAGGGAATTTTCCGACGATATAATTTGAGTTCGTAATTAATAATTATATGGTAAAGATGAACACCATCTCAATCTCTAAATTCTTCAGTGTGTAAGTAGGTAGGTAGTGTAGGTACTGAAAAAATCATTTACTGCCAAACGCCATGGTTGTAGAAACTTATACTTAATCTCATAAATATGATGAAATGGTATGCAAACGGCTTTTACTTAGTAATAAGGGGTTTTGTGGCCAATGACGTACACCGTAAGTACACGCGTAGTTACTTAGCCTTGAAACGAACCATCAACGATTCCTAGTATTGTAAAATACTCGTCGGTAGTGACTTGAGGAGTTGGTATTGGATACTGTCAGTTTTTTTCACTAATAAACAAATGTAGTATCTAAATCTTAAATATTTACCACCAAATTAAACACGGAGCCGCTAACTTCTTTAATCTTTTACGATGACAGAAAAGTAAATAACTGAATTTTCATTTCCTAGGCGTAACATGAATAACGTAATACATTTCTCCGTACCCGAAATAGCCACTAGCCAGCGAGCTGGCGATGGCGTGGGTGTTACATACATATTTTAAGGCCTAACGGAAGACTGTAGTGTGGATCCAGAATTACATACAATTGAGTGCACTAACCAAGGCAGGAAATATCACTCTCGTAAACACTAATAGCATAAAAACATTGCAGAAACGCGTGCTGTCTGCGTTGAAATTGACTCTCGAGTGCTGGGTTTTGATGCCTTTATGCCTTAGCACATGTTGCTTAGTCTAGAAATTTTGTGAGCCCCTACTTTTTGTCAATACATATGTAATTGTTGGAAAAAATAACTAAAATAAATAGACCAAACGTATAAAACTGTCGTCGTGAAAATATTGTTTGTACTCTTGAGATTAGTCACAATAATTTGGTTACTTGATTTGTTTTTTGGCTTCTACTTCTATTTTTCGTTGTTGTTGTTTGTAGAAGTTTTACTGCCATTACAATACTCCGGTACTTTTCCAAGTATTTACTTCATTCTTCCGTTGATGATGGTCTGCTTTATCGACGTGTGGTTGGTGTGCTTTATCAGCTGGATTGTTGTCTACTACGAGTAATTCTTATTAGGTAATAGTTTATTATTGTAATATTGGATATATTTATAAAATATGTAAATTTCGTATACTAAATTAAAGAACAAACTATTAAAATAAAAAATATAATATCTAAATATATTTTTATATTTTTATCCTACTCAATAAATGTTAACTCACATTAAACAATATATATATATTTATAACATGTCCCGTAATCAACGCTCACCACCAAACACTCCAATTAGAATATGATATTATAATTATAATACATTCTCTGAATTTTATTTATTATGTATAAAACATTGTTTATTTTTTAAATTAGTTACACTGATTGTAGGAGAACAAGGTCACATTACAAATCTGTGCACGTACACAGTCGTACACCTATGTATATAGGTCTAGCGTAATAGATATTTCGCCCATTTTGGTTTGTTTTGAATGTACAGTGAAAGTGTGACAGTCATTTACGTAGTTTTAATTTTTATTTTTTTTTATTTTTACATTACCTATATTAAAAATGATAGAAATCGATTCAGAACAAACTTCTTTCAGAATGTGCATTAATTCAGTTACACATTGTATGTACAAATTCCTTCCAAACCATGGAATTTCCAATTTCATGCAACCATTTATCATTTTAAGGGTCTCTTTGTACTATCCTTCGTTGGAATCTGTTCTGTTTCAGCAATATAAAAATGGAATTGCCACTCTATCCCTATCAATAAATCACAAACGAGTTCTGTTTGTCCGATCCATTTTGTTGTTCAATTCTGTTAGTGTGACGTCATGCGAAAGAAAGTCGATAGTCCTCGTACGTCTGACAAATGTCGCGGTCAATATTTCTACCATAAGAATTGCGTCACAGTTCCTATTAAATTTTGATCCATTATAGGAACGTAAATGGTGTTTATGTTAAAAGTTTATTTTTGATATTGTAAATGTTTTGATACGTTGACCTATCATCGAAAACTTGCTGCAGAAGAAAATTATTTCTCTTGGGTCCTAGCTTCTCCAGATCTTCTCTGATAAAAGTATCTAATTGACGGTGATGATAAGGAAACACAAAAGCAGTTTAAACATTTCGCTTATGACAACGTTAAAATAAAGCAGGTTTTGCAACACTGGCAAAGGTCCGTCACTAAAATGTGTGGTTTCATCAACTTTTAACAACACCTGTGCCAAATGAACGCGGTTTCAACTGAAGCTTTTGACTTTAATTGTAACTGATTAACCCGATGGGAGTCGTAGACCTTGGGACTTATCGTACATATGGCCAGGTGGAGGTACCTATAGTTTGATATGTCAATGATTGTACATTCGCATGTACATTCGCATTGTACATTCGCATGTACATTCGCATTGTACATTCGCATTGTGATGTGTCATTGTGTGTCTTTTTTGCTTTCAAAGTGATATAACTACTTTCATCTTTTTTCTCATTTGCGCTGTTGTCTATGTTGTCAAAACGCCGCTTCACTTTTTTGCGAATGTTAGAAGATATTGTGACGTCTGAATAGAATCAATCTTCTTCACTTTGATTGGCAGTCGTTATCCAGCCGGTTGACAATACAAGCCTCTGCTCAAGTTATTACTTTTCTTATGCAGTTAAAAAGGCTGTTAGATTTATTTTGTTTTTCAGACCATTAACTTACAATCACATAAGCTACCATTTATCAACTAATGGCTAGATTTTTGTTCCCTTTTTTATTTATAGTTTACCACTCGCATTCACGGTACTCAAGGATTATTGAGCTTATTTTTAGTTGCATCAGAATCCTATTATTTGTATTATACTGTTTTTATCTTGAGATCCGTAGTTGGTTCTGGTAACCCTGAACCAATTACGGGATGAAAAATATTGTATACGAAGGAACGGTAATGTAGAAATATAATGTTTCAAATATTCTGTTTTCCTTTTTTCGACTCACGGAGTCATTATGTTTACTTATAACTGCATGATTTATTTGTTCATATCTCACATGCTATGTTTACGGTTTGTGTTCTTTATGAGAATAAATTCTTTAAGCCGAATAAGGAAAATTGGTACCTTAAATTTAATCATTGCTAAGCTAGCCTGATTGCAACATTAATCGTCGATTCGATAATATTATAAATTAAGCCTAAAATCATCTAATTATTATAATTTTGAATTTGAATCACTTATCTTTGTAATAATCTCAGGCATTTAATTTTGAATGCATTTTTTTAAAGAGTGCAAGATAAAATTTTGTTCGTATGAAAGTGAATAAATTATAAAAAGTTTAGAGTAGCATCTCAACCTCAGACTAGAGGAGCCAAAAAGTAACAAGTTCCGTGCTCAAGTTTTTATTGCCGTTTATAAATATCTGTACAATATTGTTAATTTTAACTTATTAAAACCTAGAAGAACAAGAAGTTAATTTTTTTAGAAGTTGACACTATGCAAATAAAATATCAATGAAAATTTCGTTTTAGGATTTGGGAATTCACATTTTATCTTCTTCGAATACGACGCGACATCGTTAGGTAAATACTTTAAACGGTAAAACATGCTGGTATTATTTATTAGGTGCTGTTGATATGTGACATTTCACAATTTAGTTTTTACAGAATTATTACAATGCACTATTCCATTATTAAGATAATAAGTTGTGTTGTTGGCTGTAAGATGATAACTTCAGATAATGGTATTGAACCAAAAAAGATGAACGGGAACGTGGCAAAACCTACTGATACTTATCCCACCAGCTTTACAAGTTTCAGAATTTCTCTGAGACGAAAATTCTTCTATGGTACGAGTATTAACCTTCTGTCTCTTGTTTCCAGGGCCCGAAATCACACGATGTCAATGCAGCGATGACGTCTGGCCTGAAGATGGAGTCGAAAGGCACCCAGATCCACCTGCCGCTGATGGGTCGCGGTAGCCGAGGAGAGCTGAACGACAAGGTGACCTTCGCCCAGGTCAAGTCACCGCCGTACACTGAGCCGCTCAATAATGGACAGTTGTTGGGGTAAATACTCTTTTTTTTTGTGTGGTATTTTGCAGTTTATTTGGGACGGTCTGTTTCAAGAGTCCAATAAAGGTGGTGAAGCGGTAGAAGAAATCGAAAAATGTATTGACGAAATATGGATGTGGTGAGGTTTAAATGATGAATGTGATAGATTATGTTTATTTCCGTAAAAAGGTTTATACAAAACCTTTTACACGTCAATCCATACTAATATTATAAATGTGAAAGTAACTCTGCATGACATTTAGCAGAGATGTAGCCTGGGATATGGAGTAGGACATAGGCTACTTTTTTACGCGATAAGCGACATCCACGCGGGCGTAGCCGCGGGCAAAAGCTAGTAAAACATATAGGCAGACTTTCGGATTTCGGAATCCTCCAGTGAGATACGGACAGAGAATAATAATTCTTAGCAGTCTGAAAAAGGCCAAAACCAATTCCAGTTTACTTATAACTTTCTGAATGAAATGAAAATGGGACGGTCAATGTTTGTATATTAAGTGAAATAACGGTGTCGGACCAGAGAAAATATGTCAGGAATCAGAATTATTTGGAACTGAAAGGTCTAATTGGATATGTGGAATTACATAACTAACACCTAATTAAGTTAAAAACGTTTTGGTCACTAAAATAATACCATTTATTCTTTGAGAAATGGTTATGGTTAGTACACTCAATATAAAAGAATATGAAAGAATTATCTTGTTGATAAAAAAAAAAAAAAAAATAACAAAATAAACTAAAATATGGCGTCGCAAAATTCCTCCGCATCGCTGTCAACTGGTAATGTACCCAAGAGACTGGCGGCATTGCCACGTTGTATGGCAATGCTTAGCTTCTGGCCAAATATCTTGTTAAATATCAAAAGAAATGTAAAAGAAAAAAATATAGAAAGCTGGAATTGTGTGTAGACATCTGAATGGTACGAGTAGGCACTTGGCTCACTTCTTAGTCGAAAAGGGTGGCGTGAACACATATACATACAATAAAGTAACTAGAACCTAGACATTCTGAATTCAATACAAGATCTGCAAAAAAAAAAAGAGGTCTTCAAACTTTGTACTCTTTGTTTTATTCTCAGTGCGAATGTACGTACCCAAAAGTTTTTGTTGCTAACAAAGAAGTTGAAAAACGTACTAAGCCGTTTCTTCTCCATATTACGGCCGTCATTCGCCAATGTGATGTATGTTATTAGCTAGGTAACAAATAAGTATAAATAATAGATTGTTCGTTGGTTACGTTGCTGTGTTCGGTCATGTTTTTTGGTCGAACTCAGGTTCAAGGTGAGAATAATTTAGAGCTGAAGAGACAAGGAATTATTTGAATTTTTTTATAGAGATGTCTAGACATATTAGAGTCTAGATATTATTGAAGTTTTTTGAACAAATTAGGAATTTAGAATGATATTGAAAGATCTAAAACATAACTTAATTCATAAAAAGGTAAAAGATAATTTATTTGTGTAACAAAGCAGCTGTAGTGCAGCTATATAAATAATAGAACCATTTTATGTAAATTTATGTAATGGAAATGGGAGAAGGCGTTGATTCCTGACATACAGGTTTTTACCTAGTTTGTGATTCAGAGGCTTCATATATTATAACTCTGTAACTCATAATATATTATGTCAGTAAAGATTATTAAGATTAAGATTAAGGTTTAATTATTATTCAAACTGTATTGTCATGACGGGACTTCATAATTACTTAAGATTAATTACTAAGCTGAATTAGACAAGCAACAAATCTTAATTGTCTACAACAACTTGTACCTACACAAGAAGATCTTAGGCGGTATGATCCGACAGAGACCGCGCTTACTAGTTTTTTTTAATCCATGTGAAACATAAAAGACAGTGTTATAGAATTCTGAATATACATATATCTTATTTAAGCATCTGGCGGATATGTAATCGCTTTTAATAACAGGATTAGATTAACTTTGCTGGATCCCAAAATCCCAAATCCCAAAGTTACCCCTTTTCGTAATGTTAATTAATCTCATAGCCACTAAACAGACGTTTTTGCTTATTTTTTGTATAAATGAAAAGATTGTTTAGCACAATTCGCTGAGTTTGTCTTGATAAAATGATTAAAATAGATACTATGATTAAATACCTATCAAATGCGCGAGGCAACCACTCGCGACTGCCTACTACAGTCGGCCTGAGCGCCTGGTAATAGCTCCTTAAAACTTAAACAAATTTTATTTCAAGAGTAGCGTAGAGCTATAACATGTACATTTTAGTATAGACGCAAAATTTAAACTAACATCCTGGCGTAGAATTTTAATTAAGGTAAACAAATTTTGTGAGAAAATGTGTCCTGTCAAGGGAAAAGGGTAGGACTAATTTTCCGCCAGCCCTGTATGAAAGCGAGCGTAAATAAACGTGTTGGTGAACAACATGCAGACTTGGCTGAGGTCATGTTTGGAAAACTGCCAAAAACTAGAGTAAAGCTTTAGGAAAAAACTCCATTCTTTAATATTGTTGCTTTAGGATTCGTGATAGAAATACAATTATAATACTAATAAGTCACGGTGTATGATAAATCTGGTGAAAGAATAAATCGTATGAAACATCCAAATGTTAAAATATAACAACTGAATTGGATATTTACTTAACAATAAATGATTGGACATTAGTATCCGTCGCTCTATTGTTATACAAAATGTCTATTTTCTTTTGATAAAGTTAATCAAATCTAAAAGTAAAAACTGCCATGATAAACGAATTATCTAACAATCAGAAAATCTGTGTAAGTAATTGAATTTAGGTTTATTGCTTGATTAAGGTAATCAGGATAATTGCGTGCCCTTTAGATCCTAGGCCTTAAGGCTCGTACAGACTAGTGCGATATCGCGGGCGCGACGCGACACTAATAGCACAATTTTTTTGTCACTGCTGTCGCGCTCGTGATATCACGCAAGTCTGTACGAGCCTTCATTCAAACGTAATTTAACGTCCAATCTAGCTACTTATCTATCGATAGATAAAGAACAATTATGGCTACTTATGTAAGTCTAAATCCTATAATTAAGTTCTGAGTGCTCTCCGCGTTACCATTAGAGCACTCATGTGAAGCACTTTATGATTGTGTTTTAATTACTACAATTAGCATCGTAAAAGGTGAATTATAGAAGTATTTTAAGAAGCGTGCTTTATGCGTAAATGAAATTATTCTTGCTCTTCTCTGGTAACAGAATTATGTGGTATTATACTGCGTCTTTGAGGTCTGTTGTTGAAAAGGTAAATTCATGCGTCTGAAGCATCTTTTAAACGGTAATTTAAAATTTATTTAACTTTTGACCTAATAACTATTGGGAATAGTTTGCAATAAATCTACAGGCTCATGAAAAAGATAAATGTGACTATGATAAACAGATTCCTGTTAGCCGATAAAAAAAGCACGGATAGAATTTACCTATGCCTACTTATCTAAAATTCAAATATAATAAACATATTTTTATGATTTTCTTTAACTAAATGTCATTCCATCTTATTTATAATACACATCAGCTGATGCACGCACTAAAGGTTGCTGACAATTCTCAAGACCCACTTCAGAGGCTTCCCTCCTTGTAAACTTACGTGCACACTTACATAAATCCGTCATAAATCCGTGCTGTTACATATTCTTCTTCTAATCTTGGTGAAGAGCCACTTATCGAAGTTTGGGTACAATACGATTTGATATCGTGAGAATGTACTCAAGTGTCATTCAATAAATACGTTTGTAGGTCTTGCCTCAATATTAACAAACCAACCTTTTTCCTGGGGCAACGTCTTATAGGCAACAGCATTATCCAGATATGTTGGCACAACAAAAAAACAAATTTTCCTAAAGGTTGCGTTGTAGAGGTCGGACGGCTATTGTTTTAAATGAAACCAGAATATAAATGTCTACTGCTGAACCCAGGTCTCCTATATTAATGAACTAGCTTCTGCCCGCGACTTCGTTCGCGTAGAAGTCGTAAGACATATTTTAATAAAACTTCCCTGAATACTACGTTTGTAGTTTTGGTCACAGCAGTCAAAATATACAGAGAGTCAGGACTGGTGACGCGAGAGCAAGCGACGTACAGTTCCATGTTCTATGGTAAAGGGTTTGGTTTCCGCACTTAGTCCTTCAGGTGGACCAATGTACATGGGCCATGGCGGCCATCAGTGGTTATTTCAACCAGCCCACCTCCCTCCAGAAGATAATTACGTCTCCCGGTCTGTTTAGAACATCTGTGAAAGATCTGGGTGACCTTCCGCCTGACGAAGGTCCTCACCGGACACGGTTGTTTCAGGAGGTTTCTGTTCAGAATAAGGCGGGAGGAAATACCTGGGTGTTACCACTGTGCGGATTGCCCGGAGGACACGGTAGTGCATACGGTGGAGCTCTGCCCGGCCTGGGTAGAGCACCGCCGTGTCCTCATGGAGGCGATCGGTGGCGACAATCTCACGCGACAATTATATGCGCGTATAATTTCAGATAGTTATCTATGCAAACTTCGGAAATAAGGAACGGTATTTTTTTAATCTATTTTTATGTCAAAAATCGTAAACAATGCGGCCTAAAAAAATGTTTGAGAATTTGCAAATAGCGCCCTTTCATACGATATCCGACATGCCCTAGTAGCCCCACATCAATTTTTAAGACATCCGTTAAGTCCAAGTTGCAAAAAAAAAAAAAAACTCTTATTTGCAAAATAGTTGGGCAACCGTCATCTAAACTATTCCAAATTTCAAATTGATAGCATGAGTAGTTCTTGAAATATCCAGCTTTGCCAGACAGATGTACAGACAGACTGAGTCGCACCATCAGGGTTACTTTTTGTCATTTTGGAACGGAACCCTAAAAAGAAGCACAAAAAATATCAATTCTTTGGAATCGAAATCAGATTTGCATTACTTTATTGAAGGTTGACTGAAATAGCATGCCATAATTGAGTGCTTAGATCCATAAGGTATGATGTATGATAATCATTTAAAAGAATAAATCTGTAACTATCTGCTATATTCGTTTCCTATTCAACCCAGCGAAGTAGTAATGGAATAATTCGACTGTTGTCATACACTGATACATTGTGTTCGTAAGTTATCTCCCAGTATCATTACTACGAACTGCATGGGAAAAGTTTTTTGCGGTTTCTTACTTTTCTTGTATTCAAACCTCAGTTGGTCCCATAGAGTTTTTTGATCCTCGTAAGAAACAGGATCGATTGGCATCAAAAAACTTTTTTGTGTAAATTGCCCATTTTCTTGCTGACTGTAATTTTTTTTCTAAATCTGTGAATGCTCATCAATTTTTTTCTAAAAGTTTAGGATAGTCCCTTAATACTATTTTCTTGTATCGACCACGGTTAAGGTACCTGCACTTATTGACCCATCTCAAAACATAATGCAATACTGCTCATCCCCCATAGCAAATAGCGTGATAATTTATACCTAGTAATTTGACCAGACCTATTGGGAATATCTGTGTAAAATTTGAACAAAATCTGACCGGTAGTTTTTGCGTGATGCTGGAACATACATTCAGACAAACAGACAAACCGACAAACAGACAAAAATTATAAAAACTATATTTTCGGCATCAGAACCGTTCTCAGACCTCGTGGCAATTACTTTTTTTCAAAAATATTCAATGTACAGTTTTGACTTCGCAGTTTTGATTTGCAGATTTTCAAATTTTAATTCAAACCTATTCAGTACTTAGAATTTTAGGACGTCGCGTCGCCAAAAGCTAAAAAGTTAAAGTGCTGTCATTAAAAAGACCTAAAAAGCTTTCTGTGGTTTTTAAACTGCTAACACAGTGGGACTAAGAGCGCAATTATCTTTTATTTCTGCACCAATTTCTTGAGAGTCGTTCTTTAATAAGGTTTCCTTTCAGATATTCTGGTTCCTATCTACAGACACGTTTATATTTTCATGAACAAAATTCGGGGTAAACATTATTAAGGGCGTCGGCTCGAACGACGCTTTTGTCCCTCCCATTGCTTAGTTCGTTAATTTTGTATGATGCTCCACTATCAAGGCTGAACATTATACCCGTTATTACATTAAAGAGGGTATAATTATTTCTCAAATTGTACGAAACTTCGTTTAGTAATTATGACTAATGGTTTTCTTCGTTATTAGGAGTATCTTTATCGTCATAATCAGCTGTAAGATGTTCTATGTTAAACATTGTGGCGATATTATTTCCCTTTCATTTCCATTTATTAAAGCAATCTGGACCTTTTGTATCGAATAGCTTCTGATCATTAGTTTCTGTATTATAAACACTCACAAACTCCTGACTTTAGGTTATGGTTGTAAGCATGGGTGTCCAATTCTAGAAAAAATTGTCAGAGTTTAAAAAATCCAAGCTTTTTGCAACAACAGTTTACTAACCCTTAAGCCCAAATCTTTTGCCCTGTATATTTACAAACAGAAATTATTAATAGGGTGTCAGTCGGTATATAGAATATTCGGCATTCCACAAAGTGTCAGTATTACACACGCTATTTGAAAAGGGTGGTTGAAAAGGTAGGTGACCTTAATCACCGTCAAGGTCATAAACGGACGTAGGTGTAGGTACTATAAAATTTTGTTTACGGGTTTTTTTACGTACGATGTGATAGTGAAAAAGGACAATCAATAAGAAAGTTCAATATCATTAAGTAATTTGTTTGAAGTGGTGATACAGAATAATGTAATGCACAAATTGATGTGTCAATTGAGCTTGAAAATAAATTTCACATGACTTTTATTGTATTATAAATTGCTTTGACGTTACGTCGCTATCATTAACATATGATATGACTTAATGTTGGTTCAATTAGATACTATAAGTACCTAGATAGGTATAAAGGATAAAAGTTTTGTATCCTTCGCCAGATTTGTTTTACAAACTAAGTTTTATGTCATATCATAATCTCTCTTTTAAGAGATATTCAGTGAAAAGATTATCGAAATGAAAAATTATTTAACCTTAATACAATCCTATCACTGTGCGAAGATAAAACTTAACAATGGTTTGGGGAACAGTGAAATAAAACCATGACGTACTGAAATGCATACTTAACATATTGAAAGCAACAACAAGAATCTGGATAAAATAAACAGTAAAACGGACATTTAATTCTGTTATTGCTATTCCTATTTCTAAACATACGGTAACTTTTATTGTTTTTGGCTTCACTATCTCTTATTACAAACAAAATGATGATTCCAGTAACAGTGTTGATAACGGGATCGCTCCGGATGCAATATTCAGATGTAACTAGTGAATTGAACACAGCTCTGACGTCAATGGCTCCACTATTAATATGATAACTGTGCAATCGTAGGCATTTATGAATATTGGATTTTTTTTTCTCAGACAAATGTGCCGAACAATATCTGTCAAATAAATAAAATATCTGATTTAAATCAGATCATGAATGTCATCTAGGGTAAACAGGAACAGATGCTTTCATCTAGGAGCTCCGTACGAGTTCGAAAGTAATCGGAGAAACTCGAAATAGATATGGGTGTAGAAATTGTTGAACATTATAAACTTCTTTCTGGGTTAGAAATATTTAGGACAATACTGAAATTGAAATCACGGCCCGAAATACAGCTATTATCGCCACATGCGTTTATATTTACCAACACTTTTATATCTTTCATTGTAAGTTGATTGCCAAGTACGCTCGAGTTTAATAGTGCTATTAGAAATCCCATAGGAACAGTTGGTTCATCACTTGGAACATGTGCATTAGCAGTAATTAAAATTCATTATGCCCTAATAAGTAGTCTAGAGTCCTTTTATCTAAACTTTTACAAACGAGTGTATTAACGGCAAGCTGACTGAAGGCTCGTACAGACTCGCGCGATATCGCGGCCGCGACAGGAACCGACAAAGAAATTGTGCTACTAGTGTCGCGTCGCGCCCGCGATATCGCACTAGTCTGTACGAGCCTTTAAAATCTACATAGGAAAAAATCATCTAAATCTTAATTATACATTGTTTAATGTAGATAATGTACTGGCTTCTGCTGAAGTTTTACAAAAATATTTCGAAACGTAGTTAAAAGTAGATCATATATTTATATTGTTATATTGTTGACCTTTCTCCAACATAAATATTATGCTTTTGTGTCATGATGTCACAATATAATTGAATGGAACCCATCCATTACGCGAATTGCGATATCGCCCTTGGTTCGTTTTCCGCAAACAATAATATTGCGTAGTGACCTATTAGTAATATTATCGTTTTTACTAAGAGTAGGTATCATGTCAAGTAAAATGATAAATTTATAATTGGCTTTATTTGTCATCGGTTGTATAAAGTTTTGCTCTCTGAATATCTTTGCATATTTTCTTATGGTGGAGTAGCAGTAGTGTTTTAATCAGTGTCAGTTCAAGTTAAACAGTGTTCTATCAGACTTATGTATTCTGTCACATTTAATAACTTTTCCGGAGTTAGGTATTTTTTTATAATTTCCGTTTTTTTACACTTATGTTAACTGAGACTCCCAGCATCTTCAGCAAAAAAAATATTAAATTCAAGTATGCAACTGGATTCCGTTGAACTGTTTCGCGAAACCAACAATGGCAGTTGGCAACAGTCCAATGCGTTGTAAATGACTGAATAACTGACATGACAGCACTTTATGCTCAAAATTCTGTAATGGCCGTGTTTGGTACAATTATGAAAAAAAAAAAAAAAATACATACCTGTCCGGGGAACGTGGAGAGCCAAAATAGAATTACGCAAACATCTATGAAAACAATTTGGTCGGTTTGGTAACAAAAAGCTGTATTTAAGGAGATTACTTAGTACTAATTTAATTTACTTAGTACCTAAGTAATCTACTCTATGAAAACATTAGACGTCTAAAAAGAATAGCGTTTACTACCTTTGCGTAATGTATAACGGCGGGAATGAAAATAAATGCTAGAACTATAGTACTACAGATCCCATAAAAAGAAGGTCTGTATCTATTAAAGTAGCAGTTCAAGCTTTTATTCAAGCCTATAATGAATACACAAGTGATGTCTATATAAACGAAATACTAGCATCTAGGTTAGATAGATAGTTAGATAGAATACCCTACTTACACCCTACACCCCTACCCTACTTACTATGTACCATAAAAATTACGATATAAATTGTATACACTAATCCATATAAATATAGATAGTATGTATGTATGTTAGTTTAACTACGATGTGATCTAGTCGGTCTTAATTTAGACAAACGTTTTATTTTGGTTCCATTTATATTTGCCTTATTATACTTCTGAACAATTTAAAAGGTCAATAACTTCCATACACTACAAGTTACCATTAATATCTGAACATTCATTACTTCATTAATATCTGAGCAGATGCTTGTCAATAATTTCTATACACACAACTAACCAAAAATATCTGAACACTTACAACGTCAAGTTTATCTACGCAGACAAACACTGAGCTTACCTAATTCGTTACTGCGTGGTATAAAGGACTAACCAAAAACGACTATAGACTTGACAAAAATAAATTAAATTCCAGGTAACACCTTTTTTGAACACCAAATGACTGTTCTAGGTATAAATACGATGAAAGGGAATAAAAATTGTATAGAAAATATTTTTTTAGGATACAACTGATATTATAAGTTAATGTCAAACTATTGATAGAAAATTGATCTTGGTTTTGTAATGAAATTAAAAATTATTGTAAATATTTTTTATTTGTGACAACATAAGTAGAAATATTAGTATTTTGTGTAACCTCCTTCGGCATTTAATAAGTCCTGTAACCATTTTCGCATGGAAGTGTTCAGATATGTTTGCAGTGCTAGGCAATATTGTAAAGTGAGAAAGAAAAAGGCATTATTGACAGAAAAGCGTCATGTGTAGAAACATTTGCTTGCTTACCTCACTGTTTATTGTTTTTTTTTTCTGTACTAATACAAAACTGGAATCAACGATAAAATACGTAATGAAATATTTTGTATTACCTAAGTTATTAATATTCCCTTAAATTTTGTTACAGAGGCTCACAGATTAACCTGTGCAACGGTGGTGCCGGCACAACAGCCATGACAGGCCTACCAAAAATACCTAACGGGTATGGAGACCAGAAGAAACCCATGGCCACACTCACACACCTGCCCAAACGCCCTCCGGTAGACATCGAGTTCTCAGACTTATCATACTCAGTGAGTGAGGGAAGAAAAAGGGGCTACAAAGCTTTGCTCAAATGCATAAACGGCACATTTAGATCTGGTGAACTTACGGCCATTATGGGACCTTCTGGGGCTGGGAAAAGTACGCTAATGAATATCTTAGCGGGATACAAGTAAGTAAATCATTAAACCTCTATAAATAAATAGCTTTTTATTAATTACATTATCAGTATTAGAATAGCGATCGTTAATTTATTCCGGGTTTGATATTGATGTAATATGAACTTAAGGTTATCTTTAGTTCAATATACTCACAAAAGTTGAACTAAGTCATCTTTCTAGGTTTGGTAATGCGCATCGTATGTAGACACAGACACAGTATACACTAAAATGTTTTTCCTTCAGTTCGTGGCTTTGAAAATGACAAATTACGTGCGGAATGCTACTATTGGAGTACTGCCAAAAATGTTCCAAATTCTTTTTGTGTTTACGATACACTTTTTACTTCCAGAACGTCCAATGTCAGCGGATCGATACTCATAAACGGCAAGGAGAGGAACTTGAGGCGGTTCAGAAAGTTGTCCTGTTACATAATGCAGGACGACTGTTTGCTACCACACCTCACCGTGAAAGAAGCTATGCACGTTGCGGCGAATCTAAAGTTAGGGAAAGACATGACAGTCACTGCCAAGAAAATCGTTATAGATGAAATTTTGGAAATGTTGGGGCTCGTAGAGGCGAAAGATACGAGGACTATAAACTTATCAGGCGGCCAGAAGAAACGGCTGTCCATAGCTTTAGAGTTAGTTAACAACCCACCTGTGATGTTCTTCGATGAGCCTACATCAGGACTGGACAGCTCATCGTGTTTCCAATGTATATCACTTCTGAAGTCACTAGCGCGAGGCGGTAGAACTATCATATGCACTATACATCAACCGTCCGCTAGGCTTTTTGAGATGTTTGACTTTTTGTACACTTTGGCTGACGGGCAGTGTATATATCAAGGAAGAGTTAGTGGTTTAGTGCCGTTTTTGTCTTCAATGGGTCTCCACTGTCCGAGTTACCACAATCCTGCTGATTATGGTAAGTGATGATTATTAATAAATACCGACTAATTAAAGATAGTCATGTTCATTTGAAATGAAAGATAAATAGTGATAGAGTAGTGTTATTGAGTCAATCATTCTATAGTTGTACTTTTATGGGATTAAGTACTAATCATAATATTTCATATGATTATGTTTAGTTTAGATTTTTTATAGATTTGCCCTACTTATTGAACAAAATTGATTACAATATCACTTATCGAAGTAACATAACTACCGTTAAACATGGAAGGACTCGATAAAACTATAAGGTCAGTTGAAGGAAATAAAACACCCGATTTCAAAATTAAAACAAAGGCTTTTTATATTAGTAAATTATATCAAAATGTTATTAAATTAACAGGCTTCTTTGTTCAATAATTATTCGTTCAATAAGAAAATATTATGATTGTGGTGATATTTTGCATTTCCCCAATCGTTTGCTTTGCTGTATGAGAACCGTAAAATTTGCTAGAGATATTAAAAAATATGACAGTGTGATTACCGTTCGTTCGTTTGCTGATGTTCAGTTAAATCATTTGCAAAAGTTTCCTATACCACCCATCTTAAAATTAATTTCAACATGGTCTCCTTATTCACAAATTAGATTAATATCGACAGACATTCAGATTAAAACAGTTTTTATATCTGAAAATATTTGGTGTCTAGTTCACATAATTATGGATCTGTTGGTATCGAAATATGTAGTATACGGAGCTGAAAGCAAATAAAGTTTGTTTTCACTAGCGCAAGCAGTTCAGTCTCATTTATTATAGCACGAGTTATTTGAGTCGTAAACAAAATGATCAACTATCTAGATCACTTGCATCTCTGTCTTTATGCTTCTTTGCTCCAGTTTTCGTTTCATCAATACCAACTAAAAGTGAAATGGTGTTTTTATAATCAAAGGATATGGTATTGATCGAAACTGGTTAAGGATATTATTTTACAAAAAAATAATTAGTTAAACCTGTCCTGTGTTTTATTATTTCTTCTTGATTCGTGTTAATTTTGATAAAAAAGTTGATACGGTTAGGAAAATGAAACAGTTGTTATTAACTTTTGGATGTGTACTAAAGCCTCCGCGTGTGAAAAATAACATTTATTATCAGCACCAATAACACAATAAATGTCTACCACTCCTTTGTATCTTTAAATTTATATTGCCAGACGCAACAAGCAACTAGAAATATAAGAAAACATAACGTAACCTGTTTAATTGGACACCATAAGACGGCCTCGCTTTGATGTAATATGATGAAGGTTGAATTGGTTAAGGTTTATTTTTAAATACACAGGAGACTGACGTGACGAAATGAAGACAAAAACCGTCAATCATATAGTTATCTTGCGGGTAATTAAATAGATATGTCTCGACTGCAAAATTGTGTCGCTACACTATTTACAAAGCTGCTTACACAATTTTGTCTATCTCCAAAAGACTCACTCATCTTTTAAGAGTCTGACTTTAGAGAATCCTCTTTCAATATGTAAGGAAACCTTTTTGATCAATCAACATTTGTATCTGTTTTCCCGACTGACCCAAATTCAACCTTAAATAAAGTGCGACCATCAAACCCTCCATTTTTTTAATGTACTTCTGAAAGAAAGGTTTTTTATACACGCAGCGTCAGTAAAAGTGAGCCACGACCGAACGCGCGTTTCTGAACCAACTAATAAACCTAATACATGGGCTTTTTTTATCAGAATAGTAGCTAATCAAATGTGAAATTGTTCGCTTTACCCAACTAGAGAAGTTGGGTAAAGCAAACAGTTTCACATTTGGTTAGTTCAAAATTGATTTGTGTAAAAAATACTTGCCAGAGCAGCTTTAAAGTTCCCCAGGAATGTAAGATAAACGATTTTTTTTTCCCTTTTTTTTCTTTTTACTAAAGTAACTAACCAAATAGGGAAAGTTCACTTAAACGCACTAGAGAAGCTACTTGGAACCAATTCTAATTTAAAATCCCTTAAAATAGGATAAGTTTTTTCATAAATTCGCATTTTGGGCTAAGGCCACCTTTACTGCCGCTCAATACAAATATAAAATACAAAAATATTTATTTCAACTTAAACCTTGTGTCATAAATTAAGTCAGCCCCAGTAAGTTACAATACTTATTACTTGTGACGGAGCTGTCTCACTCTTCCCGTAGGTGTAGCTTTACAATGATGAGGCTAATATGTAATAAGAGAGTATAAAGAGAAAACAAAAACCTTGTTTAGCAGGAATTTCAGTGTAATATTACTCCAAAAGTACGTCCTATATTATTCAGCTCAGAACACGAGAGGTGAATACAGCAAAACAATAACTTTTTAGCACTATAATAACCTAGTTACGTCTGGTTCTTATAACTTACTGTGAGCATAAAACATCATTATTTATCCATCGCTAGCACTGTGTCTCTACTTTTGAATCAGCGGCACTGAAAGTGAAAACATTAATTGTTCAGCATCAATTAATTTCAACTTTATAGAGATGTTTATCTATAAAGAATCTTATATCTATGATGGAATGAAAATTACTTGTGTTGCATTAATAAATATAAGTAGGTATATCTGTAGTATGTACTGTCAACCGCACATTAGTGGTAACAATTTGACATTGACAACGCCTTCAATGTCGTAGCAGTAAGGGCCTAGTGCAAGAGTTATCACTGATATACGGTTGACTGTACAACCACTTTTCTTTAGAACGCAAAAGTCGTAAAAGCATAAGGCTTTTACGATTTTCACATTGTTATATTAGAAGCTGTTGTGACTAGCAACAGGTTTGGTGAAGCTTCACTAGATTTTACCGCCGAAGTAATCTTTCTAAAGTCAGATAACATTTCACGAGACTATCTTTAAAACAAAGTCCCGTTCATAAACTTTGAAACACAGTCTTTTTCTGCCATCTATACCTTTAAGTTTTTTATCTCCAGTACTAAAGTTCTGTGTATTATGTATTCCAGTGATGGAAGTAGCAACAGGCGAGCACGGAGACTGGGTACACAAGTTGGTGATGGCAGTTAACAAAGGCAACTGCGGCCGAGGCCAGTCGTCATCTTCATCATCATCGTCCTCCGTACCTCAGAACTTGAACTACAATAACCAGACTAGCAAGAACAATGCTCAGAAGGCGGAACAGCAGGCACTTGCCATTGTGATAGGTAAGGAAGAAAATAAGTTTTTTTTTTCTCAAACGGGCACAACGATTTAATTTAGAATAAGAAACAAAGTAGTTAAGCCTTAGGTACCAGCCGAGACTAGATCAGTGCTAGTCACTTGTCATGTTATAACGAGCAAGTTGAGCAAGTTGAAGACAGAATGCAATTGAATGAAAATAACTAACATTATTGCATTGGGTTAGTAATTTTTCCTGTAAAATGTACGGTTGCAATTCATTTGTAGCAACGCTGTTCACAGATTTAGCATAAACTCGTATGAGATCGTTTTGCAGGTGATAATTTTTTTTAGCTAGCTAAGTAGATATTTGAGTTTCTGCGAGAATATTCAGCAGTGACCAAGGTTTCTTACTTCATTGCAAGAGGCACTTAAAATTCTTAGCATTTCTAGACAATCATGCTAATATGTATTTATTTTCTCGTTTCCAGACAAACCAACCTGCACTGTGATAGATATGTCCGAACCAGTCCTCAACTCAGAAAAGCAAATCGCTTTACCCAACTCCACAAACCTCGCACCTGTTACCTGCACCACATCACTCCTCGACTCCAGCGAAAGCTTCACGAAGAAACCCATCAAGACCGGCTTCCCCACATCAGGGTGGAAGCAATTCTGGATCTTATTGAAACGTACCTTTAGAAGCATTTTGCGGGATCAGATGTTGACGCACTTAAGGCTCTGTTCTCATACGGTGGTTGGACTACTGATCGGTTTCCTGTATTATGATATTGGGAGAGATGCCGCGAAAGTGATGAGCAATGCTGGCTGTATATTCTTTACTGTGATGTTCACTATGTTTACTGCTATGATGCCTACTATTCTTACATGTGAGTATTTTACCATGCATTCATATTTGTATTTAGACTATTGTCAGTGACGCAATGATGCCTGTAAATATTTACTGTTTGCTAGTTGCGAGAGTCAATGAAAACGTCATTTCCCTCATTAACAAAGTGAGACTGTTGTTTCACCCTGGAAAAAAAATTATATTACCTTCTTAAATCTATGAAATTGTTGCAAAGAGTACAATCCCTTTGTTGTTTAGTACAATCCCTTGGTGAACTCCTACAACAACTTTGAGAAGAGATGCCATCATTAGATGAATCACAATTTGAATAAAATCATTTTATGTTTAACATTGTAATAAAGATGGTGTTTTGTGCTTTGTTACAGTCCCTACGGAGATGAGCGTGTTTGTGAGAGAGCATTTGAACTATTGGTATTCGCTGAAAGCCTTTTACTTCGCTAAAACTATGGCGGATTTACCTTTCCAGGTATATATAACTAAATCTACTAACTAATCATAATTTATACTATATGTTAGGATAGACTTGCGACATATCGGTGCAAAATACACTTTTGCATATTAAAAAGGCCGTGGGTCCTCATCACAGACTGGCGACTGCCCAATTAAAGAGAGTTTTTAGCTCAAATTTGTTCTATCATAGACATTATGGCCAAGTAATTCTCTAGCTCGGTTAACTTTCTAATAAAATAGGATAATAATTTGGTCACCGTTGACGTCAGAAAGTTAGATTTGTAGTAGGCACACAACTTCATACGCGTGAAATTTCTTGTTTAAACATTAAATATATAGAATGGAATACACTTTATCATGTATACCATAGGTACGAAATACAGATATAAATTTAGAAATTTTACATACTGCGACACAATGGGCGGTCATATCGATAAAAGCCATATTTTTAAGACAACTCTTGGTTGGATATCAATATATTCTATGACACTCGCCAATACTTTATCTGTTTATCAGTGAGATAATTTTTGTAATCCGATCAGTACCTACTTCCAAAGATGACCTTTTGCAAATATCATCATCATCATGAAAGATGACGACCACTGCTGGACATAAGCCTCCCCCAATTAGGGGGGTTTGCCATAATCGCCACGCTTGGCAGGCGGGTTGAACAAATATATCAACAAACAATTTTACCTGTCGATAGTATTAGTTTAGAAGATTAAGATAGAGATACAAACATTGATTGTAGTCGGAGAACTTTGAGAAAAAAGTTTTATGACCAATATATCTCTCAATTCATCGACTCAATTGCTCTTAAAGGCACCGCTACTTTATTTATGAGATATTTGAGCAAAATCAACCCACAATTGGAAGTTAATTATTGATACGAGCCGGTCAAATACCGAGTCAGCAATGAAATAGACAAAATTTATATTTATACCCTTTTGTTTCTTTGTTGATAAAGTAAATAACGTATTTAATGTTATACATGCATCTGCATGTAATGGTATCTTCGGCAATGATAAAAGAATAAACAAAAGACGTACCTATTATTGCAGCTGTTTATTTATCATCTCCAACAAATCATAAAATATAATATGTGTCATCGTGAGAGATAATATGAAAAAAATGTTAATCTAGACGAAATACACTATTGGGTACTCTTTTTAGGGTTCCGTAGTCAACTAGGGACTCTTATAGTTTCGCCATGTCCGTCTGTCTATCTGTCTGTCTGTCTGTCCACGGCATAGCTCAGAGACCCTAAGTATTAGAAAGCTGTAATTTAGCATGGGTTTACATATTAATCATGCAGTGGTAAAATAAAATCTTGAAATAAAAAAAACCTCCCTTGCACGTAAGGTGGGGATGATATTTTTTCTCTCGTCTATCCCATGGTGTGGGGTATGAATATGGGTTGAATTGGCTGTTAAAAATATTACGAGTCTGTGAAAACTATTTTTAGTTTAGGGATCCGCTTGCGTAATATTAAGCTTTAAAGTGCTCATTTTTATTAGTGGCATGTGTCCCCCACCCCCTACCGGCTAAATAGTTGTTTTTAGATATGAAAAAATTCACGATAGTAGTATGTAATACCGGTACCGTGTGGTGCCTGCTGGACGTAAAGAATAGCACCACCCCATTTCCTCCCGTGGGTGTCGTAAAAGGCGACTAAGGGACTTACTAGAGAATGGGCAGCAGCGTTCTCTATGCATTTTTAACACCATACTGCGAATGCCAACCCGCCATAATTTGCCATAATCGCCACGCTTGGCAGACGCCAAGCGTGGCGATTATGGCAAACCCCCCAATTGGGGGAGGCCTATGTCCAGCAGTGGACGTCTTTGGGCTGAAATGATGAAATGATTATGAGTATATAATATAACGAAGTTGAAAGGAAAACTATCACAGCTAAGTAGGCTTTACAAGTTAACGAGTAATAGTCGAACAACTTGTATTTGCAGTTGAAACGTATGGGAGAACAAGTTTTTCAACTACCATGATACGTTTGTTCTTGGGGTAAATTAGTTCCAACTACGGAACCCTTCATTGTGCGTGGTCCGACACGCACTTGGCCGGTTTATTTTTATTTTGTTTCTATTTTCTTATATCTTTATGATAATATTTTTGTATAGGTTTACATAATTTAACGCCTGTTTTCCTCAAAGCATTAGGCTGAGGAGTACACTCACCAGTTAAGTTTTAGTTCCATGTAATAGGGGGCCAGCATAAGCAATATGCTGGCCCCCTATTACATGGAACTCAACCTTATAAAATCATATAAACGATGACATGAATATTTACTTTGTAAAGTATAGAAATAAGTAAAAAGTAAATATAGTATTTGAATTATTGTGAATGTGAAGACTATGTGGGTCATTGTTATTTTTTTTTTCTTAGTTCTTTTTATCATGGTCTGGCAGTTTGAGTAATTTATGCGACCTACCCAAATATCCTTTTTTTGGTATTTTTCGTCGAATCGTTGAGATTGACGATTACTGACAAATGCGTGCACTGACTGGACAAGTCCACTCAATCTGTGTGGTTCTTTCCTCAAAAAACCATTTCAGACACCAATAGACATGGTCTTCACATGATCTGACCAAGAGTCTGGACTTTAAAAGAGACTGTGACCTCTGAGTTGGTTTAAAGGTCTAAACCAACTCAGAGGTCACAGTCCCTTTTTTCTGAAATAAAATAATTATCATTTGTCATAATCGGGGGAAAATCTAGAATCTGTTTATTCGTAGATCAAGGTTTTCGTCTATGTTATATATCTGCCATTTAAAACGTAACTCACAAAAAACTTTTCTCCCTCTCCAGATTGTCTTCAGCGGTGTCTACGTGATGATAGTCTACTTCATGACAGGTCAGCCCATGCAGACGGATCGGGTGCTCATGTTCACGACCATTAACATCCTGACGGCCCTGGTGGCGCAATCCCTCGGGTTGCTCATCGGGGCCGCCATGAAGATCGAGACCGGGGTTTACCTGGGACCAGTGACTACCATCCCTGTAGTACTCTTCTCAGGCTTCTTTGTTAATTTCAACGCAATACCCAGCTATCTGCAATGGCTTACTTACCTCAGCTACGTTCGATACGGATTCGAAGGAGCCATGCTCTCAGTCTACGGCTTCGGAAGAGAAAAACTCCACTGCTCCGAAGCTTACTGCCACTTCAGGAATCCTAATTTGTTCCTCAAAGAAATGACTATGGATAAGGCGAATTTCTGGATCGATGTCGGCGCACTAAGCGCACTCTTCGTCTTCATTAGGGTAATCTCTTACTTAGTCTTAAGGTTCAAATTGAAGATGATGCAGTAGGCGTATGCACAAAACGATCAGGACGATCAGCTTCGTTGGCGATGACTATTTCTTTCAATTTGTCGATTTTGATGGAATCGGAGTTAAGTGAATCTTTGCGTGGTTCCGTAGGGTGTGTGTGTACCAAAAGGATATTAATGAATCATTCCTAAGGATAAATTATTATGTTTTAAGTTGGTTTAAGCTTCGTGTGTTTGCAGATGAGGTGTTCAGGCTCGTAGAATTAATGGGAGATTGTTTTTTAATATAAACGTGTTGTCACAGCTAGCTATGCTTTAATATTAGGGATGTACTTAATGGGGTATGCCCCATATAGCTCAACGGGCTTAAGTCCGATTCTATTCCAAAATTCTTTGATCATCACGGATTCTGATAGCAAGTTCGTAGTTATAATAATAAAAATAGTTTTCGAAATACATTAGCTTTTTAGTACGCAGATAAAGTATAGATTGTTTATACGTACCCATAGGGGATAGTCGTTAAGGTTTTATAGGAAATCGGGCCCATGACTTAATTTTTAAGTTCCTTATTTAGTGATTTTTCATACGTTAGTTTATGATTCATTTATAACATCACGCGTAGGCGATATCAACTTGTATGTACTCAACATTCTTAGGTATTTAATTAGTATTTTAAAGTACCTTTCATTACGCTAAAGATTTTTTCGTAAATCTCTATGTCTATCCTAATTACCAGTATTTATTATTAAATAAACGACTGTGATTTTTATAATGTTGTTGTTTGAATTAATACCCAACCTTCACACATCTATGAGTCCTACAGAAACTAGGATCTATATAATATAATCCGCGCATTAAGTCCGCCTTTGTACAGTTTTTTACTTGTGCATAAAGTTTTAATAAATAAATAAATAAATAAATATATTGCAGCTTCCTACTAGAATCAAGTAATGAGCTCGAGTAGATTGCAAAAGGCAGTAAGTAGCCTATTAGGGATTGGCGGATAGAGCCCTATGATCAAAGTTGAAACGATACTAATAGATTGATTTTGATTTACTTCGCGCGCGCCTGAGCCGACAGTATTCCACTAGCCGCCGGCGCGCGCGCATTATTTATGTACGTATATGTTGCAGCTACAGAAATAATATTACTAGATAAGACCTCAACTGTTTCAAAATCAAAATATTTTATTTCACATAAACCTACATGGGCACTTATGGATCGTCAGAAACTAGGTACACGGTTCCAATTGGTCGTTTCCTATGGAGAAGAGCCGGCAAGAAACTCCACGGTTACTCTTTTAAAAATAATTGGCTTTTACAATATTTTCAAATAACAGGGTTATTACCTATGGGAGGACGGTATAAGCCTTTCAACAAGTACTAGGTAAGTTGAAAAAAAAATCTACAGCCTACTAGGCCTACACCGTTCTCATATTCACAAAATAGAAAAGGATCTATTTAAAAGAAAGTATAAAGTAATCTATTATAAAAGAACTTCGAAGACCAACTTGTGACAAAAAAAAATCGGCCCAGCCTTTTCCCGACTACGTTAGGGTCAGCTTCCAGTCTTATTGGATGCAGCTGAATAGGTTCTAGTATTAAACATGGAGCGACAGAAATGTGCCTACCTATAAGGTGATAATGGGTGACTAAACAAAACTTCTGGAATTCTGAAATATCAATGGTTAATCGCTGTAAATAATATAACACTCGCACGTGGGTAGTAGGCGTGATTGAACCCGGATGCCACCTGTTCTTCCTTAGCACCAACCTATCATTCACTGTTCAGCGGGGCAATTGCGGAGCAATGGCTTTATTTTGACAGTTCAACAACATTCATTGCGTTATTTACGTTGTTAAGCAGAGAAATTTTTCCAACATATGAAGCAATGGATTAGCAATATCCTTCAGATTGTGATTGAAAGTGTGTTACGTACGCAATTAAGGTGCTGATCGACGATAGTGTTAGGTACTCTGTTCATGTTATTGGATGGCAAAAAAGGTATTTTGGACTTTGTAGTGTTTTCTTTTGGAACCGGTTTTATTTTTTGGGAAAAAGTATTTTTACACTCGTCTAGACAATTTCATACAAAATGAGGCACGTGTTTAACACATAAAATGTCGGGTCGGGAAGCAAGTCCATCAAAATTAACCTCTGTCCGATGGACTAGCCTTGACACCGCGCCCCATTATTGATTTGTTTCGTACCAAAAATTTAATGCAACGCCATCTGTTGTTATCTAAGTGAACTTTCAAAACGAAACCATGAATGACGTTGGATTGTTGTTACGCTTCACGGTTATGCACACAGATGTCTCTTATTAAAATGATTTAGGGACTATAAAATGAATAAAAATATATTTTGTTACAAAATCGGATAATTGTATGACATGGTTTTGTGATCTCAGTACGCAAAAGAATCTCAAAACTGATGAACAATACATTAATCAAAAATTTTATTCAAAAAGTGTATTTGTACATAGACGGTACCTAATTGAAGTGTCACTTATGAGTCGGTAACTAATTAATGACAATTTTAATTAAACACCATAGCTGTTGAGTGAAAAGGGTTTCTTCCAACACTTGATTCATCCGTGAACACAGTCACGTACCTAATTGGGTGCAGACGTGCAGTATCAAGTAGAACGTTGATTACGCCGTGCATACGACAATACCAATACGGCAATACCTATTATGTGCCCTGCTTTAACATAATATTAATAATTCTAGAGAAGGATTGGAGACACTGAAATATCTACATAGAATCAGCAATCTGGAGACCCAATGTGACAGTTCCGAACTTATGTTGAAAAACGGCGTTGATGGTGGCTCGGTGTTGCAAACAAATATTTTAATGGTCATTGGGAAGTAAGAGACGCAGCGTGGGTAGATAGAAAATTAATTTATTATATAAATAGGTAGTTAAGAAAGATGGTGGCCATGTTTTTGGCCTACTTATATCGTAGCGTTTATTATTTAAGCGGAAGTAAAGACCCATGGTCACATAAGTCCTAACGTGCACTGCCGTGTGTTTTTTTAAAGCATGATCTTTGAAGTAAGAGGTATGAGGAACAGGGTGCCTACAGTTCACTCATACTATAACGGCCCGGCTACGGCACTGCGCGGCGGCGGCAGAGGCAGCGGTTTTCCTAATTCATTGCGTGTGATCCCAACTAGCCACAGTGCGTTCCGCATATCGACCGCGCAATAAATAGAAAAAACGCTTGCCGCGCCGCAATTCGCGCAATGTTGTGGCCAGGAAAAGGGAGGATCCTCCAACCAGACCAGGTTTCGTGTGTGGTGGGCGGTTAGTCGCGCGGCAAACTCTGATTGCGTGATGCAGAATTTGTGTAACGTCAGGTCTTTGATGCGTAGTTCACATGTGGCGTTGTAGATGCCGCCACAGTAGTGCGCGCATTTAGATGAAAAAAAAGCATAGGTACGAAGTATTCACAGTCCAAGCAGACACCGAACAAGCAGTAATATCCAAATTCGTTTTTTTGGATACGCCCGTAAACTTTTATATCTAAAAAGTAATTAGTAAAAATTAGTTTTTTCGAAAAAGTAGACCTTACTTGGCCATAAGACCACCAAGGGATGCAGAGAAAACCGTTTGGGGATTCTTTTTTAATGCAACAATAAATATATGCAGATAATCATTGTGCATTTTTTTCACCATCCACCTATTTGAATAAGTACTTAAACTCGAAATTCTAAATTTAAATCCACTTCCAAACAACAATAATAAGTTATAATGTCCAGAAAACTAGGTGGCAAGGGACTAATCGAAATATCTTATCTTCATAAAAAACAAGTCTTAAACTTAAAACAATATTTTAGGCGGAAGGAAAACAACAGTCAATTACACAAAACAATTATAGACAAATAGTATACACCACTGAACCTTAGCGATGATAGCAATATTGAGACAGTAGATAAAGCTATACATATAGAAGAGATACACAGGAAGTGGAGGCAAAAAGAACTACATGGAAGACATCCCAACGATTTATACCAAACATACATAGATAAAGAGGCTTCTAACAAATGGCTGGAGTTAAGTGAGCTGTTTCCTGAAACAGAAGGGTTTATGTTAGCCATTAAAGATCAAGTCATAAATACAAAAAAAATATAGAAAATACATAATAAAAGATAGTATAATAGGAAATGATCTATGCAGAAAATGTCACAGCAAACCTGAAACAATACAACATATCACAGGAGTTTGTACTCGTATTACACTAACTCAAAACGACTATACGCATAGACATAATCAACTTGTTAATATCATACACCAAAAACTCGCAACCAAACTTAAACTCATGCAGGATCCCTACACACCATATTACAAGTACACGCCTAGAGCTGTTTTAGAAAACCAATTCTACAAAATATATTATGATCGCACTATAATTACAGACCATACCATATATAACAACAGACCTGATATAACACTAGTTGATAAAGTAAGCAAACACACATTGTTAATAGATATAGCAGTCCCAAATACTAATAACATACAAAAAACTATCACAGCAAAAATCAGGAAGTATACAGAATTACAAGAGGAAGTTACTAGAGTTTGAAAAATGAATAAAGTCACTATAGTCCCAATAGTATTATCAACAACATGTGTTATCCTGAATCAAATATTCAATAGTTTTAATGCACTCAATCTATCCAAATATACCAATTGTGGTAAGTAATTTTTATTTTTATTCTAGTTACATCGTCTTCACCTATAATTATTAATTAATGTATTGTTATTGTTTATTTTATTAATCTATTGTTATCATTTTAAAAGAGTAAGTATGGAGTTTCTTGCCTATTCTTCTCCATACATAACTACCTTTTGGAAGGCGCAACTAGAATCAATTAACTATTCATGTAATTTTTGACGTTCAAAAGTGCATCTTCGTGCCTATTTGAAATAAATGATTTGACTATGACTTGACTTTGACTTTTATACATACATAACACTACAAAAAGCTGCTATATTAAGACTGCACCGAGCGCACAGTGGCGCCCTCATCGTTATTTCGGTGATTTCTTTTATTTTAGAATGAAACGGAGCTTAGTGGCCATTATTTTCCGTTTTAATGATTACAATAAAACATAACAATTTAAAACTACTGTTTGTAGTAATAATAACGTATAGTCTTGTGAAGCACAACTTGACGAGCTTATTTTCTGCATTTTCATTCTAAAATAAAAGAAATCACCGAAATAACGATGAGGGCGCCACTGTGCACTCGGCGCAGTGTTAAACACTTGCCGCATAGTAAGAAAATTTTTGCAACAAGATTTGGGTAATAATTTCACAGCAGTACAGAATAATTTACCTTCTCAAAATAAAAACTAGAATCTCACCTTGGTTCAAACCCTATTACCTATACCTCTATTTTGCAATCAGAATCTCACTCTGATTGCAAAATACCAACTTGCTGCACTTGACTCGGTGGAACGCAGAGCGAAAAGGCTCTTATAGGTGACGAAACGTTGGTGTCTAGGCTTCACAGCCTGGCTCATCGGCGTAATGTTGCTTGCCTGTCAATCTTCTACAGACTGTACTTCTGAGAGTGTGCGCAAGAGCTCCACGACCTGATCCCACCATCGCCCTTTTATTACCGGACTACCAGACGTACTGCAGGGTACCATGCGTACTTGGTTGATATCCCGTCCAGTCGTACTCAGCGCTTCTCCTTCACATTTATTATGCGCACAGCAAAAGTATGAAACTCTCTACCAGCGTCTGTGTTCCCTTCTACTTATAACCCGTCTGTCTTTAAAGCAAGAGTGAACAGGCATCTTCTGGGCACGCTCGTTTCATCATAGACCTCATCCATCGCTTTCCATCAGGCGAGATCGAGGTCAAGAGCAGGCCCAATCAGTAATAAGAAAATAAAAAAACTTAAGATATTTCATTTGATACTTGAAATTAGTTTTATCTTCAATCTTCGCCGATGGTTTTTCAATCACAATTTGATAAAGTTATTCAAATATTAATTGTTGAAAAAGTGGTCAGATATACTTTTATAGTTGAAACCTTCTAAATACAGATTTGTTTGGGTACACTTTCATCAGATACTCAACACCATAAACACCATGCAAAAAAGTTCCTAACCAACTAAAATAACGCTAACTGCCCCAAACAGCCTGTTAATGTTTCGTTATATTAAACGCCCATACATTTGCAAATTCACACTCGCTCGCTCGGGACTCGATTAATTTGTAATCGAGGACATTTCCGTCACGCGCGTCCGATTAGATACCTCTGCTTTAACTGAATCGATTAATTATTTATCGATGGGGACCTTTGCTCTAACCGAATCGATTAATGAGGGTGCGATGAGTTGCTTATTGAACTTTAAACCCTTGATTTGTTTAACGTTGCGGTTGTAAATTGATATCATGACGTTACGTTCGCCAATTAGTAAGGAGTGTAAGTTGAGGTGACTCATGGTGAACCTACGTACATACATGGTACGAGTATGTTAGAGGCGATTTATATTTGTCTGCATATGGGTAGTTTGTTCTGCCACAGGTCGCTGGTAATACTTATATTGCCTTCAGATGTTTGTTCTGTAAAAGCACCATCAATGTAGATGATTGGATTCGAAGCTATTTTCGGTAAAAAAACAATGTGCTGGTAAACTAATAGATATGTAATTAAATAAGGAATTATCAATCTGTCTTGAAGCCCTCTTGATTAAATAACCGGTGTTTAGTAACAACCAGAAAAAGCACTGAGATGAGAGAACCGAGAAGAAATTTATCATTCATCAAGAACATAATTATCAGGGGCCCAAGTCTGCTATTTTTATAAATTCGTCATTCCAACGCGATCCCATTGTCATTTTGCTAAAAGTTCGTAATCTGCTAAATTCATAATGGTCGATCATTGGTCGGTCAATGGTCTCGTAATAGAATTGTATTACAATGGCATTTTGAACATTTATTCATGCCATATTTTATTTATATATATATTTTTACATGTTATTTATTAGTGTTATAAGCAGTCTGAAGTAGTAGGAAGTTGGAAGTTTAGTAGGAAGTTTCATTTTTCATTATGTTCGAGATGAATGGAGTGTCAGTGGCTGACTATTGGAAAGTCATAATGACGTCATAATGACGTCATTATATTAGTAGATTACCAAACTTGTCAAAATCAACAATTATGAAATCAATGGTAGACCATTCTGACACTATTGTAATAGCAGACTTGAGGCCCTGGTTATTTACTACAATGAATAACAATGACTGATTTTCAACTCAGGTCCTTATTGCGGTGAGTACAGAACACCCATGCATTAACCCTAGTTAACCACATTACCTTCAAAGAACACGTTTATACTGTATAGTGTCTTCTTAGTAAGTGTGGGGGGTGAAACCCACAATATTTGCCTTAACTTTAATGACGAGTTGCTATGCAACGGGGTATGACAGTGATACCTATTGCGATGGTAGGAATAAAGGACACCGTCGACATATATGGTAATTTTTAACATATCCAAATACAACCATTTAGTGGGCAGGGGAAGGGGGAGACACTTGAATTGAACTTAAAACAATTAGAACTTTAAAGTTTTTAATATTACACAAACGGGTCCTTAAATTGAAAAATGGTTTGCATAAACTAGTAATATTTTTAAACGATCTATCCTGTAATTTTTTTTTTTTTTTAACTGCTTTTCCTAAGATTTTATTGCACCAATTTTTCGGTAGATTAATATGTATATCCATACCAAATTACGGCTTTATAGTACTGAGAATCTCTGAGATAAGCCGCGGACACACACACAACACATTGAGACATAGCGAAACTATAAGGGTTCCTTGTTGACTACGGAACCCTAAAAATCACCTTTTAACATAAAACTGCGTGTAGAAAAAATATGTTAAGGGATAAAAAACATACCGCCTGCGCTATCGCTAGACGGACTTTGCCAGCCGCACAATCGTCTCCGCAAGAGGCTTCGAGCGGACTCGAGGAACGGGTCTAGCGTCCCGGCTCCAGACGCTCCTCTAGATCCTGGCGACGAGACGAATCTCTCGAGGTCCTCACCTGGAATTGACAATACTGGTTATGAGACAGTTTATAGATTACATTTGTAATTCTTTGATAATAGGTACCTACCAGGGCTTTAAATACCGGTAAATTTTCATAACGTTACCTTGTATTGACAGAGTTAACGTTATTATTAAAATAACGGTAATCGATTTAACGTTATTTACTAACCCAGTAACTGGGTAAGACTGTGGAGGTCAGATAGGCAGTCGCTGCATGTAAAATACTGGTATTCAGCTGCATCCGGAAAGATTGGAAGCTGACCGCAACATACTTGGGAAAAGGCTCCGGCTGTAGATTGATTGTACCCTTGAGAATAAATAAAATACTTCACTCGAGGTCAAAACCACACATCCCAACCACACATATTTTTTCTCAAGTTCCCCGTTCCTTTCCACCGCATATTAACAAGGGTGCTCTTCCCACCGCTTTTTAACCAATATAAAACAAAGATGGAACGTAAAAAACCGGCAAAGTGCACGTCGGGCCACGCATAATGAAGGGTTCGCAGTTGGGATGAATTTATTCCAAGAACAAACTTAACATTGTAGGTAGTTGAAAAAACATGTTCTCCCATACATTCCAACTGCAAATGTACTCGTTAACTTATAAAGCCTACTTAGCTGTTATATTTTTCCTTTTAACTTCGTTATTTATACTATTGCCGTGATTTTTTTCACATAATTATCTAAAACCTGCCAGACAAAAATTAGCACTTTAAATCTTAATAGTACGCAAACGGAGTCCTGAATCGTAACATGATTTTCACAAACCCGCAATATTTTTGAACGGCCTATGCAACGATGTTCCAAACCATGGGATAAACGAGAAAAATACAGTTGTTACTCGTAAACATGGCGTACTTTCAGAGGCTATAATTATGATTCGAAAATTGAATCTTTTGCATAGGCATCTTTCTGTTACGCGGTAGTGACTTTTTTTTACGAGCTCGATCATTACTTTTGCAGTTGAGTTTTATAAGTCAATTTAAAAAGTTTAGTAGCAAGGAGTTTTAATACATAGAATAAAATGGGATAGATTTAATACGAGGAAAAATTAATGAGTCCGTACGTCTTTGCATTGAATTCTCAAAAAAATTGCCCATCAAATCACAGATTCTATAAAATAAATCAAACGGAGGCACGTCCGTCGTCGTCTCGAGAAAGGCCGTCATTCGAGATGAGTCCATCAAAATCTTGGGAAGAGCTACCACCGGCGCCGCCCGCGCCGCCCTCACAAACAACTAAAATTCAGTGACACTACATGTTTCGAGAAAAAGACCACTGAAAAAACTACTGAGTCTATATGATTTAAGCGATCTTCATCTCGTGCACAACAGCAAATTTCACAGAATTTTACTAATTGCTCGAATTTTACTCTCTATTTTCAGAATTTACATGTTAGGGGCCATTAAAGTATTAGGTACCTACGTAAGCAGAATTTTTGTAATTTTGAACCCCCACCTCCCCCTTGTCAGCAAAAGTAAGCAAAGCTCATCCCCCCCCTCCCCTATGCTTACGGAAATCTGTTCAGGTTTCTTTATTGTTATTCTTGAGTCTAGAAATCAGGAATTTATAGACTAAAAGTAATTTAATGCCCACTTTAGTAATTCCCTACTTCGGTTTTTTCTAACCATAAAGCACCGCGTGAGAGCGAGTAAGCAATATCAATTATTTTGGGGAATCCCTGAACATGAGTTGCCATCTTTGTTCAAATCAAAATCAATTTAACTTTGCAGAAAAATCTGAAAGTAAAAAAAAAAACATTGCTGACGTAATCACATCTAGACCCCCCGTCTGGAGGACGTGTATCAAAAATAATCACAGCAAAGACCCCCCTACCCCCTTTTGGTGCTTACGTAATACTTGAATGACCCCTTATGTATGAATGACAAAAATCTCTTTCTGTTATTTGATAAATTTTAGTAGGTAAAATAAAATGGGATAGCATACGTATCTTAAATATGACTATAAAACTAACATAAAATAAAATAAATATCTGTAATAATAACATACATACCTACCAACTAAATAACAATATATAATAAACTAAACTAAATAAAACTAATAACAAAATAAACTAAAACATGGCGTCGAAAAATAATATTAATATTTTCAGAATTAGTTATTTCTTATTTTTCTATTTACCTATGTATGTATGTTGAAATAAACATATTTAATTCTTTGATTTGTTTTTTACTATTTCCCACAACTGTATTGAAAAAAGTCGTGAGATACACGGGCGTGTAGGTTATTGCAAACTCGTGTCATTAAAAACCCTTGCCTTCGGCTCGGGCTTGTTAATGACAGCTCGGTTGCAATAACCTACTTTCCACCCTTGAATCACAATGTACTACTTTCAAGATTTTATTTAATACTGTCGACGTGATTAATATGTTTAGCCATGCTAAATTACAACTTTCTAGTACTAATAGTGTCTGAACTAAGTCGCGGACAGACTGACAGACGGTTATGGCGAAACTATATGGGTTTCCTGTTGACTACGGAACCCTAAAAAGTAAGGACCGCTTTTATACGTACCAGGAGTGCAGAGGTTTAAAGATGAAAAGATAAACGTTGTGGCTGAAGCTCCCGGGTACAGCCACTGTTTACTGACAACTACAAAGTTTGTTGCATTAGCACTGAAGATTACATTGTTGGGGTTTTGAAGAGATAGTGTTAAGAGGAAGCGGTTCTTTACGTCTGAATATTAATAATGAAAAAAAGACGTGTGGCACTCGGGGACTGCCGCGGTAAAGCTATTGCATAGCATTTTGTATCAACTTATGCAATTATAATTATTTATTTATTTTATTTATGCAGTATTTCTTTTTCTTTGATATTATATATTTTTTTTTTTTTTCGTTACGGAATTTCTGGATTCGGTCCCCGCGCTCAAGGCCCGCGATAGAAGCTATGCAATAGCTTAAAAACAAAATAAATAAGTGCTGAACGTCGTAAAAGTGTATAACTACGTAAACAAAGTCAAATACTATTCAAATATAAGCATAATAACAACTTTAAAATAGACGAAAGTGTTGAACCTAAAGTAATTTTAAATAAAAAAAGAGTGACAAACTGTTTTGACAGCGAAAAAATTCCATGTACATGAGTCATTTCCAACCGTCTAGTCAAGTTTAAAAATTGTTCAACTGGAATTGTATCAACTATTTGGCAAGCTTTAATTAAGTCATTGTAGCCTTGCGGTGCAACAGGGGAACTGAATGTACTCGTAATCGACTGGTCGTGAGTTCAAACCCCACTATCAACAATCACTTTTTGTGAAGATCATAATTTTATAAACTAATATTTATAAGAATAAAATACGCAGTACACAGAAAAAAGAACTGCCAGAAATTATTAGATCACTAGAGGGTACTGGTGTAGTAAAACCGTCGGAGTGGGGAGCGTGAGGTTTTTTCGTTACGGAATTTCTGGATTCGGTCCCCGCGCTCAAGGCCCGCGATAGAAGCTATGCAATAGCTTAAAAACATCGTTTTATTTTAGATAAAGAAAATGGCGAAGCTTTTTGTATTTCCTGTTTGAGAACAAGGTCGCCCGATACCAGGGAAGCATATCTTCAAAGGTGTTTTAAAGAAACATGTTACCAGATGGTCAGCAGCGTTACCTTCTGTGATAAAATCGACACACTCCTTATGCAAGTAGTCCTCTCGTCAGTATAAAACGACAGCCTCAGATCAACTTATATCATTCCAGCTAGCTGATTCCTTCCCATCTCCATTTTAAGCTTGTGTTCAGTCTACTTCAGAACAAAGCAGAATAAGAAATCCTCCAGCCGAATACCACAGGAATCCTTAAAAGTTTTAAAAGTTTTTTCCCCGTTGTGAAATTACCATGGAAATAAAACATTTACATAAGCAACTTCGTTTTATCTTGTAATCTCTATGTTAATCAGTTTCGTTTGACCTTTCAAATGTTCGGAACAGAAAACAACTCTACTAAAAAGAAATTGATTTTGTTCACTATTGGAGTTGCTACATATTGTGTGAGGTATTTGGGTTTGTTCATAATTAACTTTATTATCTAAATTTAATTAAGTACTTCAGTAATCTGGGCCATCATTGCCCCGAATATAGTTTTCACCCAATTTGCGATAAATTAACGAATTTATAATTTTGTTTGGGTGCTTTTGGGTGAGGGATGGTGGAACATTTTATATTCGGTTAGCATAATTTCATAAGCTTAAAACAAAATTACTAAAATTGGTGTTGTACGGTGTCCAGTACATCAAGTTAACACAAACAAACTGTCAAATTTCCTCGTTCGATTTTGAACCTGAGAAAGACAGTTTCATGTAGCTTGATGTACTGGCCACTACATTAAAGGAGGCTCAACTCATCCTTGCCAATCAACCTCCTAGATAAAACATACTTTACATCATTACTAATAAATTCCATCCATCGTCTTGCTGACCATGGTTTCGTTATTGTTATTAGTAATTAACCGTTTATTTATTTTACTTCGATGTTCCTAGTTTATCATTTGTGTTACAGCTATATGAAAATAATCCAGCATTGCATATTTTATTTATATTTATTTATTAAAACTTTATGCACAAGTAAAAAATATACTGTGTGTTCCCTTGCGAAGGAATCTTTCAGGCGCCTGGGATTTGTTTTAAGAAATACTCGCGACTTCCGCAAACCAAGTGTTATTAGGCTCTTGTACACCACTCTGGTTCGAAGCAAACTCGAATCCAGTGCCTGTGTTTGGCACCCCTATACCGCGACCCAAACACTGATGCTCGAAAAGGTCCAGAAAACCTTCCTTAGATACCTCTTCCAAAGGTTATACCATTTCTTTCCCTATATGTATCCTACCAACTATCTTTTAGGGATGTTGGGGCTTAACTCGTTGGAGGTGAGAAGAGGCTTTGATCAGCTCACGGTTGCCTGTAAGATCTTACGGGGGCGTATAGACTGCCCAGAACTCCATGGCCTCTTCTGCCGACTATTTGTGCCCGACAAATACATCGGATACCGTCCGAATCGCCGGCACAATCTGTTTGCGCAACCGTCAAACAAAACTGTCGCCAGAGCTGAATCCATTGAGCATCTTCAAAGTACGGCATACTGGTATGCCGTACTTTGAAGATGCTCAATGCCCTTCTGACTGCCAACCCTGAATGTGATGTGTTTGCGGATGAATGGAGTAAAATTATGCGTATATGTCTGGTGTTCTGTGAGAGGCAGTATGCAAGGAAGTCTACTGTTCCATATTAGTTTTAATTAAATTATATACAAAAATTGACAATATTAATATTTTTTATGTTTCTATGTTAATTAATGTAATTGGTGTTGTACCGTTTTATTTAACTATAAATAAATAAATTTATTAATTAATAACCTATGTCAGTGTGTGAGTACCTATATTAATCACAGAAAATAAAATGAATGTCATAAAAATTATAAATCATACAATTAAATTAGCAACCAGTTTGATTTTGTCTAGACTCTAAATAAATTGTCCTATGAAGCAGGACCAGAATTTTTCCAAGCATTCTTATCTGGGATATAATCCTTTAATTTGTAATATGCTAGTTTACAAAGTGTGCTTTTAATATAAGTTTTAAATTTTCTTCATCACTTTTTTTTCAATCACTTTAAATAATAACCGACTTGTTGCCATCCTGATATGCAGGATCCTGATGTGCATATGTAAGCGGGAACGCCCTTTATGCCTGGAGACTTTTGTATAAGTACTAAGTTTTGTTTACATTTTTAGTTTATTGCTTGAGTATGAGTATAGTTTTCATTGAATTTGCTGGTATATTGGCGTGTACTAGCTGACATATTGAAAATAATTTAATTTATTGTTCCGCTGCTAATTACTTCGCATACCTATTATTGTATAGAATCAAGCATTTCTAACTGATCAGACAACCGTGCTGCCGGGGAGTTTGTTGCGCCACTTCTTATTCCCAGCTTAAGCACTAGGGAGTGGTGAAGGGCGGGCGTTTTGCGGGACAGTCTTATGTAAATTTGACGTTCGATAAGTACTGATTCTCAGCATAATTTGAATAAATGACTTTTGATTTTGTTTGTTTTTCCCCTAGAAGTAACTTTACACATTATACCTACTATAAAATATTATGTGACTTACCCACAATAATTTCCTGAAACAATTCTTTAAATAACCACCAACAGTATTCAGAAAATACACAACAAATAAACACCGCAATAACCGCTCGGTTACAACACTAACCAAAAGTCTGCAACATTTGACAGTTTGTTAAACGTCAACAACAAAGTTGCCACATTCGAGTTACAACCTCCATTGCGAGTTCGTTTACGTTTGTACTGTTACATTTTATGGGCACGTGCTACATACAGATTTTATCGTAGTTTTGATCCTTTTGAGATGTTTGCCAACTTAGCTTTGAATAAATGTTGAGGTTTTTTGTGTGTTGATGTTTTTATCATGAATATGTGGTGAGGTGGTTGTTTGGTGGCATGAATTTATGTAACAGCCTTTACATTTTTAAGTTATTTTTAAAACAGAGTTGTTGGGGTAGCTTGAATCTTGAAATTGTATACTCCTCCTTACGTCCTTGTCAACATTTACGGATTACCTATTTAAAAAACCGGCCAAGTGAGTGTCGGACCACGAACAATTAAGGGTTACGTAGTTTTGATGAATTTATCTCAAGAACAAACTTAACAGTGTAGTTGAAAAACATGATAAAGCGATTGAAGAAGTAAAAGACATCATATCCAATAATTGACTACGAGTCTATTCAAATAAACGATATGATTTACATGGTTGTATACCTACATCAAAGAATGTTTCCGAAATGGGGCAACCTTAACCATTCTAAAGATGATTAATATATTATTGGTCAATGAGTGAGATAGGGTGACTAGCCATCTCTCTCTCTCATCAAAAGAGGTATAAGGCCACATTTATACTGCATCTACTTAAGTAATGTCAAAACCTTTGAAGCAAAATCCACAAACGCTAAGTCATTTCCGGGGTCATCTTCGACAAATGTATAATATATATATACGCTGGGATCGAACTTTGTTAAAATATTTCTCCTTGCAGTAATCTTAATATTATTAGAAATAAACTAATATAAAATTATGACGTATCTTTGCGAGCCGTGCCTATATGCTTGTAATTATATTAAGTATATCCTTGAATAATAATGTGGGTACTACGAGTACCTACTAGGTGGCGCGTAAGTAATCACCTGATTTCCTAAGGCTGTCACTTTTTTTGTAAATAAGAATAATCTTTTTTGTTTATTGTTATATTGTTTATTCGGACTTATAATTTTTTCACGGAACGTCATCAAATCTTTTACCAATAAACGATATAAAGATGGTCTACTGATGCCCAATTGCGTAGCATGTCGTCTGATATTCGGTTGATATTCTCGGCAGAACGACTGCTCCGGAGGTGGCCATGCCTAAGACTATCCCGTGTTGGGCCAGTCTCCATAAGACGAGTAGCTAAACGCTGCAATGTTTAGGCAGTTGGTGTTGCACGACAACGACGGGAATTGACTACGAAATTCACGTTGGGTTAACACCACTGACCGATTATTGCTTAAAAACGATGAGACAATTATTCCACGTTCATGAAGAGTATAGCGAATTATGATTTTACGATGTGTATTTTACAAAGTCGCAATGACTAAACATTCTATTTAAAAAAATGAGAGCATCTTTCAAAGAGCTGATAACTATGCGCCACCCAGTATAACAAATGCACTTAATTGCAGTTTGTGGAACTAGTAAGTCCTAGTCCCTTGAATGGAAAATTGTCGTCAATTTATTATGCCTTGCAATCTCTAAGTCAGAGAAAATACCTTTTTCTCAAGCCGGAAACCACACAACATAAAGAAGCATTAAAAGAATAAAGCGTGTTGTGCAAGACATTTATTTAATTCACCACTTTTTCCTTTGCGGAACAAGAATTGCTTACCTAGCGGATCCTATGCATGTAATGCGAGCCCCACGTAAGCAATAACGTATAAAAGGTGGCCATAAAATAAAGTACAATTGTTTTTATTGTGCAGTTAAATAAAGTTAAGATATTTATTGGACTCGAGTTGTTGTTTTAGTGCGATTCGCATTGATTCTGATAATTGCCTGGGCTTTGGAGTTTTCCTCACTGTTTTGTTCATATAATTTCGTATTCTTGCTATTTGGAGATTTATAGATGACTCCGCCTGGGAGCGTAAATGTAGTGCTGTTCCACAAACGATGGTACACTTAACATCGTGCCCTGCATGTCCTGTAGTCTGCACGTTTCAGACTCTGATGGATGCGACTGTTGGCGCCAAACACGTAGCCGATTTCTGGGCCGTGTCTATTTATAATTTTAGACGGAAGAAGAAGCTTAGAGTGCCCACCAGGGCTTGTTAACGTTACCAAATAATAAAACAATAACCGTTACGTAACGTTAAATTTCAATGTTATAAATACAAAAAAAAAAAAAAAAAAAATATTCTTTTTATTTTTTTCTTACAAAAATTTAACGTTACTTGATAACATTACCAGTAATTAACATTAATTATCATTAACAAAAATACGATAACTAACGTTAATTTAGCTACGTTGCCGTTGTGTGGGTAAGAATCAGGCCAACGACCATATAGTCGTTGAATCAGGCAGATTCAGGCAACGTTTTGATCGGCACGGCATCAGAGAGGCGCGAGGGCGGGCTCCCGCCGCGCCGCATGCCTCAGGCCCCACTACTTACATCTCACCCGTTTAAAATAACGATAAAATTAATAGTCGCCTAAATAACGTTAAATCGATTACCGTTATTTTAATAATAACGTTAACTCTGTCAATACAAGGTAACGTTTTGAAAATTTACCGGTGTTTAAAGCCCTGGTGCCCACCAATCAAAATTTACATGATAATGCTTTTATTTGACCATAAAATAATCTCAATTATTAAAATGAGCTGCTTAGAAACGTGGCTTGGATTAGATTGTAAACATCAGCTCAGAAATAACCGGTAGAAATCAGTATCGAAAAAGTCTGAAACAAATATCTATCTTTACCTGTACCTATGTTTTACAATAAATAAATGAATCTGAATCTGAATCTTTATCTTTTATTAGCTTCTGGCCGCGATTTCGTCCACGTGGAATATCTTGTTTTCCCGTCGCATCGCATCACCCGCCTCGTTATTATTTCGTTTTCACTTAGCGTTCTTTGTGAATTTTTTTTTTTTTCATTTTACTTGGCTCCTTAGGGTCGTAGCGTAGTGTTAAAAAGCATAAGCAATAACCTTCCTCAAGAATTGGGCTATAAAATGCAAAAATAATTTTTCAAATCCGACGGCGGTTACAGAGATTAGCGCATTTAAATAAAAAAAATAACAAACGCTTCAGCTTTATTATTAGTATAGGAGATAGGTTAGATATTACGTATTTTGTAGGAAGTTTATTCACTCTATCAGTGAAAGGATACCGATTGAATGGACTTTAAATTGGTTGAAAATACCGGCTGCATAGCAATGCAGCCGGTATTTTAAACGAATTTACAAGATGTAGCAACATCTTGTAAATTCGTTTAATTCAATATTGGAAACATCTGGAAGCTCTTCACGTTGCTTGATATAGTTCTAAAGAACATTCAAACAACTAATTAATTTATATTCAACTTATCGATGTGGAGGTTTTGATCAATGATAGTTCAAGCGGACGACTTTGGGCAGTGTCAGCTGGGCGCCAATATAAACCAGGTTGGGCGCCATTTAGTCCCAGCTGGGCGCCGCTACAATCAACATCGATACATGCATCACGTCACTATATGACAAAAAACATAACAATTACGGAAATGATGCCTTTTTTATTCCAAATAACTGAAACACACAAAATTATTATGAACCAGAAAGCTGATGACTAATAAAAATGTTGCGCTACACATTGATCAACTAGCACAAGAAAATATTATCATGTTATTAATCCTCATATCTTCATAGCTCTATGTCTCTGCCTGCCCTGATAACATGCACCTTTGACTGCACGGTACGGAACCCAATTTGTCGCCGGAGTTCAACCCGGCTGCGCAGTGATTGGGTTGAAATTGAAAATCGAATGAACCACTCAAACTGGTTGTACCTTAAAAGGGACGGAGTTGTGGCTTACATTTATTTTTTATTTTTATAAAAGGTTGATTTTATTTTGTCGTTGGTAAGCCGCTTTTGGGTTGTTTTAGCTTGTTTGGTATTAAGTGATTTTTAAATTCGCAAAAGTGGGACCACTCACGTTAAATAAATATTCATTTATTCGATATACTGACACCCAGTAATGTTAAATATTAAAATACGTATCACATGACTTTTTTGCAACTTTCAACAGATTGACCATCAGCTAGTTTTTACAACACGTAGAAATAAAACATCACCACGCTGCAAAAAATCAAGCTTAGTTGCTGCGAAAATATAACATCACAACAGTTGCAATATTTCACAAAAGTTTTTTACTTTTATTTAAAATAAATTAAAATAATTATGTCGACGAGCTGTAAGTATTCAATGATGTCTCTATGAGCAACGCGGTGAAAACCGGAAGTGATGACCGCATGGTAAGAGGCACATTGAACTTAAATATCAAGCTGGAAAGATCTCGACTGATGAAGTCCACGCTTCGCCCAGCACCGATCCAAGTCCTACCCCGAGAGCTTTCAGCTCGAACTTCAGAATCGTTTCGAGTGCCTATGGAGCTCCGTTGACGCACCCCTCTTTTTCCGCCGGGGGCTAAAAACAAAAGGACTTAGGCGTTGAAGTACTCGTCCGCATCACTGTCATCCGGAAACGTGCCCAGAAGACTGGCAGCATTGCCACGTTGAATGGCAATTCTAATTCTTTGACCAAAGAACGAGCTAGCCCCTCTGGTCACGTGAAGTATCGACCAGACAGCGAGAAATTTCCTTAAAGATGAGACGCGCACTCGGACCTAATGACCCGAGCGTTTCGACCTCAAGCGGCTCAAAACTGTACTTACCCATATACCCAACCCGTACAGTATTTGCGCTGTTTGAGGGTCTCAGCAGCCGCAGCCGCGGCGCCAGCACAAGCAGTCGTGTTTGGGACACGAGATGGCACAAGGATATCAGTATTTAGTATAATAACAGTATTAGTTTTTCACAAATATATAGATCTAAAAAAGTAAATCGGACATACACTTTAACCCACATCCACAATCGAAAATTAAATAAACTCAATCCATTTTCCTACATCCAATATATAAAAGGCAGACGGATCAATAAAAGTGTAATATTAACATAAATGTCGAAGTCAAGCCGCGGGGAAGCGCCTGTCTGCAGGTAAATTGAATTCTGTAAACATACGTACAAACACCACAGCAGCATACCTAGGAGTAGGAAATAAACTAATTCAGAAGGATCACTCCTAAAAGGCGATGATTTCCGCTTCTTTGGTAGCTTGTTTCAAAATAATTTATCTTATTCTATAGTGAAGCGAAGAGATTTATCAGTTACCAAGTGTACCTATTCGTCAAATTATTCCAGATGCGCAGGAAATTAAATACGTAATAATAAAGATCTATAAGTCTGTACAGGTAAAGTTTACTTTGCCGAAACAAGTTTAGAGTGAGGAGCCAGACCAAGAGAGATACATAAACCCGCAGGGCAGCATGTGGCCCGCTGTTGGGCAGTAGCGACGCCACGGACCCTATCTCCCGAGAGAAGTCATGTTTCTCATCTCTGGCTTACCTTTATTAGCCGGCTGGAGTGAACACTGACGAGGAACTGAGCTCCCACCTCATTCATGCCTTTATTGGCCGGCTTGAGTAGAGATTCGCTAGAACAAACGTTGTCGGAGGAAGGAAGTATAAGTGCTGGTCCATCACCACCATCATCTTGACCATTTTCCTGGCTCTGGGATTATTCTGATAGTCATGGAATACCTCTCCAGTCCTCAAGCACCTCAGGATATGTTGCCCCTTTGTTGCTACGGCACTATGTGGTAGCGACCGTTTCTGGGGGTCATTATTGAGTGTGCAAGTCACCGCTTACCGTTTTATCTGTGTATTTCATATCTTTGTTCAGGTAGAGGCCATAGTCATTTCACAGTTCTAGTAACCAGTTCATTTTAGCCCAACACACATATTCCAATATCTTTGATTTCATATCCTGCAATATTCCTACAACAACTGGGGGTTGTACTTGGGTGCACTTGCATGGTGCGTAGTGTCTGATTTAATTAAAAGGGTCTTAACGGGTCTCTGCGAGTTGGTTTCGGCCTCTTGTACGCCTTCCGAAGGTCCGGGACCCTAGAGTCCCGAGATATGTCAAAAACACTTTAAGATCTATAAGAATGTACCAGACTCTAAAAAGGGAGGCTTAGCCATTAGCCACCATATACATATACATACATATGTGCAAGACAGGTCAGGAGAAAAATTGCTTGACTTATTGATGATGGTGGGCAAGAACAATAATAATGAAGAAGTGTGAAACCAACCCAAAACTTTTTATAACTAACTAACTGTTGCCCGCGGCTTCGCCCGCGTGGATGTCAATACTTCCATTACATTTTGTCCAGAAAAATTCTCTTCTGTAAAATTGACTACCCCTTTTCACCCCGTCAGGGTTAGAGTTTTGAAAAACCCTGATATATGTTATTCTTTATTTTTGTTCGCAAGTATTTCTACTGGGTTTCAAGTTAATCGAACCGCGCGTTAAAATTCCTACATACGACCTTTCGACACGTCGCAATTCCCCATTGAGGGGTACTTTTGAAAAACTAATAATGAAAAATGTTATTACATACTTAGGTAAGTATTTGTGCCAAGTTTCAAGTTAATCAACCAAATGAATAAGATTTTTCATACAAACTTTCATCCCCTATTTTATCCCCTTAGGGGTGGAATTTCCAAAAATCCTTTCTTAGTGCACCCCTAGACCTCATAAGGAACCTACGTGGCAAATTTGGAATCTCTAGACCCAGCGTTTTGAGCTGTGCCTTGATATGTCAGTCAATCAGTCAGTCAGTTTCTTCTTTTATATATTTAGAAAGATTCGTATGGAGTCAGACTTCTGTATCTCCATATTCCGTGCCACAAGGTACGCGGCAAACGACGCATCCCACTTGGAAATGAGACGAACTGATTGCATTCAGTTGATGGGGCTGGAGTGTTTAATTCCTGATCAGGTAGAACCCTGATTAATTTTTTGGTACGTTCATTTGGTTATATTACGTTACTTTATTTAGAGCACGTAAAAATTTTTAAACAGAAAAGTAGATCACCATCCGTTTATTTTATGTTTTGCGGAATTCGATCGGAGTATAAATAGTACGTTTGATTATCCTGCTTGTGATCATGAAAACGAAAAGCCAGTACGTGACGCTATTTCATGAATTTGCTGTTGAATGCAGCAACGAACATAAGGCCACACCTTCAGGGCTGGATTTAAGGCAGGGGAACAGCTAGGCTCTAGCCCTGGGTCTCCATAAAGAAGGGGCCTCCACAATTTGATATTTGTTGGATAAGAAAAAAAAATACATCCTTTGTGTCCATCAAAGTTCACATTCAAAAGGTATCTTTTTAAATTGTTTATTTTTACGCCTCTTACAAAAAAAAAAAAAATCGGTGCCTATACTTTTTAGTTGTTCCAGGGCCTCCACAACTTTAAGTCCGCCCGTGCACAACTTCCCCAGCTGTCAAATGAATAGTGTCAAGAGTAATGATAGCATCATAGATATAAGAAATAAGGAGATATGCCCGCAGCTAAAAATGTAAGAAACCCCATGTCTCCAGTCTATCCCTTCCATTCGCCACAACTACACATGCAGTTCAGTAAAAGCAATAGATACGAAGTCGCGCACACACTCGCAATTCATAAATCGTAACTTACTACACAATCAATTATAAACCTTATCGCATCAAACACAAGGCGCATTTACCAAGCACCGTAAAACTCACTCACACGAAAACATCGGGCTCTATCGTTGTGCTGTGCATAAGCCATTTATTTTACATATACTAGCTTTTGCTCGCGGCTCCGCCCGCGTGGATGTCAGTTATCGCGTAAAAAAGTAGCCTATGTCCTTCTCCATATCCCAGGCTATATCTCTGCCAAATTTCATGACGATCGGTTCAGCGGATTAGGCGTGAAAACATACAGACAGACAGACAGATAGACAGACAGAGTTACTTTCACATTTATAATATTAGTACTGATGATTGACTAAATCGAAAAGTTATCGATTCTTCCATTTATTATTGAATTAAAACTTTTGTGGGGGACCTGAAAATAAATTATGTAATAAACGGTATACAAATAATAATATAATATAAATAACCAATATTTTGCAAAAAACTAAATATTATTAAGTAAATAAAAAAAAAAAACAATAAATGAAAAAATACAGAAGTTGTAATAAACATTATTTCACTTAAGTCCTCCAACCGGGTTAAAACGGTTGACAAATTGAAGAATAAACTATAATAGCAATATATTCATTAGATAATCGACACTATTGTCGATAGCCTACTTTAGTAGATCTGCACAAGCACATCATTAGCTCGCAGCAAGGCAAAGCGGCTGTACTACGCGACGCAACCGCATACACAAAATATCGTTTTGTGATTTTTACATTGTGTTGTCCAGTCACTTAGCGTCATACTTACGTAGTGGTTAAGAAGCAATGTATTTATTGCAAAAATAATACTGTCGCTGTTATGTATGAAAACAAAAATTACGTAGTAAAAGCAAGAAATGTTTTACTACTTGTTGTTTTCATGATTTTTAAAGACAAATATAGTTAAATACTTGTACTAACTTATGGTAAGTGATTCCATGATGTACAAACATTTTGTTTTAGCTTCGGTTCTTTCAAGAAATCACTGAACAACACGGCATTCTTATAATTTGTCACGATCACGGTCAAAAGCGCACTAGTTCGCGGAGACCACTATTTGCCTATTTTGCGAGCATTTCGATCATTGCGAGCGGACACAGACACGCCCCCTTGCCCTTTCTCCTGTTTTTTATATTTCTATGGGTAGCACTATCATTATGTCTGTCATATATCTAATTCGTCTGTCTGCAATGCGAAGGTCATTGGAAGGCTCACGTGAGGCTTAGAGTAGTCGTTTACAGGTCATTATACAATAATATAACATCACACCCCCATCTTCCCCGAAGTGTTAGGTAGAGGTGTACCTATAGTACACCCACATTTAGCCAGTTATATTTAAGTCCTATGTAATAGGGGGCGAGCCTATTGGCATCAACCGGGTGCAAATGCAGAATCCGAGCTGCTTCTGAGAAATTCCAGATGGAAAAACCCGATAACACGCTGCCCGACACGTGAATCGAAACCAGAACCTCATGCTCGGCAGTCAGTGTTTTCACTTTTATAGTTTCATTTCTCCAATGCGCCCTTGAGTTTTCCCCTTTTTAGGCCTCTTTTCCCCCCGGAAATTATTTTTTACTTATGGTAAATTGGTAACATATAAATTTATAAACCGGTCACACTGAGTCAGTTTTGTTGACTTTGTTGTGCATTCATCCATCTAAATCAGTATTCTTGCTTTGTTTACTTCTTAATTATTAATGTCGTTCAAGAAAAATTAATTGGTGGTTGAAGAAACCGGCTTCTAAAAAATTCGTGAGCTAATTTTTCTATTTCATGTGATTTTTTAAAGAATTAGAGTAAAACACATTCTAGTTGATTTCCCCTTTCTAGCTCTTTCCCCTTTTTCTTTCTACCAAGAGTCTAATTACACTTAATTGTTGCGCTCCCGACCACTAGACCAAAGAGGCAGTCATTATGTAAGCATTAAGGCGCGGGCCCACCGCGGTGCACGGAGAGGCTACGCATGAATTGACGTTATTGATACATGCGTGGCTTACTCGAATAGGCGGTAACATAGATCAACGCTGTCGACGTGGGTCTACGTTTCCACTGGAGTACACGAATATGACCCACGACTATGTACAGCTCACTTATCGCACACCTCCCCATACCTCCCGCAGTGAAGCCCATGTCCGTGGATTGCAGTGGCACGTGCGTAGCCTCTCCGTGCGCTGTGCTACGCTATACATAGTCGTGGGTCATATTCGTGTACTCCAGTGGAAACGTAGACCCACGTTGGCAAACAAATTAATACACGCAGCTAAAATGCGCTGCGTGCCCGTGCACAGCATGCGCCGCGGTGGGCCCGCGCCTTTATATCCACCAACGCGCACTTGGCCTGCGTGGTGGATTATGTCTCACTTCCTCTCACAGAGATGAGGCCTGTGTCCCAACAGTGGGAATGTTATGGGCAGATTTTTTTTATAAACGGTCATGCTTTGTTCGACATTCATTCACAAGATGCGCCTTTGAGAACCTCACGAACCGTATAGCAGTGTATTTATTCACGGTTTTTGAATTATGTAATAGTCTTATTATAACTTTATTTTCTGGCCTAAAATATAACGACACTATAGCCATACTATTTTATAACACTTCTGGAGATGTTACTCGCACTGTATTAGACGATCAACTGCCGATCACTCCTTCCAATATTTGTGAGCCAAGTGTCGCCCCACCATTGCTCCGGAAGTTCGCGACCGAAGAATAATGGCGCGACACTAGTGCTGCCAACACAAATAGTGATCAGGATCAGATATCTTTAATTTTAAATAGGTAAATGTAAGTAATTTTAACCATAAAGAGGTTGTTAATCATAAATCAAAATAACTTATTCTATGTGTAACAAATATGTATGGTAGTCATCGAAGCGACAACAATTAATAACATCCTTTTCAAGGTTGGACACCTAAGTTCCACAACTAACTTCATCTAAAGTTGTATGAGAGCTTTGAAGATAAACCTCTAACAAAATTACGATGAAGAGAAGCCGTATGTATGTGTACATTGTATGCAATAAACACTTCTTGCATAATATTATGAGCACAAGGCTGGGTATTTGCTGCCTCGGTTTCTAGGTCAACACGAGAATGTTTGAAACTAAAAGGATTTTCTCTTTCATAGTCATATTTTAAATACAATAGGTATTATAACATTACTGCTTGTTCTTTTCGAGTCGATGGCAAAGGTAAAAATATTGTAGATATTATTATATCAGGGGCGTTTTTATTTACGTAACTTTACTAACTTAGTATAAGTAATGCTATATTATCTCAGTGGAGCGCACGTCATGTAGGGGCTTGGTAGTAATTATTATATTTTAATGCAATAATAATTTGCGTACAAATTAACTATAGCTTACATAACGTAATCTTTTATTTATTTATTTAACCATTTATGAAGAAAAGAAAGAAAGAAGAAAGAAAATTCATTTATTTGGCACAGACTAAAAGGTACACATGACACAATATATTATACAGCACATAAAAAAATAAATTGTGTAATGTGCGATGTAAGAAATTAGCAGGCAAGTATGCGCCAAAAAAGCCTAGTTGAGCAAAAAATACCAGACAACTAGTGCCTGACGCTGGTTTTCAACTGGAATTGAAGTGTGAGGTGACGGATGTAAATCAGTTTTATACTGCAACGTGTTTATAAAATAAATATAATAAATCAAATTTCTGTCAGATATAAATTATAACGAATATGTACATAATAAGTGTGATATTAAATAAAAATGCAAAACGAAACAAAAAAACACTGATAAAAAATTTATGAGATGACGTATGATCTGTGTTAATAAGTAAATAGAAAAATCCTATTTTATGTACAAACATTTAAACAGACAAGAAGATAGGAACAAAAAATATGTACAAGGTGATGCTTTCTAAAGTAATCTCTTCCAGCATATTATTATCTTCTGGTGGTCATATACTTTTATTATTATTGCTGAACTACAGTTCAAAATTCAGCGGTGCCACAGGTAAAGGTAAAAATACCAGCACCATTTTTGGTGCTGGCTTTTACGTGACTCGACTGCGAATTTAAGCGTCCACAAATCATGTTGGGAAATTAGATTTTCAATCAAGATCAACCCAACCAAATTCAGATAGATGTTCATGTGTGTGTTTCCGCCCTAATTCCCGTTCCCTAAGGAGGGATGATATCTAATTCCCCCTGAGTGAAACCACGGCAATGAGCTGTTTACATAACAAATTCCTCGTATTTGTAAGTGCATAATATCTAGATGCTGACACAGGGTAGCTACTTACAGTGATTCAACGAGAGCGTTTTCACAGAGAAATCGTGCGCGTGTCGGGCGGAGTGAAACTACGACTCAGACTGCCATACTACATTTCGGGCCATAAGTAGAATAATATACTCAGAAATGATTTTTATATTTTTTTATTACCCTTAATGGTGCAGTTTGACCTTAATGTAATATCTGCCAAGCTGCTAAGCAATTTCTCAGGCCCTGTCAAATGTATGTGTGATAAACTACTGAAAGTAGTTACACTGTGATCGTAGTCTGCGTTCGCATCTGAATATCTAGTGCGAGAAACTTTGTATTGTAGAACTTCGGAGTTAAGACTTGAGTGCTACTCATCTTCATTTGAAATTGTAGGGGAGTGGGGGGGGGAGAGAGTAGTTGTTTAATATCGTATGCCGTCCGACGTCGCGAAGTTTTCGGCTTGCATTCGACTTAAGTTGTACTGGACTATAATAGTACTTAATAGTATGGCTTTAATATTGGTGGAATTATATTTAGTGAATGTGTGACTACCTCGTTGATCTAGTGGTCGCAAGCGTTATTGCTAAACATGAGGTCCTGGGTTCGAATCCCGATTCGGGCAAAGTGTTATTGGGTTTTTCTATCTGGAATTTCTCAGTAGTAGTCCGGATTTTGGATTTGTACCCGATTGATAACAATAGGCTCGTCCTCTATTACATGGGACCGAACCATAACTGGCGAAAAGTGGGTTAACTATAGGTACAGCTCTGCCCAACCCTTCGGGGAATACAGGCGTGATGTTATGTTATGTTTAGTGAATGTTTTGGACGGAATAAGTTTTTGGGAACGATTTTCATTAGAACGAATAAGGTTTTCTGAAAATCAATATTAGTAGTATATTATTATGTAAGTACATACCTTCTAGCTTCTTGTGAAAGGGCACGTTTGGGGAAGTAAGAATTACTGAGAGTCGCTTTTAGATACATTGATGAACCTTTTGGCGCCACTACTCTATCGATATCAGTAGCCATAGTTACTACTTTCTATGTCTGCTCGTAAATGCACTACCTACAAAAAAAGCCACGCAACATTGTTCAGTCGTGTTACACAGATGAAAACGGAGCCTTTTACGTTCTTAAATCTCTAAGGAAACAGCCTCGCAACATTACACATCCGTATTTCTCAGATCTCACTACACATCCAATAAAGGAATCTGTGACTCATACATCTTAAATGTGTCTCTACAGATTCCTAATACAGCTGGTTTCGTCACGCATGTTGGGTGCAATAAAATAAATTGGGGCAACGGACCCGAAAGCAAAGCAGTTGTGCCCTTGTAATGTTTAGCACCACCAAGGGACCTCCGAGAGTTTTCGGGAGTTAACTTGATTTAGAAAAACATCAGATGGTTTTGCAAAAGTTAGAGGAATTTTAGCAAAATGTTCAGTCAAATCAAAATCAAGTCAAAAATATTTGATTTCACATAAACCTACATGGGCACTTATGAAACGTTAGAAGCTAGGTGTACGGTTTCAATTGGTCGTTTCCTATGGAGAAGAGCCGGCAAGAAACTCCACGGTTATTCTTTAAAAAATAATTGTTCTTTCAATATTTTCAAATAACAGTGTTAAATGATATTTTAATAACAATGTTACATCGTATGGGAGGAAGGTACTTAACAAAATAGAAAATGGTCTAAAAATCTAGTCTACTACTAGGCCTTCAACGTTCTCACATTCACAAAATAAGAAATATCTATACAAAGAGAAATAAAAAATAAAAAAACAACCAAATGACATGGTTGCCACAACTACAGTAACAAATCCGAATCAGTACTAACTAAATATCATGTCTAATAAAGTCACTAATAAAGAGTTGAAATTAGAACTCTAGGTATATAAAGTCAAATAATAAGATGATTATTTGATTATGTCAAGGAAGAAAGTTAAAAAAATGCATTATTATTTGGGAGCAGACACTTATATTATAATTATGCCGTTAATGAGTTACAAGAGAAGCCACATGTGCAGAAGGATTTATTACCAAACTTCCTTGTCTTCAACGTAATCTTTTTGTCGTTAATTTCTAATTCGGCTAGCGTTTTCTTAGCTACAAGCCGTGTGCCCGTTGAGGTTCCCCATCGGTACACATGACGAATTTCTATATTACCTTTCATCTCCTATTTAACCCCTTAGGTATTCCTGAGTTTCAAAAATCCTTCCTTAGTGCTCACCTTGTTTATATAAAGAATTCTAGTGCAAATTTTCATGCTCTAGACCCAGCGGTTTAAGCTGTGCGTTGTCAGTCAGTGAAATTAGGATTTTATTAAGAAGAATGTTGAGATCAACTTCCAGAAACTATGTATACTTCAACACCGTACTGCAGGGTACCATGCGTACTTGGTTGATATCCCATCCAGTCGTACTCAGCGCTTCTCCTCCACATTTATTATGCGCACAGCCAAATTGTGGAACTCTCTGCCAACGTCTGTGTTCCCTTCCATATGAACCCGTCTGCCTTTAAAGCAAGTGTGAATAAGCATCTTCTGGGCAGGCTCATCCATCGCTTCCCATCAGGCGAGATCGAAGTCAAGAGCAGGCCCAATCAGTAATTTAAAAAAATGTTTTCTTAAAGCAACATTTTTTAGCTGGATTTCGGGTTTTGTAGGTATTGTATGATAACTGGAATTAACGGTTAGACATTCGATTCGAGCCATGGAATACTATCCGATGGAGTAATTAGTAATCGATTATTAAGCAAAACATCCGGGATAAAGTAGACTTTCGAATATATAAACAAAATTTTCCGTTCTGCATGCTACGATAATTATTATGAAGCGGAATCGGATACGAAATTTTCTCTAATTATTGAAATTGAGGGTATTCTGTAGTCATCATTTTGAGTTTATGTATGTAGGTTTTGTTTTCTCTTGATTCATTGTTTTTGTAGAGCCATGTTTTTTCTTGGAGTGTTAAACCAATATTATACCCCTAGGAATAGCAAGTCTATTTTCGTGGCATTCTCAATATTTGCTTTTACTTACTTAGTTTGCCTGTCAACGGTCGCTTTATGCAGCCATGTAAATCCTGAAATGATTAATGTGTTTTCATATGACAGTCGAGATCAGTACAAAAGAGATCATTGGCCCTGATGACTGCAAATCTCCAATATCGATAAAGTATGACAGGCCGAAATGATGGGAATGAATGAGGTTCACGATGTGTATGCTTAGTATGTAAGCCATGAAACCACGAAGCTTTCAATATTATTTATTCCCAGCCAGTAAATTGTAGTTGGTATTACGGTTCGACCAGAGAGATTACACAATCATTATTTTCCGACCCTTTTTAAAAGATTGCCTGCATGTAATGTTTCTTTTAAAGGCATTCCTTTACGGAATTTGTTCGCGGTAATTACGAAAAGTATGCCAGACCGTTTATGTATTTCCTCCTTTTTTTATGAAACTGACGTAGGTATGACTTGGTTGAAATGAAAATATGAATACAAAGGAAAAAATACTTTTTGTATTTTAAGGAAAATTAAACGACGAAATTGCCTAAAATTTTAGGGTTCCGTACGTCTGAATGAAAAAACGGAACCCTTATGGGATCACTTGTGTGATAGTGTGTCTTTTTGTCTGTTACAGCCAATTTGCTCTGGACTGATTAAGTTGAAAGGTACACATATGAATTTCTGTGACCCAAACACGGACGGACGTGCACAATAAATATATGAATTTTGAATATGGGGGTCACTTTTGGGAGGCAAATTATAAAATTAAAACAAAAACTATTGTAAACTGTACCATCTGACATCTGACATGATTTCTATGAGCGGCATAAAATATTTTTGGAAGTTCTTTAACGCGGTTTACGGTAGGAGTTGCCCTAGTAGCATTTTTTGTTGGCGTTTAGTTGGGCCACTTACAGAGGTAAGTGGCCCAACTAAATGCCAACAAAAAATGCTACTACTCGTAGGGTGACTGGCAAAAATCATCACGCAAGGAAAAAGCGTTGTACCCCCCCATGCGCGCGTTTTTAATACAGAGCCATCTAGTATAAGTTTTGAGAAGCTCTCATAAGTTTACCACACATAGTCATTTCAAGTGTCAAATATTTTTGTTTTTGTTTGAAATCATACGTGAGAAGCGAAAGAGGCGTCTCGCATCGATCGTATAGCTTTTTTTTTTAATATTTTTTTTATAAATAGTTTTAAAGTTATTTAAGAAAATAGATGTAAATTGATCCCCTCTTATCTCTGAAACTAATGAGGCTAACATTTAGAAAAAGAAATCTATATATAATAGTTCTTTACTAGCTTTTGCCAGCGGCTCCGCCCGCGTAGATGTCGGTTATCGCGTAAAAAAGTAGCCTATGGCTTTTCCATATCCCAGGCTATTATATCTCTGCCAAATTTCATGACGATCGGTTCAGCGGTTTAGGCGTGAAAACGTAACAGACAGATAGACAGACAGAGTTACTTTCACATTTACGAGTATAACATTAGGATGGATAGGAAAACCTATAAGAAGTCTATTGTTTTAAAATAGCATGGCAAATCTCTCAATATTGTAAACTTACATTATTTTGCAGTTGGAATGTATGGGAGAACATATTTTTCAACTACAATATTATGTTTGTCCTTTAGTCCTCCTTATGTATGTATGTATCAATGTACCTATAAATTATTATCATCGTTATCATCATTAAACCATTTGTAAGGATCATTGTAGTAATTAACATTTTTTTAAATTTAATGAACGGTTTGCTAGCACATGAGAGGTTTTCGTTGTATGGCTAAAACCAAACTGTAAAATAGGCTAACAGTTTTAGAAATAAATACATTTAGCATATAATCTATACTAATAATATAATAAAGGGAGAGAGACTGAATTTTGTCAGTTTTTGTATATGTGGAGGTTAACCTCCGGAACCACAGGTCCTATTTGAAAAATTATTTCAACATTTGAAAGGTACGTTACTTATTTCAGGTGGATATAGGCTTCATTCATTATTCATTCATATCATCCGAAGGACGTCCACTGCTGCTCCCCAAGCACCGCCACTTCGACCGGTTCTGAGTTTCCCGCATCCAGCGGATTCCTGCGGCTTTCACAAGGTCATCGGTCCATCTTATGGGAGGTCTTCCAACGCTTCGTCTTTCGGTACCCGGTCGCCACTCCAGGACTTTTCGGTCGCATCGGCCATTTTTTCTGCGAGCATTGTGCCCAATATAGGCTTAATATTGTGTAAATACATACAAAAATAAGTACTTAGAAATACTAATGAAATAATATCTTGAATTCATGCAAGCTTTAGTACTTTTTATTAGGTTACTGCTCAGAATTTGTACACAACGTGTCTTAACAGAATGCCGTCTTCACTTGTAAACTGCACTCGTGCGAAGCCAGGGCGGGTCGCTAGTAATTATATCATCATCATCATCATCATTTCAGCCGAATGACGTCCGCTGCTGGACATAGGCCTCCCCCAAGCACCGCCACCCGGTCGAGGTGTTTTGTGCTTCCCGCATCCAGCGGATTCCTGCGGCTTTCATAAGGTCATCGGTTCACATTGTGGAAGGCCTTCCAACGCTACGTCTTCCGGTACGCGGTCGCCACTCCAGAACCTTTCGGCCCCAACGGCCATTTGTTCTGCGCGCAATGTGTCCTGCCCATTGCCACTTTAGTTTGGCAATTAATTCATAATAAATAAATAAATAAATTATTAATTATATAATTTAATCCAACCATCATCAGGCAAAACCTCACAGCATTACCAAGCAGTAATCCAAATTGATTAAGTGTTTACAAACATAAATGTGCCTTCAAAGCTCGGCTAATCCGTCCGGTGAAAGCTTTACATTACGTCCGGAATCGGCTATTCATTCAATTGATGTTTTGCTGTCATCCATTTTAACGATTTCATTTTATGACTAAAAGCAACTTAGTTAGTGAACGTACAATGGGTCATGTTGGCTAGATTTGAGTCTGTCATGTATGCATACTAATAATACTAGCCTTTTAATGTCCCACTCCATGGCAAAGGCCTCTTTTCATACGAGTAGGCATTCTTCTACACATACTTCATACATCTCATACGTATTTAAAACAAAATTTGGTTAACGAGTCATATTACACACGGACACGGACGGGGACACGCTAGGAAATAATAATTCAAAGGGTCGTTCAAAATCGGTAAGGAGGACTGTAATAATTATGGCTTTTTAGTAAATTGATCCCGCTCATTTGGATCCCGCGGGATCAGTTTACTAAATTATTATTTTTATATTATATTATTATTTAAGCCGTTGGTCCTGGCTGTCGTTCGAGGATCTTTGACAGTCGACACGGGTCGTCAAAAGTCTGAAAGTCTGACAACCAGGTTTTGCAAAGGGTATCGTATTACCCAGTTACTGGGTTGTGGAGGTCAGATAGGCAGTCGCTCCATGTGAAATACTGGTATTCAACTACATCCGGTTAGACTGGAAGCCAACCCCAACATAGTTCGGAAAAGGCTAGGCTAAAAAAAAACTGCTATTTCCGTCAAAAGAGCAAAACCAACGCGGTCAAAATGTATGGAACAGCAAATTTTTTGTTTTATAATCAACGAAAATCTGAACGCAGGGGGCCCTGGATCCATGGTAACAGGTTGCGTGTCGATTTCCCTGTCACCCTGTATTTAATACAGAAATCTCCATGTTTGAAAACTGTGTGATTTGACTGAGATTTTAACAACCTGTGAAGTGCGAAGAGCTGTGTCTTCTTGAATAGTGCCAATGCAGATGTGGCGTCCTTTAAAACAATTGCTATGCCTGTCTACACACACATTTTGACAAATAATTTAGTCTGTTAGAAAATTTATATGCCGAGTCGAAAAAAGCCTTCAGTACCTATCGAAATCTGAGCTGACATCTGAAATCCCTTGACATAGCCGGTGGCTTAGGTATCGACTGCTAAATCAAATATTTTTCTCAGCCCAAATAGGAGCTTAGGTTCTATCCGAAAAAGGCAACTTTCTGACCTAAATCATGTCTTTCAATTTGGCGGAGAAAATCTAAGGGAAAATATAAAGATATTTCCGAAGTGCAAACACTCATGTTTGCTCGGTTGAATTCAATACAGTTTAATAATAATCAAGACCCTTCAGTCTATGTTCTGTCGATTCGTAAAGAAGCCTTCAATTCCAACTGAATGATAAGATTGATTTGTACAATTTTTTGATTCCTTTGGTAACTTGAATTTAGGTAGAGAGTTCAATCTCATTATGGATATCAGTACTCAGGAGTCTTTGTATTAGTTAAATTCTAAACTTGGCCTAAATACATTATTTGATTTTCAGTAAAGCCCATCGTCAACGACGCTTCTCAAAGGTATATAACGAATGTCACAACACTAGTGTTTCAATGGCGGTCCATACACGAACGACTTACTAGCGCGTTGTTAACTAGTTTGTAAAGCCAAACAGGGGCGACACAAAGACACCGCGTGCCGCGCGACGAGCGGTCTCTTTGTGTCGCGCTGCGTGTCGCGCTTGTTTGTAGGAGCCTTAGTTGGTTGCGTAGTGTACGGATTAATTAATTGTCGTTAATTCTTTTATTAATACTAGTGTTATAAGGTTTTGGCTACACATTCGTTTTGTACTCTTTAGTGGTATTGCCATGCTAAAACACGGCAACGATACTTCGTGGCCGTGTTTTAGCATGGCAATAGCGGTCATTAGCCCACCTACATTTTCTAGCATTTTTTTTGCAAAGTCCGTTAACCCTTTAGTCGGTGCGCTATTCCGTAAAACGTCAGTAGGCGCGGGGGGAGCATTTTGCCGCTCACATACATTGTTAATTTTAGGTAGGAATACTGCAACTACATTAATTATTTTCTCATGGTTTACGTAAAAGATAAACAATTAATGAAAAAACAATATTTTAGTCAAAACAATTAAAGGAATATTTGGCTTAATTTTATTTTTGACTAAAGCAACTTTTATGTGGAATTGCTTAACATAAATAAGATTAAAAAAATATAACAAAATTATTAATTTTCTACATTTCAAGGATATGCTTTAGCATAAAAGTTTTCACAAAAGTACATGCAATGCTCGTAGCACAGTAATTTTGAGCACATTGGACCCTTTTTGTCTTTGTTTGATACATAATACATTTTCCGTCTTTTTTCGAGGGTATTCTTCGAAAGGGATAAAAAAGCGCAAACACTAAAATGGAAAAAAATATTTACATTAATAATATTGGAAGTACACTTTACATTTACAATAATATAATATGATGATGTCTAAAAACTTATTTTATTCGGAAATAGACTATTTCCATAGACTAAATTTACAAGTAAACAAATATACGTGTTTAGGTTGTAAAATAGCAATTAAACACTTACTTATTTAAAAATTCAATACAAAAGATCATATTTCAACTTTGTAAAGAAAAAAGGTTACAGAATTTGTACTTATGTGAGTAGGCGCGCGGTCAAAAAATTGCCATCACGCGACACCTGATGATGAAAACCTTCTCCTGTAGTCCCCGACAGCGAAAGTGGAGGCAGCTACCTAAAAAAACGCCCTAAAAACCCTAAACCTAACGCACAAATATTTTATTTTATTTTTGTCGAGGACGGCAAAATTCTCATAGCACGCCCACTCTAGGGTTAACGTCCTGAATCAATATATATCGTGATCTTCAACATGTTCCAATAACGACAACAGCATACATAGATTTTTGTTTGGGTTCCTAAGGAGAGATATTAGGGAAAGGGCAATGACCGCTAAATGCCATGCCAAAACGCGAAAACTATAGCGTCGTGGACGATGAGAATACAATAGAATAAGATGATGTTAAGGATGATCTAGATGAGCCTAAGGGTTATTACCTAGCAACAGACTAAGATCTGATCCCTCTGCCCAGCTTGACTTATGACTTTTACTCTTTGATTGAGAGGACAATGACTAGCATTGAATCCAATGATTTAATAATAGGGATTTCATTTGATTGAAAGCGCTGGATAAAATGTAGCGTAAAAAGAGATAGGCTATCAATTGACATAGTATCAACCAGTTCAGTTGGATGACTTTAAAATACGATTAATTCAAAGCTGAACCATCGACGTTTTGGGTATTCAACCTAAAATTTTCGATAGTCTAATATGTTTCGATAGTACCAATACAATCTATCATTGATGTGATAGAATTTAGAGACAAATAACATCAATCGGACGGTCGTCTGAGCTTATTCATTGCTAGTTGTAGGAGAAGGGAAAAGCCTCCACAAACTGTAACATTGTGGTTTTTCATCGGTAAATAGTCGAGTGATCTAACTCGCAACCACCATGGGCACCTTCCAGGGTTCTACGTCCAGGCTGAGGGCAGGACGCCTCACATCGCACGCTGCTTCGAACTGCAACCCAGAACGGCACGCGTAGCTGAACCGCGTGCCCCTTGTCCCACGGCCTGCTATTGCCGTTCGCCAGTCCGGCCACCTGCCGAGCCCGTGCTGACAGGCGCCTCACGTCTGCGACATTTCCATGTTCCAGACATGGAAATTTACCCGTCGAAGTGAGGGCAGTAGGTCCATCCATGACTCTCTTCTTAGTTTTTATAGGCATAAGACTTTTGAGTATTTCTTTAACCTCTCGTATGCCACCGTAATTACAGACACAATGAAAATATTGGTTGTTTGTAAAGTTGGTTTACGGACGATAGTTTAACGTGACAACGTCATAACAAAACATTGATGCGGCGCAAGCATACAATGAGCGTAATGGGACAATGAGCGCAACGGGACAATGAGCGTAATGGGACATTTTCGTGCATGCAGCCAGCGTTCATCGATTTATTAGACGTTGTCACGTCAAAAAACCATTGTGTCTCGTCTTGTGTGGATCTACGTTCGAGTACGTATATGAAGGGGTAAGACTCTAAAACTTTTTCCATGTATTTCACACTATTCTTTCGACTTCCATCTCATTGTTTTGTCGGTCAAATGAAATCTGTTTTGTAAGATAAATGTAGCTGTTAACATAAATCATAAAAGTGAGTTTTCAACGTATATGGATACTTTGATGTGATTTATCATGATGATTTTCTTGCTTAGGTTTATTTCTGGACCCACCTTTAACTCTCTTCATATAGTGAGTTTACCATTGATTGCATTAGTTTCGTGTTCTCAGAAAACAAGACTACGTCGTCCGCAAATTTCAAATGATTTAAGTACTTGCAAATTTTCTTTAAATCGAGTTTACTCCAGTCTAATTTGCTAATGTTGCTAATCCGAATAGTTTATGGAATGTATGTTATCGTCGTTGTTGGTACTTTGTATTGTATTTGTAGGCCTTGGTGTAAGGAAATATGTTATAACGGTTGTTTTGTTTTTCTTCGTTGGGCGATTTTTGTTAAGGTCGAGTCAGTGACTCTATTAGTTTCTGGGAATTCCGACATAATTCTTTTTTCGGTTTTCGAGTTTTCTTGTTTTTTTTATATGTAATTTTCCTATTTTCATTTTATTCCAGAATTATTAATTTATCACATTTTAATATAGCCATTTTTTCCATTTTCGCTTGCTCGTCTCCTGTTCCTGTGATTCTTTTTGCTTTTGGAGTAGATCTTTAGGAAAGTCTTCTTTGAAATAATAGGATTTTCCTTCAATAGATTTTTTGTTTTTAATGAGCTGAATTTTCTTCTTCATTGTGGGAAATGTTATTAGGACAGGTCTGACAATTTCACTCTTTTTGCCCAATCGTCTGGCCGTTTCGATGCAGTTAGTGTTGCATGTAATATATATATATATTTTTTTTAAAACGTTGCCCCATACTTGGAATTTCTCCTGTATCGTGGGTGCGTTTACAAACATTTAAACTCACATACACAAACAGCCAGATTCGGAACAACTACTTGTAGGTCATACAAATATTTGTTCCGTGCGAGAATCGAACCCGCGACACGCAGCGCAGCAGTCAATCGCTTACCACTGCGCCAACCGTGAAATGTTTATTGATTTTTTCGACGACGTTTTCGTTTTTTTTTTTCATTTTCAATTTGTTCTGGAATGCCAACGAAAATTAAGTTGTTCTTCCTAGTGTGTCTTTCAAAATTGACAGTTTTTCTTTTCTGCTCTTCGATTTTCTCTTCCAAAATAGATTGTTTTATTTCGATACTTTCCAACCTTCCATTGTTGTCCTATGTTACATGAAGAAGATTAAATACCCCCATATTCAATCTTCTTCATGTAACAGTTTTCCAGCAGGTGATTTGTTTTCCTTACGTTTTATCACTGTTCTTTTTCACTTCGGTTTATCTCTTATTTCTATTGACTTCTCGCAATAATAAACCACTTCACTATACAGTGCGCGTTGACTGTATTTGTGACTTATTAGATGATACACACTCGTAAATAGTCGTTTTAGACACTTTTTACGAATTTATTTTACGGAGCGGTTTAAAAACTTCTATTAACGGCACAACGGTGGCGCCCTCTCTAGGCGACTATAAAGACCATTAATCAAATCGATGAGGTGACAGCCTTTTATCGCAAAATAAATATAAGGTGTATCATACACGAAATATTTCAAGAGGACCATCTATAGGTGGTAAAAAAGCCATAACAGCGAAAAAAAAAATTTATCTAAGTGTTTTATATTTTTACTTACTTAATTATTATAATTTTAAAATTGCTTGAGACATTTTGCAAAGGAGTTAGTTGCATTTTCCAAAATTTTACTTATTCTATGAATGAGCCGCCCGGACGCGGCGACGCCGCCGCCGCAACGGTGGCGGCATGAGCGCGGTGAATTTTGATAATTAATCATGATATCAAGTAATTTTAAATAATTTAATTTTTTAAATAATATACTCAGATAAAAAAAAAATCGTTTCCACGGCTTCTTTACCACATATAGGTGTATCTTTTAAAATATTTCCTGTTTGAATAGATACACCCTATATAGTTCTCTTATTTATTGCTCCTAACTTTTATTTTAGAGCACCAAGTAAAAATCTTTCAACACCAATTAAACAATTCACAGTCTTTTAGACTTACTGTCAAACAATTTTAGTCCTCTCAGCCCCTTGTTTTACAAATCGAATTATTCGCCATTCTTCCCTAATATCTGTTTTTGACAAATCCATTACTCCTTATTGCCCTACAAATTACTCAGCCATCGAAGTTTATTCTCGTCACGACAACAAAAGACTACTAGTCTTGCTTACCTACAAACAAATGCTTTCGAACTGTCCCCAGCCAATCGAAATATCCATTATTTTCGACGGGAACAGAAAAAATGGTGCTAATGCATCTATTGTCCGTATTTATGGCACGGCCGGACCGCAGCCATTTTGTGGGCCAGATGAAACAAGGCCCGAATAGTGTTGGTGAATATGTGATTGGACAATTTTGGGACATTCGGTTTTTAGCGGAACGAATTTATATCAATTTTAGGATGGAAATAGGAGCTCCAATATAGTTTACATAAATAAGTCAGCTAATCAACGTTGTCCTCTCCCTATTTTAACTATTTTTTTTTGGATATTGTGCTTACGTTGCATATCGACGCGGTACGTAACGATTTTGGAAAGAAAAATACCAAACATACAATTGTAAAATAGTTTAGAAGTGTAGTGGTCAGTCAGTCACATATGTCATCATCTCTTGATATGAAGGTTAACTACTTACCTTCAAAGCATAGTTCTTCAGGCTAGTTGCCTGAAGAGCTATGCTTTGCGTGATAAATTGTTCACGTACGCGTACTTTAGGCACTTCATTCATTTCACTTCATTAGCCAGTATTAAAAATGACTGTAGACTCAAAGTCTTTTCTCAGACCCGGTAGTTTGTTAAAAGTCTAAATTTTAAAACGACATCAGTGTAGCTTAGCTCTCAAACCTTCAAAGCGCTGTGGTAACATTATTTAAATATGCACCCTCTGTATCCGACTTAGGTACATCTGTTTGTCAACAAAGAAAATGTCGGTCAAGGTTAACATCTTGGGAGGTTGTTTTAAGTTATGCATCAACGTATGTATGTATATAATCTACTCATAACACGTTCACGCTTACATTGAGGCGAATTGTAGCTATACCTAGTCGAAAATGGAATAGCGTGTTAAATGATTTATTTCTGGAAATAGGGTTTAAAATAAATTATCTTTTAAAATAAGATGAGGAACATGAATTACCAGCATTATAAATCACTTGAAAACGAATGCTTTTACATTATTTTTATCTGATGAAACGACGCGCGCTTTACTTGTGGTGACCAAGTGTGAATGTGTACAATCACGCTGTGAATGTATGCGTAAAGACGAGTAGTGTCAGCACATAACACACACACAGACTTCCGACTTGTTCATTGTCTCGGACTGTATCGAGAGCTCCTGCGCTTATAGTCACATTCACAGCGTGTTAACCACAAGTAAAGCGCGCGTCGCGCCACTTCATGAGATTAAAATGCTGTAATTTTTTGTCATAGGTTCCTAGTTTAAGCTTGGATTAGAAGCAACAGACTAATAGAAAAGGCTCCTTGTGATATAGTTAATCCAGAAACGTGTTATTAAGGTTGGTGCTGATGAAAAAAGTGGCCGCCATTTGTTATAAATCTGCTTTCTTCCCTCTGAGATAATGTTCCTCAAAAACCGATGGCAACATTGTAAATTAGCTACATAAACTTAGTTATATTCGGCAACATTGTGGTTAATATTACTAGCATCGCAGTTCAAGTAGTAATTAGTGGTCAAATCATCGTTAATGAGCTTCATTGATGTAGGTACTATCTCAGTTTAATTTTTGGGATGTACCACTATCATTCCTGAAATGTGCAGCTTAAGCTAAGCAGCAAATAAAAAACACTACAAAGTGAATAACTATAACTTTAATTTCGGAAGTCGGTGACTTTGGATCCGTATTTAGTATTTCAGCTACCAACTTTTCGATTTTAGTTATGGTTGCTACCGCACACAGAAGACGTCCACTGCTGGACATAGGCCTCCTCGAACAAACTTTGTGTATAATCAAGATACACAAAGTGAATGAAATACGTGTTATCGATACGAACTCAAAAAACATTCAAAGATAGGTAATAAAATTTATATAAGACAACTGCACATGCTTCTTCTACCAAATGGAAAATAATTTTCAAAATCGGTCCACAATTGACCAAATATCGATGAATATACATAAAAATTTAATAAAGTAAAAATATCTACACACGAACATATAACCTCCTCCTTTATTGAAGTCGTTTAAATATAATATGTTAAAGAAGAAGCAGTGTTGTGTGTGTTGTAGAGAGAGTCATTGAAACCCGGATACCGGTAAAATTACTAGCAAATGAGACATTCTATCTTTGTCTCTGATGGAAAACATAATTATTAGCCAGCCACGAGTTATTTCAGTTATAATAGGTATATGGTATGTAATTGTTTAACACCAGTTGGACGAAAAGTTCCGTCACTTATTTAGTTTAAATAAAAGAAATGGAAAGTCCCACAAAAATCACTACATTGGTACAAGTACAACACTAGTGCAAAAATTCGGACGATCTACATCCGCGTGTATTTGTCATTGTCTTTACCTTTCCAATTCACGGGCCATTTTAGTATCGGCCTGTTTTTACAGTCACTCACTATATGATATGTGACAGAACACAATGAACGTGTTTCAGCTAAGTTCGTGTTTGATGAATCTATTTTTGATGGATGCATTGAGGGTTAACTTAATTATTCCAATTTATTGCACATTTGGCATTTACTGAATAATTTTCCAGTCATATCTTTCGTTTAAAGACTTTAGTTTGTATCATGGTCTGGCAGTTTGAGTAATTTACAGCTCACCCCAAAGTCCTTTCTTTGGTATTGTTTGAGCTCCTTAAGTTCTGAGTTGAGATGCACGATTACTGACAAATGCGTACACTGACTGGACAGGTCCACTCAATCTGTGTGGTTCTTTCATCAAAAGACCATTTCAGACACCAATCTGCGTGGTCTTCAGATGATCTGGCCAAGATTATGTCTGGACTTTAAAAGAGACTGTAACCTCTGAGTTCGTTTCGGCCGTCCTTCTCAGAGTAGTCAGATAGGAAACGCTGACCTCATCTAGTTTTTAAAATATGATTGACGTATAAAAGTGTCTGTACAAACCTAATTACATTTTTTATTTTACATTTATCATTTAAATAAAACCATCATGCAGAGCAGTAAAAACACTGCAAATATCTGTTTAAAATGCTATGAAGAAAATACACTTATCCATACACGCGGGAGCGTGTCAAGCCAAGTTCAAGAAAAGAAAAGAGAACTGGTGAGCAGCACCCAGTGTGTGATACCCTTCATAACACAAAAAATATAAACTTGCCAATTCAAACGTTGATGTTCAATAGATCATAAGTTATTTGCTTTGTGTAAATAATTCGCCTATTCGAATTTAAAAAGTAATATTTTTAAATAGCATACATTTTTGAAGCAAATTGTGTTTTAAATTTACTTAAGAATGTTATACGTTCTTATAAATTGATAATATTATAATTTCAGGATTGTCTACAGAACTAGGCACCCATTTAGATTTGAGATCTAAATGGGTGCCAAGTTTTATCTTTTGTCGGTGAAGTCGATAACCACACCATAATAATTATCATGTTATTGAACTTGGCTCTCATTTTCACATTTATGTTTTGGGTGGGATATATTTTTATACACACTTTCTCCAATTAAAATAGTGATAGAGGTATTATTCTTGAATCAACAAAATGATACATGCCACCGAGTGGGCAAGGGCTTACCAGACATACACCCATAAATGAAATAATAATGAAAATCCAAAAATTTTACAGAGATAAAGTACAGTGTTATCATTTGAACTTTCCCATTAATAACGGCGACCTCATTATTGAGATACATTAGTTAGTTATGAAATATTCTTTAATTTAGTTTTGCTTTGACAGGGGATACAAAAATAATTAACGGCTGGAATTAGACCTCGAGTGCCTCTTTCCTTATCTCGACGGCAACTGAACGTGGAGACCCCCAAAGGAAAATTTACTCTAATTTTCTGCAGCTAAGGTTCTGTTTAGCTTGTATTTATGTAAGTTACAGCCCCCGACATCGCCTTATTTAATTTAATTGAATGTTCATTTTCTTTATTTGATAGCTAATATTTCACACTTATAATGAAGATAATAAAGCTCTTGTATAGTTATGACACTTGTGTAATAAGGCCCAGCTGTTACTTTCCACTTTATTATATAAAGTTTTTAATAGTTTTTCTTGAATAATATGGGTGTATAAAAGCTAGCCTTGGGAGTTGTGTTCGGCTTTAAAGGTAGAAGGCGTATTTGCTGAACAAATAGTTTTAAAATGTTTGTGCATGTGTGATTTGTGTCTACATAAGAAAAGTGAGCGCTCTTTGAATATAGTCTATCGTACGAAGAGGAACAAACAGAGTTGTATATATGTACGTCTATTCTCGAATAGGGGAAGGTAGATTTTGCTAAATAAATTCCCGGGTTGACAAAATTTACTGATATAAGAATATTTTTAATAGACTACTTAAATATTTCAAAAAGTACTAAGCAAAGCGACCCATTATGGATTTTGAAATGGAAAGTTTCACTAAAAGAAAGAAGTTGGTTAATTATTTAACTTTATAAAATTAAATAATCAACCAGCAAACACGCAAAAAGTGTGTACCAACTTAGAAAACAAAAAATCTGCTACGCAATTTTAACCTTTGGAGGTATTTAATTTTATTATAATAGTCAAATCTTCCTGGAAGCTTGTAATTCCACCGTTCAAGGAAAGTCACTTGAAGTCATAAGATACTTTTATTAATTTCGTTGGGATGTTACGTTTTGGCTTCTTCGCATTTTTGCTTAAAGTAAATAAGTTGAAATGCCCTTGTATTTTAACTTACAGTATATTCTTCAAACCGGAACACAACTCGGCTAAAATCCCTTTCACAATAAATTCGCCCTACTACTCGTACTAAACTTTTCAAACTTATATCACATCAAAATCAGCAGCCACACACAAGTTTCACAAATATCAGCCACACCATCAAATAACCATAAGTAAAACCGGCCAAGTGCGTGTCGGACCACGCACAATGAAGGGTTCCGTAATTGGAACGGATTTATCCGAAGAACAAACTTAACATTGTAGTTGAAATACATGTTCTTCCATAACTGCAAATGTAAGTTGGTTGACTATTACTCGTTATTTTGTAAAACCTACTTTTCTGTGAAAGTTTTCCTTTAAACTTCGTTATTTCTACGGCCGTGAATTTTTTCATATATCCAAGAACAACCATTTAGCTGGCAGGGGGGAGAGGAACACTTGACTCTAACAAAAATTTGCACTTTAAAGCCTAATATTACGTTAACGGATTCCTGAATCGATAAAATTAAACAGAAATGGTTTTCACAGAACAGAAATGTTTTTGAACAGCATATTCAACGATACTCCACACCATGGGATATTTTATTTAATTTTATTCATCCCCACTTTACGTGCAAGGGAGGTTACCTACAATTTGTTTTACAATATTTTATTTTACCACTTTATCGGTGTGATTAATATGTATACCCGTACCAAATTACAGCTTTCTAGTATTAAGAGTATCTAAGCTAAGACAAACAGACAGCTGGACACGGCGAAACTATAAGGGTTTCTTGTTGACTACGGAACCCTAAAAATCGTTCAAACACTCGAAATTTTCACATAACATTGAGTCGGGTCCAGACGTTCCTCAGATAAATTAGTAACTCGGAACTTGCCAGCATGTTACAAACCCTCATCAAAAAGTACGGAACCACTTAATTCCGACGTCAGTTTTATGAAAAATTTATACTCCGCTCATAGTTCCGTGAAATGAACTTGGCTAATACAAGTTTGGACCGGTTCGGGTAAGTTTGGACAGGTCTAAGGCGGATTGAACCGGTTATCGCGGATATTGTAAGTTTTTAGTTTGATGGCGGACGGAGTTTGCAAGAATATTTAGTGTAGCTTCCCAAAAGCTTGTTTTGTAATTTCGCAAAGTTACTTCAGATCGGAGTTTGGGCTTTCCTTTCCGAAATTAAATTTATTTATAAGTATTTATACAGAAATAATAACCTAGTTAACTTTCCTCAAAGTTGATTGACTCGGTATTGCTGTTAGAACATGTTTTAATAGGTTCTTAATGGAGTGGTTTGATTGGAATTCGGAGGGTAGCGAAATTAAAATTTTCTTCTAGGCTTTCCGAAGGGTTCGGTTGTAAATAATTTTGATAACTTACCTTCTTTCAAGTGATGTCTTAAATTAACCACGAATAATATTGAAAAGGTCACATCATTACTGGATTTAAACATCTACAACATCATTTTCGGGACAAAATTTCAATAATTCAAATGAGGCTGTGATAATTTCTGACAAAAAGGCAAGACTCAAACGCGAAAGCGACAAGATTTGCAAAATTAATCTCTCGTTTACCTGAAATTCTTCCTGAAACACTCAGGCGCGCTTTGTTTCGGAAGGATTACATTTAAACCTCTTAACTGTGTTATCAGTATCTTTTGGTGCGAATATTCGTAATTTACATCTTACCTAGCTTTTTGTGGCTTGGTTTTTGCGGTAAGGGTTTTTTTTTTTGGGATTTTGGATTTTATGCCTTGTAAGGCAAATAAACAGGTTTATTGCAGGATTCTGTTTTTATTTCTCGTCTGCCCCAACTACTATAGATCCTTTCGACTGCCATTTCAACTGGTAAATAATTGACCGGTCAGTTGGCTTGGTTATACATAAGCTTTACAATGTTTATTTTCGCCAGGAAATTCTAAATCCATCCTTAAACTCCAAATGATTTCTTGCAAGCACTTTTGTGACTAACCACCTCTGTGGTCCAGTGGTAAAACCACCTCTCTCAGATCCAGAGGTCCCGGGTTCGATTCCCAGTGGGGGCAAAACTTTCTGCTCGGTTTGGTTTGTGGTAGGGCTTGTTCTAAGTCCACCTGGCTAGCTACCACCATCTTATCTAAGTCTGTCGCCAAAACAACAATGTTAACAGCATTTGTTGTGTTTCGGCAGTTAGAGGTAAGATAGCCAGTTCCTCTGTGGTTGAGGATGCCGGGTGAAGCTCGCTTCCATCTTCGGCCTTATCATCACTTACCATCAGGTGACGAAATTGCCGTTCCAAAATGTTGGTTCTCCGAAAAGAACAGGCAAGAAACACGTGTAATAAAGCAAAGTCTGATACATGAAATATTTACAGCGGTTTCATATACTAAACAATTTATTAAGCTAGAATCCCGAAAACCCTTTCAGTCCTCTAAAGCCTGCTAAATTGCGACATGACTTAACGCGGTGAAGTGAGAGACACTTTACAAATGCTTAGGTTTGACACTAGATTTCTTTAGCGGGCGAAAAGGCGGGTGACTAATGAGGATGGATGCGCAGATACGAGCGTGGTAGGTAGCTACTAATTAAATAATGATTTGGTGACGAAAACGTGGATTGATGAAGTTTTGGACGTGTTTGGTTCGTTATTTTTAGACATAAGCCATTTAAATCTTCTGGAACAGTAAAAAACCGGCCAAGTGCGTGCCGAACCTCACACAATGAAGGGTTCCGTAGTCGGAATGAATTTATCCCAAGAACAAACTTAACACTGTATAACTAAAGTAAACTATAACAACCAAGTATGCTGTACAAGTTACCGAGTAATAGTCGACCAACTTACATTTGTAGTTTAAAAACATGTTCTCAGAACATGTTTTTAAACTAAAATGTATTAATTAGTTAATTTGGTTTTTAAATGTAAGTTGGTCGACTATTACTCGGAAACTTGTACAGCCTACTTGGTTGTTATAGTTTTCCTTTTAACTTCGTTATATATTATTATACTACTACTGTGAATTTTTTCACATATCCAAATACAACCAAACATGCAAACCAATAAATGATATGAATAATATGAACCATTTAGCTGGCAGAGAGGGGAGAACCCTTGACTCTAAAAAAATTTGCGCTTTAAAAACTTAATATTACGCAAAAGGATCTCTGAATATTTTTGAACGGCCTATCCAACGATACCCCACACCATGGGATAGACGAGAAAAAAAATATCATCCCCACTTTACGTGTAGGGGAGATACCCTAAAAGAATATTATATACTAGCTTTTGCCCGCGGCTTCGCCCGCCTAGATGTCGGTTATCGCGTAAAAAGCCTATGTCCTTTTCCATATCCCAGGCTATATCTGTGCCAAATTTCATGACGATCGGTTCAGCGGTTTAGGCGTGAAAACGTAACATACAGACATACAGACAGACAGACAGACAGACAGACAGACAGACAGATAGACAGACAGACAGAGTTACTTTCACATTTATAATATTAGTAAGGATTTCAAGATTTTATTTTATCACTTTGTCGGCGAGATTAATATGTATATCCATGCCAAATTACAGCTTCCTAGTGTTAAGAGTCTCTGAGCTAAGCCACGGACAGACAGACAGACAGACACGGCGAACTATAAGGGTTCCTTGTTGACTACGAACCCTAAAAAGGACGTTTATATGAAGGTTGTCATTTATCTTTAACCAGGTTATAAATTCGGAAACATATACTGTTAAACATGAATTTCCCACTGAAGATGCTCTCTTCAATATCAATATAAACAATAACGCCAAGCTGATGATGGATTTAATTCTACCAACATCAACATAAAGTAGGTTTATTAAAAAGGGTCCAAAATTCAAGTTACAAATCCTATCTGTCAATAGAACGTAAAATGGAACCCAGTTTTTACACTATTCTTTCTATATCATGTCGTTTTAAATTACAAATCCTAGCCAGTACAACGAGAACGAGGCAGGGTACAAGTGTACCCGCAGGCCATGTGGGGTCGTTTCTCTTTTAACTAAGTTTATGAACAAGTTGTATACACGAAGGGACTTGATTAGAAAAAGACTTGTGATATGAGGGGTAGGTTGTAAAGAGATTATGTTTCCCTGATGTTTGGTTAAAGAATTGCTTGAGTTAATCTAATATTTTTCTTCTTCTTTTCGCGTTTAGGCAGGACTTATGTGAGAGTAGTTCATGTCATAGTGAAAATATTAGCTCATCAATAAATAAAACCTAAACATTCCGACAATCTGACAATTTTTTTGGATTTTTCAGTTTTCTGCTTTTTTAATCAGTTCCTGTCATGAAAATGTGTCAATAATGTAATTTTACACAAATCTGTCGGATTGTCAGTCATATTAAAGCCCTGCTGGAGTTACGCTAAACGTACGGACAATTGTCCGTCATGACGTCATCGCGTCAGTTGAAAATGAGGGTGCTGTCAAATTGTCTACCCTTTTGCTGTGCCCTACAGCGTCCATAATGATCTAAACTATATAGTTACCTCCTAAGTACACATTATGATAAAGCAATAATGATATTGAGTATTGAGTATTGTTACCGTGGATGACCGGTTGATTGTATTACAGTGACGCCACGTCTAATGGACTTTTTATTTTCACTATACGCTACAATAGAACTTTTTGATTTAAGGAAGTAGGTACGTAATATATTATTTTTAACGTTTATTCAAAAAGAGCTGGTTTATTCTTCGTAAACAGGGACTCAAATAGCTCTTTAATCCCTAGGGACAAAAAGTGATTTGAATGTGGAATGTGGATATTGTTAGTAAAAGTTCCAATCACCAAAGAAATCAATCACGATCATTTTATGAACAAGTAACAGGCTGTATGATAAAGTAAATAACAAACCGCACGAGCTATATTTAAAAAATAAATGTGAAAAAATAAAAATCACGCAAAATGCATTCCGCCTTCGTTCGTAATTGTTTACTCAAATTCGGATTTTATTTAGTTTTATAAAAAAATTGTGTGTATTCCTCAAGTAGTGAGAATAAAATGCCTGTAATAATTATTTCTGTTATGTCTTATTGTTCCTAATTGTATGTAAATAAATAAACGTACTATTCTTATTAATATTACTTATTTTCTCATAGAGGGTGATAAAAAGTAGAGGGTTCACCTCGGATTTTAATTTTAATTTTCTGTGATTAATATAAATTTAACTCACACACTTATTATACGAGTACGTAATTTTTTTTTTTTTGTAAAATCATATACAATGTTTGTAAATATGTGAGCACCATGTACCTATCGCATTTATTAATTTTTCTGTCATTACTTCACTTTTCATTCTTTTTACCAATTGTGGTAAGTAATTTTTATTTTTATTCTAGGTACATCGTCTTCACCTATAATTATTAATTAATGTATACAAACTATTGTTAACATTTTAAAAGAGTAAGTATGGAGTTTCTTGCCCATTCTTCTCCATACATAACTACCTTTTGGAAGGCGCAACTAGAATCAATTAACTATTCATGTAATTTTTGACGTTCAAAAGTGCATCATCGTGCCTATTTGAAATAAATGATTTGACTTTGACTTTGCGCAACACTATTTTAAGCTTAATTTGAATGCCTCGCTGCGCTCAGCACTATACTTTAGAATTCTTCCCATTCAAAGAAACACTCTCGCCTTAAAATAGTTGTTTGCTCCCTAGGCAAACAATCTACTATTTGACACCACCAGCTCGTTAGGTTCAAATATTATGTCATGCAGACTTGACCTAAAAAAAGTCATTAAAATCCAATTAAATAATGTAATTTGAATTTAATACCACAACAAAAAATCCGTAAGAAAACTTTTAGAAAAAGTAAATCCATAATCAATTTGCTTTTTATTATTAAATACCTTACAGAAGGTGTGAAAGGTAGAATACTCTCCTCGGGGTTGAAGATGTCTTCGTCTCGGGTGAGCTTGAATCCCTCGCTGGACTCAGGATTTTTTCTAGTCTTCCATAACATAAAACACTGCTTAGTCCCCTCAATGAATAATCTTCCTGGTGTGGAAATTTACCCATTTTTGTAGGCGATCTAGAAATACTATTTAGTGGACTGTATTTAAGAGGTTGCTGTTGATCGCCTAAAGGGAATTAGATGACAAACAGACGAACAATTAGGAAGATTAGGAGTACCTGCAAGTCTTTGCAACACGTGACTTGGGGCAGCAGACCGGCTGATCCGATGCCGGCGTTTCTGCTTGCAGCACTGACGTTGTTCACAGGAACTCACAAAGTCTTCACATAGTTCATCTTGCAATTCGCCGATGGTGATAAAGCAGTACCATTATAAAAGCCCAAGCATCATCATTTTCTTGCCTTTATACCAATTTATTTGGGATCGGCGCAAACATGTTGTCTTTTTCTTCCTTCTTCTATTAATCGTCATCTCGGTAGTCACCCCGTATCTATCGTTTCTTTGGCCTTCCCCTACTCTTATATCTTCATTCATACACAAAACTGAACCATAATACAAGGTATTTCTTTAGGCGGGAGGAAACGCCCGGGTTTCATCACTGCGATGATAGCCCCGAGGACACGGTGGAGCATACAGTGGCGGTCTGCCCTGCTTGGGCGGAGCACCATCGTGTCCTCGTATAGACGATCGGCAGCGGCGGCGACCTCTCGCGCCCGGCTCTGGTTCAAGCCATGGTCCGAGGAATGGGAGGCAGTCATGCTTGTGAAGGAGGTAGCGGGATGGGAGAGGGAGAGAGACTCCCGTCCCAGCCGTCGCGGTAGACGCTCCGGGCCTGCGGGCGGTGAGTAATGGGTAGTTCACCGTCCGATTAGGACCAGGCCCGTGCCGGACGGCGCGTACGTGTCCTACGCGCGCCTCAAAGAGATGTCAGCAACAACGAGGGGGCTCATCAAGGCCCAAGCCTAGCGGGTCAGCGGGATTGTCCGAAAGGGGTACCGCTGCCCCGGAACATAAAGGGCCACTCTTACTGACTAAAACCCAACCGTGTTCCTTACGGGTGGGTTTTAGTCAGTAAGAGTCTAACACTCCCTTCCGCTCCACTCAGAGCGGAAGGGGTCATTTGATGACTTCCCATCATCAAAAAAAAAGGTATTCATTTAAAAATCCCCTATTCCGTAATATTAATTTGCAAATGATCGAAGCACCTAAAGCAATATTAATATTTCACATAAAATAACTCCCTAAAATCAGTATCTACCCTCTAATCCTTCTTAATAAACTCGAGTCATTCCTGCATCGTTGTCGCGATCCATCCATTCATTATTTATAATTAGCTACTTGGCCGCACGCATCCGAGAGAGACATTAATCATTTCAATTACTAAGTCGCCGGCAGACGGAAGGACGACAGCGACCTTGCCTGTTTTTTTAGTAGGGAAACGCTTTTTGGATTAAAGTTTTAAGCTTTTAATGGTAAGTTGTATAGAGCCTTTGTGTTTTCTGTCAGCGTTTTTGTTTGTAGATGTTCAACCGTTTTGCGATTAATAGTTTAACTAACCTAAAAATTCCAAGATCAACATTAATAACTTTGGAAGTGTTTCTATCGCTGCAATATACTTCAAAATGAAAGAGAAAGCAACGGTGACGGTTTAAAAAAAAAGAGGACAGACACAACCAATCGAAGACAAATTAATAGGGCGTTAGTAAGTCGTGTCGACGGACCACCATTAAAACACTAGTGCTCTGTCATTCTGACTACTCATTGGTTTTTGGGTTTGAGTTTGTAACACGTAACTTATGAGTATATAAGTAAACAAGTTGTAAAGACCAGTTGTTTATAAACCTTCCAGTAGATGACTGATATACTAATAGGTAACATATCAGCATGTCAGTATTGTCCGAAAGGCAAAGGTATATAATAATCATTTTTCGCCAGTTTTGTTCTAGATTCCATGTAATATTTGGTGCTAAATTATCATGCTTTCTTATATACAACTTATACAAATGATTTGCAACTAAATACCTAATTCAAAACTATCATAATCTCAAAAAAGATTCAGCAACGTGCTTTTCAAGACGGACGTAAAATCCGTTTAATTCAGTATTGTGTTTTTATTTAGGTATTCAGAAAGAGCATGTGAAATGATTGTGTTTCAACATAACAGGTTGATTTAAAGTACAGTTCACTTGATTGCTTGTAAATTGATTGTATATTTGTTATTCGGAAATCCGATTATCTACCTATCAAAATAATGCGTGCGTGCGTGAAGTGGTCATCTGGTTTGTTATTTTCCGGGTGAAGCAGTTTTTGCAGACATTTTATTCTTTGAATGTAACTTCATATAAAGGACTTTCGAGCTCCTGTACTCGTAGCATAAAAATACTCATTTCGCGCAGAATATTTACTTAGTTTTAAGACATTGTTTATATTAAATTTGATATTATTGCACTTTGAATTTACGTTACGTTTAAGGTGCCCGTTGGCCAGGTCCTTTGGTTGTCTGTAACGAGTGTTATAGCTAAATATAAAGCAGGCCTAAGAGGATTTTATACTCTTTTCAAGACACAGAGAGGTTTCTATGAAAAACCCATTAAACCGGCCAAGTGCGTGTTGGACCATGCACAATGAAGGATTCTGTAGTTGGGATGAATTTATCCTAAGAACAAACTTAAAATTGTAATTGAACATGTTCTCCCATACAATGTTTTTCAACTGCATTACATGCATTGATTGTAACCTTGAGAATAAATAAAATACTTCACTCGAGGTCAAAACTATACATCCCAACTACACACATTTTCTCTCAAGTTTCCCGTTCCAAAGGGTGCTCTTCCCACCGTTTTTTAACCACATTAAAACAAAGATGGAACGCATTAAACCGGCCAAGTACATACCGGGCCATGCATATTGAAGGGTCCGTAGTTGGGATGAATTTATCCCAAGAATAAACTTAACATTGTAGTAGAGAAAACATGTTCTCTCATACATTCCAACTGCAAATGTAAGTTGATCGACTGTTACTCGTTAACTTATAAAGCCTACTTAGCTATGATAGTTTTCCTTTTAACTTCGTTATTTATACTACTGCTGTATTTTTTTCACATATCCAATACAACCATTTAGCTAGAAGGGGGAGGATACTTGATTCTAACGATTTTTTTAACTTTAAAGCTTAATATTACGCAAACGGATACCTGAATCGAAAATGATTTTCCCAAACCCGCAATATTTTTTAAGGGCCTATCCAACGACATCCCACACTGTGGGATAGACGAGAAAAAAAATATCATCCCCACTTTATGTGTAGGGGAGGTACCCTAAATAAAAAATATGTTCAAGATTTTATTTTACCATTATGTTGGCGTGATTAATGTGTATACCCATGACAAATTACAGCTTTCTAGTACTAAGAGTCTCTGAGCTAAGCCGCGGACAGACAGACAGACACATGGACATGGCGAAACTATAAGGGTTCCTTGTTGACTACAGAACCCTAAAAAAGTCAGAAGAGAGTTATTATGCAAACAAGAATAGTCACCCATCCGCTCACTGACCGCAATAAGCGCTGCTGAACCTCAAAACGGTCGCCCAACTCGTGTTTACTCATAAACCCCTTATATCGGCTCAATTTTCCAAAGTAAATGAATAATGACTGAAACATCGTTAATTATGGTCTTGAATTAATATAACTCTTATAGCTTATTCATTCGGGCGGATCTTCCTAAATTTTTCCCTTTTTCATTTCATTCCGGTGCTAAATTATTTCCCCTTCAAGATGTTTTTATTCCTTTAGATTTTTAATTACCTACCCATTTTTATGCGATTGTATTTCTTAAGAACGTTTTGCGGTTAATGAATTATGTTTTGAGGCGTTTTTTTAAAGGTATTTTTGGTATCATTTGCGAAAAGTGACTTCATTCATCATAATAATGTTAATGATGATCGTATTCCTAACTAATATTATAAATGCGAAAGTAAGTTTGTTTGTTTGTTATCTTTTCACGCCTAAACCACTGATCCGATCATCCTGAAATTTTGCATATACGTTATCAGGTGTACAGAAACGGACACAGGGTACATTTCATCCCGAAAAAAATTTGGTAACAGTACCTACTATTCTGGGGATGAAAGGTACCCGAGGTCCCGAGGAAAACAATAATAACGTTCTTATGATAATAGATGGCGCCACATGTCTTTCGAACCATGGTTGAATTATATTATTATAGAAACTTTAGTAGTGATAGGTGACTTAGGCTATTTTTATTTTAGAAAATACTGAGGAGCAGCTGGTTTTATATAAAGAGAGAAGAGATGAAGTGACAGCGCTGATAGTCCATTTGATGATAACGGTAGATTCTGTCTATTTGATACAGTCAGCTTCAAAATAGATGACTAGATCATCGACATGAATTCATTTTATTGTCTACCTATTACAAAAAAACATATAACACATTGGATAGGTACTTAATTGGCCCTACACATTGATATTGTAGGAATACAAATTGTAGGTAGACATTTTTAAATAAATTCTAGTCGATAAACATTATGAGGACGTTATGAGGATTCCGTCCCTAAAAATGAAAAAAAACGGAACCATTATAGAATCACTCGTGTATCTGTCTGTCTGTCCGTCTGTCACAGCTAATTTTCTCAGATTCTACAGGACAGATTAAGTTGAAATTTGGTACATATATGTATGAACTTTCGTGACCCAAACATGGACTTGTAACGAAAATAAATGAATTTTGAATATTCAAAATTGCTTTTGGGGGTAAACAATTTTTTTTAAAGAAAGTTTTGCAAACTTTACCGTATGACATTTCAAATGAAAGGGCTTATTGTACGCATTTCAGATATACAGAGATTTCAGATATTTTTTGAATTTTTAAATAAATACTTTAAGTTATTTAAGAAAATAGATGAAAATTAACCATTCACAACTTAACCCCGAACCGAAACCTTAACTCCGAAATTACTGAGCCTAAATTAAAAAAAAAAAATATAGATAATAGTTCTATACTTATAAATTACAGAAAAATTAATAAGACGTCTATAGTCTTAATATAAAATGGAAAATCTCTCAGCGTACGAACTTATATTTTTAGTTAGAATGTATGGTAGAACATGTATTTCAACTACAATTTGGGATAAATTCGTCCCAACTACAGAACCCTTGATTGTGCGTGGTCCGATACGCATTTGTTTTTTTTTGAGGCATTAAAAAATGTACATCTTGAACCTCTAAGGTCATCCTAAGTCACAGCCATAGCAGTTTCAAAACTTAAAAGAAAGTCACATTAATTGCACATTACTGACGTTTATTCCCTTTTAACCCGAAAAACAATAATGCGGTTTTTCAGCAAAACAATTATTGTGCCATGCTATGGCGATGTAGTGCGTCAGACGTTTGAAGAAAGGCATATAGATGGTTTTGCGGCCATCATACGTAAAAAAAGCGCTTCTCTGCTTGCTCGTCTTCATGGCGGTACCAACACTATCTTGAGTTAATTCGCAGATAGATGGGAGTTTCCAATGCTGCGACGTTGGTTGGATGAAACTCCACACTGAATAAAACTTCTACTAACACTAGTTTTTATGACCATTTTTACTAACACGACGGGCATAGCCTAAAATAAATAGTTAATTAAAAAAAAAAAATTGTGATTGGTCAGAATTATTTTCACAACAAAAATACCTTATTCAAGGAATTGTATTATTTATCTATTCAAAAAACCGGCCAAGTGCGTGTCGGACCACGCACAATGAAGCGTTCCGTACTTGGAAAGAATTTATCCTAAGAACAAACTTAACATAGTAGTTGGTAAACATAATCTCCCATACATTCCAACTGCAAATGTAAGTTTGTACGCACAATATCAAGAGATTTACCATGTTATTTTAAGACCATAGACTTCTTATAGATTTTCCTGTAATCTATAAGAATAGAACTATATTCTGTATTTTTTTCAAAATGTTAGGTTCAGTAGTTTCGGAGATAAGGGGGGGAATGGTCAATTTTCGTCTATTTTCACTTATAACTATTTTCTATTAAAACGATTTATTGTAAAATTTAAAAAAAATATATATTTAAGACCCTCACAGTAAGCCCTTTCATTTGATATGTCACACAGTACAGTTTGCAAAACTTTTTTTTAAATTTTCTTGTTAGCGGGGCAAACAAGAAAATTAAAAAAAAAAGTTTAAAAACTGACCCCAATATTCTAAATTCATTTATTTACGGTTCACGTTCGTGTTTGGGTCACTCAAATTGATATGTATACCAAATTTCAACTTAATCGGCCCATTACATTCGGAGCAAATTGGCTGTGACAGACGGACAGACAGACAGACAGACGGACAGACAGACAGACAGACACACGAGTGATCCCATAAGGGTTCCGTTTTTTTCCTTTTGATGTACGGAACCCTAAAAACAACATTCCTTAACACAGAAACGAACTATTTGATTATATCGGTTTTGCGTGTATGGTAATCGACATTTAGTTAATTAAGTGATGTACTACATACAAACTGACCTACATAGAATAACAAACTAGTTTATTCCCTGCTAACGTCGGCAATTCAATCAATCAAACTGGTTTTTTGTGTCGAAATGCGTTAGCCTGCTTTTGGTATAAACCACATTTTTGGTGAGTTCATTATTTTGTTGTATTTTATTTTAAGGCAAGGCACCATAATTATATAATACAGCTAATGCTCGGCATGCATTGCAATTACTTTAGGGTTCCGTACCTCAAAAGGAAAAAACGGAAGCCTTATAGGATCACTTCGTTGTCCGTAAGTCTGTCAGTCTGTCAAGACCCTTCTTCTCAGGAACGTGTGGAGATATCAAGTTGAAATTAATATCAAATACGAATATTTATGCTCTAAAAATCAAGCTTCTAAGTCAACGCAATAAAAAGATACAGCAATTTATGCGACATTTATGCGATATTCACAAGTAAATCAAAACCTATAGGGTACTTCCCGTTGACCTAGAATCATGAAATTTAGCAAGAAGCGAGGTCTCACAGCACAAGTAAAGGAAGAAGTCCGAAAATTGTTAATTTGTAGTTTTATCACATTAAAAATCGTTTTTGCGTTTACAAACTTAAATTTGCAGCAATGTGGAAAAAGAAAATGTAATATCGAGACTCGATTCCCGTAATGGACAAATCAGCTACATACGAGTTTGTACGGAACCCTGGGTGCGCGAGTCAGACTCGCACTTGCCCGGTTTTTTTGTTACGGACCTCCTTCGGCACGCACACAACACTTTAACAAAATTTTATCACAATCGGTGGAGTAATTTTCGAGTTTTTGTTTTATATTTATACTAGCTGACCAGACAGACATTGTCCTGTTTGCTCGAACTCGATCACAGCGCCACCTACCGGGTACAATTGTAAATCTAAACCATCCAGGGATCCATTCAAATATACACACAAAATTTCATTAATATTGGTCCAGCCGTTCAGGAGTTCAGTCACATATACACACACAGAAGAATTTTACATATAAAAAATATGTACATAGACATAGGTAGATACATAGATAGATGTACATTTTAATTCGTAAATATACCGTTTTGCTTTAGCCTAGACTAAGGCCCGTATTACAGAACGTTAATCAAAACTCAAGCATTACTTAAAACTAGTTTCAACCAATCAAATGGCTTGAATCTAGTTTTAAGTAAAGCTTGAGTATTGAGTGACGTTCTGTAATACGGGCCTTATGCCCAAATACTCAAACGTTACTTAACTTTAAGACGTTCTTATAAGTGTTTCTGTCGCTACAAAACAGTTTAAAGTGACAGAGACAGCATTAGACTTAACGGCGACTTAAAATTGAATTGCGTTTGAGTATTCGGCAGTTAGGCTCCTTCAGTGGGTTTTCTATGTCTTTGATTAGAGTAGGCTACGTCGTAGCGTGTTTACTACGCGCTACGGTTACGCGACTACGCCGTGACGTGGCGCTACGACGCTCTACTATGCAGATGATAGAAAATAATATCTTGAATAGATGAAGTCTTGTGTACATCTTATCATGGAAATTAACCCTTTGTAACCCTCTTTGCAGAAGGGGTGGGGTGAAAACGACACTTGTGACCCCATGTTTTGGGGTCACAAGTGCATAAGTGCACAAGTCGTAAACAACCGTTGTAAACATTTTATTTATATCGTGCTACGTGTTATGCATGCTCTGAATTTGTTAGCGTTGTTACATTGTGGGTTATACTTGTTAATTTTTCGCCTTTCTTGGAAGAAACCAATGGTTGATCTTTACTAAGTTTATAAACTATTCCCAAAGTACGAAACTGTAGGTAAACAAAGTTTAAAAAGAGCGGATTGCTTTCGAAATTGATTACATAAACTGGGCCGATCTTCACCGTTGCCGTTAGCTTACTAGGTGCCACCATTGACGGGCAACTGTATGGAAATTATTATCACGAATCGTTTTATACCATACTAGCTTTTGCCCGCGGCTCCGCCCGCGTGAATGTCGGTTATCGCGTAAAAAAGTAGCCTATGTCCTTCTCCATATCCCAGGCTATATCTCTGCCAATTTCATGACGATCGGTTCAGCGGTTTAGGCGTGAAAACGTAACATACAGACAGACAGACAGACAGACAGACAGAGTTACTTTCACATTTATAATATTAGTATGGATTGAGCTTGTCAAAACCTAGTTATGGAGTAAGCTTGCCATGTTCGTGCTACTAAAACCAACAGCAAATTTCCGTCTGAAAATAAATTCTCCTAAAGTCACTTCATCTGTCCGCTACCGATACAGTTTATATAATTATTTCTCTTAATATGAACATTAATTAACCGACGGGTGTCGGTGACAGCGAGAACGCCTCGTTCACTGAATATTGAGAAATGGTGAGAAGTATCTAGTTCAGCGGTGCTCAAGGTTTAGTTGTGAGGGTCGCAGGTTGTTGGTCTTTTAATTTTGACCCGATTGTAAAGGTCGGTTATCGAGACCCTCAGAAAGTACGTTGAGCCGTTGGTCAGACTTTCGGGCTTTTGTAAGTGTTGTGTGGAGGTCAGATAGGCAGTCGGTCCATCTAAAATATATGTATATCTATTCAATTGCATCCTGTGAGACCCGAAGCCGTTCCTAACATAGTTAGGAAAAGATTAAATTAGGTAAAGATTCTTTAAATCTATAAGGATAGGCAGATTGATTTTGAAGGTCGGTTATGTTTTTGCGCGTATCTACATAATTTATGTTTCGTTATCCTCGGAACATACCACCAAACGGCTGGGTATATTATTATAGACTTGTCAAACTAACCTAATGTAGGTTTCCAAAGGCTTATAAAAATCTGATAACAGCTTATGCCAAAATCTGTGATTTGATGTTGGTATTTTGGCCAACCACCGAGGTAACGTAAGTATTCATCTAATCGATTAGGCCCCTGATTTATCTTTAGAAACTGAGTGTTTGGTACAGTTTACTGACTGAATTTCAACAGAAAGCTTAATGTATTTATTTTATCAAGGCGGCATCTAGAGAGGTTTCTAAAAATAATTGGATAATAGAATTAAGAGGGTACCGAGCGCGCAGTGGGATTTCTTTTATTTTAGAACGAAAATGCAGAAACTAAACATGTTACGTTGTGCTTCACAAGACTAATGATTATAAATCGTTAAATACATATTTTATACGGTCGCACATCATATTTTAATCAACGTACACCCAGACAATGTGCTGCCAATTACAAAACACGTAAGAAAATTTAAATTTTGCGGGCTACCTTAGTGCTTCCCCCTCAAACGACATCGCGGCAGGCCCAGACGGAGATGGCATAAGCTGAATCATTCAACAAAGATTGGTCAATGGCTGCTTTGGACAGAGAGAGGTAGAAGGATAGTATGGGGGGTTTTTGCCCAGCTGTGGGACAATAACAGCTTCTAAAGAGAAATAATTAATAGAAAAGAGACAGTTAATCATTTGTGACGGCATCTACAACGCCACATGCGAACTACGTATCAAAGACCTGACGTCAAAAATCCTGCATCGCGCAATCAGAGTTTACCGCGCGACTAGTATTGTGTATACAACATCCCGACATCAACTGTCGGGCTGTTGCCCACCAGACACAACACCCGTCTGGTCGGAGGATTCTCCTTTTTCTATGGAGGATGAGTGAACTTTACGCCCTGTTCCTCATACCTCTAAAAATTTATTGTTCCAATAACCGTGTTTCAGTTATGGATAAGTATGAACTGTGCTATACAATACAGTGGAAAAGATCACCTATATCCTGTCATAGTTAAAAAAAAAAATTGGATGACAATAGTCGCAGAAAGGCGGAATAGATAAATAGGATCTCATTCCATCTTAGATTGAGAACCCCTGATCCGACGTTGTTAGCGAAAGTGAAATAGTATGTATGCAAAGTTGTTTAATGTGTTGTGTGTAGCAGAGTAGGGGAAGGGGGGGTGAGTGTATTGATTTGTGTTCAATTTGGGGTGAAAATACATGGTATGTGACTTATGATTAATTAAAGTAATAACGGTATTCATTTGCGAATCACGGTTTTAATTTTGGTTAAGTTAATATAACGTAAATTCGTTCAAAGTGGCTCCAGGTTTGTTTTTGTTACGCATTTTCCAAGTTTATTCTAACTTAATGAAAACCTACTATTTAAACTATCCCTCAGAAATAATATCGAATAAAAACTCGAGCAGAATATTACAAGTAAAATAATTTACTGTCTTTAACAAATATTAATTTTAAAATTGCCAAGCAACGTCCTAAAAACATCACTACACTTAAACTCGGACACAACAAACAAAAAATCTTTAAAAAAAAAATACAAATAAGCAAAGACCACAGTATGTCTGTTTGTTCCGTGTAACGTGCACTCGTAAATTTTCTTTTTTTTTACCGCATACAGCAATTCGTAACCTAGTTGCAATAGTTCGAGAGCTTGCTACATAAATATTACTGTTACATAAGTAATTATTAACTACTTACCTCCTTACTAATAAACGTTGTATAGCGTTTGTATAGTTACACACCGATTTTTCTCTTTCACTCGTTAGTAATTTGACTTTCGATAGAAGAAGACAAAGCGTTGTGTAACTATACGGACGCTATACAACGTTTATTAGTAAGGGGGTTAGAGTTTTCCTACCTATTGTAAGCAATAAAAAAATAAATCAAGGTATTTAAATGTGAATTTAAGATTTATTAGTACGCAACTTGACTAGTGACAGTAATTTGTTTTGATAAAAGATGATACTGTTTAAATATTATTTTAACTATTTTAGCTTTAAAAAAATATTATCACGTGACTGAGAAGGAATGATGAAAAACGGCTCGATAAGGAACCTCGGTAAGTGTGTCTAGAATTTTTTTAATACCTTTTATAAAGTTTCATATTGAGACACGAAGCAAAAAGTCAGTTTGGACTGGTCATCTCTTGACTGCCAGGGCTTATTTTGAATTTTGAATTTTATATTTTGAATTGTTTTATTAGTTTTTACATTGTCTCGCATATCGAATCAACAAGAATAATGTACCCAGGATAATGTAATATTTTGATTTAAAAGAGTGTCCTTGGAGTTTCTTGCCCGTTCTTTTCCATAGTGATGTAAGTATTGGAATGGGCATCTAGCTTCAACTTTCTGACTAACTGACCGTCTCTTTGACAATTCAAAAGTGCCTGTAAATGGTTTAATTGAAATAAATGCTTTGAGTTTGAGTTTCAATATGAGACGTAAAAATTGCATCATAATAAAATACGAAAGATTTTTATAATAAAAGTTTTAGTACTTTAATAATGCATTGCTATGCCAATATTGGTTTGTCGAACGCTAAAATAAATTGAATGTTTTTACAAGTATATCTAAAACTGATGTTCATCAATTATAAAGACATAAAAGTGTGTTTATGTGTAGGGGGTAATTTTCGGAATCACTGATCCAATTCTGAAAATTTTGCAATGGGAAGCTATCCCTATAGCTATGGGAAGGTATTGCCGAGTATCATAGGTGTTTTTAGGATAAGCAGGAGGATGAGATGAAATATTTTTCAATGTAATTTTCCTCACTCAATAGACGCTTGAGGGAAAACATCGCCGTCGAGGTATTCACGGCGAAGGTGGTGGGACGATCTGATAACATTTGCAGGGCCAACATAGCCAGAGATTGCACCAGACATGGAGTTAGGAAAAAGGGGAGGAGGGCCAGCAGTGGGGCTCAACAAAGGCTAAAAAAAAATAAAAATAAAAACTTTCCTTATTGTTTTCATGAATTGTTATGTGGAAGTCGACTTGAGTTGCTGGCTCTTGAACTATAACTGGTTTCATACTATTTCTAAAACTACAGGGCGTGTAGAAATGGCTGTCATAAATCTCAAGCCTGAACTTTCTGCTTATCTTATAAAATGCAACGATATATGTTAAAAAGTTGCAGGTAACCCCAACAGGAATAATATATCGGATAAAGCCACCACTTATTTTACGCGATCAACATTAATTTTTTCCTCAATTTTATTATAGTCTACGAATGTAATAATGCTCGGCATAAAATTTTATTAAGCTTTTTATTTTAATACCGCTTTTCCCTTTTATTGGGAAGTTGGGTAGTAATGCTTTTTATATTGATTTTTAATTACTTTTAAAACAGAGTATTTTTTGTTGGAAGTGTGTAAATCGGTTACTTTTATGGGGTAATTTAGATAAGGGAGTCGGTGCCGTTTAAGCTAGGTAGGTGATAAAGCGATCGCTTTAATTGCCATATGGAGGAAAATATTAGGCAGATATGTACTTATCATTTTTATCAACGTGCCACAGTTAATGTAAGGTGGGGCACATTTTCTCCATATCGTAACGTAGGGGCGTTTTGTTGAAGCATTATTCGTGTTTGAAAATATAATCAAAAAATAAAATGAAAAATGTATGTAAAGTCCTAAGCTATAGGTAATGGCGTATGACTATACAAACATATTTATTGTGATTATTTATAAGTCACTGTGTCGAGAAGTTTTTTCAGGATAAGGTACAATTAGCTGGTTACAAGTAGTGTAATTTCTTCATACATACATACACGATACATACGTTCTATAGTTCTTCCCATGGGGAAGAACTATAGAACGCTACCTGCTACGATCCTTATACACTCCTTTGCTTTGTTTACGGTCATAAATCTGGTCATACACGCACGCCAGTTTCGAGTGCTACGCTCCTGACCTTTCTCCGAAGAACATCACCAATTAGGTCACTATAATGTCCTCCTAGGGCGTCCCAGCATTTCCACTCACATTTGCTTTGTAAATACCTTTTGTTAGTCGCCCTTCATTTATCCTCTCAACATGAACAAACCATATAAGCTTAATCTTTTCAATTTTTGTCACTACATCTTCTTTTAAACCGCATACATAGTCACTCCACACATGATTCGCAAAGAACGCATGTCCATAGCATATATTCTACTCTCATGTATCTTTTGCCATACCCAACATTCATTTAAAAAAAACCTTCCCTTTTTCTTTATAAGTGATCGTAAATGAGATTTATAAATAAATAAATTAAAAAAAACTGCTGATTTTCCTATGATATCAAAAACTGTCCCACACTTTTTTTAAACCAAAATAAGAAGTCGCAAATCACAGTGAGTTTCTATACTAAAGCAAATATATACAAACAATAATTATAAATCTATCAACAACAATCCCTATAGTTATTTCCTTCAAACTCCACTATGAAACACAAATACGTTTGTATCACATTTGTATACACAGTCTGTTCGATTGTTCTTGCTTTTAGTAGTGAGCTGTGTAACGTAACATTCTATAGCAAACATAACTCACCGGATACGCTGTTGTGGTGCGCGTAAAATAAATACAGCCTTTATCTTACAAGTAAAACTTCAGCCTTAACGTAGTACGCCAAGAATTTTATACAAACTAACGGTTATGTAACCTCCCTTGCATATTGTAGTTGTTTGCAAGACTACTCGTACCAGTGACTCGCCGAGATGAAACTTTGCATTGTAAGAACAACAGAATCTCGAATCTCGATGGAAGTAGGAACCTCAATTTTCAAAGGTTGCCTCTACTTTTGGCTCGTTTTCAATTATCCGGGTCGAAGATTTTTCCGAAGGGTTGATGGTTTCCAAGATTACGATATTGAAGATAGTAGCGAAATAGCCTTTGGCTATTTTCGCCTTATGTAGAATATAGTCCTAAGCGTTAAGCGGCTTTCTCGTCGCCTAACATACCTACCTAAATACGTTTTAAGTGTATGAAAATAGGATCTTCTACGTGCCAAAAGGGTTCGACGTTCGTTGAAAGTATCGTTCATTTGTGCCGCATATTTTAAACAAAGTTTTATTACAGTAACGTTGTACATGTCGGCGCACCATCATTTTCGGAGACTGACATATTGGTTTGCACCAATACACCACACAAATACACAGCAATAGGAAATGGCAGGAAAATATTTTAAAAGAGTACAAAGAAAATACCTTACTTCAGGGTGTTTATTCGACGAGCAGCGAATAAAGAATGTCCATCAATTCATATTACAGCAGTTTTTATACACAAAATTACCGCCAAGTTTTGCCGCCAAACTTTACCGCGAATCTTTGCCGGCAAATAGAATTTATATAAATCAACCGGATATGTCAAAATAATTCCTTCTTAGTATTACATTTTAATTCAAGCGGATGTATCAAGATAAATCCTTAATACTAACATTGAAACTTAATATAAATTCAACCAGAAACCACAATATTTTTAACAAATCAAAAAGGTATTATCAAAATAGAAACTTTTAATAAATTCACCGGAAACCACAATATTTTAAACAAATCAAAAGGGAATTATCAAAATAGAAACTATTTATAAATTCAAACGGAAATCACAATATTTTAAACAAATCAAAAGGGAAGTATCAAAATAGAAACTATTTATAAATTCAAACGGAAATCACAATATTTTAAACAAATCAAGATAAAAACTTAACAGAGATCTAACCGAAAATACAAGTATTAATTTAATAAATAACATGGAAGTCAGATTAAGTACAAAATAATCCAAACAAGCTTAACATTAAAATCAAATAATGCTTTGGCGCCCATATACACTTACACACATTTAGGGACGACATTAATAAGCCCCTTTTCTGTGGCATTTTACTTATTTATTAATAAATGATACTTAGCAGTACCAAATGCCGGCGTTAGTAAGCATACCCTATAAATATTATGTGAGTAGGTACTAGGTAAGTATATGTAGTAAAAACGTGTCAAATGCAATATACGATGTTTGTTTAGATCGGGTTAATTGTATTTAAACACCAAAGAAAAGCTTGTAAAAGTTACAAGTTTGAGCTACACCCAAAATACACCTCCAACAACAAAAAGGCAAACCTTTTGCACCACACACAGACAGTGGCAACAAAAACGGATACCAACTCGTAACATGTAACTGTTGAGAAGCACAGCAATCTGATTAAAAACACATGTGAATATAGGCATAATGTATATAGAATGCCTAACTGGCAAGTAGGTATCATGTGGTATGAGAAACATGTAAATAACTTGTAAACCACACCGATTTGCCCCAAGAGTAAATATTGTTATTCAGGTTCGACCAGATTGAAATTGTATCACGTAAAGCTAATTAAATCACTAAATGACCAGAATCTAACAAAGTTAACAGAATAATCAAATATGTACCTAGAAAGAAATGGTGTAATGAGCATTCAAGGTTGCGTCGGACAAGTAGCGCCCTGTTCCGTGGTATTTGTTTGGAACAATGAATAAAATCCTAGTAGGTACGCACGCTATGTGCGCCCACGGGCCGAATGCATAAAAGAAATGCTAAAAACTTTTTAAATAGTACAGGCTACACGCGGCTTGCTTGAGACAATAATACGTCACAAACCACACGCATCTGTTGCGTATTTGTATTCTAAGTTAATATAGGTATGAATACGTAACAAAAACAGACATCACCTCTATACAGGCACATATATATGCACGTATAGTCGCAGCTGCGGTCGCGACTACACGTATTCACCGGGCGGCGTTACACTACAGTACTATGCCGCTCTCACACTCATATTCCGCCTATTACCCGGGTCATGGTTTGGCTAGCTCTGATAAGTGGGTCGGGTATAGGCTACATTGACCTGTAGAAGCGCCATAAAGTCGCCATCTCGTCGCTGGTCGTCCTCGCCGGGCCTCCCCCAGGCAACTGGGGGTCTCACCTGGCGGGGACAGACCGCCGAGATGTCGTGAAGAAGCGATACTGTGTAACAGTGTCGCGGCGCGACTACAGAAACAATCACAGATACCCTGTCACAGGGCCCGCGCCTAGGCACGCGGGCCCAACATCCACAGGCCGCATCAGGCCGCTCCGATGAGGGGCCCATATTAATGGGCCACCGCGAACCCTCCGCGGACAGGGGGCTATGCCCCGGTTCCGCTAGCCACGCCCCCTTGCGGGGGCGTAGCGACATCTGAGTTTAAATAGTCTTGGTGCGACTACAGAAACAATCTCAGATACCCTATCACAGGGCCCGCGTGACAGACGCGGAGGATCAACATCCTTAGGCCGCATTAGGCCGACACAAGGAGGGGCCCATATTAATGGGCCACCGCGAACCTTCCGCGGACGGGGGGCTATGCCCCGGTTCCGCCGGCCACGCCCCCTTGCGGGGGCGTAGCGACATCTGAGCGTAGTAGGGTCTTCCGACCGATCACCATGTTAGAGCCAAATACCTAGGTATGACTCTCGATCATCATCTCTCCTTTTCTGAGCATATAAAGAAGGTGCGCTCGCGCACCGCTTTCGCTCTCTATAGGCCCCATTCCGTCCTAAATGCAAAAAGCAAATTGTCACTCAAGTGCAAATTGCGCATTTACACCGCGTGTATCCGCCCCATCATGACCTATGCGAGTCCAGTCTTTGCACACGCAAAACCCTAATCTCACCCATAAGATGCAAACCCTCCAAAACCGTTTCCTCCGTAAAATCACGGGAGCCCCCTGGTTCGTTCGGAACACAAACCTTCATGTAGAACTTAAAATCCCTACGACAGCCCAATTCATGAAGCGCATTTCACAGCGCTTCTTCGATTCCGCAGCCACTCATCGCAACACTCTAGTTGTGAAGGCCGCCAATTACACCCCCTCTCGCATCAGTAAGACCCGCCGTCCAAGGCATGCACTGATCGACCCAGACGACCCCACGACTCTCCTCCAGGAGAGCAGTAGGGAAACAAGTACACTAGCTCGCAAACACGATACACGACCGTCATTCCGACCTCGCCGCCGAGGCCCATCGCGAAATCCCTGACTAAATAGTCCTCCCCGACCCTTGCCCGTAAGCGAAGCGCCAGCACGCGCTATATCTGAGCCTGTAGCTTTAAATTCCCCCGATAATAATCATAACCCTGATTTTATCCAGCCACCGTCGGTCCCTTGCCATCCTCCCTCCGACTCTGCCCTAAGCCGAGGTTCGTACCCCACAGGGGTTGCCCTTAGTACGCAGTCGTTTAGTTTATAAGTTTTACGCCCTGGCTGGAGGCTTTAAATTTTTAGGAGCTTAAGGCAACCGCAGGAAAGATCGGTTAAAGAGTTACACGGTTAATTCTGAGATGTCCTAGACAAAAAAAAAAAAAAAATTGTAGGGTCAGTTCATTGCAGTCTTCGTTCCAGTCAGAGCCTACAGCTAAGTAACGAACTCCCGTGTAACAAGTATATGGCCACGCATATTTTAGAACTTTATATTTAGGCAGTGCAGTTTGATTATATATGCATTAAGTATTGCGACTGATTATTGTGAATATTCACTGTGACTGTTCACTCGTATTGTTTATTCAGCACACAATCCACCCTGCACCGTAATATCTTACAATAACTATTTTCAAAGCTCTAGTACCTAATCTGCTCATTTAGTATATAAACAACAGAATGAACGAGAATTTCCGTGAAATATTATACGTACAGATTCCTCAAGGCTACAAGAGAGACATACCAGCATTTTATCGTAAAGAAATATGTAGTGCCCCTGGGATTGTGAGGAAATAATTCATGCGAGCGCAGCTAAACCACTTAAGCATTCATCATTCATGTCTGTGTTTATCGTTAGATGCTTTTTCTTTCACGGAATTATACATCACAATATTATATAAGTCATCCATACTAAAATTGTAAATGTGAACATTAATTTTTCTGTCTGTTACGTTTTCACGCCTAAACCACTGAACCGATCGTCATGAAAGGAGATTGTTCTGCATCATACATCGTTCATTTATACTTAGGTAGGAATAGTCATATTACCACATGTATGTTAGTCATGTTATTGAAAGATTGGACATCACTAATTGTCATGTATAATCTTATTGTCAAAGATGGCGGCATATTTTATGTGATGTCGATAGTCGCTCTTTTAATAATTGTTCATTATAGAACGCAGAATGTCCGTTTTATACAGATATTCGCAATTAGTCTAATAAAATATATTTATAATTATTATGTAGGTCAGATGTTTGTTGGTCCTGGGGCCATTTCCGACGATGTCCTTTGGCAGAGATATACCCTGGGATATGGAGAAGGACATACGAAGGCTACTTTAATACGCGATAACCGAGATCCAAGCGGGCGGAGCCGCAGGCAAAAGCTAGTCAGATAATAAGTACAGCAATGGAAATTATTAAGCAAATTGCTACCCTACGTCAATTTTCCGTGTTATAGCCATTTTATACAACTGTCAGAGAATGAGAGTTATGATTCGAACAAATTAAGCTTATAGTCAATTTGCTTAGCAAATAATTTCCCTGAGTTAATCTTATTAATAGAGTTGGTGAATATTGATAACTGCTTGAAGTTTTTCCGAAAAGGCCTCATCTCATTTGAAACAAGGAAGTATTTGATACTCGTAACAATGCTTGCTTACTGATTGTTGATGATTTCAAACTATTAAGTTCATGATTTCATGTTATGTTTAACTTGACTGTATAAGTAAGTGTTTATGAGATAACTAAGTAAATATACCGGTAACATTGCACAACTTTTAATTGGTACTTGCCAGGTTTTGAAACTAAAACACAATGCTTTAGAAGCGAGTCCACGAACCACTAGGCCACAAAAACATGAAGCTAATATTAAGCCATCATTTATTTCAACAGATTGGGTACCAAAAAATAGACGCCCACACAGCCGTAAACCGCGGCAAAAAGTGGTGGGCACATAAATTTATTTGGAACAAAACTGTACTCGTTTATTTCACAGAAAACTGAAGGCGAAATTGTTCGATAAAGATTTTTTTACGCGTCATAAAAATGGGTTTCCCTCTCGATTTATGTTTGAACCTGTTTTTGTCCGTGGAGCCGCTTGCGTGTATGAATTATTTTCGTGTTTTTCTACAAGTTTTATAATAAAAATTGTGATAAATAAATGTAGGTACATTTTATTTATTCAAACTCAAAACTCAAACTCAAACTTTACAACTAACTACTTACCAAACTTAGTTTTATTGTTTCCAGTTTTTATTTATTTGGCGTCATTGTTATAGTGACGTTTCAATGCAATTAATGATATTAAAACGAAACATGGAAAATACTGGTATTCATTCAAAGTCAAATCATGTATTTCAAATAGGCACGTAAAAGGTACTTTTGAACGTCAACAATTACAAAAATAGTTAATTGAATCTAGTTGCCCTTTCAAAAGGTAGTTATGTATGGAGAAGAATGGGTAAGAAACTCCATACTTTCTCTTTTCATCCGATTAGACTGTAAGCCGACCCCAACATAGTTGGGAAAAGGCTAGCCAGATTCTGATGAAATTTTCTTTGGCGCAGTAATCCCTTTCACATTCTGATGTTTCGAGTACAATACAATTTTTTACTGTAAACCCGTTAGTTTAAAGGCTCTCTAGCACAGATTAATACAGATGGGACACTCAGCAAAATCATTTAAATAAAAAGCGACTCTTGCTACGACACAATAAAGTGCAATTCAGGTCGCTCAACGCTTATTATCTACAGTTATATTCACCTACAAGTTGCCTCTCTTTCTATCGCGTAACTCTTATATCGGCGGCGCGCGTCAGCCCTACTGAGTTGGCCCAGTGAGATGGGTTCGCCGCGTAATTGTAACTTCATACCTAAACTGTGTTGTGTCCCATCAATATTAATCTGTAGCTCTAGTCAGAATCTATAGTGTGTAACTTTCCATTGCGTAATCACAATTTGCTGACGTCATTTCTCAGAATCTTAAGCTCTTAAACGCTTTCAACTAAACTCGAGCTCGTAAAGCAAGGAAATTAGTGTGCCTAATTAATCACAGGGAATTACTTGAGCGTGTCTGTGTCAGTACGTGTCAATTCCCTAACTTTGAGTGGTAGGATCAACAGCGACTGACACTTTAGTCAGCAAACAGTCTTCAGTTTCCAAATTTACTATTCGTCGCTCATAAGACTTATTTAGTTAAACTTAATTACTTAATCTTGCCTACCTTTTAAGCTGCAAGTTTGAGGAAAACGTTAATTAATGTGACGTTTAAGTTTAATCAGAATTAGGAAGCACTAACTTACTTCAAATGGGTCGCCTTTTGAGATTTAATGAGTTGGCTTAACGACTGGAGATCCTAGTCTTTGATCATTCTTGAATCATCTTTATCAATGGTATAATCTTTTAATCCCTTTTTGTACTAAACGACCAAATTCGAATCAATTTCTATGGCCTCGGCTTTGAAGCATAATCGGCCTACAATGTTCCCATTGCTGGGACACAGGCCTCCTCTCAGTGAGAGGGAGTGGGCCATAATCCACTACACGCGCCCAGTGCGCGTTGGTAGATGTCACATGTCTTCGAATTTTTGGTTCTAGGATATGCCGGTTTCCTCACGATGTTTTCCTTCATCGTTTTGAGAGAAGTGGTGATTATTTAAACAAAGTAAAGCGCCTATCTGGGTTCGAACCTATGACCTACAACTCACTGGGCCACCACTACTCGGCTTTAATGACAGAAGTAAAATTAATTAAATTCAGAAACAACTTCATACACACCTCATAAGTATTCAACCATAATCTTAAGTCTTGGATTGATCAAAATGAAAGAATCTAATATATTCATGTTTGAAAATCAAATCTAATAAATTTTTACCCACTCTTCATTACGTCGAGTAAAGAAGAAAAATTAATATCCACAATATTTTCTTGAATCTAAACATGAAATATGAGCCTTGAATAAATTAATCATCCACAAAAACCTTTCAAATCATATAGAAAAATAAACCATTAAAAAAGTTGGCCGATTTGGGTTGAATTGAATAAATAGCTCATTTAAAATATTCCACTAGAGCACAAATGGATTAAGATAGATTTTGGTTTTTGTTTAATGAGTTAAATTGAAAAATTTATATAATTATTTAATATGTAATCGTTATGTTTGACGTACACTGTGAAGGAGGAAAAGCATCAATTGCATTTTTTAAGTTTATTAACAGGTAATGTTGTTACACAATAGTAAATTATTGTACAGCTAACTATTTATCTACGCTAAATTACATGTCTAACTATACAAATAAATTCCATAACTAAGTTTTTGTATTTATATTAATAATGAATTCAGGATGTTGCTGAGGCTCCCAAAGTTTTGCAGCGCGTCCGCCATTTTCATGAAGGCACGCTCGGATGGTTTCGCGGCAAATTTACGCAAGAAAGTGGCGTCACTGCTGCACAGAGTGCGTATGAGTAGCAATAGCATCCTGAGTGTGATAGCGGACAGGTATGACTGTCCATTATTCAAACATTGTATGCGTTTATGTGTGAACTAATATAGTTTTTAAGCACTGTTATACTAACTAAATGGATCATGTTGTCTGACAAATAAATCTATTATTATGACGTTTATAAATATTTTATCCATCTAAAAAATATTTGAAAATATTTATTTATTTACTATTACCACTTACATTTGTTTTTACAGGTGGAAACCCAATACAACAATGTAGTCACAATTTCCACACTCGGGGACATACTCGTATGTCCCGTATTTATGTGGGAATATATAAAATTGTGATCCGCCGGTGTCAGGAGCAGGGTCAAGCAACCGTTGGTTAGGGCTGCAGATACAGGAACCTCTTCACAATGCGGTACCCTACTGTCTTCTAAATCAGGCCCTTGATCCAACCACCTAACGAAAGTCTCGAGAGATGTATATCGAGGCTTTTAGCCATCAGGCCATTGGCCGTCACGAGAATCGGTACAATGATAGCTGAGTTCACATTCCACATGTCAACAATCTCGTGTGCCAAGTCGAGATACTTATTTCTTTCTCTTCCTATTATTATTATTATTGTTAATCTATTATATTTTTAAAGTTAAAACCAATAAACACCACGTAAAAAGTAATTGAAAATAAAAACCTAATCCCCACAAAGAAAGAGCGAGAATAACATCTCAGTAGGCACTCAACAACAACCTGATCCTATAAACGAAAAGCAGCGTCAGGCCGCAGATACGATAATATTCCGGTGACAGATCGTCGGCTTATCTCGCCGTAACCCTCTCGTCCCCAATTTTACGACTCACACGTGATGATAAACTGCCGACACATGTTTATTCATCCCCCGATCAACATACAATTTTGGGGGAAAGACAAAAACCTGCTCTAATAGTTTCTGGGAAGGGAAATGCTAGCTAGCGAATTGTTTGTCCGTAAGGAAATTGGTACGTTAGATTAAAAGGTTTTTTGTTTTTGTCAATTTGGTATTATTTCGTGGCTTTTTATGTGGGTATTAGGGTTTATATTCAATAAATCATGGGGTTGGCTGATGGTCAAATAAGTGGTAACCATCCCTAGTAGCATTTTCCGTTGGCATTTAGTTGGGACAACTTCAGAGGTATGTGGCTCAACCAAACGCCAACAAAAATGCTACTAGGGATTGTTTTTTACAATTGTTATATTCACATTGTTTGAGCGATACAAAGCATTTTGACCCAAACATAATAATTTAAAGTCATAACGAAACTGCACTGTTATAGTACATTATGATACTATGTTTACTTACTTCTACTATAATTTTGATGATTGATTTATCATTTATGTAACCTAAAATAATTTATTTATTCACAAAAATATTCATTGTATAAAAACTCATTACGGACATTGAAAAAAAAAAAAAAAATTAAGTAAGAACACTAGTGTGGTAATGTAAAGTAAAACTCACGAGTGTATAATAAGCTCAATTATGAACCTAAATGCGTTGCCATAAGAGTCACTTTACAAGCAAGTTTGTTGACAATGTTAGTTAAAATAACATTACGTAAAGGATTAGAATAACTGCCGTCTGTAACTAATGTTTTGAGCTATGACCACGCTGCTGTATCAAACTCAGTAGGTAATCGTAACAGTAACAAGAAGTCCTCTACGCAGTATTCCCCCGAATGTAGGTCAACACTCAGCATACTATAAACGTCAAGTCCTCCACGCAAAAGGTCAAGTTTTCCTAATCAATCCCGCCCAAACGGTTCGCCTACAAATTTAATTAAACTTTTCACTACAAGGTTCGCAAATTATTTTTATCTCGTCATTGGATGGTGTTATCGAAAAACAAACGGTGCTCAGATAAGCCTGGTGACAGTAACAAGTGGCCCTAATTTAACTTTAGCGGATCTTTACGAGTTCCCGACAATCGGGGAAGAATCCCAATGAGGGACCTCTGAGGATTATATTACGAACGTGAAATATTTTTATTTGTTGGTGCTATGATATTAAGGTCCGTATTACAGAACGTTCCTCAAGTCCAGTTTGATCTTTAATCAGTCGATCACTGTTTAAGTATAGAATCAGTACTTGAGCATCGTTCTTATTCCGGAACGGTAATCAATCTATACTCAGCTGAATCGAGACTCAAATCGAGCCTCAAGCAGAGATGTGTATTGTCTATGCATCAGCCTGTTTTCGTTTACGATTTATTTTATTTACTAACTTTGTTCTGATTTTTACTGGGTTCGAAATATTAAAATATACCTTAGATTGCGCTCCTAAGGCTTAGGAGCGCAATTATTTAGGAAATCTGCGTTATTATTTTGGTTCTGAATAGTACAATCCCCTATTTATTGAAACTAAAGCTCTTCGAAGTATATTAATTTTGTAATCAAAATTGTCAAGCTTAAAAGACTTGTACTTGACTTGAAATGTCAGCATGTCAAATATGTGAAAATAAATACATCAGTTTGTTTGTATACAACGTTGTTTGCTTTGATGATTAATAAAAAAACATAAAACGTAAACATACAAGAATTTGCAATTCTGAGGCTGTAGGATGCCCACGGTTGTGTGATTTTCTGAAATCGTGGTATATTATACCTTGGTAGAATTTAATATTTTACCACATCTGTACCTCTTTTTAAAGTTTTCACAATTATATGGGTCCTGGTCCTGAGTATCTCTTAAATATCTGAAAGGAACGCTAAAGTTCAACCTTCTATTTAAATCCATAATCCACATATATGTACGTAGCAATAATTAAAAAAACAACAATAGTATATGAAAACTCGACAACGCAGATAGACTTGAACAGAACAAAAACATAACAATCTATGCTCAAGCGCGGTCTCGACCACACTTGGGTGATTACAGATCCAATCTCTGCTTGGGCTCGATTCACGAATTGAGTAACGATCTAAAATAAAGCCAAACTCAGTTGAACTATGATCAATGAATCCATGCTTGAGGAACGTTCTAAAATTAAAACTAGCCTCAAAACTAGTTTTAAACAGAGATCAACGCTTGAGTTTCCTTCTGTAATACGGACCTTAGTGATGCATGGGGTTTTATGATTTAGAAGGTGGTGTGATTTATAGTTATGAATTAAACTGACTTCTCACCCGTGCCCGTGACCATCCATATCCATAGTAATCCATAGTAATCCATAGTAATCCATAGTAATCCGTAGTAATCCATAGTAATCCATAGTAATATTATAATTGTGAAAGTAACTCTGTCTTTCTGTCTGTCTGTCTGTCTATCTGTATGTTACGTTTTCACGCCTAAACTGCTGAACCGATCGTCATGCAATTTGGCAGAGATATAGCCTGGGATATGGAGAATTACATAGGCTACTTTTTTACGCGATAACCGACATCCACGCGGGCGGAGCCGCGGGCAAAAGCTAGTTCGCTATTAAATTCAAATTTATTTATTTCACATAAACCTATCAAGGCTCGTACAGACGCGACACTAGTAGCACAATTTCTTTGTCGGTGCCTGTCGCGCCCGCGATATCGCGCGAGTCTGTACGAGCCTTCAAGGTTTGCCAACGGGCGATGGAGCGCAGTATTCTAGGCGTCAAATTAATAGACCATATTCGCAACACCATAATGCGCTCCAAAACACAGATTGCTGAAGTTGCTCAAAAAGCCGCAAAGTTAAAGTGGAACTGGGCTGGCCACGTCTGCCCCATGCCCAATGAGCTGTGAGCCAAAATAATCACTATGTGGAAACCTGAGACAGCTAGATGGCGTCGCGGCAGACCCCGTAGAAGATCATGGGACGAGCTGGACAAAACAAACGACCAGTGGTCCATATTAGCCCTGGATCGAAATAGGTGGAAGTCATGGGGAGAGGCCATTGTCCAGCAGTGGGATGATGCTGGCTAACAGTAATAGTAACATAAACCTACATGGGTACTTATGAAACGTCAGAATCTAGGTGCATGGTTCCAATTGGTCATTTTCTATGGAGAAGAGTCATCAAGAATCTGCACATTAGGAGCCCCATCTGTAGGTATCAATTATGAATTTAAGCTTTGGAATGGGCAACTAACTTTCTTCGTTTTTTTTTCGTTACAATTCTTTACGAGAATAATCCATTCTTTATAATTAAAAAAATGCGAAAGTAACTGTCTGTCTGTCTGTAACTTTTCACGCCTTAACGGCTGAACGAATTTCGATGAAATTTGGCACACAAGTAGACCATGACCTGGGTTTGGACATAAGATAGGGATTTTCTATTCCGATAGTACGTTCGCGTGGAATAATTTCCGAACTCCACGTGGGCGGAGCCGCGGGAATAAGCTAGTCTTGATATAAAAGAATTTCTATGTATGACCAAAAACTTCCTTTCAAAATAGTTTCGCTGAAGCCATCAGCAGAATTCCTTATAAAAGCTAGTTATTTATTAAGAAAACTGTATTATGTAGCGAAATGTATCTTATTTATAGGCGAAAGTTCATTGTTTCGGAGAATGGGAGTCATATCGAGCGAAATGCGGAAACATGGACGGATAGTCAGAGGAGTCTATGTTAAGGCTGTTACAGACGTGCGGGCGTGTGAGAGGTAGTGTTATAGAGGAATGAGGAACAGCGTGTAAAGTTCAGTCATACTCTATAGTAAAGGGAGGATCTTCCGACTAGACGGGTGTCGTGTCTGGTGGGCAACTGCCCCACGGTTGATGTCGGGATGTTGTATATATGCTAGTCGCGTGGTATTTCGCGATGCAGGATTTGTGACCTCAGATCTTTTTGATGCGTAGTTCGCATGTGGCGTTGTCACGTTGTGGATGTCGCCACAGTGTTGCCACGCGCTATAAGTAGTAAGTCGGAAGGTTTCGATACACTGTAGGGGTGTAGTTTGTATGGAGGTCTTTTTAAAATGGAATGATTTGTATTCATCCTGCTTTATTAGTATTTTCGGGTTGGATCTAGTATCGTTTGGCAGGAGTTGGGAGTTAAAAGGGGTTAAAGTTGGTAGGGGTTGGGTCCCCACCGGTGGGTTCCCGCATTGTCGAGGCGGGGGGCTCAGTAGCCGTGGCTTGGAGGGCCACGGTGAAGCTAAGAGGAACCCGAGGAGGGGGCCGCTTGTCAGGGCTTTTGCGGCTAAGCCAACGACGTAGCGGCCGTAGGTTGCGGTGCCGCTTCGGCGACATCACAACTGAGGCGGGCCGCGATGTCGAATGGGCGGCATCGCGGCTGAGTGTGGAAGGCCGCGGCGGGAGAGGAGTGCCGGTATTGCGGTGAGCCGTTCTCCCTACCTTCCGCGGCCTTGACGGGGTCGCCACCGTTGAATGGCGGACGCGGTGGGGCCGCAGAGGAAGAGGAGTGTCGGTATTGCGTTGGCCGCTCTCCCTATCTTCTGCGGCCAAAAAGTGGTAGGCGGCGGGGCCACTGACCTGAACCGTCGCGGGGGGACCAGAGGCGCCTGGACGCGGGGTCGTCTGGCACGGGGTCCCAGGTGGAGGCCAGCAGGCAACGGGTGCGGGGGCACCCTTGCCTGTATTGCACAGGCCTCCACCAGTGTCGGACGGGAATGGCCAGGTGTTCCCGGTCATTTCCATATCGCCCCCAGGCGGAGGGGCATGCGGGGCCCGCCAGCTAGGCGGGCATGCGCCGGGAGGGCTGTGGACGTAAAGGCTGTGCCGGTTTCCCATGACTCTCCCATCAAGGCGATAAGGGAACTCCGCTGAGTTTTAGTGGGTATACTGCCATTTTGGCAGGGAGTCCCACATACCCCGTCTCGGCCCCCGACGAGCGGGCATGCGTAATGCATTACTCAGCGTCAAAAAAAAAAAAAATATGGTAGGGGTTGGGTCGCCGATTATAACGCTGTCCCTCTTATTAAAAGGTAATGCATACCTATTTTTCGAGAAAAGAATTTAAAAAAATCTAACCTCAATTCAGATAAAAAGCGAAAACGGAACGTTAAAGGCTTTTACAGACTCGCGCGATATCGCGGGCGCGACAGGCAGCAACAAAGAAATTGTGCTACTAGTGTCGCGTCGCGCCCGCGATATCGCACTAGTCTTTACGAGCCTTTAAATGGGAGATTACCAACTAAATCTGTCCCAGAATATTGTCCGTGGTATAAAATGTCGTGCAAAATCGATAAAACGAAACGTTAAAATTGGTTGTCTGTAAAGTTGGTTTACGGACGATAGTTTACCGTGACAACGTCATAACAAAACATTGATGCGGCGCAAGCGTACAATGAGCGTAACGGGACAATGAGCGCAACGAGATAATGAGCGTAATGGGACAATGAGCGTACGGGACAATGAGCGTAACGGGATAATGAGTCATCCTTTTCCGTGCATGCAGATCACTATCATTCGATTTATTTCATTCGTTTCAAATTATTATGTTGTTGCTTTATTTTTGATTGACGTGACGTCTAATAAATCGATGAACGCCGGCTGCATGCACGGAAAAGGATGACTCATTGTCCCGTTACGCTCATTGTCCCATTACGCTAATTGTCCCGTTACGGTCATTGTATGCTTGCGCCGTATCAATGTTTTGTTATGACGTTGTCACGTTAAACTATCGTCCGTAAACCAAATTTACAGACAACCAATTTTTTTTATAACGACCTAGAAATCCTGCTCAGAAGACAGTGTACCCCCAGAAAGTGTTAGTGTGATCGTATGTATGTATAATAGGCAATGTTACTACTGTTACTAGAACAACTTAGGGCCGGTTGTTTCAAACAGTTCGTTAACGTAACATACGTACGTCAAATAATATCGATTACATATGATGTTTTAACGTTCGTTAAATACAACGTACGTTGTTTCACTGCATAAAAACCGATCGTCAACGCTCAAATGTAAAAGAATAAAATGACTTTAATCAGTGGGTACGAGTATGACACTTGTTACTGTAATCGTTATTTTTTAACGAACGTCAAGGGCATAATTTTGTGAAGCAACAGTTTGACGATAGTTAGCGCCATTTATGACGTATACGCGTACGTTAAGTGGACGTGAAACAACCCGCCCTTAGGATGCAAGAGCGATCGAAGCGAGCTCGGGACTTAGGGCACCCCGAGTCGGACAGGTTAGGTTCGAAGGGGATGGCGGGGTCTATTGAGTGAGTGACGCGGGTGAACTCAGACCCCGCCATCCCCTTCGAGTTTTTTTTTTTTAAACCATTGAGCCTCACGAAGCGGGGCTTACGATTACGCCTTTCAAGCAACTTTCAAGTATTTTGAGGTTAGGTTACAATAATTTGTATTTCGAAATAACAGTACGTTATCTTTTCATGGGAGTGGTGCCAAGGGAGAGGAGGCACGCCCCTCCTCCCCCTCCCCCTATTTCTCCTGCCAAACAAAACTAAATTTTACCGAATTCGTTGTTCCATTTTGAAATTCCATGTAACACTGTCTATAATTTCCTTTTTAAGCAATTTGAACAACACTTCTCGCTATAATATTCTCAGAAAATCTTTTAAATTGTAACACCAAAAACACATAACAGTAAAGACATTTACAGAACCATTTAAAACTCCACAATGATCTGTAAAATGAAACCAGAGATACAGATTTTAATGTGGAATCACAATCTTATTACTGTAATTAAAAGTGAGTGCAGCGAATATCGCCACAATTGGTGATTATCGCTACAAATCCAAGCTACAAGAGAGATACGATTAATATTACCTCGGTTGCTCATGGGTAAATAATTTAAGACGCACAAGTCATTTGAACCCTCAAATGACTTGTGCGTCTTTCGGTCGGCTCATAGATGTGTGACCATCCATTACATATCGAGACCCCTCTATGCCTCGGAAAACACGTTAAACCGTTGGTCCCGGCTATCATTCGTGGGTCTTTGACAGTCATTATTGGTAGTCAGAAGCCCAAAAGTCTGACACCCAGTCTTACCAAGGGGTATCGTGTTACCCAGTAACTGGGTTGTGGAGGTCAGGTAGGCAGTCGTTCCATTTAAAATACTGGTATTCAGCTGCTTTTGGTTAGACTGGAAGCCGACTCCTACATAAATGGGAAAAGGCGGATTGCATTTTATTGGTCTATTGAAAAACACGCATTTAATTAATAGATACGTTGCCTTTAAACAGTGCAATCTTGTTAAGACACTACCTGCTGCCCGCGGCTTTGCTCGCGTGGCTTTTTCTAAAATAAACGTAGCCTAAGTTAGTCTTTATAACATTAGCTCTCTACCAGTGAAAGTCTTGTCAAAATCGGTTCAGCCATTTTGAAGATTAGCCGGAACAAACAGCTAGACAGAAAAAAGAAATAATAAATTGTGGTTTTGTTATAAGTTCCGTATATATTTTCATATGCATTTAGTAAAACGTTGTTATTTTGACATTACAGACAGACCAATTATATTTATTTCTAGAACGTATGCGACTCTAATCGGAGATATATGATAGGCTGTTTTGCTGCTCTTTGGTCTCTATTTCATGGGTGGTTAAAATGCATTTCAGTCTGCGGCGAATAGCCACCGTGGTCCGTCATACTGAACATTTTTAGATTTCGGTCATGATGCATAACGGTTGAGCTCAGTAGACCATATCAATTTTGATTCTTATGAAAGTGCAGTTTTATTTTAAGTTTTTGAAATAATTTGCTGTGAAAAATTGGAATAGGCTTGAAATTACTTTCTAGTTTAAACCCTTACACCCTTAGTTTCAGCCTAGACTCAAAAACAGATCTATTTAGCCTAAAAACCAACCGCTTTTTTGTCCTACTCACAAAAACAATAGTTATACCCAAATTGTTTCACACAAGCATGTTTGATACTATATTCTAACGGCAATAAATTAGTTTTATGTGAGTTTTATGTAAAAACATTGCTATAAAACCGTTTTCCTTTGAATGGAGACGTCGGAGTATGTTTCTGTGAAATTGACTCGTATATAAAAGACTATGGAGATTAATATTATAAAGATGTTGTCGGTATGGCTTTATGTGCGTTGTGGCTTTTCTGAGAAAGCTGTGTTTTGTTTTTCAAAGTTGAAAGTTTCGAAGAAAGGTTTATAGGTAGGCTTTTACATTTACAAGGAACAAGTTAATTGCTGGCTTATTTTCGAACTGTGAGTCTAACATAATCATAAATAAGTACCTGAGTGACTAAACATATTATCAGACTTTATAGAATTGGCATAATTTAATACTTTTCTGATCAGTCAAGTTTGCTAAGTAACTGAAATTACGAGCCATTACCCATTACCACAGCCAAGAAAGAAATAAAGAAAAGTAAGAAAGAAAAATAGGTTTATTTGTTACAGAAATACGTGCATACAAAAAGATAATGAACTCGAGTAAGTAGGTGAACAGAGAAATAGAACAAAATAGATCTACAATATAATCACGAGCGCAAAACCGAAATAGTCGGCAGCTGCACGTCATGACTGTGACAAGAAGGCTTCCACTCAGCATTATGCTGTGCTATGAGGGACCCAGAGCACAGCGCTGATTTGCTGATTTTCAAATCAAATCAAAAATATTTATTTGCTAGCATATGGTACATAAGGTGTTACATTAAGTTTGTTTCAGCATATCCTGCCATAACATGGCGTGCAAATGTATTGACAATCAGCGATGTCCATTATTCAAAGTTACAAATTACAGATTCTATTGATTTGTCTTCTAAATAGTCCTTAATGGCATAATATATTTTAAATAATAATAGTTTGAAAAGTATTTTTTTAAACATTGTCAGCGGTAAGTCTTGAAAACTATTTGGTAAATGATTTTAAATAATAATCGACATGCAGTATACATTTTTCTTAAATAATTTTAGTTTTATTGGTGGCAGCCGAAGTCTATCTTTATGCCATGTTCAGCTATTTGGCCTGTCAGTGCTAGTGTTCAGTGCATCTTCTATAGGATTTATAGAAACACTCAACGATAACGTGAAATCAAAACCAAACTACTAATTGAACAACTTATAAAAAGCAAATTTACCGTAGCAAATAAAAAGGTTCCAAATCGACTGGCGCAGTACTGACTATCATAAAAACTCTTGCCATTTATTATTCACATGCGTTTTCATACCTTGTGTTACGAATGGCTTTTTCAAAAAACAACTAAACAAAATGCTTTTTTGTGTTACCTGTTGAACTGAATGTGTGATAATAAATTTGAAATTGTATGTCCTTTTCATTCGTTTACGTACATGACGCACTAGGTGATAAAATTTGGCGGTAGACGCTATAATACAAACCACACTCTATGTCAATTTTAAGAGTAATGATATTCATTTCTCTTTGTTTTTAGGGTTCCGTAGTAAGCAAGGAATCCTTATAGTGTCGCCATCGTTTGTCCAACCGTCTGTCTGGCTGTTTGTCTGCGGCTTAGCTCAGAGACTCTTAGTACTAACAAGCTGTAATTTAGCATGGGTATAAATTTATTATTAAATTAATCACGCCGACAAAGTGTTAAATTAAATGTTGTTTTTTTTTTAGGGGTCTCCCCTACCCGTAAAGTGGCGATCATAATTTTTTTTTCTCGTCTATTCCATAGTTGGGGAGTTGTTGGATAGGCCGTTCAAAAATATTACAGGTTTATTAATACCATTAAGATTTAAAGTGTTCGTTTTTGTTAGCGTCAAGTGTCCCCACCCTCTGCCAGTTAAATGGTTGTATTTGGTGTAAAATTCATAGCAGTAATATAATATAACGAAGTTAATGGAAAACTATCACAGCTAAGTAGGCTTTACAAGTTACCGAGTAATAGTCTTGGTATAAATTCATACCGACTACGGAACCTTTCATTGTGCGTGGTCTGACACGCACTTGGCCGGTTTTAAATAAATGACATTCGCTGACTGGGGTTAGTAATAACGTGTTAATAACATATAAACATAGTCTTAAAATACACACGGGATAGCTCTAAGAGATTGATGAAATAGTAGTGTGAGAATTCTGTTTAAACCCCTCTGTGGTTCCCAAAGCGGATCGCGTTTTAAACGACGCAAGCCAAGCCGTGTTACATAATTGGTGGCGGAATCAGTCTAGACGTAAGACATGTCTGGCACACAATTATAGCGGGAAAGCAGCTTAGATAAATATGGGTTTCGGTTCTCTCGCGCGCATTTACGGTGATTTGCGTTTAGGGGATGAGTTTCAAAGAATATTCAATGTTTTTTTTTGCAGCTGGGGGTTACTTTACGTTCCGAAGGAGAAATGTTTAAAATTGAGTGTTACATCTGTAAAATGTCTAAGTTCATAATCTGGTCGGTTTTCACACAGAGTGGGAACAAATCAGTTTTTAGTTCAAAGTGATTTGTAGTCGTTTTTCTGAGTAAAAATTATTATCAATAGTCGATTTAGCTAAGATTTCATCAAACTCAAATCGTAGATTGCAGTAGTTATAAACTAATTTTATTTTAGTTTGTAAAGAAAAAGAAAAAAGATGAAAATGAGTTTGGTTGGTGGTTAATAACAACCGGGCGATTGATCAGGTTAAACTACGCTTTCTGCGGTTGATCCGTGGATGGGTGACCATCTTTACCTACCAAGACCCCTCCGTGTATCGGCAAGAAAGCACGTTAAGCCGTAGGTCCCGGCTGTGATTCGTGGATCTTTAACAGTCGTTACGGGTCGTTAGAAGCCGGCAAGTCTGACAACCAGTCCTACCAAGGGGTATCGTATTAATCAGTAACTTGGTTGTGGACATCAGATAGGCAGTCGCTCCATGTAAAGTATTGGTATGCAGCTGCATCTTGTTAGACTGGAAGCCGAACCCAAAATAGTTGGGAAAAGGCTTGATTGGTTTGTTTGGCTTGAAGATTGATTGTTGATAGGTTGTCTTGAATGCAGTATCTTATATAAAATTCAAAATCATTATTCCGAGCGAAGACTCATAAAGGGTACTAGTTACATTGTCCTTAAAACTAAGTATTAGTAAACAACACGATACGATGGTACATGTAACTGACAGCAGCGGACCACATTTGGACAGTCCACTTTGTCAGCAATCATTTTCAGAACCCTGTTAGGGCTGGCCATAATTCGAGTCACCATCGACGCTGCGCGTTTGCGCATTATTGTGTAAAAACAACCTATACGCGCCACCGCAAACACCTCTGACGCATTGCAACGCCATGGCAACCCCATCGGCTTTCTGAACGCGTTATTGAATTGGACACGAAGGGCTTCACACGACGCCAGCGAACGTACGGACAGAGCCCTGCGTTCCCTTTCAATGTCAGCATTGTCTTTAAGATTAGTGGTGACCAAGTGACCTAGGTATTTAAATTATTCCTATCGCTCAAGAGGAACACCGTTTAGCTGTATGGGAGGCACATCAACATAGTTCATGGTCCCCACCTCAGAAACAATGTACTGACTTTTCTGAACGTTATTTATACCCATGTTCTGTTGCGTAGCGTTCACATGTGGCCAATAGTGTCCTAATACCGCCGACTGACGCGCTCAACAGTACCATGTCGTCCGTGTAACAGGCACCATCAATATGACAACCGACATTATAACTGCTAAGCGCCTCAACCAGGGCATTCATATACAAATTCATGTTCGTGAACGGGCGCCGTCAGTTGGGACTGGTCATCTCTTAGCTGCCACGGGTTATTTTAATTATTTTATTTTGTTTCTATTTGTTGTACCTACTCTGAACGCTTTGAACATGTAAGTTAATTTTTATTTTTACATCGTTCTCACATTTAGTTATAAATTCAACATTACCTATAGAAGTAACTAATACTTTTGTAACAATTTAATTTAAAAGAGTGTCCATGGAGTTCCTTACCCGTTCTTCGCCATAGGTACCTACGCTTTGGAATGGGAATGTAGCTGCATGTAGCTTTATTTTGCTTACTGACCGACTCCTTGACAATTCAAAAGTGCCTGTAAATGGTTTAATTGAAATAAATGATTTGAGTTTGAGTTTGAATTAAATTAAAGAGGGCAGGGAGGTCAACCCCCACTGTCTTACTTTGCACTCCAATTTATTAATATGGTTCCGACAGCACACCCACCCACCGAACACCTGGTTTCCATACCAATGCTTAAAGATGGAATTTATACCGACGTGGCTACATTCTTAGCGGTGTAATCCGTATTTAAATGACATCTTCCTTAAAAACAGTTTAAGTATCACGACTAAAACACAATTTCGCAGCTAATATTATTACGAACTTAGGTTCAAAACTGACTGCAAATGCAACCCGCAATCATGACAGTCAGACTGCAAAATCAAGCGTGATTGCGTTGCGGACTATTTTAGCTCTACTTCGTACGTGATCGCACGTCATTGGCCGTGGTAGTGTGGTTACGTTTGGGGAGAACGCCATTTTGAGTTTGTTAGCGATGTTTATTCGTTATTTTCGGATGGAAATGAACTATTAATTGGTGTGGGTATGTATTTATAGGTTTTGACTGTTGCTGGTGCTCAATGAAAAGAACCTGTGAGTACTTTGAAAAGAACAATGTCCAACTTTTTCAATTTTAGGATAGTGCAATTCGCTTCATACTAGTTTGAATAATCCCTCATCAGGTTTAGTCAATATTCTGGCAAATTAATAAGAATGAGTATAATTGTGTGAAATATAGTTGACTAAAGTGACTGAAACCGTGAGTCTTCGGCATTCAGTTGGTATTTTTCACGTTACAAAAGGAAATTAAATTTATTTTCTAACAAAATACAACTAGACAGTCCATGAATTAGAACACAATTTATTGTACGACACACAATAAAATAGCATTCAACATTTTTGTTATTTGACTCATTATGTTTCAACAGAAGTTTGCCCAACGTTCTGCATGAGAATCAAATGCAACAGTGCTACTCCATGCGATGAAAAATATTGTCAAAGCAAATATAAACAACTTTTATAGAGATGTCGGTATCAATGTGTACATGCAAAATTCAACGGCAAAGTAATTGCCACATTTAAAGAGAAAAGCCGAAAGATCTCAGGCTTAGCGCCACTACACACTGCTTGTTTCTTAATAAAAGGATGTTCATGTTGTTGATATTGATAATAATTATGATATTAGAATCAGTTATGTAAGTATCCGCATCGCACCGGTCTAGTTGTTTAGGGAAATATTATAGGCCTATGGCCACGAGGAGAGTCGACCAATCGCTTGGCGATGTCTCGAAAAATTAAGTGGGCACTTGGACCCAATGCCACCCCAAACTGCTCGAATGATGCTTAAATTTAATCATAGACCTCATATTTATCGGAGACAGCTGTGACAGCCGAAGATTTAGCAATCGTATGACAATTTATCATCGCGCCTTATCGCAAACCATCGCGACATTTCCTCACCTAGGACGCCACAATATTTATGTCTGCAGTATAGTTGACGAATGTGCGAGTAGTATACCGGTGAACCGAACAATAATGGCACGTTGGAGTGTGCTGCAGTGAAGAGGAGCAGCACAATGGAAAGAATTGACGTGCAGGAGGGAGTATTGAGGTTGAAATGCGATGCAATTTCGTGGAGTACGTTAAACTTTTGTGGAGATAAGTATGGAGATACGAAGAGTGTGAGAAGAGATTGGGTGAGTGGAGTTAATATTTACTTTATTGCTATCTAATTGTTCTACAGTGTAGGTAATGTTTTCAGATATGATGAAAACGCTTGTGTTGGTTAAAATATTTAAACTTTAACTACAAAATTAAAATACTAATGCCCTAAAGGCATGCACATTTTCAATAGTCGGCCACAAAAAAAAAAAAGAAAAATGATCGGTTCAGTGGTTTAGGGGTGAAAACATAACATACAGACAGACAGACAGACAGAGTTACTTTCACATTTATAATATTAGTACTAGTATATGGAAGTATGGATTTATTTATTTATTTATTTAGGATCTCCAACAAAAGATGTACACAATACATGACACATAAATAAAGGGAAACATCAGGTACTAAGCAGGTGTACTTCACTTATAGGAGACCACAGCATGCACAATAAAGTTAACAACTAAGCTAACTACTAACTAACAAAATTAAAATAATAATAGGTAACACTTTGAAAAATTTATAAAATTTTAAAGGATAAACCAACCAACCAAGGATTATTAGCATTTGACAATACTATTGAAGCTGCTGAAGATTGTAAACTATTTTTGCATTGTATAAACTCAATCTCCTTGAATTATATAATTGCATAGCACAGGTGTGAGTACTATGTACTATAGAGCTACCATTTACCGGGTAATATGTCTTTTATTGACTTGAATTTGCCCTGGCGGCTGAGAGTATGTCATGCTCACTCAAATGTCTCGCTGGTGGTGGCGTGTGTGTTGGATCATTAAGTTCCCTTCAAAATGGTTGAGCTAAATGGTGCTGATCCATGCGTCATGTTCGTGAACGGGCGCCGTCAGTTGGGACTGGTCATCTCTTAGCTGCCACGGCTTATTTTAATTTTTGAATTGTTTCTATTAAGGACGCTTCTAACGTGCACGTCTTTCTACATTGTTTTCACATGTATAACTTCAACATGAATGATAACCATATTTTTGTAACAATATTTTGTTTTAAAAGAGTATCCATGGAGTTTCTTGTCCGTTCTTTCTGACTGACCGACCCCTTGACAATTCAAAAGTGCCTGTAATTGGTTTATTTGAAATAAATGCTTTGAGTTTGAGTTTGATTAAACATTTCAAATTCAGATTTACCTACAAGTGTAAGAAATATAAACATAAACAGTACATCGTTAATCAAAGCATATTACTTTTGAATCGCCTCTTAACTTACCCGAGCAGAGTTAATGGCGGTCATTTTTCTTTAGTGCAAGTGAACAATGTATTTAACAGATTAATCACAGCTGCCCCTAGAGCATTCTGGGAATTGCCTAGCTTGCACAAACAGACGGACTGCAGTCTTTTAAAATATAACTAAAAACGTTGTAATATTCTTGGTAATCCATCATATCTTCTTCTTACCGTGTCGAAGGCAAAAATAACACAAAATATTGATAAATTTCATAAATTTCTTATAAAAAGAACTCGTTGCTATATTAGCCTAAATCTTGGGGTGTCGAAGGCGTAAAAAAGCACTTTATTTTCTTTATGTTTTTTTCATAAAAATAATTCCATAATTTAAGAAAATAAAACAAAATACATGTATATTATGTTTTCCCATTGTTACTTGTACTTACTTGTTTTTTTTTTTTTTTTCGTTTTTTAATGGCATAGAATTTACAGTGTTTTGAGCTTTTGTGAAACGTTGGACATTATGGAATTATCATGTTTTGTTCTGGCACTTAAGTATTAACAGTACTGTCAACATTATATTTAACTAGCTGATGCCCGCGGCTTTGCCCGCGTGGATGTCGGTTATCACGACCAAAAGTGATCATTAAATTTTGATCCCGTTCCCGCAACCCATGGGGACCTATTCCAGGAATAAAAAGTAGCCTATGTCTTATTCTAGGCTATAATCTATCCATGTACCACATTTCAGCCAGATCCGTTCCAGACGGCTTATTTTTTTCCGACAACTCCAACAAATATCATTATATTTTAGCCAATGTATACAAAGACTTAACAAATGATACACTAACCTTTCTCGAGAACCACTCTATCCATTGGTGAAAAAACACAAAACAGCATGAAAATCGGTGCAGTAGTTTTTGAGTTTATCGCGAACAGATAGACAGACAGACGCGACGGAGGACTTTGTTTTATAATTATGTAGGGACGCGCCGCCGCGCCGGCCCCTCGGCCGGTACCGCCGCAACCGCTATGTCCCTGCATTTTAAATCTGTAATATCTTCGAAAATATTCATTTATGGCTCTTTACATGCTGTAAAGAGCCATATTAATCTATATTAAATTAAATGCATAATGTATTTAAGGTACTTAATTGCATGAGGATTAATGGTGTATTGCTTAAAATCGCTTCGTAAATTAAAGCTATTATTTCTCGTAAAAAGTAAAGGATAAAAAAAATGGTTATTGTGGGTTATCCCTAAGAGATGACATATACCACTGCGGATTTTTTTGTAGACCTTTTTATGTAGTACAATATTTTGATCTATATCGTAGGGTTCAAGCCAGTGTTTGCAATGTAAGCGCAAAAAATGTGTTTATTTACGACATCACATTAGAAACCTCTAAAATTATCAGTGTCTCTCTACTATATTAAGCATGTATTATACATATAAACCTTCCTCTTGAATTACTCTATCTTTATTAAAAAAAACCCCATCAAAATCTGTTGCGTATTTTTAAAGATCTAAGCATACATAGGGACAGACAGACAGCGGAAGCGACTTTGTTTTTTTTTTTTTTTTTTCATTTATGTTTGTTGTGTGGACTGAGGGACCACACTTTAGGGGCTGTAGTTTTGAATATATTTATTTAAAAATTCCCAGATTCGTTCTACAATTGTTTTAAGTCTACTACAAAATCCTAGGATTTTTATTTTGTGAATTCTCAGTGTATCCCTCAGTTCCCACGCACGTCTAATGAGTATCAAATTGCACTAACAGCAAAGATTTTTAGTATTTTTTGAGTAGTTATTCTCTGTGCATTTTGCAGTACAATCAACTCAGCTGTCGTAGTCCACTGCTGGGCATAGGCCTCTCCCAGCCTGCGCCACAACACCCTGTACTCCAACTTCCGCATCCAGTCTGGTAAGGCCAACCTTTTAAAGGTCGTACAATACTGACACTTACTGACTTTAGGAAAATCATCTACTTTTACAATGTTTGTAAATATAATGTGAGCACCATGTATGTATCTATCACAAAATTAATTTGTCTGTCATAACTTCACTTTTCTTTCTTTTTACTTAAGTAGGTATAGTAATTTTATTCTAGTACATCGTCTTCACATATAATTATTAATTAATATGTACAAAATATTTTATCATTTTAAAAGAGTAAATATGGAGCCCATTCTTTTCCATACGTCCTACAACCTCCTACATACGTACTACGTCCTACGACGAAGGGGCAACTAGAATTAATTAATTGTTTTTGTAATTTTTAACGTTCAAAAGTGCCTTTTATGTGCCTATTTGAAATAAATGATTTAACTTTGACTTTCAATAAGAACCCTGAAGAAAAGATTTCATAGGTAGTTACATCTTATACAATACAATAGTTCTCAAGACACAATAAACTACAACTGTATTCTATTTTCCAGTCAAAATTTAGTACTTTTACACAATTTAAAATGTGGGTACTTAGTAAAGTTACAAAAATAGTAGTCAATACGAGTACTAAACGTTGAAAGTGTAGTAATTGAATCTTTCAGCAGATAGTTCGATATAAAATGCGGACATTAATGATTCTTTATAGGCGGAGAGCCGACGACAAACGTTTTACTCAATGTTTATTGAACAGGGAATTTTCTTAAACGTTTTCTGTAACTTTATGTTGATTTACATCTTTCCGCGTGTTGTGTGGTTCCGTTTTAGTGTAATAATAAATCAGCTCTTCATTACTCAAGGGTGTTTTAATAGGTGAATAAGGAGGTTATGTTAAATGGATTGCCTGGTCTTTGCAATTACAATCAATTCTGTCACCGACGTGTGGTGATTATGATATACCTATACGAAGGTTTGCAGAGTTTATTTTAGTGACTATGGGGTTTATTTATAAACGCTGCTTAAAGTTAAGTAATGATAAGCGACTGTTTAACCATACATTATTGACGTTTGAACGTCACTTAACTTTAAGCAACGTTTATGAATGAACCCAAATAAGATTAGGCTCTGGTGAGTTGAGAACGGATTGCTGGGGACTCCCTTCCCACTGTAAAATTTAGTTGGGAGAACACAGTTTGGTAAATAATTATGGTTTTTTACAATAAAAGGTTGACAACACCCTCCAGGTACAACAGAAAAAAAAAACCGAAACCGGAGGTAATAAAAGAAACCGTGTTTTTCTAATAAATATTGCATAGCAAAAACAAAAATATTGTCCCCAGCTCTTAACCTAGTGGACTGTTATTAAGTAACTTACCGTCTTACCCCGTGGTCACGAGCTACACGTTCAAGCGACACGTGCCTTGCGACACCGACTGTGGAGATTTTTTTTTTTTTAAGAAGTTGCTTAGAGCCTGCCACGAGACACCGCGACGCGATTTGCAGAGCGATAGACGGAAACGGGTGACGCGCGCGCTTGTCACTTGACCCCGCGTCTTTAGGCCCTACAAACAGGACACGACACGCGACGCGACACAAACACACCGCGTGCCGTGCGACGAGTGGTTTCTTTGTATCGCGTCGCGTGTCGCGCCTGTTTGTAGGAGCCTTTAACTAAAAGCGATTGTCTTCGCGCTTTTGGTTGAGGTACCTAAGTCGCGTTGTAAGTCGCATCGTTCGTGACCGTGAACGGGGCCTTAGTAGGGTCGCATGTGAAGTTGCAAGTCAGGTCATTGATTAAGTAGATAAACGATTTCTCTTGAGGACGATTGCGTAGGTATACTTACACGTGGTCCTAAAATAAAGAATGAAAAAAAATAAAAAAAATACTCGTATTTAGGTTAGCGGTGAGATATTTGAAATTGTAAGTAATGAGATAGTACTTTTTATTTATTCATTATCTTTTGCTTTGTAGGAATAGAGCTTGAATTAATGATGCTCGTATTTATTTATCAGATAGATTTTTAAGGAAACTGATGTTTTGCGGGACTCGAAGTAAAATGTTTCGATATTTTTTTATTATTTTTTTGTGATACGACTTGTTTTTGTTTTTCTATGCTGCGCTGTCCCACTCCTCAGCAAAAGGCTCTGTCCACTCGTTCCATGAGCCCGCCCGTCGTCCTTCCAGTTCGTCTCGCCATCTGCTACGTCACCTGCTGCAACCCCGTCTTACTGTCTCATCTCAGGGTACCATTTCTGTGCTATTTGTGCCCACAGTTTGTTCGGTATGAGGCAAACATGTCCTGCCCAGACCCATTTAAGTTGGGCAGCCTTTTGAGCCATATATCGTCAGCGTAGGTGGAGAATGAAATAAATACGATTTTCGTCAAAATGACTTTAAACCATTTTCGATACACCCCAACCATGTTGAATATTTTCGCCTGACAAGCATTTTCATATTCCTGTCCTGTTCAGAAATATAGGATTTTTATGTTCCAAATGGAAAAATAAATACGTCCAAAACTATCACTAAATCGTAGAAGAAAAAGTAAATAACTCAATAAATAAATCCATAACTGCTTTATGATAAGTTGAGTATTGCAAGAGTTACATAAAATAACTCGTTTAAGTTTTCTTCGACTCAAAATGTTATAAATCGCAATTTTCTTTTTTTTCCAAACTACGAGTAGAATTATTGAGTTATTCAGTTCTCCACCTACGCCGACGATATAGATGAATGATGAGCTTTTACTGTCCCGCTGCTGGGCAAAGGCCTCCCCCAAGTCCTTTCAGGTACATTTCCCGCGCCACTTCAAACTAGTCCTCACGGTACGTGTCCAGGTCATCCCGTCACCATTTTCTGATGGATAATAAATATTTACTATATTATTACTATTACTATGCCATCCATGCCATGTTGGGGTCGGCTTCCAGTCTAACCGGACGCAGCTGAATATCAGTATTTTACATGGAATGACTGCCTATCTGACCTCCACAACCCAGTTACTGGGTAACACGATACCTCTTGGTAAGACTGGTTGTCAGACTTTCGGGCTTCTGACGACCCGTAATAACAGCCAAAGATCTACAAATGAGAGGTGGGACTAACGGCTTAACGTGCTTTACAAGGCACGGAGGGTTCTTGGTATGTAAAGATGGTACCACCCATCCGTGGACCAACCGCGGCAAGTGTAGCTTAACCTGATCGATCGATCGGTGCGGCTGTTGTTACTTAGCCCATAAATCTTGACTATAATCTTTAAAGATTTCGTTATTAATGAACACAGCTGTTATATTTTATTTGCCAAGATGCACAAAACCCTCAGCGTAAGCACGTCCTGTCCTTGGCCGAATTGTATTTTATCTCTTGTACACTCCGTAATATTTCAGAGCTGTTAATGTCAAAGCTTTCTTAAAATCTCAAAAACATATTTCCGTCAAAACAGTATCCTGCAAAACAATGCTTTCTTAGATAGATAGATAAAACATTTATTCATTGCACACAAAAGACATAGCACAACACAAAAGAGCACAAACGATTAAAAATTTCATGAATATTATAAAACAATATACAATAGGAAAAACATACATAAATTGTGTGATATTATGACATAATTCAATTTTTAGATAACAAGTATACGAGGTGCGGTGTGCGTCTCAAGGTTGCACTAAATGGGAGTCCAGCTCAGCATATGTCAGGCAGATTGACGCTGATATTCTGCTGGATCCCTGCAGTGACACACGGACGTCGAGCTGACGATATAAAATTGGTGTTGTGATTGTGACAGTAATAAGTGCGGATATTGTTTACTGTGGCAGACAGTAAACAATATCTGTACTGCAGTATAACCATTGACGCTGCAAACGTCTAGCGTCCCTTCGTTGGCCACAACTTGAGGATCGAGGAAATTTCATTGGCCCCAATATCTTGGCCTGTTGCTAAATACCAATTTCTCGACCAACATGTAGACGAGTGGCGTTGGCCCCAATATTGGGAACAAAGTGTGGTGGAGCCAGCGTAACAAAATAAAATGGCGGATAATTCCCACGTTTTATAACCTACCTTGAATAAACTAGGGGATATACTTGTGTTTTACGGTTTATAAGCGGTTTATAAATGGCTGGTGCTGTAAGCACCATCTGGGGAGGTGAATGTGTATCAGTTTATGCAGCTTGAGAGTCCAGGAGTTTTGAGTTTTAGAGGGGATATTGCGAGATAGAAAGGAACGTTCAGCAAAATGCAGACACTTCCGATGCAACACGCTTTCAGTGGGAATGCTTTTATTTTTGACAATTCAACAACATTCATTGCGTCACCTACCTGAGCAGACGAATTTTTTGAACATTATGAAGCAATGAATTTCCTTCAAAATTCTTTACATTGTGATTAAAAGTGTGATACGCAATTGGGGTGCTGGAGAATTATAAATGCGTTTCTTTAGCAGTTTTTGGTGTTTCTAAATCTAAAATGAAACTGGCGAAATGTGGGTGTATCTACTATGGGTACACCTCTGTCTAACCCTTCGTAGAAGCAAGGCGTGATGTTATGTTAATTAATTATAATAATAAGTTAATTATAAGTTAGAATAAGATTAGATAAGTACGCTATCGCAATAGATTACGCTGTAACTATAGACGTAAGTTGAAAAATAAATAAATAAATAAATAAAATAAATAAATGTTATGTAAGATGAATTAAGAGGGCGTACAACGGTCCACTAGCGCCACTCTAAAAAAATATTATCTCGTGACTGAGAAGGAATTATGAAAAACGGCTCAATAAAGAACCTCGGTGAGTCTAGAATGTTCTAATACCTTTTATAAAGTTTCATATTGAGACACGAAGCAATAAAATTCCATCTGAAGAAAAGCGGCTAAATTCCTCTAGATCGTATTTATATATAATCATATATATCGACGCTTGAAAGGCAATATTGAGCAAACGACATGTTGGAAACTTTACACGAGAGCGTCTTAAAGTATTTAAAAAAAAAAAAAAAAAAAACTTTATAATGTAGTATTTTATATTTTTTTGTGTATACTCTAGTAGAGTATACCTACATTTTAAAGGTTTTTTTATCGGAAAAAAATTCTTTAAAATGCTCTAGTGTAAAGTTGCCAACATGTCGTTTGGTCAATATTGCCTTTCAAGCGTCGATATGCTTTTTTTTATAGATACAGAAATACATAGGTATATACTAAATATATAAGCAACGAAAATAAAAGACGATATAGTAATCAATGTCTGTTCATTATGTTTATATGAAGAGGTATTTGACCTGTAAAATTATTACAGGCTGAAAATGTTAAAACATCAAAACTGTTTAAGTTACATTCTCGCTTGTGTTAAATTTCATACACTAAAAGAGAAAAACAAATAATAGAATCCCAATAACAAATAAACAACACATCAAGCCCGGATAAAGAGGCTGTCCTTTCATAAAAGTTGATAAGTGTGTAATTCCCTCCGTGCGTCAAGTTTCATCGATCACTTCTTCTTTAAGTTGTTCTGTAATACTGGTATTTTTATCAGAAATAATACTATGCAAGATATACAGTATAAGTTTGTTATAACTTGTCTGAAGATTTTCTTTAAGCTAGGCTTTGTTATGTGGCTGTATGAGGAGCTCGTGACTAAGTAACAGCCACACGGCTCGATCCATCAGGTTAAGCTACGCTAGCCGGAGTTGGTTCGTAGATGGGTGACCACCTTTACATACTGAGAGTCCTACGTGCCTCGGAAAGCACGTTAAGCCGATGGTCCCGGTTGTCATTTGTGTATCTTTAACTATCGTTACGGGTCGTTAGAAACCCGAAAGACAACCAGTAACTGGGTAATACGATACCTGTTCACGCAGCCGCTTCGGCTGGTCTGCGTCCTGTCGTCCTAGCTGCCCCTCAACAGCTTCAGGAACCAGGTGCGAACCATATGGGAGGTGAATCGGTGAATGGTCCTAGCACGCCGCTAACTGCCTCGACCTCTTCTTACCATCCCACGTGCAGTTGGTAGGTCGCGGGTTCTATAGTTTGGGTTTTGGGGGAAGGATTGGAGTCACTGAATAATCACCACAGGTTTTATTTACAACTTGTACTTTACTTGATTGTAAGTCTTATTATATTTACATAATAATATAGTGTGGCGTCTAAGCCATAAAATTCATATTTACAAATGGCGCTTCGCGGTAAGTTCGGGACACGTGCGCTACGCATGGCGGTCGTCCGGGAACAGGGGAGAAGTGCGCCCGCGCCGCCCTCGTCGGCGTTAGCTAGTGATGCGCACACAAAATAGTGATGTCCATTTAGTCGATTTTGCATGAACAATACCCCTTGGTAAGGACACCAAGGGGTATCGTATTACCCAGTTACTGGGTTGTGGACGTTAGATAGGCAGTTGCTCCACGTAAAATACTCGTATTCAGCTGCAAACCGCATCGCTCAGTCCCAGGCCCTGTGCGGGTTGATAGATGTCACAGGTCTTCGAACTTTTGGTTCTAGGACATGCCTCACGATGTTTCCCTTCACCGTTTTGAGAGCAGTGGTGATAAAATAATTTACGCAAAGTAAATCGCCTGTCTGGGTTCGAACCTACGACCTACACTCGTAAGTCGTGGCCGTTGCCACTGGGCCACCACTGCACTCTAATAATTCAATATCTACGAAAAATAATGAAAAATATATTGTGGCGGTATCAACAACGCCACATGCGAACTATGCATCAAAGACCTGACGTCACAAATCCTGCATCGCGCTATCAAAGTTTACCGCGCGAATAGCATATATATAACATCCAGACACCAACCGTTGACCACCAGTCGCAATACCCGTCTGGTCGGAGAATCCTCCCTTTACTATAGAGTATGAGGTAAAGAATAGTTGCCGCTGCACTGAATTGAATTGTAACTTATTTAAAACAATAAAAACAGTATACTGCATGGAGTTTATACAATTATTCAGCTAGGGTGTATTACATACAGCTAGCGCGCATTACACCTTCATGCTATCCCAGAGGGAGCCAGCTGTCTATCAAGCTACTGCAGTAGGTGAGCAGCTTTAAGAACAAGGCTGACAACGATTTTGGTTTAAACAGGACATTTAATTTTGTTTACCTGTGTCTAACCCTTCGGGGATTACAGGCGTGATGTTATTGTTATCCATACTAATATTATAAATGTGAAAGTAACTCTGTCTGTCTGTCTGCCTGTTACGTTTTCACGCCTAAACTGAACCGATCATCATGAAATTTGGCAGAGATATAGCCTGGGATATGGAAAAGTATATAGGCTACTTTTTTATGCGGTAATCGACATCCACGCGGGCGGAGCCGCGGGCAAAATCTAGTTTATATACAAAGGTTTGTCGACAGCTTCTGTACCTATACAATATATTATAAGTAACAAATTAGCCTTGGACTTACACAGTCGCCAATTATAGATTAAAAGCGGTTTTTTTCTTCCACAGAAAATTATGAATATATACTTTTTTACGCGATAATCGACATCCACGCGGACGGAGCCGCGGGCAAAAGCTAGTCCTATTTATTTGGTTTGGAAACAATCACGGTTTTGTTATCTATTATTTGATTCTGTCTATTTCTAGAGATTGGAGAAACCAAAAAAAGCTAGGTTTAATTACAAAGTCTCCTTAATTAACAAAAACATGAGCACTTAAGAAGTTTAAAAATATGTTACCTACAAATCTAATTCAAACTCTTTAATGGTGGCTTTTGTGGACATGATATAATATTTATTAAGAATTGTTACTGTAATTGTAATGGCAATCATTTCATTTTAGTTTAAATAGGTTTATATATATATTTTTTTATCTTTTATAAGTATATTTTGTTAAGTACCCGGTACTTGTTGAAAGGCTTACACTGTCCTCCCATACCTATTAACACTTTTATTTGAAAATATTATAAAAACCAATTATTTTTTAAAGTAACCGTGGAGTTTCTTGCCGGCTCTTTTCCATAGGAAACGACCAATTGGAACCGTTCACTAGCTTCTGACATTTCATAAGTGTCCATGTAGATTTATGCGAAATAAAATATTTTGATTTCGATGTTTTAATTAAGTACTTAAATAAGTTATTAAAACAGAAAAGCAAAAAAAAAATGTGAAGAATAACAAAGACTGGTATAACTGAAAATCCAATCCAATAACTGAAAACATAGATGAATCAAAATGTTTGTTATTCTAAACTCATCAAATAATTAAATTCAAACAAAAAGGTAATTTATCAAAAATATGTCGTGTAATTGTAGATTGTACCTAATTAAGTGCGACATGCGCTTAATTATCGGAATTTAGTGCTTTCCCGAAGATGTGGCTATCAACACAGCTCGTAAAAACTTTGAGGTTAAACACACGCATTTTTTATGTGCTATGACTGGCTATGAGGCAAAGATATAAAAGTTATGTTCAGTTACTTTGACGTCTTCGTAAATATTAAATTAATAGGATTTACCCGTGCTCTTGTTTTGTTGTGTATACCCATTGGCTAAGAGAGAAAGCTGGTGTTGTTGTTATCCTTTCATAGTTTGCAACAGCAGTCGTGATACACTACGTGTCTACAAAATGAGATCTCCGAATAAACAAGATGGCGGCGGTTCAGATTTTGGTCAAGCATCAAGAGATCCTTGTACAGCTATACTATAAACCCAATCATGACAATGTTACCTGGTGTTACACAAATTGGGTTGTTTACGAGTTGTAGTAACTGTGATCAGTGTTTGTGAGTTTTGCGTTGGAATAGCATGTGCATAATTATGAAAAAACTCGGAGATGGGTAGATCTTCAACAGGGGTCAAGGGAAGTAAACATCATAGATTAGTTAAAAATTAATTATTTCTGTCATTGGAATTATATCGGATAATTATAGATTTGTAAAAGGGTAAATTGGAACTTTTTGTTCCAATTTACCCTTGTACAAATCTCTAATTAAATCAATACATAAATAAATATTCGCAATCATGGTGTGCTAGCCAAATAGTTTAAGTGAAGTGAGCAAGTACTCTCCTCAAGCCATTCCTCCATGGTCATTTAAAACAACACTATCCCACACCAACACACAGTCACCCCACTCATAACGCCACGTCTACACAGTTGTGACGCGGAAATATTTATCTCACAGCCATTGTGAGCACTTATCCTTCTTGAATTTTGTACGCAGCGCGAATAAGCTCTGTTCGTTGGCACAAGATAAGCCATGTATGGTAATGTAGTTTCCTCAAAAGCCTCCCAAGAACCCACTTTTCAGGATCACAGGGATTTTTCTAGATACAACGTTTTTAGATTCAAATTGTGTCAGTAAAGTGGCACTCCTGTCAAATTGTATGAATTATTCAGAAGGGGACTTAATTTGAATGAGAGCTTTTTTACAAACGTATTCATGACCCCGTCTGTGATGTGTCGAGTGGAACTACGCTTTGGACCCGTTTTTGTCTGGTTGAACCTGATTTTGTGGAAATGGTTTTGATGAGAATGCGCTGCCAAGATAGGTTATTTTATTAAACGATCTAGTGCGGTGGGCAGGGGTGAGAAACAAAAACGCTTATCATAATAATTCTGACCTATGTATGCTAAAAAAGTTCCTAAACCCAGCCATAATTAATCTGACCATCGAAAATTGAGTTTCGCTGCACATTTATGTATAATTAAATTTGAGGGTAAACTCAGGAAATTGCCGAACTATGCTAGTAACTAGCAGGCTAGCAGCGAGTAACTAGTCGACAACGAGTAAATAATAATCCTGATTTTACTAAGTCAATGTTATTCTTTCCTAGGTTTTGGAAGAGGAATCAGTTTGGTTCTGTGTGGGTAGTCGGGCCATGTTGGTGAATTTGTGCAGGAGATTAGAATGTAAAGGAAAATTGTGTTTGTAGACAACGCAATTTGGTTGAGTGAGAAGTGCTTTAAATTTTGTAGTGCTTATAGAACGTGAAATATCCATCCGCCATCTTATCTCTTCACTACCCTTGGTTGACTGGTAGAGAATGCCTATGGCATTAAGTCCGCCTTTGTACCTTATTGTGTGTGAGAAGTTTAAATAAATAAATAAATATTAAATAATGATGTATGTATGCGTATGGATGTTGTGATTTATTTGGTTAAATTAATATTTAACACATAAAGAATCAACGTCGGTTATAAAGACAAAGTCAAATTATTTATTTCAAATTAACACATAAAAGGTACTTTGAACGTCGCAATTTACAAAAAAAAATAAAAAAATACTAGTTGCCTTCTAAAAAAGGTAGTTAAGTATGGAGAAGAATGGGCAAGAAACTCCACACTTACTCTTTTTATAAGTGAAGACGAGGTGGAAGACGATGTACCCAGAATAAAATTACTATACCACAATAGGTAAAAAGAATGAAAGGTGAAGTAATGTCAGACAAATTAATTATGTGATAGATACATGGATGGTAGTCACATATTTACAAACATTGTTACAATAGATGATTTTCCTAAAATTTTAGCACTTAATAAGTCAGTGTGTGAGTTAAAGTAATCACAGAATGTAAAATTTATGTTTTAAAAATAATAAGTTATACAATTAAAATAGCAACCATTTTGATTTTGTCTCGACTCGAGATTATCCTATGGAGCAGGACCAGCATGTTTTAAAGCATTCTTATCTTAGATATAATTTCTAATTTGTATTATATGCTTGTTTACAAAGTGTGCTTTTAATATGGGTTTTACATTTTCTTTCATATATTTGTAATATATCAGAAGGTATTTTGTTGTAACATTTAACCCAGTACCCATTGATGTATAAAAAAGGAAGATAAGGTACGCGCTTCTCGACGTGGACCGCATAACCTATGCCGACCGTCACAACTGACCCTAGTCACAATTTAACTCGCGTTTGTGTAGCACATGTGTATTACCGTTATCCTCTAAATAATCAGCAACAATGCCTTCCTGTATTTCCAAAATGTGCACAGATAATTCACAAACCAAAAACAAGTTCCACGGGATTACTTTCCACTCGTAAGTACACCAAAACTTATTTTCTATAAAATTCTCCTCAATAATATCTGCTTTCTAGGTCGCCATTTGTTTCTGAGTTGATATACGTACGTAACAGTGACAATTATTGCTATCTCGTTCCCGCTACAGCCCGCGTCATATCTCTCGCTTTTTCGGTTGTTGATGCATGACATACGACATCGGGAAATGTAGTTGTGTGGGTGTGTTTACATGTAATTATTTCTAGTCCAATAATGT